>OX419738.1:4092500-5342500 GCA_948477245.1 Thumatha senex | reverse complement strand
TTTCGTGCTTACGAATGTATGTTAAAGTTATTGGTCTGGGGTGCCAGTGTCATGGTAGCAAAGCCAAGTTGAAGTTGTTATAGAAGGCATGAGGCTCTTTCTGTCCCTTTCATTTCAACAATAGAACCTGTTCTCGGTTAAAAAATAGTAGCCTATGTCAGCCCAGGGTATCAGTTATCTCCACATCAAATTTTATCTAAATTGGACCAGTCCTTTGAGCGTGTAGAAGGAACAAACACACTCACAACGTATCGTGCGTGGTCAAGATTTTTCGTAATCCAGGGTTATTAAAATTGGTCCAGCCATTTGAGACTGTAGATCTGTAGTCTGAGGTGGCAGACAAGCATACGGCCCACTCGATGGAAAGTGGTCACCTTTGCCTATGGACGTTTGCAACACCAGAGGTGCAGCTCTCTTGCTGCCAGTATGGATATGTGGATTGCAACTGTTAAGTTTTAATATTGAATGTTTTCAGAAAGATGTCCAGTTTTTACAAGCAAATTATTTGTATAGCCTAACTCTGCTTATACTAATTTGTCTGTTGGGTTTTGTATACATCTTTATAACGAGACGATGCTATATCGACAGCTGCTTTATATATGGTGTATTTTCTGTAAAATATAGCGGTTTACAAATAAATAAATATTTCTTTATTCCCATTTTGGAGCATTTTCGTGCTTTCGAATGTATGTTAAAGTTATTGGTCTGGGGTGCCAGTGTCATGGTAGCAAAGCCAAGTTGAAGTTGTTATAGAAGGCATGAAATATTTCAATAGCCTCTTTCTGTCCCTTTCATTTCAACAATAGAACCTGTTCTCGGTTAAAAAATAGTAGCCTATGTCAGCCCAGGGTGTCAGTTATCTCCACATCAAATTTTATCTAAATTGGACCAGTCCTTTGAGCGTGTAGAAGGAACAAACACACTCACAACGTATCGTGCGTGGTCAAGATTTTTCGTAATCCAGGGTTATTTTAATTCAAATGCTATCCCATTTTAATAGTCATAAAATACTCCATGCGAATCAATTTGGGTTTACGAAAGGGCGCTCAACTTCCGATGCTGGTGTTGAGTTATTAAAATGTATTCATGAAGCATGGGAAGACAAGCACGATGCATTAGGTATATTTTGCGATCTATCAAAGGCTTTTGATTGCGTTCAACATGAAACGCTGTGCAAAAAATTACACCACTATGGAATAAGAGGCAAAGCTCTCGACCTTCTGTCTTCATATTTGAACAATAGAATACAGAGGGTCGATATTAATGGTACACGTTCTGTAGGATCCATGGTTACAATGGGTGTGCCGCAAGGCTCGATACTTGGGCCATTCTTGTTCCTTATTTATATTAATGATTTACCATTTTATGTAGGGGACAGGAATAGGATTGTTTTGTTTGCAGATGACACCTCATTAATTTTTAAAATTAAAATACAATTAGATAAATATGACGATGTAAACAATGCAATTGCAAGAGTAGTTCATTGGTTCAGCTCAAATAATCTTTGCCTTAATGAAAATAAAACTAAATGTATAAAATTTACTCTACCAAATGTAAAACAAGTTGCGGCCAATGTTCAACTGAATGGACAAGTGTTAGAGTTTGTAGAATCAACTGTGTTCCTAGGTATAACTATTGATGCCAATTTGCAGTGGGGCCCACACATAGAAAAGACAGCCTCTAGATTAAGTTCGGCTGCATACGCTGTAAAAAAGATCAGGACTCTAACAGATGTGGATACGGCTAGAATGGTTTACTTCAGCTATTTTCATAGTATTATGTCTTACGGTATTCTCCTTTGGGGGAGTGCTGCAGATTTAAATATTATTTTTGTTCTACAAAAGCGGGCTGTACGCGCTATTTATAATTTGGGCCCCAGAGTTTCTCTCCGAGAAAAATTCAAAGAAGTGAATATTCTAACCGTACCATCACAATACATTTTTGCCAATCTTATGTATGTCCAGAAAAATCTATCACAGTTTTCTAAACTCTGTGATAAACATAATATAAACACTAGAAATAAAAATAATCTTTCAGTCCACCACAGTCGACTACATAAGATTGGCGATTCTTTCCAGGGTAACTGTATACGCTTTTACAACAAGCTTCCCTGTGACCTGAGAAATTTACCTTTAAATAAATTTAAAAAGTTTATTAAAAACAAGCTTTGTGAAAAAGGTTTTTACTCCGTTACAGACTATTTGCAGGACAGGGACGCCTGGAAATGATCTGCTGACAAAATGAAATAATATTAAATTGTAAATAGGCCATAAAAAAAAAAGCCTTCCTAAGTTTCTTGCCGGTTCTTCTCAGGTGGGCCGCGTTCCGAACCGGTGGTCGCTTTAAATATTTTAAATAGTGTATGACATTTTGTAAGCGCCGTTAAAATGGTCTATGCAAAATAAAGATATTTTTATTTTTTTTATTTTATTTTATTTTTATATTAAAATTGGTCCAGCCATTTGAGACTGTAGATCTGTAGTCTGAGGTGGCAGACAAGCATACGGCCCACTCGATGGAAAGTGGTCACCTTAGCCTATGGACGTTTGCAACACCAGAGGTGCAGCTCTTTTGCTGCCAGTATGGATATGTGGATTGCAACTGTTAAGTTTTAATATTGAATGTTTTCAGAAAGATGTCCAGTTTTTACAAGCAAATTATTTGTATAGCCTAACTCTGCTTATACTAATTTGTCTGTTGGGTTTTGTATACATCTTTATAACGAGACGGTGCTATATCGACAGCTGCTTTATATATGTTGTGGTGTTCTTAGCAACTGTATTCTTCATTGATTTACGTGAGTACTGATTAATTCTTAGTTTCTTTTAACTACAAATCACCCCGCGGTTTCGCTGGCGTAGTTCCCGTTCCCGTGGGAATACCGGGATTAAGTGTAGCCTTAGTTACTCCTTATAACATCTGTTATCTATTTACTTTTTCTATCACGCCTTATCCCCGAAGGGTTGGCAGAAGCATATTATACGCTCACTTTTCACTGTGTGTATTCTTGTCCCACGTAATAGGTGGTGAGCCCATTGCTGTGACATAGAAATAGACAGACGCAGGTTGTGGCTACCTGCTTTTGAATTTTTTCAAGCCGCCCATAAAGCCTTCATCTTGACTTAACAACTGCCCTGTTACTGGCAACCGGGACTAACGGCTTAACGTACCTGCCGAAGCACGGAATCGCTCGGTAGTATAAATGCCTCAACCCATCCGTGCCCGGCCCAAAAGTTGCTTAACGCAGTGATCGTTTACAGAACACTGAGTACGAGGGACACGATCGCTTGTAACCAGCCAGTGAAAGTCTCATTAAAATCGGTCCAGGTTCTAGAGTGAAGACTGCGGCTTTGCAAACGTTACATAGGACCTTTTGTAGATTGTCGGTTCATCGGACGGGGCCGACGACGAGAGACCTCCTCTCTCGTCGTCGGCCCCTGGAAGGAAACTGGATCCGGAAGACTGTTATGGTGAAATTTGGAAAAGTCCTATGTTCAGCGGTTGACGTGTCTTATGCCGATTTTACTGATTGATTTTCTCTCACATTCATACAGACATTGCCGCGCCTTTATCCCCGAAGGGGTAGGCATAGGCATACTATACGCCCACATTTCACCGTATGCATTTTTGTCCCACATAACAGGTGGTGAGCCCATTGCCTCTCACTCACAAACTATTATACGTAACTAGCGTACTCCCCACGGCCGAAATTCTTCACTATATTGTAATCGTTATTTAAGAGTATGACCAGAGCCATCTATCGAGCTACTAAACAACTCTGATATCGATAAACAGTGTTAAACAGTGATTTGACCCTTAATCTATCGATTTTTTTTAAAGCAATTAGTATGCTAACTTTCATATAATATTTTTGACTTATAATTACTACTGTTGTAAATAAATAAATAAATAAATATCCATCACGCCTTATCCCCGAAGGGGTGGCAGAGGCATATTATATGCCCACTTTTCACCGTGTGGATTCCTGTCCCACGTAATAGGTGATGAGCCCATTGCCGTGTTGAAATAGACAGACGCAAGTTGTGGCTACCTGCTGCTGAAGTTTTCAAGCCGCCCATAAGGCCTTCAACCAGGCTTAACGACTGCCATTTTACTGGCAACCGGGACCAACGGCTTAACGTGCCTTCACTGCCACAAAGTGGTCACCCATCCGAGGACCAGCCATAGTGAAAGTTGCGTAACTCAGTGATCGTTTACAGAACACTGAGACCGCTAGGCCACTACAGTTGTACATAATGATATTGTTTTTTTTTTCAGTTTTTCAAGCATATATAATTAAAAGGCAAATTGTTGAACACGTCAAATCTAATCAAGTTCTTAAAGTTGGCAATGGTAATGATGAAGAAGCGAAATGTACTATAAACACTAAAGATACTCAGTTGGAAGAAGTTAAAATGATAGAAAGAGATATCGTAAAACCATAATAGAACAAGCTGAATCTGAAAACAGCCTATCACATTGAATTGCCTTAAAAAAAAAGAAAAACTAAGAACACTCTCTGTATTGAAAAATTCCTTAGCACTATCATAGAAAATGGCACACGGCTGTCGTATATAATTTTTCAAAATTAGTGTATGTGTTTTTGTGTTTAATAATTGTGGATTATTATACACATAGAGTTAAAATGTGCACAAGTAAAGGAAAGTGATATGTTGCAGGGAACAGAGTGATGTTCTTTGTGTTTTAGTGTCTACTCCATAGAAAGCTGTCGTAAGGATTCTACTGCCATACTGGGGTTAGGACGCAGGACTTAGGACTGGACTTAACATCGTGAAAGGACAACATGATCAAATACTAAGAAAATTTGTAAGACAAGGCTGTATGGACTGAAGTTTCCTTTGCATGTCAAAATTGGGCGAAGACTAATAACAACAACTCTCTGGACTGATCTTATTAATCATCTGTGGCATAATCCTAAACCTAGTAACTCAGCGGGAATTCTCGAATGGCAGACACTTGCTGTATATTATTTTCCTAAACTAGTGTTAGAAATATGAAATAAATAAGATGTGGTTAAAAGTACTTAGTAACCAGGCCATAAAATAATTACAAATAAAATACCTGGTAACTAGTTTTTGAGATATGAGGAAACATCACACGGATATCATCTAATTCATATCCTGCTTGCGTTTTGCAATAATTGCAATAATAAGTACTAGGGGCATAATGGTAAAAGACGGGACGCCATATGCCTGCTGTTGCTGAAATCTGGAATACGAATCTCGGGGTGGAACAAATGTTTGTGATATCCGCGAATGTTTGTATAGAAATTTCGCAGATTTCTATGTATAAAATGTATTACGAAATATATAAGTACTTATGTTTATCAGTTATTCAAATCTCATAGCGCAAGCTTATTATATGTTTTGGGGCTAAATGGAGATGGGATATTTTAAAAATGTACTGCACTACAGTTATTTGTAAAACTAAGGAAGAAAATATTAAAATTGTGTGATGCATAGCAGAAAACTTAAATAAAAAATAATGGAGAGAATAAACTGAGAAAGAGGGAGAGAGAGAGAGAGAGAGAGAGAGAGAGAGAGAGGGGGAGAGAGAGAGAGAGAGAGAGAGAGAGAGAGAGAGAGAGAGCGAGAAGGAATGAGAGGGAAAGATAATGCTGTAAACGCATAGTAGAAATAATAAGTACCTACCAGTAGTAATAATGTTCCTATTTGTAAAGCTAAGGAATAAACTATTAAATGTATCAAAGATAAAGTACTTCCCTATATTTTAATCATAATATTTTAAAACGCACACTTTCTGTTTATTGATTTACCTATCACGCCTTACCCCGAAGCGGTTTCAATTCAATATTTCAAGACGCCCATAAGGTCTTCAACTTGACTCATCGACTGCCATGTTACTAGCAACCGGGACCAACGGCTTAACGTGCCTTCCGTTCCACAAAGTGGTCACCCATCCAAGGACCACCTATAGCGAATATTGCTAAACGCAGTGATCGTTTACAGAACACTGAGTCAGCGGGGCCAGGAGCGCTTGCTTGATTAGGTACCAATGATAAATACTTAAAATACACATAAGTCTAACCAAATTAATTAATTAATTCAATGCTACTACATGATGGCTAGAATTATCAGTCACACTTTTATCGCCGAAGGGGTAGTCTGAGGCATACCTACAGTTCGTGTTCGTATTTCGTATACATTTTTGTTCCACGTAACAGGTTCTGTTGAAATGGACAGGCATAGGTTGTGGCGACCTGGAGGCCAAGTCCACTCTTTTAATCGCGTCAGAAAAGCATCGTAATCGTCGCTCAATAGAAAGCCACCGGTACAATTTTGACATTTCGTAGTCTACTATTACAATCGTACTCCAATAGATTTCTATCGGTAGGCTGATGAGTTCTGCGGCCGCTAGTCATTTTTGATATTCTAATCTACGGCTTGTACGGTGGATAGTAGACTCATAGCCGCTGTTGAAATGACTTACGACTGCCATGTTACTGGCAACCGGTACCAATGAACGGCTTAAGGCTTGGTATTTCTGCCGAGGCGACGCTTTTGAGTTTTTTAAAACAATGCGAATCGTAGAAGAAAGTGTTTTTGATTCTGAAAAAGAGATATATGTTACTTAGTTAAGGATTTAAGCTAGTCAAAATGGCTTTCTGATACAAAATCTAATAAACTTCACTTGATAGAAAAAAATCCCAAAGTTGCCCCCTTTTGAAATGTTTTTTCAATGCCGAATCTAAACTACAGATATATTTCATGAAATTTGTATACACAACTATAGCTACTAAATATTTATAGACATAATCGCTTACTTTGACTATATACAGTGATTTTTATGGTACAAATGTTTAAATAATATCAGATTCGCGACGCTGAGGCCTGATCAGTCGCGCGCTGGCGCTTACTGAGGTAGGACCTGTATTAGGTTTTTTCGTTGCGCTCCCCTTGCTAATTCTTCTCAATTGTACAGTATATTTATGAGAGCAGAAAGCATTCCATCATCATCCGAGCGTCTGTATCAGCTGATATTAAACCTATAGATAAAGGTATTGTGGATCCTGTAGAGTCAGATCATCGTGGCCAATGGATAAAGTTTCCTAAAAGTAGCAACAAAGTCTGCAAAAAACAAATTAAATATGTACCAATTAACCAAAGTCGTTTGAATAATTTTAAAGAAAATGTATTAAAGAGATTACCATATCTACCTAACTTCACTTGTGTAGACCAGTCATATAAACACTTATTTAATTTGATTAATGATGAGTTTGGCAAAGTTTTACCTCAAAAACACTACAGATTGGTGGTCGTCCTGTTTTCAGTGACTGGGCAACACCATCTTTAAAAGTAGAAATAAATTATTTAAATTATATTTAGAAAAATCATATAATTTTAGACAAACCTTTCAGGAATATGTAAAAAAATATTCAAAGATATTTAAACAAACGTGTTATCTTGCTAAATCAAACTTCATTAAAAATAAAATTTCTAATTCTGTGAATAAAATAAAAATGACTTGGAACATCATTAACTCTGAATGCGGTAGATCTTTGGTGACTGAAAGGGATTTCCACTTAAAAGTAAATGGTTGCCATGTTACAAGGGACCTGGAAGTGGCGACGGAGTTTGAACATTTTTTCAAAAATGTACCTATATTGACAACAAAAACTCTCCAAGAGTCTTCCAGTTCCGCTGAACATTTATTAGAAGAATCTGTTCTTTGTTGCAGGGATGCATTTGTATTCACAGATATTTGCGCTCAAGACATTGTAAAGACATTTAAATGTATCGAAATTAAGAAAACCGCGGACCTTTGGGGATTATCGGTCGAAACTGCATCATGTATAATTGAGATCATTGCGCCCCATCTAGCAACTGACTGTGTTTCTAGTGGTACATTTCCTGATTTAATGAAACACAGCAAAGTCGTTCCCTTGTTCAAGGCTGGCAGCGCTACAGACCCGTCTAATTTCCGACCAGTGTCGGTGCTGCCAACTTTGAGCAAAGTATTTGAAAAAATAATCTTGAATCAAATGCTACCATTTTAATAGTCATAAAATACTCCATGCGAATCAATTTGGGTTTACGAAAGGGCGCTCAACTTCCGATGCTGGTGTTGAGTTATTAAAATGTATTCATGAAGCCTGGGAAGACAAGCACGATGCATTAGGTATATTTTGCGATCTATCAAAGGCTTTTGATTGCGTTTAACATGAAACGCTGTGCAAAAAATTACACCACTATGGAATAAGAGGCAAAGCTCTCGACCTTCTGTCTTCATATTTGAACAATAGAATACAGAGGGTCGATATTAATGGTACACGTTCTGTAGGATCCATGGTTACAATGGGTGTGCCGCAAGGCTCGATACTTGGGCCATTCTTATTCCTCATTTATATTAATGATTTACCATTTTATGTAGGGGACAGGAATAGGATTGTTTTGTTTGCAGATGACACCTCATTAATTTTTAAAATTAAAAGACAATTAGATAACTATGACGATGTAAACAATGCAATTGCAAGAGAAGAATATATAATTGCAATAGAAGCAATTGTTTGTAGAATCAACTGTGTTCCTCGGTATAACTATTGATGCCAATTTGCAGTGGGGCCCACACATAGAAAATACAGCCTCTAGGTTAAGTTCGGCTGCATACGCTGTAAAAAAGATCAGGACTCTAACAGATGTGGATACGGCTAGAATGGTTTACTTCAGCTATTTTCATAGTATTATGTCTTACGGTATTCTCCTTTGGGGGAGTGCTGCAGATTTAAATATTATTTTTGTTCTACAAAAGCGGGCTGTACGCGCTATTTATAATTTGGGCCCCAGAGTTTCTCTCCGAGAAAAATTCAAAGAAGTAAATATTCTAATCGTACCATCACAATACATTTTTGCCAATCTTATGTATGTCCAGAAAAATCTATCACAGTTTTCTAAACTCTGTGATAAACATAATATAAACACTAGAAATAAAAATAATCTTTCAGTCTACCACAGTCGACTACATAAGATTGGCGATTCTTTCCAGGGTAACTGTATACGCTTTTACAACAAGCTTCCCTGGGACCTGAGAAATTTACCATTAAATAAATTTAAAAAGTTAATTAAATACAAGCTTTGTGAAAAAGGTTATTACTCCGTTAAAGACTATTTGCAGGACAGGGACGCCTGGAAATGATCTGCTGGCAAAGTGAAATAATATTAAATTGTAAATAGGCCATCAAAAAAAAAAGACTTCCTAAGTTTCTTACCGGTACTACTCAGGAGGGCCGCGTTCCGAACCGGTGGTCGCTTTAAATATTTTAAAAAGTGTATGGCATTTTGTAAGCGCCGCCGCCGTTAAAATGGTCTATGCAAAATAAAGATATTTTTACTTTTTTTACTTTTAGTTGCATCTCGCGACGCCCGGAGTTAGCTTTATATAGTGTACTAGCTTCCGCCCGCAGCTTCCGTGATCCTTTTTTCGCCTAGTTTATTTAGCATAAACTCCCCTCCCGCACGCGCACCCCCGCCTTGGTGACACCAACTTTGCAACGGGCCGAAACGTCTAATTTTAATCATTCAAAGACCAAATATTATCTACATAAACTGTACTTAGTGTTGAAATAATTTATTTTGATAAGGATTAATAAAATGACTAAAATAAACGCGTTTAAATGTAGTCCAAAAAATTCAAAATTTAGAAATAAAAAAATGGTTGTTGTGCCTCACTCGACATAGATAGGTATAGGTATAGGTATAATATGTCGCGGACTTCTTTGTAGATATTTGAGCGAAGCTCCCATGGAGCGACTTCAATGGCGTTTGTAACACCGGGCAGAACTTCGCCATTTCTTATCTGTTTTCGGATTTTTTTTTCTGCTACGGAAATCTATTCAAATTATGCAGGTCGTGAAATCATGTTGTCTATGGGAAAATACTTAGTTTGATTTAACGCTTCGCTCAAATTTATGCTGCTAGCATAGGTTACACCTTTGCGACTGCGGCTACCTAGTTATAAGATCTACATTTAATTTGAACATTTTATGGATCTATCTTTTATAGTTTAGGCAGCGTACGTAAAATAAGTAACTTTTCTAGTTGATTTTTTACACCTTGTGTTCGAAAAACCCAAATATATTACGAAACCCTATTTTTTCCAAAATAAAATATAGCCTATGTTACTCGTGGATAATGTAGCTTTCAAATGGAGAAAGATTTTTTAAAATCGGTCCAGTAGTTTTTGAGCCTATTCATTACAAACAAACATACAAACAAAGTTTTCCTATTTATAGTATTAGTGTAGATATATATGAGAGTTATATACGGCAATGGACTCACCACCTATTACGTGGGACAGGAATACATATGGTGAAAAGTGGGCATATACTAATATGCCTCTGCCACCCTTTCGGGGATAAGGTGTGATTGATAAATAAAATATATGAGAGTTTTAATATAAAATAAAGTACCTACACTTCACAGAAGCGTTAGAATTATCCCTGTAAGTAGTATAAAATCGAACCCGGTACCCACAGGTTAGAAGGCAGTTATATAACCAACTGAGCCAGTGGGCCGTTCAATGTATGTTTACCTATTTTTCCGCTAAAGGCTGACGAATTAAAAAATAAAATTTGTAGCGTATACTTTCAATTGGGTTCTAAACAAATTTGATAAATAGATTCTGAAGCTTCAACATACCGACTGCCATGGCTGAAGTAATCAGTGCAGTTGTTATATTGAAGCTTCGCTTCGCTTCGCATAAATTATTGAAATTGTATCCAAGACCTTTGTTTTATGCTTTCAGTATTGTGGTAAGCCCAATGCCTGTGTTCAAATGGACAGGCTCAGATTGTAGCGACTCGCTGTTGTAATTTTTAAGTCGCTCAAAGGGCATTCACTTGACTTCACGAGTGTCGATTGCGACGTTACTATTAACCGGGACAGCTTAATGTGTCCTTCGAAGCACGAAAACGCTGGTAAATGAAAATGCTACAAAGCGGTCATCCATCCAAAATCCGAGAGAGTGTCTTAAATCAGTTATCTTTTACAGAAACCGAGTTAGTAGGGTTACGAGCGCTTTTTATTTATGTTTTCACTTTATGTTAGTAGCTTTAAACAATGTATAACATTTCATGTAACTAATAATTAATAATCCCAACATTTTAACGCGAAGGTTTTTTGCGCTTTAGTGGATCTGAAGGAAGCATTTGAAAACGTTGTGAGAGAAACTCTGTGGTACTCGTCCGTGTTGATGATACAGTATCTTTTTACGGACTGTAAAGCTTGCGTGCGACCAAGGGGGATGTTCACTTGGCGCCTCTTTTTGACTTCTGTTCGGGCGTTAAACGTGGTTGTGTTATATCCGCCTGGCTTTTCATAGTGTATCTGGATAGTTGTGCAAAAGTGTGACTGCAAAAGTTAAAAGATTATGATGTGTTGTAAAATTTGAAATTTTACAGTACATGTCTGTTATACGCTGATGATGCGGTAGTGATGGTCTCATCAGAAGTCGACCTTCAGGCATTAGTCACTAATATAAAAGTAAAGGCCTTCGCTGCATGTTAAACTAAGAATCGGGTATTTGAAAAAGAAAAAGTAAAAACTAAAAGCAAGATTTGGTTAAACCGGCAACGTATAGAGCAATTGAATGAAATTGTGTACTTAGGGAGAATGTTTAGCGCGGACGGAAGATATGTTCTGAATTACAATGGTGACTAGCTGGCGAAGACAGGAACATAACATTATGATTTTTTTATTTTAATGTTATTTAAAAGAAAATGAGTATAATGAGTACGGGACATTTTATTTGGTACTTGCACATAAAGCCTTTTGTTATTAAATATATCATCATTAACTCCTACTAATATTATAAACGCGAAAGTTAGTAAGTATGGATGTTTGTCACTTGCACGTAAAACTACTGAATGGAATTTAAATAAGCTTTACCATAACTATATATTATATATATAATAGCTTATCTATCAGAATAACACATAGGCTACTTTTTATCCCAGGAACAAGTTCCTTTAGAAAACGGGAACGGGAAAACTTCATCACGCGGGTGGAGCCGCGGGGGTCAACTAGTAGATATACTAGTTGACTCCCGCGGCTCGATTTTATGTTATCATAAACCTAAAATAAAATCCAACACAATAACAGAGATGTTCCATTTCGATTGCTACTGCCAATCATTTTTACTGTGGCGTGCCAGCCCTTAAGATGACTTCCGAAGCCCGTAAATGGAAATGCCGCGGTTAACCATCTAAGGACCAGCCTTAGCGAAAGATGCTTTAACACAATGACCGACAGAACTCATAGCAGGACTACGTGCTCATCTAATTACAACTATTAACTAAGTAGGGTAGACCCGGGACAATAGTACCATTTTCGAAACATCAGTTAATTACACAAATTTAACTAGCGCTTTTTGTTTTAAATATTATTATTATACTGCCTTGGTTTATTATCTACCGAAGGAAATATCTAAAGTTGGCCTAGATTGAACAAAACTTGGTCAAAATTGACTTTGAATGAAATCATGGCTAGTGCTACAAATGACCCCCTCTAAGGGTTAATTGTACCAAAACTGCATAGGGTAATAAAACGCGAATAAAGGTATTAATCACATTTTCTCAGACATTTATTTGAAGTCTTATGGGTTTATAACCATTCTTAAAAATTAGGAACATAAAAATCGTGAGATCAATGTTTTAAATCAACACTAGAAAATAATAACATTTAACATAACAATTCTTCACTTCGAGCAAAAATAAAATAAGTTTTTATTAATATATAATCAACTTTGGTTCACACGTTGCATATTGTCTATTTTCTAGCTTTATAACAATCATAACATAGAAATAATGAAAAAAAAAAACATCAATATGGAGGTACAATTGACCCCTGGTACAATTGACCCTCATAGAATATAATTTACTTATAAAAAAAAATTAGTCAGATTCGCAATTGTGACAAACATAAATTGACTCCTGAGGTGTACATTCCTCGTGTGCCCATAATCTGCATTGAGCGCATTGAATCCACATTTCATTAGGGCGGCTGGCACTATAAGGTTCCATACATACAACACAAAAACATTCTTCTTCTTCTTCACTGCTTTCAGAGTCATTTTTTGTTGCTGTTTTCTTTTTCGAGCTGGAACCACATTTTATCCCTTTAGATTTTCCTGGGTACCGTAGATTCTTTTTAATTTGTTTAGCTTTCTTTCTTTTTTCAGCTTCCTCCGCTTCTTTTTGTATAGCATCTTTTTCCGGGGTGTCGGTGTATATAGCCGTGTGTCGTTTTTTTCTTCCGCGGTTGGTGGTTTTGCGTGGTGGTGCTTTTGGCAGAGGGCGAACTAGTTCAGGTGAAAAAAGGAAGGGTTTAGTTCCTTTAGATGTAGACGGTATAGGGTCGAGTACTGGAGTTGAATGGAAAGAAGTATTTGTTACTTCACGTAGTGGTGTGCCAAATCTTAACCTTGTAGGTAATTCCATAGATTCAGTGTGAGATATAATTTGTTGAGATTCCTGACCTATATCCAAAGGATCAACTAATGCCAAAGTGTCTCCAGGCATGCTTTCAGGCACTAAAGTGGCTGCTTCTGACGACGGACTTGGCTCTTTTGGCGTCTCTTGATCTTCACGTGGAGATGAAATTTGTGGAATTACAGGTTCAAGATCTGACTCAAGGGAACTATTTCCAATTCCTGGTTCGGGAGGGGCCTCTTGGATGCTATTAACAGCAAGCAAAGGTCGGTCTGTCACATATGAAGGGCCAAAATCGGTATCATCAAATATATCTCGGTTGTAGGGACAGATTCCTGTGCAACGAAATCCAGACTGAATATTTCGAGGGGTAAAAGCTAGAGGAAAAGAAGTAGCAACAATTGTTGGAATATGGTATATAGTCATGGTTTGACCAGGATTGTTCCTCATCCATGCATCACAAGCGGTGTTTACATGTTTTTTCAGAGGACCATGTACAGAACGATCTAGTGGCTGCAACTTATGCGAGCAGTGCGGTGGAAATGATAAAACTATTATGCCATTTTCTTTACAAAAATCTAAAGCTTCTATTGTTATATGCGATGGATGATTATCAAGAAGTAACAGGACTTTATTATCAAGAGACACCCTGGTAAATGATTGGAAATGTTTCAAAAACTTCAGGAATTGAGTCGCTTCCATCCAACCTGACGCGTTACCAGTACCTATACAACCCATTGGACCATCTCTGATGAAATGATCTTGGTACCTCTGGCGTGGAAACACGAACATCGGAGGCAGAGCATTACCAACGGCATTTGCAGCCATAGCCACAGTAACAAGTGTTCCGCGCTCCGCTGACGTCAATGCTCCTACTTGCCGTTGTCCTCTCCTAGCAATAATGCTATCCGGTTTTTGGACGGTCGTAATGCCAGTCTCATCCATGTTGTATATATCTTTAGCTTCAAAATTATAGCGATTCATTACTTTGGCCAGGTTATCAAAAAATGCGTTGACATTTGTCTTATTGAAACTCGTAGCACGAGCAAGGCTAGTGGCTTGGGCACACCTTATCGAAAGTTCCGAGTTTCTTTTCATAAAAGATGAAAACCAATCAGGCCCTGCCATTCCGTTTTGATCCCAGGACTGTGGCCTTTTCAAATCAAATTTAATAGCCAAATCAAGTGCCAAGCGTCTTACTTCTTTTGGCGTTAAACCATAATAAATATCTGCTGTTCTCACTAAATATTTAGCTATGCTTTGTTCTTGCTCTTCGGTAAATACTTTCGTTGCTGGATTATACCCCATAGAAATAAATTCGGCAGGATTAGCTTCTCTTTTACGTTTATATCTTATGAGAGACACATGACAAACGTTGAACATGTTCGCAGCGGCACGTATGCTACGCCCTTTTAAAATCTCATCATATGCCTGTTCATACAACAAAGTATCTCTTGACCCACGGTCCGTCTTTTTTATTCTATTTCGTGGCATCTAAAACAAGAACATGTCTAATAAGTAATTGCATATTTTAAGTATTTCTTTTTTTACTCTGTTATTATTACTACGGGGTTATTTCTACCATGGGGTCAACTGTACCGGTACCATTGACCCCGGCGATGTTGGTACAACTGCACCAAAGTACCTAATTTAGAAAAAAACATCAAATAGTTACGTAATTCTAAACATATAGTTCCATATTTATCATAAATCAATAGCTTAATATCCGTTTAAACTGGCAACAACAATTACTTGACGAAAAGGCTCTGGTAGTACGAGCTACAGCTAATAATATTTTACGTAAAAACTTACCGTGGCTTGCCGAAAATCAAAAATTCTCCACTACCACGTCCGTTTCACAGCACGCGCGCCGGCGACTGAGGGGCGCCTCGGGACCCAAGTAGCGCGTGTTCTGGCACACTCACACATGTAAAATTTAGCTCAGTAGTAGAAATATCGATGATGGTACTATTGCTCCGTGTTACTATTGTACCCGGTCTACCCTACTATAGAATAATACATACATACATACATATTGTCACGCTTGTATCCCCGAACGGGTAGGCAGAGGCATACCATACGCCCACATTTCACCATATGCATTTTTGTCCCACGTAACAGGTGGTGAGCAATTGTAAATGGCAGACGCAATTTTCATCCATAGCTCAAGTCACCCAGTACATTTAACCTCCAACTAAATAGCCCATTTGGTGGTTAGCACATTGTACAATAGTTTTACTCCCATTGGAGATGGTCCATTACCGTTCTTCTACATAAGGCGGACGTGGATTGTTTGCAGAGGGAGTCTCATTCCCTGTTACATTAATATTCTCAAAGGGCCTCGGCGTGTTGGACCAGTATGTCCCCATGTAAGCCTACCAAAAGACCGGGTATCTTCGTAAGAAAAAAAAAGAAAATACCAGAGAAGTAAAGACAAATAATGATAAATAATGAATATTTTGGGATACGTCATCTAGCCCAAATTAAACTATTAATAGCTTGTATTATGGGTTCCCATAATACAAGCTATTAATAGTTTAATTACAACTAGTAATCATACATCATGTAAGTTACACTCAGCTACAGAACAAATCAACACTCTCAATGACACAAAGAAAATTGTTCTTTGTGTCATTGTACTTGACTGGCAACCGGGACCAACGACTACGTACGGAAACACTCAAAAACACAAATGTCACAAACGGTCACCCATCTCCTTATAAGATGCTTAACCCAGTGCTCGTTAACAGAACACTGAGCCAGTGGGACTACGAGCCCTTCAAAAAATCTGAAATCTACTTCCAATAGTACATTGATCTATATCTATAGGAAGATATTATAAAGAGGATAGATTTGTAAGTTTGTTTGTAATGAATAGGCTCAGAAACTCAGCATCATCCGAGCGTCTATCCCAGTTGCGTCTCACGACGCGACGCCCGGGGTCCGCTTTCCTACATTATCTACTCCACTTCGCACGGTCGTCGGCATCAGACAGGAACAGAAACTACTAGGCCTATTTTTAAAATTTTATTAATATCGCCGTTAGAAAGCTACATTATTCGTGAGTAGACTATATCGGATTTTCAAAAGGTTTGGGGTTCCGTACGAAATCTCGAATAGGACAACTTCACCATGCGGGCGAAACTGCGGGTATCAGCCAGTGTCTTATAAATTTTAAATAACTATGTTTATTATTTCTTTATCGATATCGGTTATCTCCACAGTTTAAAAATAATGTACGTGATTGTCTGGCGCCATAGTTAAAATAAAATCATTTGGTTGTCTGGACAACATTTCTTTGAAGACAAGCCGTATGGCTATTACGCGTTTATGTAACATAAAAAAATTGTTGACGTAAATATCTGAATAATTATTACTACGGTTATACTCACGTGTGAATTTCGGGATAGCCCGTCTAGTTTCGGACCTAACGGAGGTCCTTTTTCAAGAGGATCGTCAAGCTACGTCGGAAGCTGCGCTCAGCGACCTGCGTTAGGTCCGGAACTAGTCGGGCTATCCCGAAATTCACACGTGAGTATAACCGTAGTTTGTAATACGTAAATATTGCTTTGTAATTATATCACTTACGTATAGGTGCGTTATTATATAAGTTACCTATTAGTGCGTAATTCGGTTACCTTTATGAGTGTAATTCTATAGCTTAACTACCTATAAGTGTATAATTTTTAGTAAGTGTACCTATAAACACAAATTAAATAAGGGCTCCGCGTAATTTGTGCTATAATATAAGTGTGCAATTCTATCAGTTACTTTTGTACTATAAGTGTGCAATTCCATTAGTTACTTTTGTGCTATAAGTGTGCAATTCCGTCAGTAACTTTTGTGCTATAAGTGTGCAATTCCATCAGTTACTTTTGTGCTATAAGTGTGAATTCTATCAGTGAACTGGAAAAGATGCGCACAGAAATTCCAGTATTGCGAAGATGTTTGTGTTGCTTACCACTCAGACATAGTCTCATAGTATGGGGATATCTCAATTTGGTAAGTACCTATTACATCTTATCTCAGTCGATCGAGGCTTAGGTCCGTATTCCAGAACGTTTCTCAATACTCAATCGACGCTTGAGAGTAGATTTTATAAGGTAAAATCTCGCCTCAGCGTTGATTGGGTATTGAGAAACGTTCTGGAATACGGACCTTAGGTACTGGAATTCCCATAGTAATGTTGCCGCGACACACAAATGTTTCCCCACATGGCATTACTCCTGTTTTTATTATTTCTATGAGCATCCCCAAGCCTCTGCAGACATTGCATGCCGCGAATTCAGTTAGGCGGGTCACATTTTAAATAACAAATTAAGTAAATGTACCTACTAGCTAACTCGGCAAACGTTTTGCTGTATAAAATGCTATGCTGATGTAAAAACAGAATAAAATGTGGTCCTTGCAAAACATTACCATACCTATTAGCTGAAGGAATTCTAACTATTGGTTGATATATCCATACCACCTATTTTCAAACTATTGGGCTATATATTCCTTCAGAGACGGATGCCTTTTGTCCCTTCTTGGGTCCGAGGAACTTCTATATCCGTTTCTATTAGGTACACGTTACAAATCTATTTCCTCGCAATAGGTTTTGTTTACTCCCTGGACCCTGTTATTTGCCGTGAGGGTTGTCGCAGAGAAATACAGGTGAAGAACACGCCTCTGCACTGTTTGTTTCTAGACATGCAGAAGGCCTCCAACTGTGTTCCTCGTGCGATGATCTGGTGGGCACTGCGGTCCAAAGGGGTTCCAGAGGTCTATATTGACACTATCCGGGACATGTACTGTGACTCCGATTCAATGGTTCGGACTGCTGTTGGCGACACGAAACCCTTCCCGTTCACCGTCGGGGTACACCAGGTGTCCTTAGTCCGCTTCTGTACAGTGTAATATTAGACGAATTGTTGGACAGCATCAGAAACCCGCATGAGCAGCCTCCATAGTTGCTCATGTATGCTGACGATATTGCGCTTGTTAGACGCGGACAGGGGCAGATTGGTGCGACCTTTAAAGGCGTGGAAGGAGACGCTTGAGAACGGCGGTCTGAAACTAAATGTGGCGAAGACCGAGTACTTGGCACTAAACTCAACAGATCCCACATCCGTCCGCATAGGCAGTGATTTGGTCGAGCGCACGGACCAGGTTAAATACCTGGGATCTGTTTTTCACACGTCCAGTGACATCGATTGCGATGTCAAGTCACGCATTGCTGCCGCGTGGGCCAAATGGCGGGTGATGACCGGTGTCATTTGTGACCCTAAAATGCCGATCCGGTTGAAGGGACAGGACAAGTTGCAAGAGTGTCGCCTTCGTTGGTATGGTCACGTCTTGCGGCAACCGCCGGGCTACGTAGGTAACAAATGTCTGGCCATGTCAGCCCCGCCGGGTTCCGGTAAGAGGGGAAGACCCAAAAAGTGCTGGCTTGACGTCGTAAGGGATGACATGCGTGCCAATGGTCTCATTACAGGGGATGCCGACGACCGTGCGAAGTGGAGGAGAAAATGTAGGAAAGCGGACCCCGGGCGTCGCGAGACGCAACTGGGACAGACGCTCGGATGATAAGGTTTTGTTTACTACCTTTTTTTATAATGTTCTGTGTGTGCGTATTATACCCTCCTCGTTCGCACCGTAGGTATACCTACTCCTGACATATAAGTGTTTTAAACGTACCTATAGATCAACAATACTCGTATATCCATACGTAGGTACATGTATCAGGAAGCGAAAGAAGTATCCATGCATGAATCGACATCGCCGACAATCGGCTTCGCCTGGTGTCAGGGATACAACGTGAAATAATTAAATTTGCCCTAGGGTTCTCCTTCCGAGGACTCTCTCCCAGGACTCCCGGCAATAAGCAGTTGAAAGGGCATCGTGTGGTTTTAGCCGGTCGGAGTCTGACATGGGATTCATACGTAAAAAAAGACATTGATATTTTAACTTTTATCACTGAACTATAAGCAAAACAATATTATCGATAAAAGATATAACCTCTTTTATATTCTCACAGATTGTATCTTCATTTCTACTGGTCTACTCTTCACTCACACTGGTAGCAGATGTACTTGATATGCCACACATCAAGATTCCAATACTAACTACAATTATGTCTGTAATTGCATTCAGTGTTGATATTATGTTGAACATTATCTTCATCGTTGGCGCTTATAAGGTCAGTATTATACTCGTAGTTGCCACACACATCCCAATGATGTATATCTTTACGCTTCGTTTGAATAACCCGAGGTTGTAAGAAGAGTAATAAAACACGTACCCTATCAGAGTATTCTAAGGTTCTATGACTCGACAAAGAAACGTTATTTTTGAGTCGCCCAGTTCTGGCGAGAATTCTCTGCACTGTATGAGAGCGGCACTTCTACCCGGCACGTGTTGTTGACGGTCGAAGATGAAAGGGTCCTATTTAAATAAGTCAATATAGTGACAATCCTTACAATAGAAGTTATCCAAATCTGAGGTCCGGATAGTGAGTACTGCGATTGATGGTGTTACCTTAATTTTTTTTACTTTTATTTACAGAAAATTGTCATCCTTCTGAGGGTTTACTACTTCTACAATATTATGGCAACAATATTAATCAGTATTCTTGGATGTTTGGAGATTAGTATGATTATAAGCAGAATCAGTGATGACGTCAGAGGACATTTACTTTTACTCGTATTTGTTGTAACCGTTGTTTTAGGAGATTTACGTAAGTATTGCATGATGCACATGGTTTTTTATTAGACCATCAGCTAAGCAACTGATATTTACCTGCATCACTGAATTCGGTTCGAACCAAGATGTGTTAGGAAACTAAACGCCAGTCGCTTCCAATGTCATCAAATAGTAAGAAGAGGGAAAGAAAATGATTTCTCTCTCTGAAACTGATAAAACTGAGACTTAACGCAAAAGACAAATAAGTATCTTATAATATGTCTATGTAATAGTCATCATCATCACAGGTATTTAGCTGGCCGAGGTTCTGGTTTGCTTTTCTCATACAACTGAGAACATTGACATTATCTCCACACGTCATGTTTAAGAAGAATTTATGTAAAAATGGATGAAGGGCTTCCCCACGCAGACCCTCCGTATGAGGTCGATAATCTCCCACTGTATAATCTTGTACCTGGTCAACACATAAGTTGTCATCTTAGTAGATTATCTAGTTATAAAGGCTCTAGGTGAAATACACGCAAGAGAGAGAGAGAGTTGATATTGGTATTATTTTTCCAGTTATACGTGGATACGTGGTATTACTCGTAAGAAGTGAAATTGTTAAGATTAATGATAACGCGTCCTTCAGATTTATTAATATGGCATTGGATGCGGAATGTTCATTAAACATCATCAACAACGAAGAAGTCAGAACAGTTAACGTGACAGAACAACAAACCAGATGACAGGATTACAATTTGAGTGTTGAATTTGTTAATTAAATGATGTTAAAATGTTTAAATAAGATAAAACTTTAATGAAGTTTATTGTTACGGAATTATCCCACTGCTAAGATAAGGATAATTTTATCATCACCAATTTCAAATACAATTCAATGTTAAACATAACCGAAAGGGACTGAGACTAACGCCCTGAAATACTCCTTACTTATTTTTGGCAACCCATACTAAGGCAATATCTTGGTAAGAAGCGGTCTATGTTTCGAAGATCTGTATATGAAGAAAAAATAATGGTTAAATAATTTTTATAATTCTAGACTACTCGAAAGTTAAATAATATGTGATAGACCGAGTCATAGGCTTTCAATAATTCCATCTAAATTCAAGAGCATATTGATGCAAGAGCCTATGATTGGATGGCTGTCCGACTCACCGTCCCCAACCTTGGACCCGATCATTAAGGTCATCATTAAGTTAGAAGCTTTGAATCGGATTTAGATCCTACATAAATTATTATGACGAAAGCATCAATAGTGTTTTTAAATTCCCTTTATATATATATATATATAAATTACGTGTCACGTTGTTTGTCCGCGATGGACTCCTAAACTACTTAACCTTAACCATTGTAATCAAATTTGCACACCGTGTGCAGTTTGATCCAACTTGAAAGATAGGCTATATATCATCACGCTACTACCCTGGAGAGCGGAGCAGTAGTCGACAAATCGGGCAAATTTGTAGAATTTATAAGCGACGGGATTAAATAGGTGCAACGGGAGTTCGAACTATGCCACGGGGGAACCGTAAGAGGCATCTAGTACATATTATAGATAAATAACACCCAGACAGAATAAACCATCGTGCTCATCACACAAAGTATTATCCTGGGTGGGAACCCACGACCTCTTGCGTAGCAGTCGCATACACTTCCACCGCGCCACAGAGGCAGTCAAAAATGGAGTAGAGATACAACGCAGCTTCGCATTATTGGCATTATATAATGAAATTGTGATAAAATAAAATTAACAACGCATAGACCACTCTGACATCAGCTCATATTTCGGTCTCTCAACATACTTACGTATTGATAAATTTTTTAAAGCAATTATTTGCTAAATTTCTCATAAATTTTTAATTACTTACGTATTGTTTTGACTAAGATTTCTTCAAAACGAAACGAAGTCATAATAACGTATCAAAACATATATAATGTGGTCTTTCATAATTATCTAACTAGAGGACCCTCGCGGCTTGGATCACTTGAAATTTCTATTAGATCCAGGGGGCCAAGTCTACTGATTCAATCGCGTCAGAAAAGAATAGAAATCGTAGCTCAATAGAAAGCCACCGGTTTAATTTAAACATTTTTAGTAGTCTACTATTATACCTAATCGTACTTCAATAGACTTCTATCGGTCGGCGGATAGAATTCTACTAACTAGTGGCCGCTTGTCAGTTGCATTTTTGATTGTCTACTAACATTTTGACAGCTAAAAACAGCGATTCTGGTTCTATTTTACGGTTTGTCAATAGTAGACTCGGCCCCCAGAAATATTAAGAGCTATATTTCCCCAATGTCGACAGTCTATTTTGTTTATTAATCACGCCTAATCCACGAAGGGGTGGCAGAGGCATATTATACGCCCACATTTCACCGCCCTGTCGCACGTAATAGGTAGCCCATAGCCGTGTTGAAATAGACAAATGCAGGTTGTGTGTTTAACGTGGCTTTCACTAGCAAATCGCTGATGTTACAAGGATTTTATCACTGTATTCCTATGGCACCTGCGGGAATTCAACTAGAAAAAAAAAATGTTATGATATTTCCAATGTACACACATTTTTTTACATTTTTACTTATATATAAGAATGTTTAGCACTCCAACTCGACCTTTGAATCTGGTACGGCTTGGTGTCTGGTACGATACAGATACGAGTAGATAGTCTGCGGGGAAACGTGAACGAGAACGAAATACGTAAGTCCATGCTTCATGCCTACTTTTTAATCGCTACTCACTTTATCATCTTTTAAAAACTAGACAAAACATTTGTAACAAAAATAATAAATTACAAAGTTATAAATTTTAACTAGAAAACTATCGTTATTATTACACATTATTAATAAGTAAACGGGATTACTCACGTTTTTACGACCAGTAATAGACCGACCGGTTTCAGCTGTATTCAGACGGCCTTTTTCAGAGGTGCGAACCGTTGGCCGAGCAATCTTTACGCACAAAGTTATAAACTATACATACATACATACATATTGTCACACCTTTATCCCGAAGGGGTAGGCAGTGGCATATTAAACGCCCACATTTCACCGTATGCATTTTTGTCAAATTATATTTGTTATAAATAATATACCTACTTGTAAGGGCGTAAAGGGCCCCTAAGATCCTATTATAAGTAATCCTAAGATCTCTAGGGCCCTAGCGACCTCACTTGCTACCTCCCCGACATCGTGCGCGTGGTCAACGACAGCAGCTATAAACCAGCCCTTTATTGCTCGAGTCTGGGGGGTTTATTAAGAGCCCCGAAACTCAACTGACTTCGGGTCCGGAACACGAGGGGCGCGCCTTAGCCGCCAATAAAGTGCTGGTTTATAGCTGCTGTCGTTGACCACGCGCACGATGTCGGGGAGGTAGCAAGTGAGGTCGCTAGGGCCCTAGAGATCTTAGGATTACTTATAATAGGATCTTAGGGGCCCTTTACGCCCTTACAAGTAGGTATAGTCGTGGACAACGCTTCTTGGGTCGCAGAAGTTGAACCCCTGCCTTTCCTGTGATCCAACACCAGCGATAATTAGGAACACTCCAGGGTTTTAGTGCGTATACCAATTAAAATTTTAGGTACTACCACATAACCACCCTGCCCCAAACATAGGTGGTATCTATAAAAGATTTCCCTGGACAAACAAAAAGAAACCTCACCTGCTTGCGGTGCACATGTTGAATAACAGACAAGGCAACGACGCCGGCGTCCTCACGGGGTTGGGAGGTCAGACCACACTCGCGCCCAACAATGCCGAAAATCAATCAACAGTCAAACGATGACTGCTCCTCGGAGCCAAATAAAAGTGACTAAATTCAGCTGGAGGCTGGAAGCAACTGGGAATACACAAAGATGAAGAAGATCATTCTCACAGACTTGTGACAAGGCGCGTTGTCCTGGTGAAACACCACTTTCTTTTTGTTCATTTGAGGCTGTTTATCCGCAATTTCGTACTTCAATCGCTCCAATAAGCACATGTAATAGTCACTATTAATATTTTGCCCCTTTTCAAGGTAGTCGATGAAATGTATTCCATGCGCATCCCAAAATATAGTCGCCATAACCTTACCGGCTGATTTCTGAGTCATTGGCCGCTTCGGGCGGCTTTCACCAGTCGCTCTCCACTCTGCTGACTGCCGATTGGATTCCGGAGTAAAATGGTGTATCCATGTTTCATCCATTGTCACATACAGACGTAAAAAATCCTTTTTATTACGATTCATCAGCGCCAAACATCGCTCTGAATCATTGATACGTTGTTCCTTTTGATCAGTTGTAAGCAAACGCGGCACCCACTTGGAAAAAAGCTTTTTTATGGCCAAATTTTTATGTAAATTAGTGAAAACACTACCAGCTGATCTTGAACTAAAACACTTGTACTATTCCACTTATTTATTACTTAAACCTGACCGGTTTCGCCTTACGGCATTTTATGAATTCATCAATCATTTCATAAAATGCCGTAAGGCGAAACCGGTCAGGTTTAAGTAATAAATAAGTGGAATAGTACAAGTGTTTTAGTTCAAGATGTGTAGCAAGTTCCACCAAGTACCATCAATCACCAGTGTAAACAGACTACCAGCTGAAATCTTCGCTATCTCGGCTATCTCGCGCACTTTTATCTTCCGATCGTCCATTACGATTTTGAGGACTTGGTTAATATTATGTTGAGTCACTGCTTCATTTGGACGACGTGAGCGTTCTCCATCATTTGTGTCCATGCGACCGCGTTTGAAGTCGGCATAACTCCGACAAATGGTTGCTTTAGAGGGAGCGGATCCCGCATAACATTTTATAAGCCATTGCTGTGCTTCAACGGTATTTTTTTCCATTAAAAAACAATGTTTTATCAACACGCGAAACTCGCTTTTTACCATTGTATCGAAACTACAAGCGTAGCGTCACTTAAATGTTTGCAAAATCAATATTTTAATGTTCCATTTTTAAAAAATTGACACACATTTTATTGAAGGCCAGTACTTTTTTAAAATCAAAAGAGTTTTTAATATATACGCCATTTCCAAGTTAGTCTCGGGACTTATTGAACGATCTAGTATGTAGAGGAAGTAAGCCTACGTGCCCACGAAGCGCTCGTGGCCCCACCGACTCAGTGCTCTGTAAACGATCACTGCGTTGAGCAACATTCGCTATAAGTGGTCCTTGGATGGGTGACCACTTTGTGGAATTTACATTTGCGGGCGTTTCCGTGCTTCGGAAAGCACGTTAAGCCGTTGGTCCCGGTTGCCAGTAAAATGGCAGTCGTTAAGCCTGGTTGAAGGCCATATGGGCGGCTTGAAAAATTTCAACAGCAGGGCGCCACAGCCTGCGCCTGTCCATTTCAACACAGTAATGGGCTCACCACCTGTTACATGGGACAAAAATGCATACGGTGAAATGTGGGCGTATAGTATGCCTCTGCCTATCCCTTCTGGGATAAAGACGTGACAATATGTATGTATGGAAGTAAGCCCAAGACGGGTACACGGCCTAAAACAAGTAGGCAATGCGACTTAGAACGGGCGCTGCAATGCTGCGGGCCGTTCTGCTACTTATCTATAAAAATAGGTAAGTAAGGTACTCTTTTTTTAGCGTGTTTGTGGGTCTATATGTCACGCTGGAAAACAACCACATCGTCTCAGAAATCGTAAAAGCTTAAGAAGTGCCAAGCGGAAACATTTGTATTTCTTTTGGGGGTTAGTCCAGGTGTATCCAGCTTCTTGGGGCGTGAGGCGTGCGTGGAATTCTCAGGTCACCCTCCATTTTATTTTATTTTTAACTAATGAGGTGATAGACAACCATACGGACCACTAGGGCCCACCTGACGGGTAGTGGGCACCGTATTTTGGATTAGTTTCAGTACTCTTACTGAGAATTGTTGGACAGCATCAGAAGGCGAGCAGGCCACCCGCCTTCCTCAGGCCACAGAAAATGGGGGCTTATAGTCTTGGGCAAAGACAAGTCTGTGGAGCCTACGCTGCACACTGATAATAATAAATAAATGATAAAAATTTCATCAGCAGGTCGTCATGCGCCCGTCCATTTCAACACGGCAATTGGCTCACAGTCTGTAAGTGGGAAAACAAGCTTTCGGTGAAATGTGGGCGTATTGTATGCCTCTGCCGTCCTTTCGGGGATAAATGCGAGACTGATATGATAAGTTACACCTTTAAAGAAATAAGAAATAAGTTTGTATATCCAATCTATACTAATATTATAAAGCTGAAGAGTTTGTTTGTTTGGTTGAACGCGCTAATCTCAGGAACTACTGGTCGGATATGCAAAATTATTTTTGTGTTAGATAGACCATTTATTGAGGAAGGCTTATAGGCTATACACATATACATAATGAAAAATCTTCATTTTTTAAGGAAAAAATTAATAATAACATAAAAGAACCAAAGCTTCTGTGGACTAGTTTAAAAACAGACGTTCTCCCTATGCCTGGAAAATCTCATCTGCCTGAATTCTTTGATGACCCGGATGCTATCAACATAGCTTTTTTAACAGTTTCGGGGACAACTATTCCCTCTATATCTTCCCTAACATATTTTGAATTCAACAAATGTACTTCTAGTCAGTTTAATTTGGAGCCTGTGAGTACTGAGGTTGTGTTAAAGATCATCACAAACATTCAGACGAATGCCCAGGGTATAGACGGCATTACTCATGACATGCTCGCTATGACCCTGCCAGCAACTCTTCAGGTCATAACTGACATTGTTAACACGTCTATTGCAACCTGTAAATTTCCCAATTTCTGGCAATGTGCCATAGTTCGTCCCCTAGCCAAAAATAGCAACCTGCAGAATTACAAGGACCTGAGACCAATCAGCATTTTACCATGCCTCTCAAAGGTTTTAGAGCGTGTGGTTTATACACAGATGATGGAGTATGTGGAGCAAAATCAACTGCTACCTGATTTTCAATCGGGTTTTCGTAAGGGTAGAGGGACTGCTACCGCTTTGTCTGATGTTATTGGAAATGTTTTGGAGGCTAGGGATGTGGGGGAAGGTTCAATCCTAGTATTATTGGATTTTTCCCACGCCTTCGATTATTTGGATACATCACTGCTGCTATCAAAATTATCACACTACGGGTTTACCACATCAACATTGGAATGGTTCTATAGCTATCTCCAGAACAGGTCACAGTGTGTGGAGATTTGCAATAAAGATGGAACTAAGTCCTGTTCCCCCTCTCGCCAGGTAATGAGAGGCGTTCCTCAGGGTTCAATATTGGGTCCATTATTGTTTATACTGTATAGTGCAGACATCAAAAACTCCATTACCAATTGCAAATACCATATGTATGGAGATGATATACAGTTATACATACATTTTAAACCCTCTGGCACGGCAGTTGCTGTTGAAAAGATTAATGAAGATTTCAAGAGAGTGGCATCCTGGGCTAAGGAAAATTCTTTAGTACTGAATCCAATAAAATCCAAGTTCATGATACTTGGATCAAAGCACCAGGTTGGTGCAATCATTTTACAAGACCCTGAGATAAATATAAATAACCAGGTAATAGATAGAGTGGATACAGCAACCAACCTAGGTCTAATCATGGATTCAGAGCTGCGTTTTGAAGAATATATAAATAAAGTGGTTAGTAACTGTTTTTACAGATTGAAAGTACTGTACAATATAAGGCAATATTTGAGTATACCAGTAAGGAAATTGTTAGTTGATAGCTTAATATTGTCTAAATTCAATTATTGTCATACTGTTTATGGTCCCTGTCTTCTTAAAAGGACAGAGACTATCATACAAAGAGTCCAGAATGCATGTGTCTGATTCTGCATTAATGTTCCGAAAAGAATACATTAATAACATAAAAATGCTAAAAATGGCTGCGAGGAGGAGGTTACATTTGGCTAGCCTGTTGTTTGGGGTTATAACTACCAAAAGTCCTGCTTATCTCTATGAAAAGTCGATCTGGAGACAAGACAAACAAAGGTATAGCAAAAGATCGTCGTTGCCACCACTCTCGCTTCCAGGGTACAGGACTGTGTCATTCAGAGGCTGCTTCAGAAGTGCCGCGACGAACTGCTGGAGTGTCCTTTCGCCCTCCGTAGTCTAAAAACAAAGCATACTTTCATTACACGCGTGAAAGAAAAGTTCATGCAAAAAAAAGATGGGGTAATGATAAATATATATTAATTAATTTACACACATCAGAGTAATAAAATTTATATTATAATTATTTACCATACTTGTATAATGTATAAATATTTGTTTTATCATACTTGTTTATTATTTTAATCACATCTTTTCAATCTAATATTTTAATCACATATTATATAAAGAATACATACATACATACATATTGTCACGCCTTTATCCCCGAAGGGGTAGGCAGAGGCATATTAAACGCCCACATTTCACCGTATGCATTTTTATATAAAGATTTTTTGATGATTATGTAAAGAATACAGAACAGATTTTAAGTTTTTTAATGTAAACGTTGTTTGGCCGTTCTTAATTGTGCGACACCATGCAGTTTTTCTTGCGGCTTGGGTATTTATGTAGTTTGTTTCGCAGGACATTTTTTTTTGTATTCTTGTGCAAGCTGAAAATTTTGAATGTTGTTGTTTTTTCATTTTATTTTCTACTGGGTATAGGCCTCAAAATAGGGCTCCTTTGAAAACCAGCGTCGCTACGTGGAGAAAGCAATATGCTATCCCTTACGTGGCGGCATAATGCTGAAAGGCAGCCCTATTCTGCGGGAGTGTGAGATGCGCTGTATGTAGTGCAGGGCTGAATTATTTTGTTATCAGGTAATATTTTAACTTATTTTATGTTTTCTTTTATAAAATATTGTATAACTTATTTTTCTTTTTTTTGTGGCTATGTACCTACTGTGCTTTTCCTATAACACAGAATAAAATTTCTTTCTTTCTTTCTATATATCATCACGCTACTACCCTGGAGAGCGGAACAGTAGCCATAAATGTCGACAAATCGATCAAATCTTTATGCAATGTTGTAGAATTTATAAGCGACGGGATTAAATAGGTGCGACGGGAGTTCGAAGTATGTCACGGGCAAAGCCGGGGGGGTCACCTAGTATCCATCTATACATAATAAATATTAGAAATATATATGTATGCATATCAGTCAGATCTCATAGTACAAGTTTCACAGCTAAATTTGGGCTAGATGGCGCTGTGTTAAAAGTGTCTAACAATATTTATTTTATACAGCCTGGTTTCTTCCAAGTTCATCTTAGTGTATTCTCTATTGCTGCCAAAACCTACCTGGGTTTGGAGCTTAAGGCTCACAGAGTGATGACGTCTGACCTGCAAAGGGCGCCTTGATCTTACACCGATATTACGGGCCGTATCAGACCTTATAACACTACACTGAACCTATCTCTAAACTACTAGATCCGAACGTGTAACCAAGAGTCCTGCGGGTAACTCTTAGGTAGGATGTGTCAGTTGACCTAAACGCTAGTTACTAGTCTATACTAATATTATAAAGAGAAAAGATTTGATGATGAGAAAAGTTTGACTGTAATGAATAGGCTAAAAACTACTGGGCAGATTTTAAAAATTCTTACACCCTTAGGAAGCATAGTTATCGTGAGTAACATAGGCTATATTGGATTGTCAAAAAGTTTAGTGCTCTTCACCAAGCGGGATAAGCTGCGGGCATCAGCTAGTGTACAATACATACATACATATTATCACGCCTGTTTCCCATCGGGGTAGGCAGAGACTATGGCTTTCCACTTGCTACGATCCTGACATACAGCTTTCGTTTCTTCTACTTTCATGAGTGTTTTTATACACGCTCGCCGGTTAAGGGTACTCTTGACTTGGCCTTTTTCCAAAAGGTCTTTGATTTGATTGACAATACTCGTAGTTACATATACGCTAGTATACAATAATTTTGATAATTGACTATATGATTATATATAAACCATATTGTCAATTATCAAGATTATTATATTATTCGGATATATATCCGTATGTTATAACGCCTAAAACAGAACTTGAATTATGATAAGTTGTTGAAGGTTGACCATCTGTTTTGTAGTGGCTGGACTGGACTGGCTTACAGGAGAAAACAGATACAGTATCGTACCTTACCTATCGATACTTAAATTCTGTTTGGACACAAAATGGTCGTGCCATAGCAAAAAGATAGGTACTACACAAACAATTACAATAATATATTTTTTACAATCGTTTGAGAAGCGCTCGTGGCCCTGCAGACTCAGTGTTCTGTAAACGATCACTGCGTTAAGCAACATTCGCTATAGGTGGTCCTTGAATGGGTGACCACTTTGTGGAATTTACATTTGTGAAGCCGTTGGTCCCGGTTGCCAGTAACATGGCAGTCTTTAAGTCTTTAAGTCTTTAAGCCTGGTTGAAGGCGGCTTGAAAAATTTCAACAGCAGGTCGCCACAGCCTGCGCCTGTCCATTTCAACACGAGAATGGGCTCACCACCTGTTACGTGGAGCATAAATGCATACGGTGAAATGTGGGCGTATATATGCCTCAGCCTTCCCCTTCGGGGATAAAGGCGTAACTGTATATTATTGTATATATGACAATATGTATATTTTACAAAATGCTATGTATATTTTTTTAAAGTAAAATTGCTTTATGAACGCTTTACTTCGGGAGTGAGCTGGTTACAGTGTTGCGAAAAGTGTGATCGGGTGAGGCGAAAACAAAACTCTAATATTATTTATTTAATACCGTGTTCCGAAAGACACGTTAAGCCGTTGGTCCCGGTTGCAATTAACATGGCAATTGATGAGCCAAGTTTAAGGATTTATGAGCAGATTGAAAATTTTCAACAGCAGGCTTGCTACAACCGGCATCTGTCCATTTCAACATAGGCTCACCACCTATTACGTGGGACAAAAATGCTCATGGTGAAATTTGAGTATCCAGTTTCCTACCTACTACCTACCACAGATAATTCTACTTAAGCTAATCAATAATTGAAAAGAATATTAATAATTGAAGCGATTTACAAGCGGTAGCTTGTAATGGAACAAGAAAAATGGCCGAACGAAAGTAAAATTGGAATAATTTGTTGTTTTTGTTTTGTTTGTTAATCGTCCAATAGGATAGACAAAGGTATTAAACACATATAATTCATGGACTCGCCGTAGCGAGGTGGGCGTGTCAGACTCGTACCGACTACAATGAACGGTGTCTTCTTTCTGCCTATCCATATCAGGACCTTGAAGGCATGGCCGCCGGACGGTGTAACGTCTTCCAGCTCATTGGAGGATGATGTGATCCTTCCCAGTAAGTAGATGCGCACAGACACAATGTGATGCGCCCTAACCTGGGCCTACCTCTGCTCCAGTTTTCCAAAATTTACTCTAGTTTCCTAACTTTAATTGGAATTGGAACTTTTTTTTTATTTCATATATTGAGGGTCCTTTTTTTACATAGCGCCATATAGCCCAAAGTAAGCTAATTTAAGCTTGTGTTATGGGATCTAGACGACTGATAAACTTACTTTTATATTTCTAAATACATAGGTACATATTATAGAGAAGGAAACACCCAAACTCCGTAACAAACATTTGTGGATCATACAAATATTTTCTCCGACCCGGGAATCGAACCCTGAACCTCAGTCACGGTAGTCACATACACTACCACTGTGGCGCAATGGTAGGCAGGCAGTCGGATTTCGGCACTTTTGATTCGCTTTTATTGACAGCTACGAACAACTTTGGTTTGACTTCTGATTTTCGGCATGTTTAGAAGTCGACTGTCGTATGACCTAACCCCTAAGGGAGCTTACAGCATTGCGTCCTCCGTTAGTCAGCAGATGCACTGGTGGCAAATGAGATCACTTGGGTCCTGGAGATCTTGAAAGGTCCCCTTAAACCAGGCTTAGGAGGGAGACTCTTAATAGGGTTTGGGAGAAGGAGAAAACAACGTCCAAGAGTCATCAGGTGTTCACGACCAAAGCTGGTGAGAATCTTAAGGATTTCCTTTACAATGTATATTAAGCTGGAAAACAGCGTGCTCCGTATATGTCGTATTTAAATGAATCGATTGGTAATAAATAAATAAATAAATATAAATATAATGTAATAGAATCTAAAGTGCGAAGGCCATGTAACAGGTATTACGATTCGATTCCACGTTATCATCCTATTGACACATTATACTATAATAAAACAGAGTGATAATACAATCACGATTATTATTATATACCAAGAACGAATATTCGTCATAAGTATGTTAAAAAAAAAAAAAAAGCATTTCTTAAAAAACTTTTATATTTTTTTTGCATATCACAATATTCAATGACAAATAGTATTAATATACACTATTTACAACATAACAATAAAATTTTAATGTATCCCACTGAAAACGTGGGCATTTCATATACGTATGAGATTCTTTACCATCTCTACAAAACGAGCTCTATGCCTGTCCTACTCAAGTAGAGTTTCACACAGAGTCCATTATGCAGGCTCTTGCTGTTTGCCAATGCTCAATAAACGCTTGAGCATAATCTAATCTCTAGTGTCTCTTGACTATTGAACAACAGTCAGTCTGCCCGTAACCACGGCTGGTGTAATCCGATCGAAACTTCGGAAAGTATAAGGTAGTCTTTGTACCTAATAATATACGTGCAAATAACACCCGTAATATCATATTAATATTAAAAAACATTCTGTATAAATTCTAAATTTGGTCTTACGACTTCCATGTTACTGGAACGGTAGCATGTCGTGAGCCGAGTCTATCTATTTCAATCGTGTCAGAACAGAATCAAAATCGTCACACAATAGAAAGCTGTGGGTGCAATTTGTCAATTTTCGTAATCCACTATTATTACAATCGCGTCTAGATAGAATTCTACTAATACGACCGTGACGAATATGCATTTTCTGTGTGAACTAATATTAATACTTATATGTAGTACCTACTAACATTTTTACAGCTAAAAACAGGGATTCTGGGTCTATTTTAGCATGTGAATTATGTGATAGACTTAACTACTAGACTATACTACTAGTAGACTACCTAGTTCTGAACCTACCGCAATTGTATCGATATAGAAATTAAATACAGAAGTTTCTTATTGTAAAATAGTAGACTCGATCCTGACTACCATTATGGGGGTACACTCGTGATTCGCCGGTTCTAAGTAGTCGGGCTCCATATTAATTTCAGTCCTACTGCAACAATCAACGAAAGAATACTCAACTCGCAGTAGGCGTACAGATGATTGCAACCGGGATCTTCAGTACGTTGTCAGTTTATAAAGCTACCAGTACCACTACAGTCAATTTGTAGCTGATATACTTACCTACACTTAGCAAAATATTTTGGTTTCAAAGGTCACACTACGATAATGTTTGCATGAACAAAACTTTTCAATTAGGTTGTACCTAATTCAATTAGTAAATAATTGCAAGACATTTAAAGATATTGTGAGTTATTACATTTAGATTAGAAGTTCAAGTAATGTTTCAATAATCTACATATTTAAAAACCCTTACCTACCAGATGAGACAAAAATGAATGTGTGTGTACCAGAGCACACATTTTTTTACGGCTATAAAATTTCTCACATACATCGATAAAGAAGTTTCACTTATGATAAAGAAGTTTCACTTCAAAACAACATGGCGCGTATCCGAAAACAAAAAACGTGCCGATATTTTATTTTACAGCTATAAAATTTTTCTCAACAGCGTTGAAGAAGATTTAAAAAGCAGTTACCAAATTACCTTATTTATTTTGTTGTGGTTAATTTTTTTTTAATAAAACTATTATGCATATATTCTTGCTATTTAAATATTGTTTATAAAATATATGATTTTTGATAGTAATTTTTTTCCTGCAAACTGAACTATTTTGCTGGGTGTAGGTAGATGTACATTGCAAATCACAACACACAGACGCACACACATACCGCATAATTTAATATCTTACTTAATTTAACATTTGGTTTACGTTAACTACCGTGAAAATAACAGCACCATTGATGTTTATCGGGTTTGTTTAAGGCTCGACGTCCACAGGAACCACTGTCGTGTCATACACTCCATTCGTTTCGACTTTTCCTTCGTAAACTATCTGCTGCAATGGGTTATCGTACACGTTCGGTTCTGCAGATATGTCCAGTTTCCGAAGAAGACTTCTGACTAATATTATCAGGTAGATTTGTATACCTGCAATGATAAAAAGAAATTTAAGAGGTAAGAGGGCTGACTTGACGTCGTAAAGAATGACATGCATGCCAATGGTCACACTACAGAGGATGCCGACGACCATGCGAAGTGGAGGAGAAAAAGTAGAGTAGCGTACCCTGGGCGTCGCGAGACTCAACTGGGACCGACGCTCGGATGATGATAGTGAATTTTAGAGAAACGAAGCGTTCGTAGCCCCACTGACTTAGTGTTCTGTAAACGATCACTGCGTTAAGCAACTTTCGCTATAGCTGGTTACCGATGGGTGACCGCTTTGTGGTATTTCCATTTACGAGGTTGGCCCTATGGGTGACCTAAAAAAATCAACAGCATGTAGCCACAACCTGCGTCTGTCTATTTCATTCAGCAAGGCAATGGGCTCACCATCTATTCGGTGGGACATAAATGAACACGTTGAAATGTGTGCCTCTGCCACCTCCTCGGGGAAAAGGCACGATTGATAAACTTGAAATGACTTAGAAAGTTTTTATTTCACATCTTCTTCTTGTAATGTTGGTGTACGCAGCTACTTCGAAACCCTAGCTAGAGTTTGAGATTGAGGTCTAATGTTATATAGCTGGGCGAATATTTCATTTCGAGCATATTTGACGTTTTGGAGAATAAAAAAATAATTGCACATACCTAGGTAACACTGAAAATGTTTAGACCTGGCCATAAAGAAATATTGCTAATGAAAACTTTTTTTGAATTTTAATTATAGAACTCTTTGGTAGCCCAATATAATGTATTGCATTCATTTGTCATTTGTTTTTGTGAATTGCTCAAATGCTGTATTTGACATCGTCACAGGTGATGAAAGCTGGATATATTGCTACGAACCCGAAACCAAAAGACAATCAGCTCAGTGGGTGTTTCCTTTTGAGAATCGGTCAACTAAGGTAAAGAAAGGAAGAAGTCAAGGAAAAAGATGATAGCCTCGTTCTTTGGTCGGAAAGGTCATTTCGCGACAGTTACACTAGCATAGAAGATGGAAGGATAGTTACTGCAGACTGGTACGTCAATCGCTGTTTGCCTGTTGTCTTGGAAAAAAATCAACAACAGCGCCCTCGAAGCAGGATCCTTCTTCACCACGACAATGCTTCAGCGCACTCCGCAAAACGGACTGTTGAATATTTGACTATGGCAGGTGTCGAGATAATGAATCATCCGCCATACAGTCCCGACCTGGCGCCCTGCGACTTTCATTTATTCCCAAGAACTAAAGATAAACTTCGAGGTATTCGCTTTACGAGCCCTGAAGATGCGGTGAAAGCGTACGAAAATGCCATAGAAGAGACCCCTAAGGAAGAATGGGCCCACAGTTTTTATCAGTGGTTCCATCGAATGCGACGATGTGTAGAGAGGAACGGAGATTACTTCGAAAAAAAATAAAAGTATTAGCAACTTTCTACATTAAGCCGTTTTTTATTTTCTAAACATTTTCAGTGTTACCCACGTATTCGTGTTTTTTATGAATTTTTTGGAAAGAATTTAATGATGGAAACTGATTTTTGTGAAAGGCCCAGCAATTACTCTTTTCTGCTAAGAGATAATGACGTTATTTTTTTTTTTTTAAATGGTAATGAGATTTCCCATATGAATTATGTGAATTAGATCTCGAGATATGGTAGTGAAATAAATTGAAATGGTAATTAGAAATAAAATCAAAGGTTTGAAAAATAACCTCGACACAGGACTGGAGCAACACCTGACGTGGTTCTTAGGGTTGCATTTTGATGCATTCCTCCTCGCGCCATCACGAGAGTGACCGCTCAGCAACGCGGTAAAATGCGGTAAGAATGACGTCTTGCTCAGCGAGCCATAGTTTGAATTGATATTGCTTACAGGTTAACGAGAAATAAGCGGCCACGATAACCACTCCGCTGCAATCAGCTGCAACGCAGCATCGGTAGAGCCGATCTAGGATGCAACACCCAAAGCTAAAAAAAGCTAAGTTGTCTATGGTGACTGGGCTCCCGTGGTAGACCCAGTACGGCTTGGCAACGTTATAGAACCTAATAGATTTCTCGTCATCGCAATCATGTTACGCAACCAGTTGTAAAAGAAGAGATTTCCTTCTTCCTTGATAACCACTTGCGGTAGGCGAATGTCCACTGTGCAATGCTCTGGCACAGGAGATCCTGAGCAGCAGAGCAGTGGTTTAAATTCACCTGTAGGATGCGGATAAGTATGTCCATTAATGAACATCTATTTCCCCATCCTGTCGTGAACGTGGCCGCTCTAGACCGGTAACAACCACTACCATACCTGACGGGCCTCTATCTCGAGGCGGTCTGTACTTTAACCCTACGCAACACAACTAAAGTAGCGGTGAGACAGCGGTAAGAGCTTGCTTTGTGACAGGACTAACTGCAGCGGAAGCAATGGTTCCTCACGGGTTACCGAAAGTTATTACACTGTGCACTGTACCCCAACACTCTCTCCGGTCAGGGACCTGTAGCACCTAGTTTCCCAGGACTGTAGGAGATACACTTTGGTCTTTCGGAAGTCCCAATGAAGAGGTTCTGGTCGTCCGCTGTTTTTCTGAAGACCGTGACAGAAGCCGAAGCGTCTAGCTTTGGCTCTCGCCTGGGTACTGGGACAGCCGCTGGCCTCCACGATGGGGGAGATTACCACCTCTGTCATTGCTTCGTCATCCAGACTCAATAAAAAATCATTACCGTTTGTTTCTTCTAATTACCATTTCATTTAAAAAATAATGGGAATTAAAATAATGGCAATGAGATTTTCAATAATTTCAGAAATAAAAGGATAATTTAAATAGGTAACGATTTGTTAAGTTTAACACTGTATATGGGGATATATATTGGATATATCTAGCAAATAATTATGTAAAAAACATAAAATAATTACCTTTTAAAAGACAAATGGTATGTAGACATATTTTAAACCAAACCAGTTTTTGAGCAGGAGAACTCTAAATTACATAGTAAAAAAAAATACTTTCGGCAGTGTGTTGTTCACGAACGTAATCCGGTGATGGTCAGCGAATCTTTCATGTTTAATCTAGTCCATAACCGTGCGTAAATGCGAAAATATTGGGTCGTGAATGTCTTTGAATGGTAATTATGTGTGAGTGTAGGGACATTTTTCTAAGTGGTACGATACCACTTAAAATTGTTCTTTCGTAAACGTTACTAAAATATAGTATGGATTAATTAACCTATTAACCGATAACGTCTTAAAAAAATTCTTTCTCCCAATAGACTTTCTAGAAAGACTCATAAATTTATTAAAATCTGGGTAAAGGGACACGGATGGTGATTAGATTTTGGTTTTTATATTCAAAATTTCAAGCATTTCTAACAAAAATCAAGATGTTTTAAGGATTGCGCCTAACGCAGGCCTATGTTAATTAAACGAAAACAATGTAACATTTAAAAAAATAAAATTTTTAATGTGTTATTTATCGTCCGCCATGCAATATGCACGAAATGAAATATTAATCCAGCTGCTAGGATCAACAATCTTTTGGCTATCGACTCCGGGGCGATCGCCTGCGTCATTTCCGTCATCCGAATTTGTGGAAACAAAATAGTCGGCGAACTTCACCAAAATTTTCGGCAATCAAGTCAAGTCAACCTCACCTGCAAGAGCTGCAACTGCTCACCAGCGGGCGAATCTCTAGAACTGCCGACCATACTCTTCCTTATGGGGTTCGGAGATCATACAGCGATATTTCCCAACAATGATAAAAACACATATAAAATATGAGGAGTTAGAATGTGACTAAAATGTAGAAGAAGAAGATGTTAAGTTATAAGAAGAATGAGTAGAAATATTAAATAAATAAGATTTGGCACAAAGGCCGATAAATTTAGCCATGGCATAAACATTAATAGAGTATTGAAGTGTTTTTTTTTATACCACTGAGGTCACCGTAGCCTACGGACGTTTGCAACACCAGAGGTGCAGCACTCGCGCTGCCGAGTGTAAACAATAATTCTGTCTGTAGTCTGTTATTTTCAAATTAATATCTAATTTCTACTTACAAAGTGAAGCAAATATGAGAGGTCCGATCTCAAAAAGCATATACAATCTCACATGGTATGACATAGCAGTAGCAGCTATGTCGATTAGCTGAACGATAAACGTCGCCATGACAGTCATTAATGAGAAATAGTAGTATACTTTCAGATACAGGGTCAGTCTCTGAAATAAAGAAAAAAGTAAAGTAATGTAGTGTTTCGTAGCGATATATTGGGTTAGAAATATTGACTCCATACAACTCTTTACTACAAATAGTAAATTTCTCAGTTGGGCGACTACTCCTAAACTATTCAACACGGCAATGGGCTCACCACCTATTACGTGGGACAGGAATACACATGGCGTCATATCATCATCATAAGGCGTGATAAACTTGTAAAGCCTATTTATAAATATAAATAAATAAATATTGTGGGACACTTTTCACACAGCGCCATCTAGCCCAAAGTAAGTTAATATTAGCTTGTGTTATGGGATCTAGATAACTGATAAACATACTTATATATTTCTAAATACATACATATTGTTACGTTCGTAGGGTGGGTACTAATAGGAAATTGCACTAATACCACAAATTAAAAAGAACTACTTTAATTACTCTAAATAAAAACAATAGAACCACAATTAATAATCGCCACTAAACACAAACTCTTCGCTTAGATAATCTCACTGTAACAGTATCGCACTACTTAGCTTCGATCACTTCGATTCGCACTGTTCGCTTCCTCAAAGGAGACTGTTCTGTAGCCGCGAGCTCGGCCCTTTATATACGCCTAGTAATGTTCTGGAACATTCGGGAGGATTCGTTCGGTACCTACAATCGGGTACAAATCTAGAATGTTCCACACGATACTAGTTGCTCCTTCGGTATGTGCCGGAAGGTTCTCGACCTATTGCTGTCCCTTCTGGTGCTATCTCTATCACATAGTTCTAGAATGTTCTTAGTGTAGCTATCTCTTTTTAATAGTGCTATCCCTGTCTAATAGCTCTGGAATATTCTGAATGTAGCTCTCTCTTTCTAATACTGCTATCCTTGTCACACTTTCATGAAATTACGCTATATACTGAAGTGGGCTTCAAAGGCCCATAGGGGGTCCTGAAAACGCCTGAAAAAGGGTTTTCAGGTTATGATGTCATGTGATAGGGGGTGGGCTGAAACGAACTGAAAACATGTTTCAGGCGCCTGAAAACAACGGCAACTGGGGTGAAATTTGGATAATTTGGTATGTGATAGAGCTTCCTCGGAAACGGCCTGAAACCGCTTTTCAGCCTGCTGAAAACGTTCCCAAGGCCCAGAAAATGACGTTTAAAGTTATTCACTAGTCCGCCGGCGTAACCCTACCCCCTCCTAAGACATGCTCGTCCCGAGCATCGTTGTCTCCATGATATCTGGCAAGTCGGTCAAAGTGAACTATCTTGCAGGGACTACGAGGACTCCGCTGTATTCGATACGTGACGTCATTGATTTTAGTAAACACCCTATACGGTCCTTCCCAGTTAGGGGATAGCTTTGGGGACTTCCCTTTCCGCCGCAAAGGATTATGTAACCACACCAATGAGCCTTCATCAAACCCAACTTGGTTTGATCTCCGATCATATCGAGTTTTCATCCTTTCACTAGCTTGAAGCCCGTGTTCACGAACAAGTTTGTGAACATCGTCGATCCGATCCCGTAACTCGCTCGCGTACTCGGTGATGGATCTAGGTGAGTCTGGACGACGCCCAGTTAAAAGATCTGCAGGTAGACGAAGTTCTCTCCCAAAATTCACGTATGCCGGGGTAACAGCTGTGCTTTCATGAGTTGCGGACCTATACGACATCAAAAAGAGCGGAATGTGTCGGTCTCAATCTTTCTGGTGAATCTCGACAACTTTGGCCAAGTGCCTTTCCAGTGTCTGGTTAAATCTTTCGACCATTCCATCCGATTGTGGGTGATATGCCGTCGTTCTCGTTTTATGCAAACCCATTATCCGGCAAGTTTCTTGAAAGACCATAGACTCAAAGTTCCTGCCCTGGTCGCTATGAATTTCAAGTGGCACTCCAAACCGACAGAATGGTATGGTATATGGTGGTCGCTTCCTGGTTGGGAATAGCAAATACCTCAGGCCATTTGGTGAAGTAATCCATCACCACCAAAATGTACTTATTCCCGGAGTCTGATGTTGGAAACGGGCCCGCAACATCCAAAGCAATTCTTTCCAAAGGTACTCCAACGTTGTACAACTTCAGTGCTCCTCTACTGCGGGTATGTGGACCCTTGACTGATGAACAGCTAGTACACTTTTTACACCAGTCTTCAACGTCTTCACGGCAGTGAATCCAGTAAAACCGCTGGCGAATTTTCATTAGCGTCCTTTTCATTCCAAGATGTCCGCCGGAAGTTCCGTCATGAAAACACTTCAAAACATCTCTCACTCTTATCTTTGGAACAACAACCTGCAGGTGAGCATCTTTCCCATTCGCAGACTCCCATTTCCTGCACAGTACGCCATTATGCATGACCAAGCTATCCCATTGTGCCCAATAGCTCTTTGTTACTGTGCTCATCGGGGCTACTTCACACCATCTCGATTTGGGTATTCCTGCGTTAATCCAATTGAAAATGGGTTGGATATCTAGGTCCTCTTGCTGCGCTTGTTTCATGACTTCATCGCTCCACTCTTCGCTCACGGTGTCGGTCCTTAAAATTCTCACACATTCCTTGTCTTCTTGCCTTAGGCAATGTTTGCAGTCGTCAGGACAAGGTCTTCGAGAGAGAGCGTCTGCATTTCCATGTGACTTCCCGCTACGGTGTTCGATGACGAAGTTATACTCCTGCAGCTGTTCGATCCACCGTGCCACCTGTCCTTCGGGGTTCTTAAACTCCAACAACCACTTCAAGGCAGCATGGTCCGTTCTGATACGGAATCTTCGCCAGAGCAGATATTTACTGAAGTGCTGCAACGTCTTGACAACTGCCAGTAATTCTCTTCGAGTGACGCAATAATTTCTTTCTGGTTTTAATAGCGACTTACTAAAGTATGCGATCACGACTTGCTGATCTCCCTTCTTTTGTGACAAGACTCCACCTATACCAGTATTGCTGGCATCCGTGTCCACAACAAAATCAAGTTCCGGGTCTGGATAACCCAAAATGGGTGTTTCACAAAACCTTCTTTTAAGATCTTCGAACGCTGCAGCACACTGTTCGTTCCAATCGAATTTTCTTTTTTCTTCCGTTAGCTGATGCAAGGGCTTTGCTATATCAGAGAAATTCTTCACAAATCGTCTGTAGTATGAGCAAAGTCCTAAAAAGGCGCGTACTGCAGTCTTGTCCCTCGGTATGGGCCAGTCCTTAACGGCACTTATTTTCTCAGGGTCTGTCTGTATATCGTTCTCCGAGATCATGTGACCTAGATAATTCACCTTGCGTTTGAATAGCGAGCATTTTTTTGGGCTCAATTTAAGATTTGCATCTCGCAACTTAGATAACACCTGCTCCAGTTTTCTGAGATGGTCGTCAAAGTCTCTTCCAACGATAATGATGTCATCCAAATAGACCAAGCAAGTGTCGCCAAGAAGACCAGCAAGTATTTGTTCCATTAATCTCTCAAATGTAGCCGGTGCATTACATAAACCAAACGGCATCACATTAAACTGCCAGAATCCCTTTCCGGTTGAAAAAGCCGTTTTCTCCTTATCTTTATCCTTGATTTCCTTTGACCCCTTATGGGCCTTTGAAGCCCACTTCAGTGGGCTTCAAAGGCCCATAAGGGGTCCTGAAAACGCCTGAAAAAGGGTTTTCAGGTTATGATGTCATGTGATAGGGGGTGGGCTGAAACGGACTGAAAACATGTTTCAGGCGCCTGAAAACAACGGCAACTGGGGTGAAATTTGGATAATTTGGTATGTGATAGAGCTTCCTCGGAAACGGCCTGAGACCGCTTTTCAGCCTGCTGAAAACGTTCCCAAGGCCCAGAAAATGACGTTTAAAGTTATTCACTAGTCCGCCGGCGTAACACTATTATAGATAAATAACACCCAGACACAGAATAAACCATCGTGCTCATTACACAAAGTTTTATCCTGGGTGGGAATCGAACCCACGACCTCTTGCGTAGCAGTCGGATGCACTCCCACCGCGCCACAGAGGCAATCAAATTTATATATAAATACCAGAACGAGACATTCAAAAGATCGTTCATATCAATAGTACAAAATAAATAAAATAATGAAATTATCGTTTCTCTGTCAAATATACACGTGTTTCGCTCTTCTTAGATACCACATACTAACCATACAAACTTTAGTAGTACGCTAAATTATTTTATTTTAATACTGCGCCATCTAGGCGGGGAATCGAACCACGGCGGGTCCTCAGTCGCGGCAGTCGCATACACTACCACTGCGCCACCGAGGCAGTCGAGGCACTATTGTAATAGAAATCTGTTCGTATTATATTTACCTAATAATAGTGTTTGTGGATCTCGACGATTGCTTGTACGAGAAACGGAAGAGCGTAGTTGCATTGAACCTACGCTATGATAGATAATAATGTGTGTTTGTGAGTCATACCGCGTCAGTAAATTACTGAGTCACGGTTCAGAGAAAGATTACCAATGATATGGCTTTTGGGTTACCCCAATCCTTAAGGCCACCACAGAGTAGATACTTTTAGTATATGCAATCGCGATTTTACTCTTTTAGAAGCATAATCTTTACTAACACAAATGTGAAAGTATATATCTCTCTCTGTCGCGTGTCGCCGTAGGAAACGGAATCGGGAAAGCTTCGATATAGTCTATATCGATAAAGTCTCAAATTCGTCGGTTGCGCAAACTGAAAGCAGCTACTCTGCGGAAGTCCTTAATTGTTCTTTAACCAAAAGAATTACGTTACGCTACGTTTACGTTACTTTTTCCAACATTCACAAATTATCTTCTAATTTATTTCGTTGTAGGTTCCAAGACATTCTAACTTCTCCTGGAAGTTAGAATTCTTCTTCTACAAGAAGCGAAAGTAGTATGCATGGTTCGCGAAACCTGGTATGTTCTCTCTAGCTACCCCGTCAGGGATACAGCGTCAAGATCGTTAGTTAGATTTTTTTATCTTCTAATTAATTTCGTTGCGGGTTCCAAAACATTCTATCTTCTCCTGGGACTTCACCAGGAAAGAGCTCGGTGTAACTTGTGTGGTCTTGGTGCAATAGATTCTGGTGTACAGGAGTCACAGTAATAGGGATGCGGGTGGGATTAGTCCCATAAAAAAAAGTACCCAAAAGAATCTATATACTAATTATTGTTTTGAAATCAGTCAAAGATTAGAAATCTTGTAATTAACTGTTGACCGTAGGCCATTACCAATAATTTATTTTTTTAAGTAAACTATTTATTTTAACTTCTATCTATCTATATTCACGCTGTATCCCTTACATGGTAGTCAGAGAGGACAGATCGCCAGGCTTCGCGATCCATTTAATTATAATTATTTATGATATTATTACCTCTCTTTTTTGTGTGTGATTTTGTGTATATGTTTTCCGACACAATTGTAACAGATTGTTTGTGAATAAATAAATAAAATAAATCAGTCAAGCCGTTATTCCCGAAGAGATAGACAGAGGCATAGGTACTATATTTCCACATTTCACCGCACACATTTTTTGTCCAGTTGCTGAACTCATTGCCATGTTGAAATGGACAGGAAAAGGAAGGCTACCAGATGTTGAAAATTTTCAAGCCTTCAGCTTGGTTACAGTGATACTGGCGACTGTGACCAACGGCTTAACCAAACCCAAAAATAGTTATTTATCTCGGGACCATACGGTTGACCTGAGATAGACAGAATAACTATTGATATTAACATACATACATTACACACATATTGTCACGCCGTTATCCCCTATACATACTATACGCCCACATTTCACCGTATGCATTTTTGTCCCACGTAACAGGTTGTGAGCCTATTGCCGTATTGAAATGGACATGCGCAGGCTGTGGTGACCTGCTGTTAAAATTTTTCAAGCCGCCCATAAGGCCTTCAACTGGGCTTAACGACTGCCATTTTACTGGCAACCGGGACCAACGGCTTAACGTGCTTTCCGAAGCACGGAAACGCTCGCAAATATAAATGCCACAAAGTGGGCACCCGTAAAATAATATTAAACTATGCAGAAAAGGATTAATCCTACTTATCCCACTAATATTGACTGCCTCGGTGACGTAAGTGGTAGTGTACGCGAATGTCGCGCTGAGGTCCCTTGTTCGATTCCCAGGTCAGGACAAATATTTGTGTTATCCGCAGATGTTTGTTTCGTAGTTTGGGTGTTTTCTATGTAAGTATGTATGTATTTAGAAATTTATATATATGTTTATCATTTGTCTAGATCCCGTACCACAAGCTTATTATATTTATAAAAAATGTCTTTCAAGTTTAATTATTAATATTATAAACGCCAAAGTTTGTAAGAATGTATGGCTACTACAGATTGGATTATAATGAAACTCTACAATAATAGAAGCGCTCGTGGCCCCGCGGTCTCAGTGTTCTGTAAACGATCACTGAGTTACGCAACTTTCACTATGGCTGGTCCTCGGATGGGTGACCACTTTGTGGCATTTACATTTGCGAGCGTTTCCGTGCTTCGGAAGGCACGTTAAGCCGTTGGTCCCGGTTGCCAGTAAAATGGCAGTCGTTAAGCCTGGTTGAAGACCATATGGGCGGCTTAAAAAAATTCAACACAAGGTAGCCACAACCTGCGTCTATCTATTTCAACACAGCAATGGGCTCACCACCTATTACGTGGGACAGGAATCCACATGGTGAAAAATGGGCATATAATATGCCTCTGCAACCCCTTCGGGGATAAGGCGTGATGGATATTTATTTATTTTTATTTTATTTACAATAATATAGCTTACCCAGCAGAATAACACATAGGCTACTTTTTATCCCGTTAACCAGTTCCTGTGGGAAACGGGAACGGGAAAATTTACCACGCTGACGGAGCAACCGTCAATTAATTATTCTATGCAATACTTTGTGCCTCCACAATTCGGTATTACACAGAACACAAAAATTAATTAGGTATAACCTTTTTGTCCGTACAAAGCTGTACCACTCCACTTTACTATCAGTTTAATAATATTATCAATTTTGTTATTCACAACTACGTTAAATAAATCATTATGAAGTATTATCAGTAAGTCATTCCACACAAATAAGTAGACACACATACACACATACACACACACACACTTAAACATTTCTGGCTAGGGAAATGGTTGTTGTGACCATCTCAATCAATAATAAATAACTAACTATCTTCACGCTGTATCCCTGATGGGGTAATCAGAGAGGACAGATCGCCAGGCTTCACGATCCATGCATACTTCTTTCGCTTCTTGCAGATTCATCAATCGCTTCATACTCGTACAAATACGTCTGGGTATCCAAGTACTTCTTACTTTTCCTTTTTTGAGCAATCTGCTCACGTAGTCTTCATAAATAGGTCTCGGCCTACCCTCTACTTTCGCACAATATATATTCTCCGTCAATCGTTCCTCACTCATTCATCCATTCCTCATACATCAATAACATATAAATAAATAAATATCGTTGGGACAACTTACACAACGCCATCTGATTCCAAACTAAGCAGAGCTTGTACTATGGTAATCAGATAACTGATAAACATCCTTATATATTTCTAAATACATACATATTATAGATAGATAACGCCCAGACACAGAATAAACCATCGTGCTCATCACACACAGGTTTATCCTGGGTGGGAATAGAACCCACGACCGCTTGCGTAGGAATACCGTACCTCATCTTTGTTATAAATCTTAAGACTTAGATTTTAATTCAGGTGCATCAGGCCAAAGGTTTCAGTTTACAAAAATAATGAAATAGCTTTGTGCACTTCTTCTCTACATACGTGAAATTTGACACAGTTTAACTGTATACACACTTACTTAGATTAACTGTGTATAGTAAAACTGTGTCAAATTGCAGGTATGTGGTGAAGTTGAAGAAGCACGTATTACACATTCATCCGTTCGTTCCTCAATTATGTCCTTAAAAAGGATGGGTATACAACGTTTTCCCTTCACGTAATACTATATAGATAATACTTACCCTATGAGCACCGTAGATAAGAACGGCATTGAAGATAAGCTCTATACAATATATTACAACACAAAATTCTGCTGGAATGTCGGTTGCAGTTCCGTGGTATATAGCAAATAGGCTGTGACCCGTATGGACGCAGTAGCTGTACACACCGAGCATAAAAGCGCTAAAGAACTGAAAAAAAAACATATTACCGTAAATACGAGTAAAATAGCAATTTGCCTTGTTATGTCTTGAAAATAATGTGAACTCTGCATAGATATTCGCATGTTTTTTTATCGAGTGAAAATCTCAACTGATGTCGGCTAAAACCATACAGTTCCTTACTATCTGTCTAACGTCGCGCGCCTCGACTAAATCAGCGGAAGGATATCCTAGGGTACCTAGCAGTCTTCTTCACCATTACTTGAGTTCTAGAGTGTCTCTTAGAGAAAAATTTAAAGAAATTGGCATTTTAACGGTTGCATTACAGTATATATTTGCAAATATTATGTTAGTTAAACAGAACATACATTTATACAATAGACACAGTGACATACATTCGATAAATACTAGAAATAAGCATAAATTAATTGGAACGCATCATCGTTTACAAAAGGTTCACGACTCTTTTGCAGGAATTGGCGTACGACTAAATAATAAAATTCCTTTAAACATTATGAACCTGCCGTTACATAAATTTAAGGCGGAAATTAAGACGCACCTCTTGAAAAGGACCTATTACACAACTAATGATTATTTGAACGATAAAAATAAATGGAAATGAGTTGCTTGCTCTTCGCTTGAGCTATTTAGGATTCGAATGAATCTTATGATACTCGTATGCCTTGTATCTGCATATATATGTTGTATTTTTACATCTCTACATTATTAATAATTTGAAACGTCTGACAACTAAAGGTTTTTAAATTGGCTGCGTTTAGTACCGGTATTAACTAATTTACAATGTAATTTGAGTTTGTTATTGTGTGAGCACCATGTAGACTTATTTATTTGTTTGAACTGGACATGATAGTTGCTGTGCAGTTTTTGAGTATGTAATGCTCGCCTAAGTGTCCTGGTAGTGGTGGCGTATGTATCGGGTCGCCTTATTCCCTATAATACGGTTGAGTAGGGCAATGGCTGATATAATGCGTCATATCCGTGAACGAGTGCCGTCTGTTGGGACTGGTCAGCTCATAGCTGTTATAGCAATTATTACAAATAATCTTATTTATATTTAAGGTAAACTTAAGTTTAGTCGACTGTTCTCACATAAATCCAAAGGAACAATGTAAGTGTAATTTTACTGTTGTAAGCCATACCTACATTTTAAAATGGCATCCATTGACTTTCTTGCCAGATTCTTTCTTCAAGGGTAGGCTGCCCTTAGAACCGGCAACTATAATCGCTCTAATTTTGATATGATTTAAACACAACATTGATTTTGTTTTTTTGTTTGTATAAATTCATTACTATATAATTGGTCAAATATCATGTTAATCAAACATGATGTTAATCAAACTAATGTAATTACTGGCGTTTAGAAAAGAGTGGCCATGAGTTTTATTGCCAGGTTCTTCCTCAGGCTCTACCTATTGCTTTGCGAATCTGGCAGTAAATGTAAATGTAGAAGCAATATTCTTGACGTTCATAAGTGTTACTTTGTGACCTAAATGAATAAAGATTTATTATTATTATTATTATTATTATTATTACTTCCCTGACCTTTTTCATTAGTATGCAGGTGCAATAGGTGAGACTGAAGGGCCCAATAGAAGGTATCGGTAGGGATCTATCGCCCTTTTGTGCCCATTGTACTAACACATCCATACAAATTTAATATTCTTTTTATCCAAAAACATTTTACTGTCTTATGTCGCAAAGAAGCAATGGATGGTTTTTTTTATAATGGAATGATAAGGTTTGGAAGTCAAGAAGAGTTAACTATTTTCACTCAGGATGTAGAGATTTTCCCAAAATCAATGTCAATGTTTTTTAACTATGACCATCGATTTGGGATATACGAGGTACAAATGAATACACATTCGTATGTTGTACTACTATAAGACACACGTAAATCTAAGTATCATAACATAGTACAAAATAAAATCGTTTTCGCTGTCGGTGCTCTTAGATCTTTTAAACTACTCAACGGATTTGAATGCAGTTTTAGCAATAGATAGAGTGATTTAAGAGGAATGTTTATATGTATAACACGTGCATATTAGGTTCAAGATTTAGATTTTTTGAATAATAGTAGTTACCTACTTAGAGTTTTAAATGGATCCATTTACATGATTGTTATTCTACGATATTGCTCTTCATGATGCACCATTGACCTTAACCCTTTGGAATCACATATCGCTTATCACATGGCGGTTATTTTCCAATACGGTTTATTGTTTACAAAATAAATAAGTAGTTTACTATACCACAGCACAGCGGGCATGGACCTCTATTGATATCAAATTGGGTGCAATGTAGTTTAGCTCAACTTACTACTATGAGATATTATAGTAGAATATTTTATCTGTGGTACTACTAACCCATTGACTTGGGATGATTTAGTAATTATTATTTAAAAAACTCTAGGATATTTTGCTTGAACAAGAAAAATAAAGAACTTATTTGATTAAGAAATTGAATAACACTGGAAAAATGTCGAGTCAGACCAAAATGCAGCTAAGTTTCACTCAAACTCACATGTATTTATAGACCTCAACTTCTTGCAGACGTTAATTAGGAAATCCGAATTAAAACCGCTTAAAGAAACTATACACGTACCAGATTGATATACCCGAATGTCAGTACACCTCTTCGCAGAGGCATACAAAAACAACATCTTCCAAGCACAGGCCAATCACAATACATTTTTGAAAAGTAAATTTATTCCGGAACCGTTTTCGAATGGTTGACACAACCGCTCTCGTTGTTGGGTCTCTCTAAACTGTGATATCCACCCACTACGTGATCTGTTTATTGGTGATTCAAGTCATTTCTCAGTATATTTATCTTGCCTACTGTTACGCAGCCAGATGTATATGTGGCTATTGTTGCTGATAACGCAGTATCCAGATGTAGGATTTTCTGTAATGGACAGTTTAAAAAATGTACTTATATACTGTACGGTTTATCAGGACAAAAACTACTGAAGATACGTAAGATTGGTAATGATTGACTATAGACCTGGGAAATAGGAACAAGAAAGAAGGAAAATCATTTTTATTCTGCGTGTAAACAAAAAATGGTATATTTTTCGAATTAACTTAATAAAGAAAAACAAAATAACTTAGATGCCTATCTTAGACTTAGATATACGCCCTCATCCACGCAGAACAGGGGACATTTTTCAGCATTTGCTGACGCGCGGGCAAGCTACCTGGGGGCCGAGTCTACTAAATTACAAGTCGTAGAATAGAACCAGAATCGCTACTTTTAGCTGTCAAAATGTTAGTAGACTATCAGAAATGTCACTGACTAGCAACCACTGGCGCAGTACGTAGTAGTAGAATACTATCGGCCGACAGAAAGAAGTCAATTGGAGTACGATTGTAATACGAAAAACCATTAATATTGTACCGGTGGCTTTCTATAGAGTGACGATTTCGATTCTATTTCTACACGATGAAATAGCAGACTCAGCCCCCTGGTCTTATTTTAGGGCCTCCCGTTTCGATACATAGGTTATGCGCCATACTTATCTATACTGATAAAATTACCGGATGACTCACTCATCTATCAACGCCCAGCCGAAAAAAGGCATAACTAACAAAAGGCAGTTAAAAATTTTATCTCTAAACTCGAGTGTAGATCTGATTCTTCATCTTAGTATATTTCCAGTCGCTTACAAACCCACCTGGATTTGGAGCTCAGGATCCACTTTTATTCCGCAGTAATCGTCTGGATTTTAATTTTAGGTATTTTATCCCTCCTAACCGTACAATCCTGGGTCCTTTAAGAGAAGTTTAAAAGGCATAATTTCTAGACCGTCAAAATGAGGGTCGCTATCGAAGCCCTGCGCTGTCGCTAGCGGCCCTCAGTCACGGGTCGTCAACTTTGCTTACCATCTGGCGGGCGAAGATATTTTGACGTGCCAAATATAAAAAAATATAAGGAAACATAACCCCGTCAGGGCTTGTCCGTTAGTTAGCAAGTGCACCCGCTAGCAGGTGATCCTGGCTTCGACCCCGAAACTAAATCCGAACGTGCTTTGAGGATGCTTGTTAAGATACTTATTATTTATACTAATTATAATTATCTAATGTTAAAATTAACTAATTGGGTACCGTTAACTTAACAAATAAATAGTTTAAATCAAATCTCTGCCGACGCACGTGTTTTCTTCGTCTTAAAAAACCTGGGTCCTTTAAGAGAAGACAAAGCCTCGATGGACAGCAGGGGGCCGAGTTTACTATTGACAAGCCGTAGAATAAACCAGAATCGCTGTTTTTAGCTGTCAAAATATAGTAGACTATCAAAATGCAACTGATTACCGGCCACTGGCTCGGTACGTGTTATTAGAATTCTATCCGCCGACCGATAGAATTCCATTGGAGTACGATTGTAATAGTAGGCTACGAAAAACTGCCAAAATTGTACCGGTGGCTTTCGATTGAGCGACGATTTTTATCACGTTTAAATGGCATCACTCGCCTGATGGGAGGCTGAAACGACGACCTGTGAACGAGGGTCACTATTACAGCCAGCTGGGCTCCATTTCAACTAGGCAATAGGCTGACCACCTGTTACGTGGGAGAAAATACATACTGTGAAATGTGTGAAATTGACTCTGCCTACTCCTTCGGGAAGAAGGTTTTTAAAGGGTCGGACGCGCGAGTCCTGCTCCTCTGGTGTTGCAAACGTCCATAGGCTAAGGTGACCACTTTCCATCAGGTGGGCCATATGCTTGTCTGTCACCTCAGTGGTATAAAAAATAGATAAAACAAAAGAAAGGCGTGACTAATATGTATATATGTATTACTTACTCCAGCGTTTGTTTGTATTGCCAAATACGTACCTATTTGATTACCTATTTTGTTTAGAGTCTCGTTATTGTTCACTTGTACTCGTAACGTTCTACAAACATCTTGTCTTATGTAATTATTGCATCATTAACTGATACGATTATTCAATATGATTCTATACTTCCTATATTTTACAATGTTGGGCAACACTAAAAACTTTTTCGAGGACCAAGCTAGCGTCACCTGCAAGCAGCTAGGGCTTTTAGAGCCGCGATGATGTCGGTAGGATTCCATTACACCCATCAGAAATAGTATTAATATAAATTTAAAAATAATAAAAAAGCCTTTTATTTCTTTACAGACAGAAAAAATACAATAAAAAAATATAACTAAGTACTAATAAGGTTTTACGACTATAATTGCTAACTGAAATTTAATAATAACAATTTCTCTCACCATAATACCTCTGCAAGAGCCCCTCTACAGGTAAAGGCCTTCTTCAAAGATAGCCAGTCTTCTCTCGATTGAGCTTTAAGAAGCTAGTTAGCGCCGGCTGTCTTTATAATCTCAGTATATTATCTCTTCAGTATATTAATATACTGAAGTGTAATTCCGTGCTTCGGAATGCAAGTTAAGCCGTTGGTCCCGGTTGCCAGTAACATGGCAGTCATTAAGCCAAGTTGACGGCCTTATTGAGCGGCTGGAAAAATTTCAACAGCTGGTAACCACAACCTGTGTCTGTTTATTTTCAATATGGCAATGGGCTTAACCACCTATAACATGAGACAGGAATGCACACTGTGAAATGTGGGCGTATAATATGACCCTGTCATCCCTTCGGGGATATAGGTTGATATATATAAATAAAAAAAAAGTTATTTATTTCGGGCAAATACACTATAAATAACAACACATATGATATATACCCATGACGATGAACAAAAATGGATAAATTAGGCTTTTCAGGTACTGACTACTGAACGCGAGTCAAATTAAAAAAAAAATATTTTGTCATCCTAATCAAAGAGGATAAAACAGTTATATTTTGAAGTCCGTCAATACCTAATTGTCACCGACTTAGTACAATTTGGAAAACAAAGACTTATTAAAAAAATTAATACAGTGATATGTATTTTCACTTAAATTATTTAGCAATTGATAAATTAATACCTCCTTTTACAAAATGGGGATGGGTGTGAATGTTAACTTACCTGTAATAGTGTCGTTTTTATTGTTATACTCGTTAAAAAGTGGTTCAATTGTTGTTTGTATTTGGACATTGGTAAATTTCTCCTTTTTTACATCTTAGATCTATACCTATAATAAAATTACCCGTTGACACACTCGCCTATCAACGCTCAGCCGAAAACCCGGGGGTCTGCTATTTCAATTGTGATGAAATAGAATCGAAATCGTCGCTCAATAGAAAGCCACCGGTCCAATTTTGTCAGTTTTTCGTAGTCTACTATTACAATCGTACTCCAAAAGACTTGTATCGGTCGGCCGATAGAATTCTGCTAACACGTATCGCTCCAGTGGCCGCAACCGCGATCGAAAGATCTTCGAGTGTGCAGGACACTTCGGTGTACCAGACTTCTTACACTTAGGTATAGCCCCAAATTGTATGTACTTATTGAATGCAATCAAAATGATACACCGTAGCTTGATATACTAGCTTAATATGCTTATTATCATAATAAGCAGTTTGAGGATCGTTTACTTTTTCTCCCGGGAAACTACCCATTTCCCACGTGATCTCTAACAATCTTTTTCAAGGTTGCCTGGAAGAGATTGCTCATAGTGATAACGCCAACCTTTGTCAATTTATATTCTTACTAGATGATGCCGGCAGCTTTGCCCGCGTGGTGAGGGTTTGCTGAGCCCTAAACTTTTTGAAAATCCAATATAGCCTATGTTCCTCACGAAGAATGTAGTTAGCAAATGGTGAAAGAATTTTTAAATCGGCCCAATAGATTCTGAGTCTTTCATTACAAACAAACTTACAAATCATTTGTTTTTATACTTAATATAGAATAGATAATGTCTTTATACTAAGAGTGTTGTTTTATATTGGTGTGTAATAACGTTTATTATCACTACATATTATAAAACAAAGTCGTTTTTCGCTGTCTGTCCCTATGTATGCTTAGATTTTTAAAACTACGCAACGAATTTCGATGCAGTTTTTTTAAATAGATAGAGTCATTCATTTAGAAGGTTTTTATGTATATTTTGTTAAGTTTTTGTATACATTAACTTAATTATAACGATATATGTAGGCGGTGTCGGAAAAAATGAGCCGTCTGGGAGCTTTTAACGAAAACGCTGCCTAAACCCTTTGAGATATAACAAAATAATGTATGGTGGAATTATGTTTCTAATATAGGTCTACTAAAAGTGCGCGACGGTATATGTCTATCTCTTAAGTACTATATCCATTTTAATACTTTAAAGAAACAGCAATAATAAAGTTGTAATTTAAAGTCTATTTACACAGATACATTATTAATCCTTATCATTTTTAATATGTTAGTTGGTTTTAGCATTTTATGAAGATTATTTTGTCCCTTTACAGTTGACAAATTAAATGAATATCTTAGGCAATATCAAAAAAATGCGCAATGAAATTAATTACGTGTAACAAAAATTTGACCGGGCCGTGCGGGCGCGGGCGTAGTAGGTACTTGAGAGCGGAGAAGTAATCAAGTAATTTGGAAAATGTTCATACATTATTGTAAAATTAATAAACGACGGGTTTTAATGGGTGCCATGGGGTTCGAAGTATGTCACGGGCGAAGCCGAGCGGGTCGGCTAGTATTTTATAAATACTTAAATCAATAATCTTATTAGAAAACAAACAAAAAGTAGGTACTTAGTTATGTTATGACCTTAATATGGCACGTGCCAGAAGATTACATTTCCAAATTCATCATTTAGAAGTATAATCAATTTCAACTAATACAATAGGTAATCATTGAATTTCAATGATAGTGGTTTGTGTCAATATTTATGGCGCCATCAGAAAAATCGATAAAACTTGTACAATTTAGGTACATTTAAATATAAATAATTAACTATCTACCTACGGCAAGCAAAAATAGATATCCAAATAACTACAGACCACCATCTATGAGTGTTTCTGTACTTCGGAAGGCATGTTAAGCTGTTGGTCCCGGTTTGCCAGTAACATGGCAGTCGTGAAGCCAAGTTGAAGTAGGCCTGAGGTTTGAAAACTTCATCAGCAGGTTCGCCGGTCGCCACAACCTTTATCTGTTCATTGCAACACGGCAATGGGCTCGCATATTACTTGGGACAAATATTCTTAAGGTGAAATATACCCCTTGGGAGTATAAAGGCGTGAATCATAAAAAATAATAATTATGCAATTTGATGCTTCTGAAGTTTGGTATGACATGACCAAATGAAATAGGGTTTCATTTCTATAATAGATGTTATGTTTCAGATGCGTTCAATATTCTGCTTCGTGTTCTTTATATGGAGTATTATCGATGAGTTCCTACCATTTTGCCCGGGCTCAGGCGATCGCCCTCATGACAAACCAATAACTCACGACGATGACTACTGCACTACATCTTACTACCTGCTGTATCTCGCATACACTGGTATGATTGTTGTCGAAGCGATACTCATTATGTATGCTATGACTTTGGCGATTGGAGTCTTCTGTGTATGTATCCTTCAGTCCTTAACTAATGTTATCAAAATTGATTGATATGAAACATACCCACGGCAACTTTCTATTATCCCACTGCTCGTCATTGATAGGGTTTTCATCCTCACTGTTTGCGTCCGGGGCTCTCGCATATCTTTGGCAAAATCCGATAGGGGAATTCTTCCCCGTTCGCTTGGGTTGTGGGATGAACTCCCTGCCTCGGTTTCAGTTTCCATCTCACACTTTGCGTCCGGAGCGCTCGCATACCTACGGTAACTTACGCTTTCGCTTGGGTTGTGGAATGAACTCCGTACATCTTGTTTTTCCCGTACCGTCTTAGGTTTTTTGCAGAGTCGGCAGAGCGAGTGCAGACCTCTGGTGTCGCAGACGTCCATATTATAAGCTCTAGTGACCACTTTCTATCACCGTATGCTTGTACCTACCACCTTGTCCTCTCTGACTACCCCGTCAGGGATACAGCGAGAAGATAGTTAGTTTCCTTTTTTCAAGTTCGTAAGGTATATATATATATATATAAAAATGAGACACTGTTTTACACACTTTGCAAGACATCGCATTTTTTTCTTTTTTTTTTCGAAAGAAGTAAGCATGGATCGCGAAGCCTGGCGATCTGTCCTGTCTGACTACCCCGTCAGGGATACAGCGTGAAGATAGTTAGTTAGTTAGTTACCTTTTTTCAAGTTCGTAAGGATTCTATACATAAAAAAATGAGACTGAATGTTTTACAAACTTTGCAAGACATCGTATTTCTTTGCTGAATATGTACATATGATGTAAGTAGGTACTTACCTATTATATTTTCAGGAAAGTGTTTTACAATTAACGCAGTATCTAATCTGTCGATTTATGACGTGGTGTCTTGAAATAATATTATTGACGATAATTACTATTGTCCAAGACGAATCGAAAGGATGGTACATGGTCTTCCTAATGTTTGTCAGTAAGTTTTTTTAACTCTGAATTTTGATATTTAATAAAGTACAATTTCTCAGTTGTTTGTTGAAGTTATTACATATATATTGTCATGCCTTTATCCCCGAAACAGTAGGCAGAGGCAACTTTACGCCCACATTTCACCTGCATTTTGTCCCACGTAACAGGTGGTGAGCCCTTCGCCGTGTTGAAAATGGACAGGTGCAGTGTTGACCTGCAGTTGAAATTTTTCAAAATAAAACGTAACAAAAAAATAACTATCTTCACGCTTTATCCCTGACGGGGTAGTCAGAGAGGTCAGATCGCCAGGCTTCGCGATCCATGCATACTTCTTTCGCTTCTTCAAGATTCATCAATCGCTTCATACACGCACGTCTGGGTATCCAAGTACTTTTGACCTTTCCGTTTATATATTGAAAGAATATATATTGTGCGAAAGCAGAGGGTAGAAGAAGTCAGGGTAGGCCGAGACTTACATATGAAGACCACGTGAGCAGATTGCTCAAAAACGGAAATTTTTCAAGCTGCCCATAAAGCCTTCAGCTGGGCTTAACGACTGCCATTTTACTGGCAACCGGGACCAACGGTTTAACGTGCCTTCAGAAGCACGGAAACGCTCGCAAATGTTAATTCCACAAAGTGGTCACCCATCCAAGGACCACCTATAGCGAAAGTTGCTTTACGCAGTTAGCGTTTACAGAACACTGAACCTGCGGGGCCACGAGCGCTTGAATCATTACTAATTAGTCACGCCTTTATCCCCTATAGGGTAGACAGAGGCATACTTATACGCCCCCATATAATAGAAAACCGACATTTTTGTGCCACGTAGCAGCTAATGAGTCAACAAGTAAACAGGCGCAGGCTGTGGTGCTTGCTATAAAAAAAATCTATCCGCCCATAAGGCCTTTAACTTAGATTGGCGACTGGTTGACCGGGACTAACGACTTAACGTGCCTTTCCAAACACGGAAACCTGGAAAATGCCTCAAAACGGCCAACGGTGAAGCAGCCATAGCGAAAGATGGCGAAATTGCAATAAAATCAGTTCAGTAATTTTGGTGTCATCAAACAAGGGGTCTTAGAAGGTTTTTAAAGGGTCGGCAGCGCGAGTGCTGCACCTCTGGTGTTGCAAACGTCCATAGGCTAGGGTGACCGCTTTCCATCAGGTGGGCCGTATGCTTCTCTGCCACCTCAGTGGTATAAAAAAAACATTCATTTGAACTAAGTTTCAAGTAGAAAATTTTTCAGTCTGCGACTAGGACTCAAACCAGCATCTTCTGGCTTGCCGAGCCAGACGCTTAACCAACTAGGCTACCGAGACCCCTCGAAACCCAGCAGGCCAGAAGACGCAGGTTCGACTACAGCTCTAGACTAAAAAAAAATAGGATATAGTTAGCATACTAACTGATATTCAAAATGATTTCTAATTCTTTTACATTTATAATATTACGAGTATTTAACATATTAGAAGAGAAGACGAAACACCTAAACTCCGAAACAAATATTTGCGGATCACACAGATATTTGATACGACCCGGGATTTGAACCCGAGGCTTAGTACTGCAGTCACATACATTGCGCCACCATCCTATCCTACTAATATTATAAACGCGAAAGTTTGTAAGAATGGATGTTTGTTACACTTTCACGCAAAATCTACTAAATGGATTTCGATGAAACTTTACAATAATATAGCTTACACATCAGAATAACACATAGGCTACTTTTTATCCCGGGAACAAGTTCCTGTGGGAAACGGGAACTGGAAAACTTCACCACGAGTGCGGAGCCGCGTGCGTCAACTAGTGTAGTCACAAAGACTTAGCAGACATAGACAAAAAATGTTTCTTTACCACAGTAGTATTGTAGTATTTGTGACTACAATACTACAACTACTATAGACGGGAAACTAGATGGTTTTTTGAGTCATTATTTTCACCGCCATCTAGTGGTTAGTAAATTATATACTAGCTGATATATTATATAGCTTCGGCCGCGTGGTCCATTTTTCCTATTCAAGATTTCGTACGTAACCCTAAAATTTTTGAAAATCCATATTAGTCTATGTTACTCACGAAGAATTTAGCTTTCTAATGGTGAAAGAATTTTAAAATATATAGCTTAGCCCGCGTGGTCTAGATTTCTTTTCGAGATTTCGTACGGAACCCTAAACTTTTTGAAAATTCAATATAGTCTATGTTACTCACGATAAAAAGAAAGAAGAAGGATGACAGAGATGATTTTGACAACAGGTTATCTGATGATTTCCACAAGAATATAAAATTCTTTTGGAAATCCATAAGAACAATGAGAGCTCAACAGACAACATCGCAGCTCACCCATATCAGAAACCATGATGGCAGTGTTGTGAAAGGTGAAGAATGTGTGCTCAAAAGATGGAAGGAATATTTTGAAAGTTTATTTGAAAAAGAAGGTATGCAAGCACAGACACATTGCTGGGAAGTGAGTGAAAGCGGCAATGAAAGTGATATAAGTATAGAAGAAATTATGGAAGCATTGAATAGTATGAAACTAGGCAAAGCTGCGGGAATTGATAGGATTTCTGTCGAGATGCTGAAAGCGGGACAGGGCGTGGTAGTTTGCCAGCTGTACCGCCTTTTTAACCTTTGCTGGAGGGCTGGCAGCGTACCAGAAGATTGATGTAAAGCTGTAATCGTACCGCTGTATAAAGGAAAAGGGTCGCAGCAAGAGTGCAAAAACTACCGCGGCATAAGCTTGCTCAGCATCGTCGGCAAATTGTATGCGAAAGTTTTGATAAAAAGAGTGATGAATGAAACTGAAGGGAAAATGTGGGATGTGCAAGCAGGATTTATGAAAGGAAGAGGATGCACGGATCAGGTCTTTTCCTTACGATGCGTAATTGAAAAACTTTTGGCGAAGAGTCAAAAAGTTTACTGCGCATTCGTAGACTTGGAAAAGGCCTATGATAGAGTGGTGAGGAATGAACTGTGGTCAACATTGTCCATGTATGGAGTAAGCAGCAACTTGATACGGGCACTGAAATCTCTATATGAGGGATGACAGATTGCTCGATTTTTGTGGAAGGAAAAAGAGTGGAACAAGTGAAAGAATTTATATACCTAGGCTCAAAATTTGCGAGAGATGGAAAGCGTGATGATGACATTGAAAGAAGGGTTTTGGCTGGCAATCAAGTGAATGGAGCAATGTACACCTTTATGAGCACCCAGAACGTGTCTAAAAAGGCAAGACTGGCTGTGCATAGAGGAGTGCTTGTCCCTACACTAACATATGGCAGTGAAAGTTGGGTATGGCAGAAGAAGCATAGAAGTAAAATTAATGCAGTAGAAATGAGGAGTCTGCGAAGTATAGCTGGAGTGAAATTGATAGATAAAGAAAGGAACAGCGTGATAAAGGAACATTGCGGTATGACAGAAGACGTAGTGACCAAGATAGAAAAAGGGATGCTTAGATGGTTTGGACACGTGGAGAGGATGGATGAAAATAGACTGACCAAGAAAATTTATGCGGTGAGAGTAAATGGGCAAACTGGTAAGGGTCGACCTCGACGTACATTTACCGATCAAATTGAAGATCTTTTGACAAAAGGCCAGGTCAAGAGTACCCTTAATCGGCCAGCGTGTATGAAAACAATTATGAAAGTTGACGAAGCGAAAGTTGTATGCCAGAATCGTAGCAAGTGGAAAGCCATAGTCTCTGCCTACCCCGATGGGAGACAGGCGTGATGATATGTATGTATATGAGTATATGATGATTACTCACGAAGAATGTAGCTTTCTAATGGTGAAAGAATTTTAAATTCGGCCCAGTCGTTTCTGACCATAAAGTAAGTAGAGTAGGGAAGACATTTGTAAGTTTGTTTGTAATGAATAGTTATTATAAACAAAATTACAAATCTTTCCTTTTTTATAATATTAGTGATGATGATGAACAGACTAAATTCCTCTTGTAACACTAATTAAGTAGTCTCTTTCTGTGTTCACTATAATTCATAGAACTATTACACACCAAGTTATATTAGAATGATTAAAATATTTAGTATGTACAGTTGAATACATAGTTCACATACAAATTTTAATAACGCCAGTAAGGTTTCTATACTATTGCATCAGTTTACGACAGGTCCGATGCAACGCCATCTATCAGAAATATGACATACTTCATTTGCGGCTTACGATAGCACGTAACCAGAGCACAGATGGCGCTGTAATAAAAAAATACTAACATCCAACGTCCATACTCTTTCTCTTTAATTTTTAAAATTTTCATCCTTAAATAAAATTCTTTTTTTTTCAGTTTTGGAGCTATATGGGTTTATCGTTGTATATAGTTACATGAAGGAATTATCTGCACGAACGCAAAGAAAACATTGTTGCCAAAGAGGGAATACTTAATATACTTTGTATTTTTATATTTTTAAATAAGTTTTTGACCAGTTTTTTGACGAATAATTATATAATTTGTTTATAATTTATTGACATTGGTTACAGATCGGTTTGCTTACCATTACTACCGGTAGGAACGTCTGTCGGGAATACCTCGGGTAAAAAAAGAAGAAGGTGCCATAATGTCTATTATATTTTTTTTGGATGTTTTCTTAATTTCTTGGGAGATATGTAATCAAAGATTTATAAAATAAATAAACTCTCTTATCAACCTTGCAGAATAACTATGTACTTTCTGCTAGATTGACAGTAGACATAGACATTACCATAAATGGTGTTTATTTTAATAGAAACAAACTCAAAATAATGACAATAATTGATACAGCTGAGTGTACCGCATGCATCGATTCGATCTGATATAATTTGACAGCAAATTGAAGAACCTGTGATTGTAAGCCGAGGAAAACACGTGTGTTGGCATAGAATTTCTATGCTTTGATGGCTAGGACAGTTTAACCAATGGACGCGCTATCTTACCGGTTGCGCCTATACCCCGCTTGCCATTTGCTAAGCATTTTTAGCTAAGTCGCAATTTCGCGGACTCAGTCTATCGTACACGTTCGGAGGGTAATTTATAAAGAAAAAATGACGAAATGTGCTGTGAAATGGTGTAAAAGTTATAGCGGTCGAACAATTAATGTTTGTTTTCACTCGTAAGTAAAAATTATTTCATTTACATAACTACTTTTAACAAAAACCTTTAATTATTGAAACATACCGCTGAGGCTGCCTCTGTGGCGTGGTGGGAGTGCATCCGACTGCTACGCAAGAGGTCGTGGGTTCGATTCCCACCCAGGATAAAACTTTGTGTGATGAGCACGATGGTTTATTCTGTGTCTGGGGGTTATTTATCTATAATATGTATGTATTTAGAAATATATAAGTATGTTTATCAGTTATCTGATTACCATAGTACAAGCTCTGCTTAGTGTGGAATCAGATGGCGTTGTGAGTTGTCCCAACAATATTTATTTATTTATATTTATACAAACAACTTAATCGGCCTATATTCAATATACTTTCATTCTCTATAAACATTATACAAAGAGTTACCATCTCAAATTAGCCGAATAATATTGTGTCAAAGTCGTATTGCATACCTAAATTTTTCTATTTGTAGTTGTATTTTTATTGGTTGTTAGACAGTGACAACTCTTCATGCAAGAATAAGAAAACAACATGTGTGTAGCTTCCCCACCGCACGAAAGTTGGTTGAATGTGATTTCATACTTTATTGATTACACTAGCTGACCCGCCCGGCTTCGCCCGTGACATACTTCGAACCCCGTGGCACCCATTTAATCCCGTCGTTTATTAATTTCATAATAATATATGAATGGATGATGAATGAATATTTTCCAAATTACCTACTTGATAACTTGTCTTCTCTCAAGTACCTGTCGAACTTGTTGGCACGGCCCGCTTGAACTTGGTTACACGAAATTAATTTCTTTGCGCATTATTTTTTGATTTTGCCGTTTCTCCTAAGATATTCATTTATTTTGCATGGTGTAAAGAGACAAAATAATCTTCATAAAATGCTGAAGTCAACTAACATATTAAAAATGATAAGGATCAATCGTATTTGTGTAAATAGCCTTCAAATTATCGTTTCATAATTGCTGTTTTTTTAAGGTATTAAAATGGATATAGTATGTTATCCTTAAGAGATAGACATATACCGTCGCGGACTTTTTTGTAGACCTATATTAGATACACAATTCCACGATACATTATTTTGTTATATCTCAAAGGATTTAGGCAGCGTTTTCGTTAAGAGCTCCCAGACGGCTCATTTTTTCTGACGCCCCCAACATATATCGTTATAATTAAATTAATATATGCAAAAACTTAACAAATTATACATTAAAACCTTCCCTATGAATCACTATACCTATGAATAAAAACTACATTGAAATTCGTTGCGTAGTTTTAAAGATTTAAGCAAACATAGGGACAGACAGCGAAAAACAATTTTGTTTTATAATATGTAGTGATTACGCGTCCTTTGGTTAAATCGTCCTAGTTTGATGGTCTTTTGTATAGCTAATGTGGTAGTAAAAAACAAAGTCAGTCATCAAATAATATTATTATTCTCAGAATTATTATTAACACTAATAAATACATGGATTTTGAAGCTATTGACCACTTTATTGAAGGTGGTCAATAGCTTAGCATAACAAGTATATTTCAGCAGGATTATCCGTCTGTTCGTCCGATAGATGGTGGTTCAGCAATCCATGCCTGGAGGTAGAGGCTCCAGAGGGTTCGGTGGAGGTACTGGCATCGGAACCGGCTGAGGGAACTGCTCTTCCTGCATCTAAAGAAAAATACTTATTATTTAACTGTTTTAGTGCCACAGTGATAGGTTAGGGTAGGGTTAGGTCAGGGTAGGCCGAAACTTACATACTCGTATGAAGACCACGTGAGCAGATTGCTCAAAAACGGAAAGGTCAAAAGTACTCGGATACCCAGACGTGCGTGTATGAAGCGATTGATGAATCTTGAAGAAGCGAAAGAAGTATGCATGGATCGCGAAGCCTGGCGATCTGTCCTCTCTGACTACCCCGTCAGGGATACAGCGTGAAGATAGTTTAGTAGTGATAGTAATGTGAGGTCTTGGGCCTGAATCCCGCGTTGAACCACCTATTTATGTGATGCATATATGACTGCCTCTGTAGCGCGGTGGGAGTGTATCTAACTGCTACGCAAGAGGTCGTGAGTTCGATTCCCACCCTGGATAAAACTTGTGATGAGCACGATGGTTTATTCTGTGTCTGGTGTTATATATCTATAATATGTATGTAATTAGAAATACCTATATAAATATGTTTATCAGTTATCTGATTACCATAGTACAAGTTTTGCTTATTTTGGAATCAGATGGCGTTGTGTGAGTTGTCCCAACGATATTTATTTATTTTATTTATTTAATAGTAGTAATGTGCTCTGAGGTATCGGGTCCGAATCCCGCGTCAAACCTATTTGTGTGATACACAAATTTCGGAGATTGAATGTTTTCTTTGTATAATATGTATGTATTTAGGAATAGGGTCATTTGTAAAACACCAGCAACCTGCTAGGAGTAGAAAGCCGAGGTCAGAACCAACAACGTTTGTTCTACCACTTTTGGCCATTCGTTACAAAACGGGTAGTATAATACATTGGACCTTCAAGCTGAGTCATAGGTTTTCGCTCTTGGATTCCCTTAAGAGAACTTCTGGGTATCATTTTCGTCACATACTAGATGGTCACTACTATGGAAATGGGCGCATAATTGCGTTTGACAAAGGTGAAGGACAAAGGAGCTATGTCCAGCCCACCCTCATCCCTTGTGATTGTCACGAGTTGCGTAGTACTGTTAGTCAATTTGTACATGAAATGAAAAAAATTATAAATAAATCATAGAACAATATTTTTATGATGTTAGCTACCTAGTCCTTGCAGGTTTGATTATACAACAGTTGCATAAATAACTATTATTATAGTTTAACAATGAATTTCGATTCACATCACATCAGATTCGATTAGTTATTTAAGATCAATAGTCTGAGTTTGTTGGGGGTGTTAAAGGGCCTACGGAGTGTAATCACTGGAGATTGATTTGTTTTAAGTTATTTATTCATAGTTTGTACAAAATGTTACTTAAACTAATGTTAACAAAGAAGTTGACACTAGTTTCAAGTTAATGTAACTGTTAATTATTATTGACTGCACCCGGTCCGTACGGTGGCGACGAATACACTAAGTTAAAGACTGAGTTTGTCGTGCTGTAATAAAAACTGCCTAGTCGGCAGAGTGATTGGTTGTTTAGACCGAACAGAGTGGACTTTTCGCGGGAATAGTGACAAGCGCAGACGCTTAAAACTAGTGCATTTATCTTGTTTTATGTGCGGGAGTTGTTGTTTCTTGGACATAAAAGTTGTGTTAACGTGCTATAGTGATAGGCATATATGCAGTAAAATATTTTCTATCTTGCCGCGTAAAGTCGACTAAAAACCTCATATAAGAACCACTGAGGGCAAGGACCAGGACCTAGGACTGAGGACTCGACATCGAAAGAGACTGGACAGGACTAAATTAGAAGATAAGATTGAAGAAATATGAAATAAAAAATAAGATTTGGCTAAAAGGTCTTCGTAACCAGGCCATAAAATAATTATAAATAAAAAAACGAGACTGAACAGTGTCAACACTTCACGTACCTGTGCAGCGTGCAACACGTGCTGTGGTAGAGCGGCCCGCTGGTGCGGCGGCAGCGCCTGCACATGCTGCGCCAGCGCCCGCTGCAAGCGCGACACAGCGCTGCAAGCGGCCAGCGGCCTAGCTGGCAGCGACATCAGCAGCGGTACACAGCGCGGTACAAGCCGCTCGCAGCACTTGATCCACCCTTCCCATGCCACCTTGTTGTTCCATACCTGACCACGAAAACCGTTGTAGACTTTTTATTTTACTTATCTATCACGCCTTATCCCCGAAGGGGTGGCAGAAGCATATTATATGACCACTTTTCACCATGTGTCTTCCTGTCCTAATAGGTGGTGAGTTCATTGCCGTGTTTGAAATAGACAAACGCAGGTGTGGCTACCTGCTGTTGAAAATTTTCAAGCCGCCCATAAGGCCTTCAACTTTACTTAACGACTGCCATGTTACCGCAGGCAACCGGGACAAGCACGGAAAAGCTCGCAAATGTAAATGCCACAAAGTGGTCACCCATCCGTGACCAGCCATAGCGAAAGTTGCTTAACGCAGTGATCATTTACAGAACACCGAGTCCGCGAGACAACGGGCGCTTCAAGACTTTTTATGTTATTTTTATACTCTCAGACAAGTATACGGCGCACCCGAAAGTGGTCACCGTAGCCTATGGACGTTTGCAACAATAGAGGTGCGGCAATCGCGCTGCCGACCCTGTAAAAATCTAGACTACAGCGAGGATACCATATCTCTTGGAGCAACTTTATAAAGATGTCAAAAATCTATATTATAGAAAACCTAAACAATAGCTGTTCCTAGTAGCTAAATAAAGTGACATCAGCAGCACTAGGCGCTTGCAACACTTTTCGATCCACGTTTCCCACGCTACCTTATTATTCCCTACTTAACAATACATACTGCCGTCTTTGTATATACTCGTATGTAAGTAGAAACTTGATTTTAAGAATGAGACTCATCTGAGTTCACAGGCAATCTGTTTATAACAGTTTTGTGAACCATTCTACTACCTAAATGTCAAAATGTAATGTTTTAGGCTGCAGCGGACTACACATATTTTTAAACAATAAAATGTTGACAAAAATCAATTCTTAAAACGAGAGTTTTTCCTAAATAGAGAGCGCTAAAGAGGCATCATCGGGGCTGCATACCGCGGTAATAAGACGCTCGCAGCACTTGATCCACCCTTCCTAAGCTACCTTGTTGATTCATACCTGACAAGCGTAGGTAATACACAAACTGTTTTAGACTACAGCGGACCACCGTCTGTTAAGACCACCACGTACTAGCTGCTTTTAGTATTGGCAACAGGCGATGTTGAGATTGTAGACGAAGTATTTCGCTTCGCAAAAGCGACATAATCGCCTTTTGCGGATATTAAAAGTCCTAGACTGCGGTGGCCCTAAAAAGCGACAAAATCACCTTTTGCGGATATTAAAAGTCCTAGTCTGCGGTGGCCCAAAAAAGCGACAATATCATCTTTGCGGATATTAAAAGTAACTAGTCTGCGGTGACCCTAACAAGCGACAAAATTGCCTTTTGCGGATATTAAAAATCCTAGTCTGCGGTAGCCCCTAAAAAGCGACAAAATCACCTTTTGCTGATATTAAAAGTAACTAGTCTGAGGTGGCCCTAAAAGCGACAAAATCGCGTGTCGCGGATATTTAAAGTATCTTGTCTTCGGTGGCCCTAAAAACCGGCAAAATCGCCTTTTGGAGATATAAAAATTACCTAGTCTGCGGTGGCCCTAAAAATCCACAAAATCGCCTGTTGCGGATATTAAAAGTAAATTATCCTCGGTGGCCCTAAAGAGCGATAAAATAGCCTGTTGAGGATATTAAACGTACCTAGTCTGCGGTGGCCCTCAAAAGCGACAAAATCTCCGGTTGCGGATATTAAAAGTACCTAGTCTGCGGTGGCCTTAAAAAGCGACTTTGTCTATACAGGGTTAAAAGTTAAGTCGACCTAAATCCTTTAAGACGTGGTAGTTTCCGTCATTTCTGACTGATTTGACTATGGAACCCCATAATCCCAAACTTAACCGATCTCAAGCTATCGGCTTTTGAATTTCTTTTATAAAAATTCCAGATTTTTTTGTCTATGGCCCCTTTTTTGTGTTTTGTGTCTCAATTTTGTTTGAATTTTGCTATTTTTGTGTAGTAGATTATTTGCTTTATTATTTTAAATACTTAAACTGCAAGTAACTGTACCAACTTAGCCATAGTAGACGATCGGTTGATAAAAAAAGAAATAATTTTGTGATAAAATTTATTTTCTTTGTAAGATATTAAAAAAAAATCTATGACAGTTGTGTTGCAGATGTGCGTTTAAATATCTACGGTTCTTCAGCTTTCTAATAAGGTATAACATGCTATACTTAGAATACACTTACCTACATACAATACATACCCAAAATTAGAATTTTTCAATTAAAAACATTGATAAAATACTACCTAGTAGTAGTAAAAAATTACGATACTTAAGCGTCCAAATTTAACAATAGTCAGAAAACAAAATAAAATAATCCAAATAGGTAATAAATTAGGTTTATTTATACGTTTACAGTACATGTTCCACATGTCCCCCCCTGTTTCGCACACATACACGCATTCTGTGTCTTAGTCCACTTTTTACAACACCAGACGTTAATCCCCTTCTTATTTCGTTAGCGGCATTAATAATTTTTTGTCTCAAAACATCAATAGATAGTATTGGGTTCGGTTCATTGTACACTAAACTTTTCATGTGCCCCCCCACATAAAAATCCATGGGTGTCAAGTCTGGACTCCTAGCTGGCCACGGTGTAGGTCCACCTCTCCCGATCCCCTTATTGGGATAATTACTGTCTAGCCACTCTCTGATACTTCTTCTGAAGAGCGCGGGGCACCCGTCGTATTGAAACCACATGAGGTTTAGCGAGGATAATGAGGTTTAGCGGTATATCGTCGAGCAAATCAGATAAATCTTCTCTCAAAAAATTTTCGTAGCTTTCTCCATTCAAATTTTGAGGTAGAAAGTAAGGCTCAATCAAATAGTTTGAAATTCTTCCCATCCACACGTTAAGGCTGAAACGACTGACTTTGACAGATGGCGCTAGTCACCATTACATCGACTCCGCGCTAATCACGTAAATAAAAATAAAGTGGTGAGCTCATTGCCGTATAATATTAAATGACATAAACTATAGTGAATTTATGAATACTACAGTAGCAAACAATTATCAATTATCTAGATTACGATTATTTTGACAAATGAATGTACTATCAATGCAATAACACTACTTACTGGCTGCAGGCATTTGATGTTACCTATATTTGTATAATATAAATCAGAGAAGAAAAAAAAATATAATAATAATATATAAATACTGTCCGGAAGAAATAATAAATGTAAAAACTAATCTTACCTTGAATATTGTAATCATATTAAGTAACATGGAGGATTATGTTACATTTCGAAGTAGACCGCGAAGTTGTTCATTAAATGATACCGGCAATATATTTGATAGTACCATACTGGATACCAGTCTTCCTGACACGACTGATGTATATGATAATGATGAAATTCAGAATATGAAATGCACTTTGGCCAGACTTGCCAATGAATTACAGTCAGCTCATAAGGAAATAGAGAATTTAGCGTGTGAAAATGTGAAACTAAAATCAGAGCTAGAAAAGGCAAATAAGACTATAAATCTTTACAAAAAGATCAGCATATCAGAAACAAATAGTCTTACACCTCATTCTGATCGAAAACGAAGGTGTACAAATAAAGGTACACTTGCAAGTCCAATAATACAGAAAAATATTAAAACTACAGGATGTTCATCAAGTGCTGGTCAATTAGGGACTATCCAATACAGATCATTAATTGCCTCGTCTAGCCCCAAAGATATACTTAAAAACATTTCAACCGATGTCACAAATTTACCAAACATTGACACGAGAGAAAAAGCATACATAAGTGAAATGTGTAAAGACATTGCTAGGGATACGAGTAAGGGTGAGAGATACGGATCAAATATAAATTGGAAAAAAGGAAACTATGTATCCTAACTAATAGCAGTACAACGGGCAAAATGAAATTAATTGAAGACATATTTGGAAAACACTTCAATTACATTCGCTACATAAAAAGATGTGGTATACAACAGTTATTATCAGGTATTGAGAATAAACTAAAAAAATTTACTCTAAATGACTATTGTATAATTTTGATTGGGGAAGAGGACTTTAAAAATGTAAGTAACCATAAACAACTAGTAGAAATCATAAAGAAATCTCTACCCCAAGTAGCATACACAAACATTATTCTATGTGCACCTACGTACATACTAGGGGCCCCGATATACCTATAATTATAAAATTGAAATGTTTAGCAACTTATTGTCCCTTAATGTTCAGCGCCACACCTACGCATACTTCTTTGACACTAATTGCGACCTTCAGTTTAACATGTTTTCAATTAATTCGGGTAAACTTACAATGTATGGTCTGAAAAGTATATACAGAAACATAATGGACCACATTCTGGTGGACATAGAGTGCTATCCTTTGTGTGAGCCGCATTCAAGTAATGGAAGTGCCCATGATGAAGGTACATGTATCCAACCAATAAGTGGTAATCAGGTAGTAAACAGAAATCAGTCAGGAACGTTTTTTCGTAAATAACAACCTCACAGTACTACACCAGAATATCTATGGATTGAATAGTAAAGCCGATGCTCTAGTCACAATTTTGCAAGACTTACATGAGTCTGGCAACGCTGTAGACATCATCGCTATAACTGAACACAAAATGCAGGATGGCGATGAGCGTCAGTTTTGGCTACCAAATTATAAGTTGGCATCTTGTTTCTGTAGAAGGAATAAATATGGGGGCTCCTGTATTCCTGTATTCTTGTTAAAAATAGTATTTCATTTGGAGTTTTTAATGAAATTGTAAATTTAAGTATCTCCAATGTGGTGGAGTGCTCTGGTGTTCAGCTTCTGGACTCTAAAACAATTATTATCTGCATATACAGAATCCCAAATAATAGGAACAAAGAAATGGACATATTCTTTAAACAATTGAATTCAATTTTACGCATGAGCTTCAAAAATAATTTAAATAATAAAATTATAATAACAGGTGATTTCAACATTGATGTACTAAAGAAAGGTCGAAGATCTGCGCAGTTAGAAAATTTACTTTTAAACTATAATCTGAAAGTTGCAATACGCCAGGTAACGCGGTTGAGTACTGGCACTTGCATAGACAACTTTTTTCACAATATACAAAATGCTAAATCTGAGGTTTTAGATCTGGCACTCTCAGACCATACCGCTCAGATGCTGAAGTGTCCAATTAAAGAAAACGCATTTATGACACATTGGTCCATAATCAGGCGCGACTATGGCCCAACAAATATGAGTAAATTTAAGGAATGTCTAAACAGTCTTAAATTTGGCGAGACAATGCTGTCCAATTGCCCTATAAATGCGTTTAACACTTTTTACAAAACATTTATTTCACTCTACAAACTGTGTTTTCCACTTGTGAAACTTAAGATGTCAACTAATAGGCGACCTACGTGGCTAACTAAAGGCATTAGGGAATGCTGCAATCGTAGACGACAATTGCTATGGCAATATCGACTTAATCCGAGTATTTCGAATAAGACCCAATTCAAAAATCATTCATTACGCTTAAAACGTATTTTAAAATTAACACAGAGGTCTCAAAATGATTGCAAAATTAAATCATCGACAAACAAGTCTAAGGCAACGTGGCAGATCATAAACAGAAATAAAATTAATAAACCCAAGGAAAGTATTGTAAAAATAAAAATTAATAGTAAGAGTGTCACTGATCCTCGACAAATAGCACAAGCTTTTAATAATTTTTATGCTGATCTAGTTCCACCAAGTGCACGTAGTGGTAGAGAAAGTACAGTAATATCTAATAGTCTCCATTCTATATTCATGGCGCCGTGCACTCCCTATGATGTACAAGAAATCATAGGCTCTTTAAAGAACACAAAAAGCACTGGTCACGATGAATTAAGTACTATGGTTATAAAAGAGGTCTCGTACATTATTTCTCCAATACTTAGCCATGTTATAAATTTATGCATTGAGCACGGATGTTACCCTAACATTTTAAAAATGTCAGTAATAAAACCACTTTTTAAGAAAAAGATGATGTAAGTTGCTATAGACCTATAGCACTTCTTTCAGTTTTCTCGAAAATAGTCGAAAAATATATACATAGATGCCTCTATCACTACTTTGAAAAGAAGAATTTATTTGCTACTGAACAGAAAGGTTTTAGAAAATATAAAAGGATAGACATTGCTATTTATGACCACATTGGCAATGTACTGCCACTCTTGGATAAGAGAATGCGTGTTTCAGCGGTATATATGGACATGAGTAGACCCTTTGACCATGTAGATCATAAAATTCTGCTACAGAAGCTTTATGCATATGGCGTAAGAGGTAATGCCCTTAGTCTAATTCGCTCTTACCTAGAAGATAGACAACAAATTGTTCAGATAGATAGAATATGTCCTAACACTAAAACGGAGGTCAAATACTATTCGGATTCCAGATTAGTCAGTTATGGTGTACCGCAGGGTAGTGTATTGGGCTCACTGCTGTTTCTCATATATATTAATGACTTACCAAAAATTGTTGACACTCCTATGGTTTTATTTGCGGATGACTGTACTTTGACTTTCTCTAGTTTAGAAAAACTTGACATGGATACATATAAGGATGACATAAATAATTCAGTTAGAAGAGTAATAGAAAGGCTTGATTTGAACAATTTGAAGATAAATTTGGACAAAACTAAAATTATGCATTATAGACATGGGACAATGATTTATGACGTGAATGTTATTTATAATGGTCTGAACATTGCGGAAACCACTTCTCAGAAGTTTCTCGGTCTTTGGATTGATGAGGATATATCATGTAAAATATAAAAAATAAAAAATAAAAATATCTTTATTTTGCATAGACCATTTTAACGGCGCTTACAAAATGTCATACACTATTTAAAATATTTAAAGCGACCACCGGTTCGGAACGCGGCCCACCTGAGAAGAACCGGCAAGAAACTTAGGAAGGCTTTTTTTTTGATGGCCTATTTACAATTTAATATTATTTCACTTTGCCAGCAGATCATTTCCAGGCGTCCCTGTCCTGCAAATAGTCTGTAACGGAGTAAAAACCTTTTTCACAAAGCTTGTTTTTAATAAACTTTTTAAATTTATTTAAAGGTAAATTTCTCAGGTCACAGGGAAGCTTGTTGTAAAAGCGTATACAGTTACCCTGGAAAGAATCGCCAATCTTATGTAGTCGACTGTGGTGGACTGAAAGATTATTTTTATTTCTAGTGTTTATATTATGTTTATCACAGAGTTTAGAAAACTGTGATAGATTTTTCTGGACATACATAAGATTGGCAAAAATGTATTGTGATGGTACGGTTAGAATATTCACTTCTTTGAATTTTTCTCGGAGAGAAACTCTGGGGCCCAAATTATAAATAGCGCGTACAGCCCGCTTTTGTAGAACAAAAATAATATTTAAATCTGCAGCACTCCCCCAAAGGAGAATACCGTAAGACATAATACTATGAAAATAGCTGAAGTAAACCATTCTAGCCGTATCCACATCTGTTAGAGTCCTGATCTTTTTTACAGCGTATGCAGCCGAACTTAATCTAGAGGCTGTCTTTTCTATGTGTGGGCCCCACTGCAAATTGGCATCAATAGTTATACCTAGGAACACAGTTGATTCTACAAACTCTAACACTTGTCCATTCAGTTGAACATTGGCCGCAACTTGTTTTACATTTGGTAGAGTAAATTTTATACATTTAGTTTTATTTTCATTAAGGCAAAGATTATTTGAGCTGAACCAATGAACTACTCTTGCAATTGCATTGTTTACATCGTCATAGTTATCTAATTGTCTTTTAATTTTAAAAATTAATGAGGTGTCATCTGCAAACAAAACAATCCTATTCCTGTCCCCTACATAAAATGGTAAATCATTAATATAAATGAGGAACAAGAATGGCCCAAGTATCGAGCCTTGCGGCACACCCATTGTAACCATGGATCCTACAGAACGTGTACCATTAATATCGACCCTCTGTATTCTATTGTTCAAATATGAAGACAGAAGGTCGAGAGCTTTGCCTCTTATTCCATAGTGGTGTAATTTTTTGCACAGCGTTTCATGTTGAACGCAATCAAAAGCCTTTGATAGATCGCAAAATATACCTAATGCATCGTGCTTGTCTTCCCATGCTTCATGAATACATTTTAATAACTCAACACCAGCATCGGAAGTTGAGCGCCCTTTCGTAAACCCAAATTGATTCGAATGGAGTATTTTATGACTATTAAAATGGGATAGCATTTGATTCAAGATTATTTTTTCAAATACTTTGCTCAAAGTTGGCAGCACTGACACTGGTCGGAAATTAGACGGCTCTGTAGCGCTGCCAGCCTTGAGCAAGGGAACGACTTTGCTGTGTTTCATTAAATCAGGAAATGTACCACTAGAAACACAGTCATTAAACACAGTTGCTAGATGGGGCGCAATTACCTCAATTATACATGATGCAGTTTTGACCGATAATCCCCAAATGTCCGCGGTTTTCTTAATTTCGATACATTTAAATGTTTTTACAATGTCCTGAGCACAAATATCTGTGAATACAAATGCATCCCTGCAACAAAGAACAGATTCTTCTAATAAAAGTTCAGCGGAACTGGAAGATGCTTGGAGAGATTTTGTTGTCAATATAGGTACATTTTTGAAAAAGTGTTCAAACTCCGTAGCCACTTCCAGGTCCCCTGTAACATGGCAACCATTTACTTTTAAGTGGAAATCCCTTTCAGTCACTAAAGATCTACCGCATTCAGAGTTAATGATGTTCCAAGTCATTTTTATTTTATTTACAGAATTAGAAATTTTATTTTTAATTAAGTTTGACTTAGCAAGATGACACGTTTGTTTAAATATCTTTGAATAATTTTTAACATATTCCTGAAAGGTTTGCCTAAAATTATATGATTTTTCTGAATATAATTCAAATAATTTATTTCTACTTTTAAAGATACCTGGCGTTGCCCAGTCACTGAAAACAGGACGACCACCAATCTGTAGAGTTTTTGAGGTAAAAACTTTGCCAAACTCATCATTAATCAAATTAAATAAGTGTTTATATGACTGGTCTACACAAGTGAAGTTAGGTAGATATGGTAATCTCTTTAATACATTTTCTTTAAAATTATTCAAACGACTTTGGTTAATTGGTACATATTTAATTTGTTTTTTGCTGACTTTGTTACTACTTTTAGGAAATTTTATCCATTGGCCACGATGATCTGACTCCACAGGATCCACAACACCTTTATCTATAGGTTTAATATCAGTAAAAATATTATCAATACATTTTGCACTGGTGGCTGTAATATGAGTGGGTTCTAAGAATGTACTATGCAGATTAAAGGATTTAAATAAATTTTTCATTTTATTTCTCTCTGATGGAGTTAATGATGTATCTAATATATCAACATTAAAATCTCCACAAACTATTATAGATTTCTTAGAACATTGGCATTTGAACAGTGCTTCTTCAAGCTTTTCTTCAAATTTAATGTAAGAAGCATCAGGGGGACTGTATACGCTTAACAAGATGAAATGCTCAAACTCAATACTGGCAATCTCAATAACTCGCTCAATGGAGAGGGCTACTAAATCCTTACGTTCTTTTAATTTTAAGTTTTTATTAATTAATATTAAAGAGCCTCCACGTTTAGAATGTTTTCTATTGAACGAGCTAGCAACCTGGTGATTTACGAAGTTCAACAATGTAATTTGATGATCTTTTAACCAGTGCTCTGTAGCACAAAAAATATTAATAGAATTTGCATTAATGTATAGCTCTAACTCTAAATCTTTACCATTTATTAAACCTCTAACATTATGGTGCACCAGGTTTATAAACACAATATTTTTACTAAGATTATTCTCAGGGACCAAAGTCAACTGGCCAGATTTATTATCTGTTGTCCTATAAACTAGTTTTTTGGAATTTCATTTTCCAAATGTGAAGTGTCAAAACTATCCTGCTCAATAAAAGCAGTTGTACTTGCCAATAATTTGGCTTGAAAAATTAAAAAATTAGATAGCAACAGAGCTACCTTTCGTTGTAAAAATTTTGATAGAAGATATCTATCTAATGTCAACAAACTATTATTTTTGAAAATTATGTTCCAATCGAACAATTCAATTTTTTTGGAATATGATACCATGGTATGTAGTTTCATATTTAATTTGTATCTTAAGTGATTTTCCTTGTGGCTCATAGCAGTGCTGTATGGCAAGGCATGGAAGACTCAAGTAAAAGAAATTTGTAAAAAGCTCAACAAATTCGCATACGCATTGTATTCGCTCTCTAAAGTAGCAAGTCAAAGAGTGGTATTAACGTCGTACAATGCTTATGTTACGGCTACATTGAGATATGGAGTAATCTTTTGGGGGAACTCTGTACACAGCGATGATGCATTTCGTGCCCAAAAACAGTGTGTCAGAGCCGTCTGCAAGCTACGATTACCCGACAGCTGTAGACCTCATTTTAAAAACTTGCAAATTTTAACTTTCCCGTCGTTGTACATTTTTGAGGTGGCTGTATTTGTAAAACGGCATCCAGAGCATTTTCACTCCCTTAACAGCAAACGGCATCAGGATAGAATCCATGCCACCCCACATACAAGTGCTTTGTTTGATAAAAACATCAACGGCATGGCTCCCAGAATATTTAATAAACTTCCAAAACACATTCGGAAATTAAGTGATATCCATGTTTTTAAACGCGAATTAAAAGCTTTCCTGACTGATAAAATATATTATAGTGTAAATGATTTTTTATTAGATAATGTATAAATATGTAAGCGCTCGTGGCCCCGCGGTCTCAGTGTTCTGTAAACGATCACTGAGGTACGCAACTTTCACTATGGCTGGTCGTCGGATGGGTGACCACTTTGTGGCATATACATTTGCGAGCGTTTCCGTGCTTCGGAAGGCACGTTAAGCCGTTGGTCCCGGTTGCCAGTAAAATGGCATCCGTTAAGCCTGGTTGAAGGCCTTATGGGCGGCTTGAAAATTTCAACAGCAGGTAGCCACAACCTGCGTCTGTCTATTTCAACACGGCAATGGGCTCACCACCTATTACGTGGGACAGGAATCCACACGGTGAAAAGTGGGTATATAATATGCCTCTGCCACCCCTTCGGGGATAAGGCGTGATGGATATTTATTTTATTTTTTATTTATAAATATGTGTTTTATGTGCCTAGTTATATTTTGATTGCTAAGATAATTTTAATTGACTTTGATTTTTATAACATATTGAATATTAGTTTGAATTATAGACATATTTAAAAAATAATTTGCACACCTGAAAAGGTAGTATACAGTGATCCAAATTTAATTATAAGATCCTACTTTTAACCTGTATAATGCAAATAAATATATTATTATTAAAAAAAAAAAGTCTCTGTGATCCCTTTATCCTTTTTTTTTTATTGGGATTTCTATGTGATTTTGGATACCAATAATGGGCATTATGGTAATTAGATAACCCATCTTGATCGAATTTCGACTCATCAGTCCACAAAATGCTTCTAAAAAACGAAGACTCTTCCAAATCTGCATTCAGCATGATTCTGCAGAAATCCAGCCTCCTCGCAGGATCTCCTTCTTCGATGACATGTACTGGCGTGTAGTGGTAGGGGTAGAGACCGGCAGTATGCACCGTAAACCACACTTTCCACTGTGAGAGTCCAAGTTCTCGAGCAACAATATTGGTTGACGTAGTCGGATCTTGTCGAAATCGTCGAACTATCTCATTATCTTGCTCTTCATCATCATCATTAATACGAGGTTTACCCAGGTCTGTTCATCACCTCGAAACAGAGCCAGTCTCTCTAAGTCTACGGTAAACTCCGTCGAAGACACGGTATTTGGCGGCATGGATAACGTAGTATGTATTCTTCACGAGCTCGTAAAGATACACAGTTGCAGTACCCATAACAAATCAAAATATCAGCATATTCCTCGTTCGTAAAGGTCGTCATCTTCAACAGTTCCAAATCAGAAGCACAAATCAAAGTCTAGTTAACAAGCACAGTCACGAATAGGAGAAAACAGTCCAGAAAAACAAGCCAAGTCGAGTAAAAAACGATGAGCACCAAGTATCGCATCTATCACGGACAAATCGCGTAACCAAACACAATAACAACAAAATTGCTTTTACATGGAATTACTTGTCTCACTTGCATTACTTGTCTCCTTGTTTACATTGTAAGATATCCCGCTCGCACGCTTCTCTACCTATTCCAGGAAAATAGGCGCTGCGAGCAAATTAACGTAATACCGTTATTTTTTTAATACCTGGAAATCTTTCATTCAAGTTTTTTCTGAGAATCCTAACAGTACCCTAGCTTGTTTTATAGAAAGCTAAAGAACCGTAGATATTTTAACGCACATCTGCAGCACAACTGTCTTAGACTTTTTTTTTAAATATCTTACAAAGAAAATAAATTTATCACAAAATTATTTCTTTTTTTAACAACCGATCGTCTACTACGGCTAAGTTGATACAGTTACTTGCAGTTTAAGTATTTAAAATAATAAAGCAATTAATCTACTACACAAAAATAGCAAAATTCAAACAAAATTAAGACACAAAACACAAAAAAAGGGGCCATAGACAAAAAAAAAATCTGGATTTTTATAAAAGAAATTCAAAAGCCGATAGCTTGAGAACGGTTAAGTTTAGGATATGGGGTTCCATAGTCAAATCAGTCAGAAATGACGGAAATTACCACGACTTAGGCCCACTTGCGCGATCTTGGGTTAACGTGTATAACTCGGAGGTAAGAACTAACCCCGACTTAAATCATTAATTTGTCTTGCATCAACCCGAGTTAAGGGTATACCTAGGGTTAAATCGCAAAAGTTTTAACTCACCGATTTCTGAGGGTTAATTCGTCAAACGTTGGGTTATACATAATACGATAAAAAGAAAATGCACTCGGCTGTCATGTTACATTCATTCGTGTAAGAAAAAGTCTTATGTGGCAAACTGTAGTGTAAAAGATATAGACATACCTGTTTCATTCTTCGTTCAATCATTAATGTTTGGTTGGATGACATAGAGTGACATAACACTGAGTGTTTAACGCAGTGTTACACTTACCTCTTTTTTGATAAGTAGAGTCAAAATGTCAAGCACTAGAGGTCCCAGGTTCGGGTAAAGGGTATGTGCTTGCAGTACTGTCCGCATCATCAGGACCGGGATGTCGTCCTCTTCAGTTAGCCTTTGAAGCACTGCTGCGAGCACCTGTGGTACAAACATTCATAGGAAATTATGTGGTACATATATTCGATCCCACGAATCAGCTTCAATGGCGAAATGACAATGATGAAATGAGGCCATAATTCTTCCGATTTTTTAACCGTATTTCGTAATTAATGTACTAAATCGAATTTACAGGTTAAAATCGAAATCTTGACGGTGCCAGAATTTTTAAATTAGCAAAATAAGAAAAAAATATTACCAAAATACATGGGGTCAGTGGGATTTTCCATTGAAACAAAAAGCATGCGACTTTTGAAAAATTTTATTCATAAGGAGTTATAAAATATCATTCATAGATCAGCACTTTTAGCTGATTATTTTTAATTTTTCCGTCTTTTTCTCTGATACTGCGCTCCGATATATTTAGTTTAGCGACTTTATCGACCTAGTTATTTATAAATAAGGACGTTTTTTAAGTGTCACAGCCCATTGACACTTGAAGCAGGTTGCCAAAGACTGCGCCTGTTCATTTTCAACACGACAATGGGCTCGGACAGTGGGACAGGAATGCACACGGTGAAAAGTGGGCATATACTCGTATTATGCCTCTGCCACCTAATCTTAATAATATTTAAAATGCGAAAGTTTGTATGGATGTTCGTTACTCTTTCACGTAAAAACTACTGAATAGATTTTAATGAAACTTTACAATAATATAGCTCATACATCAGAATAACACATAGTCTACTTTTTATCCCAGGAACAAGCTCCCGTGGGCAATGGGAATAGGAAAACTAACTAACTAGTACCACAGAAAAGAAAAACAAAAAATCTAAGAATTTAATTAAAAGTTCTGTAAGCTCTATACAAATTGGCCGTATTTTAATTTGTACTTACGTCTTGCGTATAAACTTGTTTCTCAGCGAAGCACAGGGCAGTTGCCTTGATAATGTACATGAGATCCGCCTTACTCGGGTCTATGAGATGTAGGGCCACTAGCAAGTCGGCAGGCGAAACTGTTGACAATTTTAAACAGATATTTCTTAATAAAATAAATAAATAAATATCGTTGGGACAACTCACACAACGCCATCTGATTCCAAACTTAACAGAGCTTGTACTATGGTAACGAGATAACTGATAAACATACTTATATTGTTTCTAAATACATACATATTATAGATAAATATCACCCAGACATAGAATAATCCATCGTGCTAATCACACGAAGTTTAATCCTAGGTAGAAATCGAACCCACGACCCTTTTTGCGTAGCAGCCGGAAACACTCCCACCGCGCCACAGAGGCAATCAATACTACTATAATTAAATTCGTTGGGTGTAAGGGGCCCCGCCAAGATCTCCGGGGCTCAAGCGACTTGCTCTGCTATTGGTGCATCTGCCGACTAGCAGACAAGGCAACGAGTCGCCTTTATAGTTTGGGGGTTAAGATAACATTCGCTCCAAACAATGCCGAAAATTAAAAGCTATATTATCTGCTCCATTTCAGAATGATAATAAAGGAGGGGCGGAGGATCCCACCACACACTCGATTCGTCAATCTTAACGCACAACGGTCAAGGATAACCTCTACTAATTGTAACGGAGGAATGACGAACCGAACTCTTCAAGGAAAGGGATGTGGGATAGGTAAAAGGAAACCTTACCCTCCAGGTTGACGAAATTTTTTAATACTTCGCTTTTTTTTAAACCCCGACCATAGAGAGATGGAAGTGAGCTCTCGAAAAGAGCCTAGGGCTCCCTTTCAGGAACAGACTTTGTCCGCTGCCGCGGCCGCGTTCAGGGGATCTTCGGATGTTATCCTGACTCTTAATGGGAGTTCGAGTGTTATTTCGCTTCTGGGGGGTTTAGGTGTTTTACCAATTCCTTGAGGGGATGAAGGGCGTGCGTGTTGCTCTCACGCCACGCTATCGAGGTCACATGTATGACCACATTGCACCCAATTTAAGTATAAGTTAGTGACACAATATATATTTCACAAAGCAAGGAATGTTGCTTGCTGCCTCTCGCTCGCGCCCTAATACAGACGAAAGTAATAATAATACCGTGTGCCAAGTCCACTGTAGACAAAAATCGCATACACGGCCTGACAATTGTCTGCCTTTCGTCTGTAGTAATTCGTGAAATAGTATGAGTAAATGGTGACGCAACCTTGGTTTTTATGAAATAGATTGATTCGTCTATAGTAGAGCACGAGTGTTATATTTATACCCATAGAGAAGAAAATATATGGATATTAGTAATAGATATATTAAAGAGAAAATCCTCAAAATTGAAATATAGCTATCGTGTCTTATTTAGCATTCATATTTGCCTTTGAAAAGTAAAAATCAATCAAGAAAATCTGGAATCCCATCATAAATACACATAGAAAAATCTCCAAACACACCTCTGATCTATAATACAAGTACGCTGGAATATACAGGGTCATTTATAAAACACCAGTAACCTGCTAGGACTAGGTCGCTAACATTATAAAAACATGTACTACGATTTTTTTTTCAAATTTGAAGTTTTTTTTTAATTTATTGAAGTTTAGTTTTCAAATTTAACTTTTGTTTAATATACTGATTGGATTACGGTAATAAGCACAGGGGGTCGGTATGGACCGGTAATAACTCCTTTGTACTTGACCTTTTTCAACCGCATTGATGCGCGCACGTCCATCGTTCATCGAAGCATGCAGTAGGTGACAAAAAAGTGACCCAGGAGTTCTTTTAAACGAATCCTAGTACGAAAATCTCGAACAACAAAGCTCGAAGTTTCTATGTACGATAGTACTCGCTGTGTAACGAATTGCCAAAAGTGGTAGAACAAACGTTGTTGGTTATGACCTTGGCTCTCTACTCCTAGCAGGTTCCTGGTGTTTTACAAATGAGCCTGTATATATAAGTACACTAACAAGTACACTGTTCAACGACGCCACTGTTAGTATTGGTCCTCATTCCCGTCAGCGGACCCTATTGCACGAACGGTCGTGGTATGCTGGACCTGAAGGGTCTTCGGTAGTGTGAAAGCTCTAAACCTCGGTCGGTAGAATGAAAGCTTGATCGGTAGAAGCATCGGGCTGTAATGCACCATTGGACGGCAGCCAACCGTGTTGGACCACAGTCGTCTAATTCCCCAGCAAGGTGATAGAAGTCAAGAGAGAGTTCACTTATTTGAAGTATTTGTTTTTTATATTTAGCTCGCCAAAATGACGCAGTTCGCCTGATGGAAAGCCCTGACGAAATCTAGCGAATTGAGGGGCACTCTCTTGGTCTATATGACCACTGACAGCGTCCCTCAAGTTGGCGGCCCAATGATGTACCTCTTCACACTCCGCTTGAATAACCCGGGATTGTAAGAGGCAGGGAACACGTGCGCTGGCAGAGCGTTCCAGGTTACTATCAAACGACCTTTTAAATCGTATGCGGGTTACTTCTGACTAGATTGAAAATTGATGGAGATTCGGGAGATTAAGTAGATAGTCTGGTCATTCTACAGGGCCGGGAGTTCCACACGAAATCCTTCTGCTGCCCCTGCAGTAGAGCACTAGTAAAAAATCAATTGTCTAAGAAATTCGATGTTTTTTTTTGTGCAAAGTACTGACATTGCTGTCTTCAATACCAATTTGTAAATATGACTAATCCCACCCGCATTCCCATTACTGTGACTCCTGTAAACCACGAGCTACAGCAATGACCAAGAGCAAAACATTACACTTAGCGCGAATTCCGTGGGTTCCAGGAAAAGTTAGAGAGCCTTGGATCCATATTGAAATTAATCAAAAGATAATTTGCAGGAGTTTGAAAAGACAAGGAAATTTTCAATAGTATTATCCTACTTCTTTCTCTGGACGCGAGGGGAATGTCTTTACAAGAAAAAAGGCAACAAGAACTCCAGGGAGCCGAGTCTACTATTGACAAGCAGTAGAATAGAACCAGAATCGCTGTTTTAGCTGTCAAAATGTTTGTAGACTCTCAAAAATGCAACTGACTAGCGGCCACTGGCGCGGTACGTGTTAGTAGAATTCTATCGGGCGACCGATAAAAGTCTATTGGAGTACGATTGTAATAGTAGACTACGAAAAATTGTCAAAATGGTACTGGTGGCTTTCTATTAAGCGACGACTTCGATTCTATTTCGGCACGATTGAAATAGCAGACTCGGCCACCAGCCCTCTAGTGGCTGTCCTACAAACTAAACCCGTTCCTCCTTTCCAACCAGGTCCCAGGGTAGGCTTATAGGCTAGTCACAGCGACCCGCTTAGTATTATCTTGTTGCATTATACACTATAAAAGTCTGTTTTTATACCAATTGTATACGACCACTATTGTTTCATATCAAAATGACATACGAAGTGAGTATTGGATACTAAGTGCCGTATTCCAGAACGTTTCTCAATACTCAAGAAACACTTGAGAGTAGATTTATAAGACAAAAAACTAGCATCAAGCGTTTCTTGTGTATTGAGAAACGTTCTTTTAGAAATCAAGAAATTTGACATTTGTGGTAGCGTATTTATCAGTTGCCGTCAATTTAACAAGCCTACTATTAAGTCCAAGCGTATTCGTATAAGACAGGGGTAGCCAACGGTTCGGTCGTTAATATAAATATGTATTTAAATACTAATAGTATCTTTTAAATTTCTAGCATATTTTATTGGTACTTCGTACTGTTTCGGCAGTAAACAGTAGTTTATTGGTCGAAATTGGCCACCCCTGGGATAACAGATCATTGGTTGACACCCCAGTCCAAAAGCAGAAAATCTTCCCCACACTAATTAAATAGTTACTTACAAATCACAATACTATACACTGAAATAAAAAAAAAGAAATTATATTTTAGCAAGCAGTGAAAAGTTACAATGCTGAGTAATTTGAAAGTCAGCATTGCTGAATTTCAAATATGCAGTTTTCTTAGTGGAAATTTTTTGTTTTTTATAGAGCAAGGAATGTTGCTAGCTCCCTCTCGCGCGATCCTAATAGAGACGAAAGTAATAATAATACCACATGCCAAGTTTACGTCAAATAGTAGGCGAAAATCGCAGACGTGATCTCTCAGCTGCTTACCATTCATCTGTAGTCAGCGTAATCGTAAGAAAAAAGGGTAACGCCGCCTGATACGCTTGGTTGTATCTTACTAATATATAAAGCTAAAGAGTTTGTTTGTATGTTTGTTTGCTTGTTTGGTTAAACGCACTTAATCTCAGGATCTAATGGTTCATATGGGAAAATTATTTTTGTTTTGAGTTACTCATTTATCGAGAGAGCGGAGCAGTAATCTTAAATGTCAACAAATCGGACATATTTTCATATATTAATGTAAAATTAATACATGACAAAATGAAATACATAAATAAATATCGTTGGCACTACTCACACAGGGCCATCTAGATTCCAAACTAAGCAGAGCTTGTACTATGGTAACCAGATAACTGATAAACATACTTATATATTTCTAAATACAGACATATTATAGATAAAGAAAATGGGGGCCACGGGCAAGATATGTCACGAGCGAAACCGCGGGGGTCAACTAGTAAAAAATATAGAGTAAATCGTCTCTAGAAGAGAGCGCACAAGTGGCATTAATTCCTTGCTCTGTGTTACGGAGTAATGTGGTCTGTTCATTTTCATGTAAATGTCTAATTATTCGCTTACCTGGTGAACAATCTTCGTGCACATTCTGTAGTCCAAGTAGTTTATTGAACACCTCTTTCACAACCATGGGATTCAGTTTTATGAACTTTGGTAAAGCTGCCAGGATCTATGAGCAAATATACATATATACAATTTTATTTATGGTTTGCAATTTAATTTTGGTTATACATGAATAAAATTAACTATTTTCATGCTGTAGGTATCCCTGATGAGGTAGTCAGGGAGAACAGATTGCCAGGCGTCGCAGTCTATGATTACTTTTTACACTTTCTGCGTATTCATTAATCGCTTCGTACATGCATGTCTGGATATATAAGTGATTTTGACTTTTCTGTTGAGCAGATTACTCAAAGACGGAATGAATGAGACCAAGTGGTCTTCATATGTAAGTCTCGGTCTACCCCCATTCGATGGACGTGTCCAAACCAACGAAGCATGCCAGAAATCACACCAAAAATCTGCAGGAAGCTAAAGAAGTATGCATGGATCGCGACGCCTGGCGATCTGTGCTCTCCGACTACCCCGTAGGGATACGGTGTGAACATAGCTAGTTATAAAACATTCTTATAAATAGATTACAGTTTAATATATGTACAAAGGGCGGCTTTATCTCTAAAAAACAATCCCTTGAAAACAAGTCATTTTTAATAGTTTCTTTGTAAATTATGGAACTATAAGTGTCTATTATGTATAGTTCATGGTATTATTAAGTTGAATACGCTCGTGGCCCCGTGGTCTCAGTGTTCTGTAAACGATCACTGAGTTACGCAACTTTCACTATGGCTGGTCCTCGGATGGGTGACCACTTTGTGGCATTTACATTTGCGAGCGTTTCCGTGCTTCGGAAGGCACGTTAAGCCATTGGTCCCGGTTGCCAGTAAAATGGCAGTCGTTAAGCCTGGTTGAAGGCCTTATAGGCTGCTTGAAAAAGTTCAACAGCAAGGTAGTCACAACCTGCGTCTGTCTATTTCAACACGGCAATGGGCTCACCACCTATTACGTAGGACAGGAATCCACACGGTGAAAAGTGGGCATATAATATGCCTCTGCCACCCCTTCGGGGATAAGGCGTGATGGATATTTATTTTTGGATTCTACGCGGGAAAAATGACAAGAGCGAACGCTTGCTGTATATTATTGTCTAAAACTAGTGCATTTATTTTGTTTTATGACTGGGAGTGGTGGTTTCTTGGACATAAAAGTTGTGTTAACATGCTATAGTGAAAAACAGTAATATATATGCAGTGATATGCTATTTTATTTCTTGCCGCGTAAAATCCACTGAAGACCTCAGTATAACAACCACTATTATACTGGGGTGAGACTGACCTTGACTTAAGACTAGACTGACGTAGGAGACCGGGACATTTTAGATTATAAGCAAGAAGATTGAAGAAATATGAATTAAGATTTGGCTAAAAGATCTTTGTAACCAGGCCATAAAATGCCTCGGTGGCGCAGTGGTAGTGTATGCGACTGCCGCAACCGAGGTCCCGGGTCAGAAAAAATATTTGTGAGATCCACAAATGTTTGTTTCGGAGTTTGGGTGTTTTCTATGTATAATATGTATGTATTTAGAAATACAAACACCGGCACAATTAGCGGAACATAAAAAAAATGTTAAATATTTTTCAAAGCAAATTTATTTTAAAACCAATAAACGCCATTCGCTGTCATAAATAAAATGCCATAAAAGGTACTTTGTTTGGTGCAATTTAATTGAGAAAAATTAACATTACGGAAAAATACACATTCTTGAATTTTAATGGTGACTAAAAAAATTTAAAAAAACAATTAAACATTTTATTTTTCATTAGAATAAACGATAAATCAGTATCGAGTATTTCCTCCACGTGCCTTTATCAAAGTTTCTACCCGTCTTGGCATGCTAAGAATGATGTTGTCTATCGTTTCTTGGGAATGTGTCTGCCATTCCTCCAATACGGCATTTCGCAGTTCATCCAAAGTCACAGGAGCGGGTATTCTGGATTTAACCCCGCGTTTTAGTAAGTCTCAGACATGTTCAATCGGATTCATGTCTGGTGACCTTGCTGGCCACTCCATTACTGCGATGTTCACATGATTAAGGTACTCGCGAGTTAGCAGTGCGGTATGAGACCGAGCATTATCTTGCATCAACACAAAGCCGTCACCGATAAAGGGGGCAAAAGGTACCACGTTTTCTTCAAAAACCTCCCTTATGTATCGATCAGCAGTCAGACTCCCTCTATCGAGCACCACTAAATCCGTGCGAGCTCCCAAACTATTGTGGACCCTCCGCCGTATGCTACCGTAGTTTCAAAATTTAACTGATTGTATCGTTCCCCTTCACGTCTTCATAATCTTTGACGTCCATCAATTTGATTTAAAAGAATTCTACAGTCATCACTGAACAAACTTACAAAATATTCAACACATAACTGAACAAAATATTTAAAAAAAAATTTATGTTCCGCTAATTGTGCCGGTGTGTGTATATCAAGTATGTATATCTGTTGTCTAGATCCCATAGCACAAGCTTATATTAGCTTACTTTGGGTTAGACTGCGCTGTGTTAAAAAATGTCCCACAATATTATTATAAAAAAATAATTACAAAAAAACTTACCTCTTTCTTAGACAAGCCAGTGAGTACAGGGATCAAGAAGCGAACGTCCGACACCCGCGTCGCGTATAGCTCGCGAATCCTCGACACCAACTCCGGTGATGGCGGTACTGTAATTATATTGAAGCATTTCCAAAAATATAAAGCTGTAATAGTGGCGCAGTCAGATTTAAGTAAATTATCATTTATCATTCCTTATTAATTTATTATAAACTAGCGGTAGTTCGAAGTTTATCACGGGCAAAGCTTTCGTTAAAACGAATTTCAACTTTGCTGCTGGAGCCGCCATATTAGAAATATGGCGTCTTGTAGCATATTCACAAAATCGCCTTACCACATCATTTTACGATAAAAACAAACATTAAATAAAAATTTTAAGTCAAAACTATCCTACATTAATGTCATGACAACTATTTTTGCGTAAATTTCATTGTTTCATATTATCATCATCATCCTCTTGACTTTGTCCCAATTTACTTGGGGCATCCATTTTTTCTTTGGCCTTGCTCTGGCTCTCCATATATTCTCCATACTTTCATCCCTTCTCATCACATGCCCATACCAAGTTTTCAACGGTCTATACCCTTTGAATAGATACCAAACCAAGACTATACAGACTATATATTACCTTTCTCCGTAAATATATGAACGAGTCTGGTGAGTAATGTGTCAGCGCCAGGCGGGCACTCGTCCAGTAAGGCTTCGAAAGCCGGACTCAGGTCGCCGTCGCAGCCAGACGCTCGAGCCCTTACCGGCCCTTCCACTGCTCGAAGTACGCAGCGTTTCGCTTCGGATCCCGCACAACCGTATACCCGGGCCACTTTGATGATCAGATCTGTCATTGGGACATTAGAAAAAAAATTATAAATATTTTGGAACATTTTCCGCACCCCATCAAGGCTTTAATTATGTTAATATTAATATATTGACTGCCTCGATGGCTCTGCCGCGCCGAGGTCCCAGGTTCGATTCCGGGTTTGGAATAAATATTTTGTGTGATTTACAAATGTTTGTTTCCGAATTTGGGTGTTTTCTATGTATAATATGTATGGTATTTAGAAATATTCTTTTTTATTCTTCTTCAAGATTCATCAATCGCTTCATACACGCACGTCTGGGTATCCGAGTACTTTTGACCTTTCCGTTTTTGAGCAATCTGCTCACGTGGTCTTCATATGTAAGTCTCGGACTACCCTGACTTCTTCTACCCTCTGCTTTCGCACAATATATATTCTTCGTCAATCGTTCCTCACTCATTCGTTGGAGGTGTCCAAACCAACGGAGCACGCCCTTTTTCAGCTTAACGCTGACACTTTCATTCAAACCTGCCATATTTTTTTATCAGTTGTCCAAATCCCACAGCACAAGCTTTAAACAGTTTGAGCTAAAAGGTGCTGTGTGAAAAGTGTCCCAAAATATCTACTTATTTATTAGCTTGTGCAATAGTATCTAGACCACTAATAAACATTTCTGAAATACATAGTTATTGTTTACAGAATATTAAGTCTGCGGGGCTACGAGCATTGAAAACACTATGCTCGACTTACCTTCATTAACTGCGAATAGGGCCATTACTAGATTTAGACATATTTTGTATAAGTCATCATTCCATATGCCTCTTCCAGTCCGTGGATCACATAACTCAGGAGGCGGTGTAGGCAACGATATAAATCCCAAATACACCAGTGCAATTTTCTCTATTACATTCCGAGCGGAATCCGTGCATCGGGTGTAGATTTTGACAGTAGATTTGATAGCTATATCTCGAATTTCTTCATTCTCGTTTACTGTAAGCAATAATTTGTAGTTTTATGTAGATTAATTATAACTAGTGGTCGGCCATTGGTCGAAATTCAACCATTACCCAACAATTTTTTAAATTGAGCAAAGTATTACATAATAAAATAGCATGTGCACTTTTTCTCCACTCAGGTTATTTCATAAGGGGTAAAATTAATATTATGTAATTGAGGGGGGGGTCTCCCCCCTTGGGAGACTGGTCGTAATCTTAGAATATTAGTCGGATGACCGCAGTTACCAGTCACTGGAATATCTTTCAGAGGATTTACATATTGGTAGGGACCGTATGGTTTTAGCCAGTTCGAAATGGGCAAGACATTCGAGGGGACTTCCACATGTTTAAAAAAAAGGATGACTGCAGTTGTTCATTAATAGACTATTTTAATGTGTGGAAATATCCATGAATGTTATGACGGACTAACCAAACTAAACCACCCTACTTATTCACACATATTATACACACCATCCCTAATAAATTTCTCTAGAGCCGGGCGCACTGGGTAACTCCTAGAAAGGATATACCACAATGTAAAATTCCCATGTTTAAAGAACCAGATGCAGAAATATACAACAAATATGAATACTTACATGCATGACAAATTAGTGACGTCACAATCTTATGAGCACGCGGCGGTCGCATAATACAAAGTTCTTCCAATAACTCCAACGCAATTGAAGCCATCTTTTCTTCCGTAACCAGGTGCTTTAGATAGTCTATAGCCTCCTCAGTAACCACAGGACACTCGGAAAAGATCTTCCTCAAAAGCATATCCCTAGAACTCTCCATGTTCAGGTCACCAGTTTCACAAATCTGAGTTATCAATGCGCATAACAATTGGTTGTAATTCTGATCGTGTTTCTCATGCACTTTTGGCTGGAGAGTAACCGGATGACGATTGAACCCTTGCATAAAAGCATATTCTTCATACAACCATGCGAGAGCTAAATCGATTCTATTAACGGCGTCTTCTAAAATATAATTAAGCACTAAATCTCTTAGTTCCGGAGTATAACTGGATGCAAATATCGTTATAAATTTCGCTCTTATATTCGCCGCTCCACCAATGGCAGCATCTGTTTCCGCTCTGAGAATCCTCGAAATTGCTTGGATTATCAACTTTTCTTTTATTTCTTTAGGTATAGGTCGTGTGATCTCTTGCAATTTTAAAAGCTTTACTTTCTGTTTGAGTTTAGGTACTGTAGGCGTTTGTGGTGGAATTGGCTTTTCTTTATCCTTTTGTTTTCTTTCTTCTTCTTTCAAATGTTCAGCTCTAGTCTCCTCCATCAACTTGGATACAGCATTTTCCACCTTCCTATCCGCTTTCGTAGACTCTTGTAATTTTGCCACAGCATTTTTTAATGTAACTTTTTCTTCCTCATCTCTGAGTAAAGGTATTTTTGCTGCTATATCACACAATATTGGTTCAACAATAGGAGGTAGTGGAGGAACAGAGTGTCTAGGTTCATCCTTGATTAAAGAAAGGATCATTTTAGCGAGACTGCTTTTCTGGGTCTTACTGCCTGAATTTGGTATAGGTTTGTATGCTGTCAAGAAACTATTAGGCATTTCATTTGGTAGGCCGTTTACTAGCGTATTACTTACGAGGTTCACAACATTGTCAACATTATTCAGACCATCAAATATGGAATCTTCTGTGACATTTTCCTTTGTTATAACTGGTACAGGTACTGGTACAGGTATGGGTGCAGGTGCAGCTGTAGGAACAGGTACAGGCAAGATATGTTGACTATCTTCATCAAAGACATTGAATTCAGGTCGACTATTACTGTCACTGCCTTGGCTATTACTTTGTGGGGAATCTACTCTTAAACGTTTTGCTGGTGTATCGCCATTTTTAATTTCCCCTAGACGTTTATTACGTTTTTCTTTGGGTAGAACTTTGTTGATCTCTTGTGTGGTCATTCCGATGTCAAGCAACAATTGAGTCAGCTGTGGCAGCATGTCGTTTGATGATGGATGCTTAATGAGGTTAACTAGCAACATTTTAAGTTGCTTTCGAACTGAATTTACTTGTGACTGTGATAATGTGGGTGGCAAGGTCGTGTGAAGGTCGCCTAACGCTTGTATTACTCGAGGCATAAATTTCGGTCTGAATTTTGCAAGGAGACATAATGTTGTCATACAGGCCATTAAATTGACGCTTGATATATGTTGTGAATTGTGGAATTTTACTAGAAGTTGGAATATATGTCTGAAAGAAAATATATGTACAACTTAAGAAGGTAAATATATTACACAAAAAAACTCCGTAAAAAAATATCGATATCTGTAAAAACCAAATGCAAGAAACCAAAAATTTGTCAAAGTAGGAATAAAGAAGTTATTAGGGTTTAAAGCTGGCCGCGCGAACGTTACGTGGAGTATTGCGCGGCCACGGAGATCTCAACAACTACATGGGTTAGAACGTAATTCTTTTTGTCAATTAATGATTGAATGTGACTGCCTGTGGCGCGGTGGGACTGCATCCAACGGCTACGCAAGAGGTCGTGGGTTCGATTCCTACCCAGGATAAACTTTGTGTGATGAGCAAGATGGTTTATTCTGTTCTATAATATGTATGTATTTAGAAATATATTATCTGGTTACCATAGTACAAGCTCTGCTTAGTTTGGAATCAGATGGCGTTGTGTGAGTTGTCCCAACGATATTTATTTATTTTATTGTTTTTATATTGGACACCGTGGCGGATCAGTCGTTACACATACAAAAATTTATAGAATCTTAATAATATTATAAATGCAAAAGTTTGTATGGATGTTTGTTACTCTTTCACATAAAAACTTCTGAAAAGATTTCAATGAAACTTAAAAATAATATACCTTATACATCAGAATAACACATAGGCTACTTTTTATCCAGGGAACAACTTATTGTGGGAAACGGAACAGGAAATCTTCTCTACGCGGGCGAAGCCGCGGGCGTCAACTAGTAAGAAATAAGAGACATTAATACGCCCACAATTCTTGAGCAGTGGTACAGTATTAGACTGCTATTGCCTCCAGAAATATCGAGTTCAAATCCTGAGTTGGAACAAATAAATATTTGTTGCTTAGTTTGAATGTTTTAGTTGCTGATCAAAGTGACGTTATCCAGTTGAGAGCAAAAGTTTAATGGTATCAGATGCCTCTATTAAGCACAAGCTACAAGTTAGCGAGCTGGGCAAGCATTGTTTCACCTTATTTCATATTTCATACTTTGTCAAATACGATATGAGATACACAAACTTATACATGACACTTATACAATCTATAACATAGTTTATAGTTTTCCTCGCTGACTAGATAAATTGCTTGCTTGCTTGCTAGCTGACGGTGTCTCTTGTCCTTTAAAGTATGTACAGTTTTAGTAGTATCATTCCATATACCATGTTACATTTCTGTATGTTAAAATAACACAATAATTTTTACAGTGAGACAATGAATTACCTAACCATACAGATTGTTTTGCCCCATCAGACACTGTGTCCATCCATAATTTTTTGTTAAATTGATAAGCAGTTGAAACATTTGTCTCAGTTCCTTGACATCTAGGCAAATAATAACACAATACACAACAACTTACTCAGATTCTTCATCCAAAGATCGTCTGTTAATAAAAGGCAAGTGAGATGGTAGACTGTCCAGACTAAAGTCATCACCACCACCTTCACCAGCTGTTTGGAGTAAGACCACCTCTTCTAAGAATTTGATGGAGTGTGTCCGAATACCTTCATTGTCACTATCAATCATATTGAGTACCAGGAGCTGTAGAAAAAAAGGGCAATAAAGAAAGTGTCAGTAATATCACAAGTACACAGTACAGTAATGAGTTTGCACTTAAATAACTTAATTACAGAAGATGTATGATGATGAGCAAGGCTTACTTGAAAGTAAAGAATCAATAATAGGGATATTTTTCAGTTAGGAAATAACTGGGATTAATTTTGATGTGACTTCAAACCTTAACTCATACAACAATGCCATACCAGTAACATCAATTACACAAAACACAAACACTCAGCAAAATAATTCAGTGAAACATGTTGTTTGCAAGACCAAAATATTAGGTATTGGTGAGTTGTAAAGTGTTGAATGAGTGTTGTATAATTGATAAAAAATATCGATTGTGCAAACACAAAGGGGAAGAAAATGTCAGGGTATACAGAGACTATACGCAGACCAAGTGAGAAAAATGGTAAAAAACGGAATGGTCAAAAGTACTCAGTGAAACAGTGATACAATCTTAAACATCAAATGTGTAAGAAGCGAAAGAAGTCTGTATGGATCGCAAACTCCGTCAGGAATACAGCGTGGAGATAGTTTTTAGTGACTGTATTATTATTATGTTTGGAAGTTCAATTTCGTTATCTACAATCCGAACTGTTTTGTATAGTGTACTCGGCAATACATACTACAAATATAATAAAAAAATTACCTGTTTAACATGAGAATGAAAATAAATTACCTTTAACTGTGTTAGGTTCTCCCAAACATACTGCATATCAGAGACACTGGCTTTACCTTTGCATATCCAGAGCAAAGTGTTTCTGTACACTATACTGGAAGCTTGAATTGCCCTCTTCTGAACTGCTACAACAGTATCCATTACTAAAACTCTCAACTGCGCTACAGTTTTTGGTAGTAGATTTGGATGATTTTTACTGAAATATATCCAAAAATATAGACAACTTGCTGATATTGATGCTGTCAGCGTAATTAAAAAGTGATGTCCCATATATCACAAAAAATATTTCTTTTGAAATATTTTCATTTTTAACTGAAACACAAGAACATGGGCATTCTATTGGTATTATTATTATGACTGCAGACATAGCACCAGCATCACACCAATCTAAACTTAATCTTCAGTGCACTAATATACACATTTGTTTAAAAGTGCAATTGGGTCACTCATTTTTTTTAGTAAGAAAATGTTTACTTTATATTTTAGACAATACATCATATTTAGATATAAAAAAACGCAGAAGTTGGGGGTTAGTTAACTAGGATTCCGCCAACCTAGTCAGGTTAAAGGTTAGACTAAACTTTACACCAAATAATAATGGTGACATAAATGCTCTAGTGACCACTTAATGGCATTGAGAAGACAGCCAGTGTGATCTCGGCAAGCTGATTTAAATATGTTGAATAAAAAATTTGTATACACATTAAACACAGCATTCTGCTGTCCAAATATTTTATCCAGATAAAATGTGTAAATACCTGTGCTTGTTCTCATAAATCTGTAAGTAGCTAAATTAGATAAGAAATTGGGTATGATTACTTATTTTTCTTACCTCAACTCTTCAATGAAGGCGATAACCTGTTTCTTCACATCCGTTGATTTGTCACTTACTAAACTCAATACATTCTCTAAATACGTTGGAATCATGGATGAACACTGGTGAAGCAATAATTCTATGATCTTTCGTAATAGATCGGCCTTTCGTCCACTTTCTGCCATACCTGCGTCGTTTATCCATTGTACCAGCTTAAATGTAATTGAATATAATAAATTAATAACTCAGTTAACAATAATTTTAACACGGGTTCGTAAATTTTGTCTCTTGGCGCCTTGTTATTACCGACCTGATTTTGAGCAGTAATAAGACTGCTATTTAGAGCGTATTTATTAGACATTGTTTATAGTTCAAATTGTTTGCATATATTTAACCAATTAATGTGATTTCATGGCTATAGTAGCATAAAATACAGATGAAATTTTGCAACAATGGAATGCATCACATTGTTAAGCATTGTCATGCATGACATTTTAATGTCACACATTCACATTTTTTGTAATCATTTTATGGCCTGGTTACTAAGTCCTTTTAGCCATATCTTAATTCTTATTTCTTAAATCTTATTACTTAATATCTAAAATGACCAAGTCCTCTGTCTTAGGCCCGTATTCCAGAACGTTTCTCAATACTCGATCGACTCTTGAGACTTCATTTTGTCTTATAAAATCTACTCTCAAGTGTTTCTTGAGTGTTGATAAACGTTCTGGAATACGGACCTAAGTCAAGTCTAATCTTATGTCAAGGTCAGTCTCACCCCAGTTTAATGGTGGTTGTTATACTGAGGCTTTCAGTGGACTTACGCGGCACAATAGAAAATAGCATTTCATTGCATATATATCATTGTCTTTCACTATAGCACGTTAACACAACCTTTATGTCCAAAATACCACCACTCCCGCATATAAAACAAGATAAATGCACTAGTTTTTTTTAAATCACACACCAAAAAGAGTAGCTTAAACACTAAACAAAATTACTTAACACTGAATGTGTACACAAATGGAACACGCAACTAATTTTTACAACAGATAACAACATAAAGATAACACACATGTCACAAATTCATTACTTCTATATAATAATGTACACGGCTCGCATATTGCTTAGATTTAAAAAGACTACTGATGGCTAATATAAATATTATAAATGATGAATTAGACAATCTCAGATCTAGCAATGGTATTTACTGCAAACCTAACGAATGCTACAGCTATATAAAAACAACCAGCAAAAACATAAGCATAATCCATTTGAATATATGTAGTATAGACAAAAATTTTAATAATCTGACATTAATTAGCCAAACAAAAATTAACTTTGACGTAATAATACTGACAGAATGTTGGCTATTCAAAGTTACTAATCTACCTATAATGAAAGGATATGAGTCAAATTATACAATAAGGCCATCAAATCAAAACGAGGGTGTGGTAATGTATATAAAACAGGGTTTAAAGTTTACTGTCAGGGAACCAGCAATGAGAAATGCACATAGTCTCATTTGCGAAATTGATAACAAATTGGCAATAGTAGGTGTATACCGATCCCCATCCTACAAAACAAAAGAACAGCATGAAAATTTATTTTCTAGCCTCAAAAATGTATATGATGAATTATATTCCTGCCAAAACATTGTGCTCATAGGAGACATAAATATAGACATAACACAGGGCAACAAAAATCAGTATAGTCAAGATTATTTACTCTTAAATGCCACCCATGGATTTCTACCTACTCATTTACTCCCTACTAGAATTAAAACTTGCCTTGATCATATTTTCTTAAAATCTAATTTACCAGCTACCACCCTCCTCCTAAAGTCCTATATTACTGATCACAGGCCTGCTATATTGAGTATTACGAATAGCAATCTCTCGCGAAAGAGCAATCTCCTCAGAACCAAATTAAACCATAAAGCGGCGTGTGAAGACTTGAGGGATACTGATTTTAACTTTGTATTCTCAACTACGGATGCCAATGAGGTTATGAACAAACTTACAGCCACCATTTCATCTATCATAACTAAACATCAAATTACCACTAAAATCCCAAAAAGACAAAGGATACTAAAACCCTGGATTACTCCAGGATTATTAAAATGTATAGTCAATCGTGACAGGATGCATATCGCGATAAAGAAGGATCCAGGAAACCTAATCCTAAAGATTTCATATACTCGGTACCGGAACTTCTGCAATGCTCTTCTGAGAAGGCTGAAAACGATACACGAAACTAATGAAATACAAAAAGCAAAAACTAAACCTAAAGAACTCTGGAAGGTTATCAAGGATATTACTCATATGCAGAAAGCGAGCAACACTCCAAGAGAATTACTAAGTATATGCGATAATCCCCAGTCCTCTTTAAATTAGGTCTGCAATTACTTCACTAACGTAGGTCCCTCTTTGGCATCAAAAATAACTTCGCAATATATTGCAAGCACTCCTGCCCCTACGCCCAGATGCCATACGTCACCCCTTACCTCACTGGCCTTCCTTTCAGTGGACGAGGCTGAAGTAGACTCCCTCATCTCACGTCTACGCAACGACTGTGCCGTTGGCTGGGACGACATACCGTCGTCTATATTAAAGGAATGTCGGTCAACCTTGACAGCACCACTGACGTATTTTTTCAATCTCTGTTTGCAAAGTGGTGTGTTCCCGGATGGGCTTAAAAAGGCAATTGTGCACCCAATCCACAAGGGCGGAGACAGAAATTGTGTGAGCCATTACAGACCTATTTCTGTATTACCCACACTGTCCAAGATTCTAGAGATGATCCTAAACAGGCACTTGAGAACCTTCCTGGACTAATATCAAATTATAGCCTAAAACCAGTACGGTTTCAGAGCAGGTGTCTCAACCGAGGACGCAGTTGTGGATCTAACAGAATATGCAGTTAGCATCTTGGATAAAGGTGACAAATGCCTCGGTATTTTCCTGGACCTGTCAAAAGCGTTTGACGCGGTTACTGTTCCCAAACTAATTGACAAGTTGGAGCGCATCGGTGTGCGTGGGATAACACTGGACCTTTTCAGGGACTACCTGAAAAATCGCACTCAACGTGTTACAATCGAGGGAGTCTTCAGCGACGAGCAATGCGTGGCATACGGTATACCACAAGGTAGTATTTTGGGGCCGACGCTATTCCAAATTTATATTAATGACCTTTGTAATTTGTCGGTCCCAGATAGTAAGATCTATGTCTATGCTGACGACACTGCTATTCTCATCAGTGGGCCTTCTTGGAGAGACGTCAGAACAAAGGCAAAATCAGCTCTGAAACTGGTCATGGTATGGCTCAATCATAACTTGTTGACCCTAAATGTCTCCAAAAGTGTCTACCTACCCTTTGGAATAAAATCTACAAGTAAACCGTCAAAAACTTTCTCTTTAATAGCTCACTCGTGTGCTAACACATCTAAATCATGCTCGTGTCTAACATTAAAAAAAAGTGGAATCGGTAAAATATTTGGGTGTGCACCTGGATGACAGCCTGAAATGGGACAAACAAGTCCACACACTCACCAGTAGAATCTTACGTCTGATCTGCACGTTTAGGGCGCTCCGTGAATCAACCCACTTAGACACCCTAAAAATGGTGTATTAAGCCTTGTGTCAATCCGTGATAGGTTATTGCATTGTAGCCTGGGGTGGCGCTCACAAGACTGCCATACTCAGAGTCATGATGAAGAAACCATACCGATACCCATCATCCGATCTCTACAGTGACTCGAAAGTGCTTACAGTCCGGCAACTCTTCGTGCTACAATGTACCTTGAGAAAACACAAATCAACCGCCTAATAATAATAAAAGACGAAACCTACCATCGGCTATCAAACACCGAACTACCTTTGCGGAACACCATTATCGTGTACTAAGCTCGTACATTTACAAAAATATTAGCAAAGAGCTCAACATAGTTGAACTAAACAGGCACACAGTAAAACTCAAACTAACGGAGTGGCTTCTAAAACAAGATTACACTAATATCGAGTCCTTACTTACCTTCATCTCATAACATACCGACACTTAGATAATATATCAAAACTTGCGACTCGAACTGCCCACATATCTACACAGTCTCTTACATCCACACACGCTAAGAACACATAACACGCTCACTAATATAGCACAAACTAACACACACACGCGCTCGCGTGCGACCGCGTGCTCACGTACACACAGATACATACGCCTAGCATAGCTCCATATTGTACAATAAACATTATATTGCGGAGAACTGTCTCTTAAGGCACAGGACTTTCCTAATTTAAGAGACAGGGTTTTGTTTTGGACATGGTTTCATAGACGTCTTAACGTAACTGTAGCAATTAGATTTTATATCTGTATCTACTTAGTTTAAATCTGTGTATTTTCTTTCTAGTAAATAAATATTATTATTATGTTTCTTCTTTTCACGGGTATCTTCTTTTTTTTTTATGAATATACCCGGGCTTTTGGTAGGCGTACATGGGGACATACTGGTCCAACACGCAGAGGCCCTTTGAAAATTTTAATCTAAAAGGTAATGGGACTCCAACTATAGACAGTTTACGCCCGCCTTATGTAGAAGAACGATAGTGGACCACCTCCAATGGGAGTTAAACTATTGTACAATATGCTAACTACTAAATGGGCTATTGAGTTGAAGGTTAAATGGAGTATGTAACTAAAACTATGGATGAAGACGGCGTCTGCCATTTTAATATATTATTATCAAAATATAGGCAGACGGTGACTTGCCAACTCACTAGATGGGCCCCCTATACAATCGCCATAGGCATGATAAGCCTGGAAGGCGACAGAGGGCAACACCGATGTGAGCGGCTTGGGGTGTCGAGCGGTGCGGCGCCGGTTTCACCTTCGCGGGAAAGACCCGGAGCGGGCTTCCCCGTAGTTATGCCCTTGAAAATGACACTTCCACCCCCGAGCATATAGCTCTGGCTCCCTCCCTCTGACCGGCCAATTAAGTCAAGCCAGAGTTGAGATTTGCTGCACTCCCGGGAGTAGCACTCTCACTGCTCTCCCGTTAGGCCATTAAATCCTAACCGGTGCAGAAGGGCAACAAAACTCTGAGGAATCGGGACCGATGTGTAGCCACGCACATTCAGCTTGCCACAAGCTGCCCTGCGGATGTAAGCTTTTCAATAACTTACTGATACATTTTTTTGTTGGTATCAAAAAGTGGATAGCTCAAAAAACGAATCTACTGTGCCCTCATAGGGTTGCGTTAATCCTATAAAAGATAACGACTGTCCTCGAGGGGTTAGTTTTAGAAAATAATATACAGCAAGCGTCCGCACTTGTCGAGTTTTCCGCATGAACTCTCACACAATTATTTTTATATATGTGGTTGAGCGGGCGAGATAAATTAATTCAAAATGGACTGTATTTGCGGGGAAAGATTAAAATGAAATTTACACGCGATTGTCGACGAAAAAGTAATGTAAAAACAGGAATAGGGCACACTACCTTGCTGCTTGCTGCGAGATGCTGAGGTGGAGGCTGCCGGGGGCGTCCCTGGACTTGAATTACTGGTTTCCTTGCACGAAAACGCTATTTATCCATGGAAAATACGATTATTGCGATAGTTGGTGCGGGATTATTGCGAAAGGTTTGATGCGGGCGCGCGCGCGGTGTTTGTAGGACAGACTGCCAGCCCTCAATCGTGGCCGCTGCCCGTGAGGCTAGCGGCGCGCGCGTAGGTACTTGCGCGCGCGTAATACAGCTGTCTCGCTCCTCCTTTATGCGAGACAAGGTAGGTGCGAAAGAGAAATGGAATAAAGGGAAAGGGGGAGTATGGACAACTAATTAATTAAAAGAAATGTAGATCAGCGATGCAACATAAAAAAATAACGCGGCTATTCTTTTATCATATACCGGCGCAACCATTTCCCCCCGGCTTGAAGGGTTACCTTCGAAAAAGGAACAACTGACTATACAGTTGCCACTAAGCTTTAGCTGCTAAATAAACAAAATAAATAAAATAAAAATATAAATATCTTTATTTTGCATAGACCATTTTAACGGCGCTTACAAAATGTCATACACTATTTAAAATATTTAAAGCGACCACCGGTTCGGAACGCGGCCCACCTGAGAAGAATCGGCAAGAAACTTAGGAAGGCTTTTTTTTTGATGGCCTAAATGCTATCGAACTAAACTAAACTAAACTAAACCTAATCGAACAAGCTAAATTTGTTATTGAAGTTACTGTTGATTAGGCAAAGGACAAAGACGAATAACTGGTCGCAAGTACGATCCAGTTGCGGTTTTAACGCGAACTATACGGGTGATCCCATTTGACCCAGGGAAAACTTCTTCTACTACCCCAAGAGGCCAATGTAATGGAGGCATATTTTCAGTTAAAATAACTACGACAGTACCGACAGTAATAGGGTTCGATGGAGTATTCCATTTCTGACGTGACTGTAGCGTATGCAAATAGTCTGTCCTCCAACGCTTCCAAAACGATTGAACGAGTTTATCCAATAATGCATGACGCGAGAGGAGATGAAGTCGATCTTCCTCTATTTCCAAAGCGGGTAAGTATTTTAACGGTGTAACATTCAAAAAGTGCGCTGGAGTCAGTGTAAGCGGCTCCGAGGGATCACTAGACAAGGTTCTACAAAGAGGACACGTATTCATTACGGCCTCGACTTGAGTGAGCACGATGCTCAGCTCTTCAAACGTGAGTATCTGTTCACCTATAACGCGAAACAGGTGCGCTTTTAAGCTTTTAATATTAGCCTCCGAGTCGCCACCAAAGTGGATTGCGGCGGGCGTATTGAACGAGCACTCAATGCGGTTTTCAGCTAAGACGTAGGCAAATTCCGTGTTAAAGTGTTTAGAGCGCAAAAAATTATGTAGTTCGGAAAGGTTACGACGAGCTCCGACGTAATTCGTACCGTTGTCCGAATACATTCGAGATACGGAACCCCGACGCGACAAAAATCTTTTAAATGCAGCCATGAAGCATGGCGTGCTCAAATCACCAGCTAATTCTATATGAACGGCGCGAGTCGTCATACAAACAAAAAGACAAACATAAGCTTTCGTGGAGAGTATGCCACGACCACGAGAAACTGTTACCCTGAAGGGGCCAGCGTAATCTGTACCCGTGTGTACGTACGGTTTAGCAGCCTGAACAACACGACATGGACGATGATCGGTCATTTCGGGCGCGATTGACTTCGGGCGAAGTTTGAAACACGGAATACATCTATGAACTATCGAACGAATCAAATTGCGTGCGGAGAGAATCCAGTATTTCTGGCGCAGAATTGACATTAATAAATCTGGACCAGCGTGACAATTCACCCTATGGTGATATTCAACTAAAAGATCAACGATATGATCCTTGCTCGGGAGAACTATAGGATGCATTTGATCGTACTCTAATGCGGACTGGCTCAAACGACCTCCAACTCGAATGAGGCCATCCTTCAAAAAAGCTTTCAAATACTGAAAAGCGCAACTACAAGGCTTATTCAATTACAAATTTCAAATTTCAGACGAAAAATAAAATCTCTGAAGTTCACAAAGCACGATTAACTCAGCCTTGTTTAAGTCAAAGGCGGTAACATGCTCGCGATGAGTAAGGATTTTCAAAATTCTACAAATAAAAACAACACTACGTAAAAGGATCGACCACGATGAAACACGGCTAGCCAACTCTAAGATGGGCGATTTTTCGAGCGGCGCGGTAGCAACCAAAGAGGCTTTCTTTTCCTCTGGTGGCGTGGACACAGTAGTGGGGTTGAAAGGGCCAACAGGCCACTCATCAGGTGGGGCTTGGCACCAGGAAGAGCCATGGAACCACAACGGATGATCCAAAATCTGTGCAGGTGTTAACCCACGAGACAAACAATCGGCGGGGTTGACCGTACCTGCGACGTGATAAAAGTTTTGCTGCGCCAATTCCAACTGAATTTTTGCCACCCTATTTGCGACAAATGTATGCCATCGATGGGGCGAAGAATGTGTCCAACACAAAGCGACGGTCGAGTCCGAGAATGCGAAAATTCTATCTATATTAATGCGATGAAATCGGCGATCTGATTTGCGAACACCAATACAAAGCATTTGTCTAATGTCGGCTGAAAGCGCGACAGCGAATAAGCGAAAGTTAACTATAATTTCGAACAAATTACCTTGGAGATTTTGACCACTGTGCAAAATATCGTTTACCGAAACATTCGAACTAGTTTTGGCGCTGCCATCTAAAACAACGCGCAACTTGGTGGTTTGTCCTCGCGGACAACTCCATGGTGCGGTATGGTATACGAAGGAGCGTGCTTCGTCTCTTCGGTTCCGGGAGGCGCGGGTGAAATGAAACCTTTATCCAAATATTCTACTATTATGCTATCGTAAGCCTCCTTCAACTATGGAGATGTCTACATTTTCCGTTCTAAACAAAAGAAGCGTTTTTCGGCTGACTGAAACGAATCTCCAAGCGAATTAACATCACCCTTAAAGGGGAGTGCGACAACATAACGACCATCACTATCGCGAGTAGTCGTGCGACTATAAAACTCTTCACAAAGTTTATCATCCGGGCTGACAATAGGAGGGACGTTCACCTCTTCTATCTCCCAGAATTTACGGACAGCGGAGTCCAGCGGCTCGACGGCGCAACAATATGACACTGTCGAGTTACAATCAAAACAAGCGGGTGCGGAACCAACAATAACAAACCCAAGAACCGTCTCTAAGGCGAACGGCGCGGGGTGCGATGCGTGACCTTGAACCTTACGCTGCAACAGAAGGTGTGGGAAAATCGAAGCGCCAACTAACAAATCAATATCTCCTGGAAAGGCGTAAGTATCATCGGCCAAAGGCAAATCTCTAAAATTAGTCAATAATGAGGTATTGACTGCGACAGTCGGTAAAAATTCGGTAATCTTATCGACAACTAGCGAATCCATCGAAAAACTAACATTAAAATCAAAACGCAAGTGGAATTTAATCCCTACAGAACCCTGAACGGCTTTAGTGGAACCCCCAATACCTTCGCGCTGCGGGCGGCTGTGACGTCACAGCGGACGGACGGTTAGGCACGAAGTTCGCGCAGCTGGAATCTACTACCGGACATGGCGTTATTGTTTTCGAAGTGTAATAATGAATGGTGTTTACCATTACATGGGGGATGAAGAGTAGAAGCGTGCACGTTGCCATCCCTGTCAGCTACGGCTGCAATTCTACTCCGACACGAGTGCCACCAGGGCGAACAATGTTAGGGCGTGCCCCCGAGGCGACGCACACCAGTTCGTCCCCGCTGGTGCGAAAAGTGTGAACCAGAGCGGCGTAGGGGACCGCCACCCTACACGCGCGGCCCGACACGGCGGGAAGTGGAGGACGGAGTGCAGGGTAGCTGCGTGGAATGTTAGGGGAGAAATCGCAGATAAGATGAATGAGTTGATGGATGTTATAATTGAGAGAAAGTTAGATGTAGTGTGCTTGACAGAGACCAAGCGCAAAGGCAGCGAAGTCTTGGAGCTCCCGGGTGGGGTGCTCGCGCTATGGTCTGGAGTACCAGAGAGCGAGCATGGCAGTCGGGGGGTTGGACTTTTGTTGTCCACGCGATTGGCCTCCGGTTTGTATGAGTACAAACTGGTAGGTCCCAGAATCCTCTAAATCCGTCTAAAACTTGGTTTGACGAAGATTTTTCTGGTAGCTGCTTACGCGCCAGTATCTTCGTCGAACGCGAGTGAGCTAGAGGACTTCTGGGAGAGTATGAGAGAAGCTCTAAATGTGATAGAAGGAAATGAAAGACTTATAGTATGTGGAGACTTGAATGGATGGGTGGGTACCGCTCGCGATGGTTTTGAGTCGGTACTCGGGAAGTATGGGGATAAAAGGGTGAACGACGCTGGCAAGCTTATACTGGCATTATGTAAGGATAAGGATTTGTTTGTGGCGAACACAATGTTCAACCACAAACAAATTCATATGTATACGAGGAGATGTAAGTCAAAGAGAAGCATGATAGATCTATTCCTAATGGATAGTCGGCTTCGTAAACAGTTGATGGACACAAGGGTTTATCGGGGCGCTGAGCTGGGATCAGACCACAACCTAGTCATAACTAGGATTAGGGGTCTGTTCGCGGGTTGGCGTCAACGTACCGAGTGTCCTGAACCTGAGCCGACTTATAGCATCAAAAGCTGGAAGTTGCAGGATGCATCCATTAGGGATAAATATAAAGAAAGGGTAGCCGAAAAGCTTGGCGACGCCAATGTTAGTAGTGAGAATGTGGAAAGTGTATGGCAGAACCTTAGGGATAGTATGGTAAATGCCGCTGTGGAAGTGTGTGGAGAAACGAAAAGAGGCAGTAGTAATAAGCGTGATGCATGGTGGAATGAGGAAGTGAAAGAAGCAGTTCGAATAAAGAAGAAAGCATGGTTAGACTACTTAGCCTCGCGGAATGATTTTAATATGAAAGAGATATAAAAGCTGCAAAAAGTTAACACAAAGGCACTGATAGAAGAAGCTCGTGAAAGGTGCAGAATGAAAGCGGATGAAAGGTTGTCGTCCAATTTCCGGGATAATGCCAAGCTCTTCTGGAAAGAGGTAGGCAAGACCCGGAGTTGTTCGGCAATCTGCAGTATGAATAAAGTGCTTAGTGTTGACAATTATGTCCTAACAGACCAAACTGACGTCCTGCAGAGATGGAGTGAATATTATGGAAAGATGTATGCAAGAAAAGACGGAGATGCCACATCAGGAAAAGACAGAGTTACTGCTGAGATGATCAAGTACGGTGGGTCGCGCGTCTGGGACACATTATGTCTGTTATGCAACTTGTGCTGGCGGACGGGTGAGGTCCCGGATGACTGGCGAATAGCAGTTGTAGTACCTATTTACAAAGGGAAAAGCTCGCGCCTAAACTGCTCCAGCTATAGGGCAATCAGCTTGGTCAGCTTAGCTAGTAAAGTGTATGCAAAGGTTATAACGGCAAGAATGCAAGAAAAGTCTGAAAGGTATTTATGGGAGGCTCAATGCGGATTCCGGCGTGGAAGAGGTTGCATGGATCAAGTGTTTTCTCTCCGCATGATCACGTAGAAGTTTCTGGCTATTAGCCAGAAGGTTTTCTGCGCTTTTGTGGATCTGGAGAAAGCATTTGATAACGTTGTGAGAGAAACTTTGTGGTATTTGCTGCCCGGATATGGTGTGGACGGCTCGCTACTGCGGGCAATACAGTCGCTTTATAGAGACTGTAAGGCTTGCGTGCGAGTAGGGGGGGATGTGTCACCTCTTTTTGATGTCTGTACAGGCGTCAAACAGGGTTGTGTCATGTCCGCCTGGCTGTTCATAGTGTATCTGGACAGTTGCCTGCAGAAGTTGAAATATTGTGATATGGGTGTGAACTTGGGTGCCTCTAAAGTAAACTGTCTGCTGTACGCTGATGATGCAGTGCTCATGGCCTCATCAGAAGCCGACCTTCAGGCATTAGTCACTAATATGAAAGAGGAGTGTGAAAGTAAGGGTCTTCGCTTGAATGCAAGTAAAACTAAGGTTCTAGTATTTGATAGAGATGACGTAAGAACCAAATGCGAGTTTAGGGTAAACCAGGAACGACTAGAGCAATTGAATGAAATTGTGTATTTAGGGAGTATGTTTAGCGCGGATGGAAGATGTGATTCGGATGTAGAACGGCGAGTAGCTGCCGGAAACAAGGTTAACGGTACTTTGTCCCAGTTGGTAAAGCGACAAAGCATCGTAAAAGAAGCACGACTGGCGATTCATAACGCAGTGCTAGTGCCAACTTTGCTTTAAAGTAGCGAAACCTGGGTATGTCAGCAGATGCATGAAAGTAAATTGAATGCTGTGGAGATGCGATCACTTCGAAAATTGTGCGGCGTTTCTTTGGCCGACCGTATACGTAACGAAATGATACGCAATATTGCAGGTTTGAATGAAAGTGTCAGCGTTAAGCTGGAAAAGGGCGTGCTCCGTTGGTTTGGACACGTCCATCGAATGAGTGAGGAACGATTGACGAAGAATATATATTGTGCGAAAGTAGAGGGTAGAAGAAGTCAGGGTAGGCCGAGACTTACATATGAAGACCACGTGAGCAGATTGCTCAAAAACGGAAAGGTCAAAAGTAGTCGGATACCCAGACGTGCGTGTAGGAAGCGATTGATGAATCTTGAAGAAGCGAAAGAAGTATGCATGGATCGCGAAGCCTGGCGATCTGTCCTCTCTGACTACCCCGTCAGGGATACAGCGTGAAGATAGTTAGTTAGTTTACCATTACACTTGCGACAAAAAATATTCGAATTACAGAATAAAACACGATGATTCTTACTGAGACAATTGATACATAAATTACTAGAACGAACAAATTTATAGCGATCCTGGTGATCGCTATACGATTAGTCGGACTATTTTTCGCTACTCCGTGGTTTAACGAAGTTCGTTGCAAAATTCGAATATGTTGACGAACGAAAGTTTCTAAATCGTCGAACTTAGGTATTTGATTGCCACGTCTATCTATTTCAAATAAGCGAACGGTTTCGGAATCTAATTTCTTTAAACCGATATACAAAACAAAAAGTCACAGAGGTCATTGACCTTGACATTCTTTAGGGCGCGAACGGCTGATGCAAAAATATTTAAGAATTTTTCTAAGTCGTGTTTATTACACGATGAGCTATTTTTCAAATTAAATATTTGATCTAAATAAGCGGTTGTTACTAAGCGTTTGTCTTCGTATTTGACCTTCAAAGTATTCAAAATACTATAATATTCGGCGCAAAGCGTTATACCTTAAACGGTTTTTGCTTTCCCGGTTAGTTTACTAACTAAGTAATGTAATTTTTCGTAATCCGATAACGAATTATTATTATGGATCGTATTTTCGAAACTAGCGAAAAACAAAGGCCAATTTTTTATATTGCCATCAAATTCGGGTATTTGTATGGGCGGTAATTTAAGTCGGTCCCGTTTTAGTAAATCAAAACCGGCTGGCCCGGGTTTCGAAATGGTGACTACTACGGGCACGGGCGCTTGCCATGACTTAGCGACACGTTTTATGCAACAAATTAAATCTTCGAAAGATGACATGGCGTCATAACTTAATAAGAAATCGGGATTTAATTTTAATTCAAGCAAGTTCCCGCACTTCCCGCCAAGCACTGCCCGCGTGGTCTATCTATTACTATGCGGTGCAGTCGAAATTACCAACTATTTAGTACCTACCTATGCGAAAAACAGTAGGTAAGTATGCGTTTATTCCTTAATGGAATAAAACAATTATCTATGCGTTTATTCCCTATAGAATAAAAACTATTACCTAATCTATGCGTTTATTCCGTGGTGGAATAAAACTATAACCTATACCTATGCGTTTACCCCCTATGGGATAAAAACTATTGCGTTTTCATTAGCAAACTACTAAAGCGAGTGGATCAAAATCCGGATCGTCAGGACCAGAAAATGGATGAGCGGGCGAGATAAATAAATTCAAAATGGACTGTATTTGCGGGGAAAGACCAAAATGAAATTTACACGCGATTGTCGACGGAAAAAGATATGGAAAAACAGGAATAGGGCACACTACCTTGCTGCTTGCTGCGAGATGCTGAGGTGGAGGCTGCCGGGGGCGTCCCTGGACTTGAATTCCTGGTTTCCTTGCACGAAAACACTATTTATCCATGGAAAATACGATTATTGCGATAGTTGGTGCGGGATTATTGCGAAAGGTTTGATGAGGGGCGCACGCGCGGTGTTTGTAGGACAGACTGCCAGCCCTCAATCGTGGCCGCTGCTCGCGAGGCTAGCGGCGCGCGCGTTGGTAATACAGCTGTCTCGCTCCTCCTTTATGCGAGACAAGGTAGGTGTGAAAGAGAAATGGAATAAAGGGAAAGGGGGGAGTATCGACAACTAATTAATTAAAAGAAATGTAGATCAGCGATACAACATAGAAAAAATAACGCGGCTATTCTTTTATCATATACCGGCGCAACCAATCTGTCTTCGCCCTAATCTTGTGCAGGCCAAGAGTTTTGGCCCATACAGCCTTGTTATTCATTAAGGTCAATGATATTTAAGTAGTTTTTTTTTTCGACTGGCAACTCGGTCGGTGTAAACATCCCCGGTACATTTTAAAATTTGAATTAAAGTTAATTGGAATATAATACAGTGTAACAGGAAGTAAAAATTAGGTTACTTAAGTGATAATGTTGGTGAACATCTGTGAATAGCGCAAGTGGCGTTAGAAACATTACATTAAAAACAACGAAGAAGTTAAATAATCTTTACCAATAAGTAATACAGTGTTTATAACTAAGTGTAAATCGTTGACTTAACTCTTACGGAATATGTTCTGATCATAGTGAAGTGTAAACTACTTTTATTCCATTATCAAAGAAAATAATATAGACTTGTAACAATTCATAGGGTAAATTTGAAAAAACAATCAGAATTTGACAGTTTTACTACAGAATTACATCAATAAACTACTACGAGCGCCATCTAGTATCGAGTAAAAAAATTCAATAGTACCATGTTGCTATAATCAATAATTAATCATAAAGGTAAAAACGCCGAATCACGCCATCTAACGGTAAGAAGTTATTACATATTGACATTAGTATTGGTGTTGTTAGCACTAAAAAATAATCAACAATTAGTGTTACATCATAGAAACTGCCAATTTTGAAAATTGGCAGTTTTTCGGCGTGACTGACTTTGAGGAGCTTAACAAAGCGGCATCTCAAAATAAACCACCTATAGCATTCAGCATCCCAAAAGCTGTGTTTAGAACGGAGTTGTTGATCCTGGTATGGTCAAAGTATTAATATAACAGAGTTCGCTATGCCAATCAATCGCACGCCCCCTGTATCGCCACTACTATCAGCAGTGGCAAAAGCGGATGTCATGCCTCTTGGTGATTCCAATGATCCGGCTGTTGAGCAGCTTCCGGTTATGGCGGGTCGAAAGAAAAGAGTTACCAAACAAAACGAGAAAGTGATGGATGTGTTATCGATGAATATCTTTAATTCTTTCTCTAAGGACCAAGAAAAAAGGTTTGAAGACCTAATCGGTAAAATTAATAATATAATCGAGCAGAATTATGAACTCAAGATAAGTGTGGAGATGATGTCCAGCAAACACGATGAGTTTCTCAAACGCATAGCATATTTAGAGACGGCGCGAAAGGAAGATCAAAAGCAGATTATGCAGCTGGAATCCTCATTGGAGAATTTGGAGCGTAAACAAAGGGCCTGTAGTATTTATAAAATCCTGAAGATACCCCGCACTATATTACATGTCATACTTATTAAAAAAATAAAAGAGACATATCTTCCAATATATAATTTTATAATAAAGACCGTAAAACAAATATGAAGGAGAAGGCTTTTAACATAATCGATGTTAACTAATAATTATAAATAATAAAATAAAAATCATTTTAATTTCTCACCACAATGTAGATACATAATTATCGTTCTACATGTACTTACTTTATTGTTATTGTGAGAGACTGATACCTAAACTAGAGAAATCCTGTATTTCAGGCACCAGTACACCCCAGCACATTTATACAATTTTATTATTCAAGAACGTAATTAAAATCTTGGTAACGTCAGGTTAGTATGTGTGTGTGTATTTATGTGTTTGTGTATGTGTTGTGTATGTTTGTGTATGTGTATGTGCGTGTTATATGTATATGTATGTATATGCATGTGAACTTGTATGTACGTGATCTTGTAGTAATTATACTGCTATTTAACTAGGTACAATAAGAAGATTTTCTATCTTCTCATAGTCCATGGACATGAGCCATTCTTTAGTTTTCTTTTTGCATAAATATTTAGATAGGGCATAAATATTAAGTATCCTGTTCAATTTTTTATAAAGATAGCCTCCAATAAAACAGAAGAATCTGTTGATGAATTGCGTATGAAAATCACTGACACAATCAACCGTATCGATTCGTCTTTTTTTTGAGAGAGTAGGTTTTTTGTAAGTCAGTAGTGAGTGTTGTTTTATAATGACATGCAATATGTATAGCTGACGGACTGTCAGCACCATACATTTATTGTATAATTCAGCTGTAGAATAACGGTATGGTAAAAAGTACGACACCTTTAAAATAGCTCGCTGAGCTCTCTCCACACCAAGGAGCGTAGATTTGTGAACACCACCCCAAGTGGTAATACAGTAACATATTAGGGATTGACACAAAGAAATGTAAACAGTTTTCCTCAAGCCTTCATCGGCCACATGTCTAAGGTTTTTGAATACATATATAAGTTTTCTTAGTTTAGTTGTAAGAGCTTCAACGTGCGGCTGAAAATCCAAGAATTGGTCTAATATTATGCCAAGATATTTTACTGTAGAGGATCTTTGTAGATGTGTGCATGTACACTGCACACCCAGGAGGGAAATGCAATTGTGGGCAATGAGTGGAAATGCAAGTGAAGCGTGAAGATTGCTCTCCCGAATGGCAATCGGTATATACATGGTCTTATCTGTATTTAGCGTTAAGTAATTATTCCTTAACCACTTTGTCACCTTGTCTAAGCCCAGTTGAGCGTACTTATAAGTATTTTCCCACGAATCGGAGTAAAATATAAGAGCTGTGTCATCTGCGAATGCATATATACTACCCTGAGTTAAGTTAATCGTACACAGATCATTAACGTAAATGAGGAATAGAGTTGGAGAGATAACACTACCTTGGGGGACACCATGATTAACAGGTAATTCTTTACTTATGTATCCATTTATCCTAACACTCTGTGTACGATCACGAAGGTAGTCAGCAAATAATTCCAATTGGTCTCCCCTTATTCCAATGCGTTCCATCTTTTCTATCAGGATGGAGACAGAAATCGTATCGAATGCTTTAGCTAGGTCTAAAAAGATACCCAATACTCTTTGCTTCTTATCTAATCTTCTCGCTATCTGATCTGTTAAGTCATGAACCGCGTCGCTTGTAGATCTTCCCGCCCTAAATCCATACTGTGAAGGTGAAATGATTTTATTTATCGTTAGATAGCTGGTCAATCTAGAGTTCATGATTCTTTCGAGAACCTTCGATAGCGACGGTAGAATAGCTATTGGCCTGTAGTTCGTCACTAGATTTCTGTCTCCTGCCTTAAACATAGGTTGTATTACGGCTTTCTTAAAAGTTCTGGGGAATATACCAGTAATCAATGACAAATTACATATATGAGTAAGTGGCGGAACAAAAAAATGCTTGTTTTGTTTGATTACATTGACCGAAATATTATCCCAGCCTGACGAGCAATCACTCCGCATTGAATCCACTATTTCATTTACCTCTCGCTCATCCGTAGGAAGCAAAACCATTGAGTGTACTGGGACACGTGTTTTCGAAATTTCTTTTGGGCATGTATTAATTATTTTTTCAGCTAGCTTTTTCCCAACATTAGCATAGTGATCATTGACCAATTCAACTCCCAACTCGGGTGATGGAGCTAGTGACAATAATTTGGAAGGATCCTCCCTGATTATAGACCTTCCCGTGACTTTATTTATTGCTTGCCATAATCGTTTATTATCGTTACCTGCACTTTTCAACTCACCTGCATCATACTCTCTTTTAACTTTCTTTAAGATATTATTGCAGAAGTTTCTGTACCGTGAGTATGAAAGTTTAAGAAATTCATCTGTTGGTGATCTTCTCAGTTTTTTATGTAAAGAGTCTCGGTGTTTCATACACCGAATGAGCCCTGGCGTGATCCATGGTTTTAATATCTTTATCCTATTTGATATTTTAACCTCTGTAGTATTTGCCGCTATGATATTTCTAACAGAATTAACAAGGAAGTCGGCTGCAGAGTTGGGATCTTTAATATGAAATATGCAGTTAATATCACAAGTATTTAGATCGTCGGATATCTTACAATAGTCAATCCGACACTAACCGATCGGGGTTTAGGTTTGTTTCTCATTAAATATACAATTGTAGCGTAGTGGTCGGTAAAACCTGATTGAACTACAAATGCTCTAGCAGGTAACGTTGTTTTCAACATTATATGGTCTATACAGTTTCCTTCTCGGGTAGGGAGAGTAAGAGCCGGCAGTAGACCATGGGAAGCCAGTAAAGTCAAGTAAGCATCTTTGCCTGAGTGCACTGCATTTTGGTTTATATGTATATTTATATCCCCTGTTAAAATTATGTGTTTAGATCTACCAATATTTGTCAAGGTGCTGTCCAGATCTCGTAAGAAGGCAGGGACATCTTGCGTGCCTGGGGGAGAGTATATGGCTAAAATAATTGTATCGTCGTTAACTTTTAATTGTAGACAGTTCGCATCTTGGAAAGATGGTTCTTCCACCGTGACCGAAATTTTATCATTTACATACACCACGACTCCCTCGTTTTGGGTTTTGTGATTTGTAGTTGAATAACTGTCATATTGGGCTAAAACAGGAACGTTTCTACCACCACAGAGCCAGCACTCTGTAAGAACAATTATATTCCACTCCACTCCGGTCCTGTGTAATAGCGTTTCAAATTCTAGCATATTTTTATTTACACTTCTAATATTTTGATTTATTATTTTAAGACATTTCTAGAGCTGCAGATCTTGCGGGACACAATTGTCTATGTCACAAATTGCACTCTCCGCCACCGACACAGTGTCCACATAATTTAAATCAACTACCGTATTATCGAATTTTGTTGCTGAAAGTCAGTAATACTACGCTGTTCACCATTACTTAAAAGATATTGCGCTGTCATGGAACCTGTATATTTATCAATTAGAAAAGGCATATATATTTTTAGAGTATTTAAGAGTTTATGGTGTGTGTTTAGTGTTAGAGAAGAGTCATGATAAGTGCCAGTGCTTAGTTCACAGATAAATATAGATTTAGAGTGATAAAATGCATTTAAATATATTTTAAATTCACATGTATTTAGTTGATGAAATGAGTATTTAGTTACCTTAAAGTTACCGTTAGTATAATCTATGAGTTGCTTTAATTTAGAAACAAAATTCTTATTAGTATTACAAGATAAATGATAGTTTAGAATAACTTTGTAGATAAAAAAACTTAAGATTATATTTGAATTACGATAGCAAAATATACAATTTGGTGCGACTATACTCCAATTAATAATAGAATAAATTATAATAGCATTATTATACATTAAATATATGATTGTAAAATACGTCCACAGATCAAGTAGTCACTTGGTCCTTAACCGTTCCATATCTGCCTCAGAACATACTCTAATTTGAGGATCATTTGGCGTTTTACGTAAATAAACAATACCATGTGATGTCCAACAAAACAAATAGCCGTGTGTATGTTGAAAAGCTCTAGCTAATGAATATAATTTTTGAGTTTTATACGTAAGTGATTCCGCTACATATAACGGCTTACTAGGCTGCTTTTGGTTTATATGGCTAGTGTTTAATTTTACCGCTTTACTCTTGTTCCTGTTGAAATCTTTGACTGCCTTAATGATTTTGTCTTTAAGCAGCACGGTATTAAGTTCCACTATAATAGGGTTAGAGTTATCCTTTGCTTTAATTCTAAATACATCCCTTATATTTGAATTGTCTATTTCAACATTAACTGTCTGTCCCGGCTTATTTACATAGTCCGAGAGATTTTCTTTTGTTTCACCACTAACCTTAGGTATATTTCTAATTTCAATACTACAGGCCCTTTGTTTACGCTCCAAATTCTCCAATGAGGATTCCAGCTGCATAATCTGCTTTTGATCTTCCTTTCGCGCCGTCTCTAAATATGCTATGCGTTTGAGAAACTCATCGTGTTTGCTGGACATCATCTCCACACTAATCTTGAGTTCATAATTCTGCTCGATTATATTATTAATTTTACCGATTAGGTCTTCAAACCTTTTTTCTTGGTCCTTAGAGAAAGAATTAAAGATATTCATCGATAACACATCCATCACTTTCTCGTTTTGTTTGGTAACTCTTTTCTTTCGACCCGCCATAACCGGAAGCTGCTCAACAGCCGGATCATTGGAATCACCAAGAGGCATGACATCCGCTTTTGCCACTGCTGATAGTAGTGGCGATACAGGGGGCGTGCGATTGATTGGCATAGCGAACTCTGTTATATTAATACTTTGACCATACCAGGATCAACAACTCCGTTCTAAACACAGCTTTTGGGATGCTGAATGCTATAGGTGGTTTATTTTGAGATGCCGCTTTGTTAAGCTCCTCAAAGTCAGTCACGCCGAAAAACTGCCAATTTTCAAAATTGTGTTGTGTGTTTAGAACGGAGTTGTTGATCCTGGTATGGTCAAAGTATTAATATAACAGAGTTCGCTATGCCAATCAATCGCACGCCCCCTGTATCGCCACTACTATCAGCAGTGGCAAAAGCGGATGTCATGCCTCTTGGTGATTCCAATGATCCGGCTGTTGAGCAGCTTCCGGTTATGGCGGGTCGAAAGAAAAGAGTTACCAAACAAAACGAGAAAGTGATGGATGTGTTATCGATGAATATCTTTAATTCTTTCTCTAAGGACCAAGAAAAAAGGTTTGAAGACCTAATCGGTAAAATTAATAATATAATCGAGCAGAATTATGAACTCAAGATTAGTGTGGAGATGATGTCCAGCAAACACGATGAGTTTCTCAAACGCATAGCATATTTAGAGACGGCGCGAAAGGAAGATCAAAAGCAGATTATGCAGCTGGAATCCTCATTGGAGAATTTGGAGCGTAAACAAAGGGCCTGTAGTATTGAAATTAGAAATATACCTAAGGTTAGTGGTGAAACAAAAGAAAATCTCTCGGACTATGTAAATAAGCCGGGACAGACAGTTAATGTTGAAATAGACAATTCAAATATAAGGGATGTATTTAGAATTAAAGCAAAGGATAACTCTAACCCTATTATAGTGGAACTTAATACCGTGCTGCTTAAAGACAAAATCATTAAGGCAGTCAAAGATTTCAACAGGAACAAGAGTAAAGCGGTAAAATTAAACACTAGCCATATAAACCAAAAGCAGCCTAGTAAGCCGTTATATGTAGCGGAATCACTTACGTATAAAACTCAAAAATTATATTCATTAGCTAGAGCTTTTCAACATACACACGGCTATTTGTTTTGTTGGACATCACATGGTATTGTTTATTTACGTAAAACGCCAAATGATCCTCAAATTAGAGTATGTTCTGAGGCAGATATGGAACGGTTAAGGACCAAGTGACTACTTGATCTGTGGACGTATTTTACAATCATATATTTAATGTATAATAATGCTATTATAATTTATTCTATTATTAATTGGAGTATAGTCGCACCAAATTGTATATTTTGCTATCGTAATTCAAATATAATCTTAAGTTTTTTTATCTACAAAGTTATTCTAAACTATCATTTATCTTGTAATACTAATAAGAATTTTGTTTCTAAATTAAAGCAACTCATAGATTATACTAACGGTAACTTTAAGGTAACTAAATACTCATTTCATCAACTAAATACATGTGAATTTAAAATATATTTAAATGCATTTTATCACTCTAAATCTATATTTATCTGTGAACTAAGCACTGGCACTTATCATGACTCTTCTCTAACACTAAACACACACCATAAACTCTTAAATACTCTAAAAATATATATGCCTTTTCTAATTGATAAATATACAGGTTCCATGACAGCGCAATATCTTTTAAGTAATGGTGAACAGCGTAGTATTACTGACTTTCAGCAACAAAATTCGATAATACGGTAGTTGATTTAAATTATGTGGACACTGTGTCGGTGGCGGAGAGTGCAATTTGTGACATAGACAATTGTGTCCCGCAAGATCTGCAGCTCTAGAAATGTCTTAAAATAATAAATCAAAATATTAGAAGTGTAAATAAAAATATGCTAGAATTTGAAACGCTATTACACAGGACCGGAGTGGAGTGGAATATAATTGTTCTTACAGAGTGCTGGCTCTGTGGTGGTAGAAACGTTCCTGTTTTAGCCCAATATGACAGTTATTCAACTACAAATCACAAAACCCAAAACGAGGGAGTCGTGGTGTATGTAAATGATAAAATTTCGGTCACGGTGGAAGAACCATCTTTCCAAGATGCGAACTGTCTACAATTAAAAGTTAACGACGATACAATTATTTTAGCCATATACTCTCCCCCAGGCACGCAAGATGTCCCTGCCTTCTTACGAGATCTGGACAGCACCTTGACAAATATTGGTAGATCTAAACACATAATTTTAACAGGGGATATAAATATACATATAAACCAAAATGCAGTGCACTCAGGCAAAGATGCTTACTTGACTTTACTGGCTTCCCATGGTCTACTGCCGGCTCTTACTCTCCCTACCCGAGAAGGAAACTGTATAGACCATATAATGTTGAAAACAACGTTACCTGCTAGAGCATTTGTAGTTCAATCAGGTTTTACCGACCACTACGCTACAATTGTATATTTAATGAGAAACAAACCTAAACCCCGATCGGTTAGTGTCGGATTGACTATTGTAAGATATCCGACGATCTAAATACTTGTGATATTAACTGCATATTTCATATTAAAGATCCCAACTCTGCAGCCGACTTCCTTGTTAATTCTGTTAGAAATATCATAGCGGCAAATACTACAGAGGTTAAAATATCAAATAGGATAAAGATATTAAAACCATGGATCACGCCAGGGCTCATTCGGTGTATGAAACACCGAGACTCTTTACATAAAAAACTGAGAAGATCACCAACAGATGAATTTCTTAAACTTTCATACTCACGGTACAGAAACTTCTGCAATAATATCTTAAAGAAAGTTAAAAGAGAGTATGATGCAGGTGAGTTGAAAAGTGCAGGTAACGATAATAAACGATTATGGCAAGCAATAAATAAAGTCACGGGAAGGTCTATAATCAGGGAGGATCCTTCCAAATTATTGTCACTAGCTCCATCACCCGAGTTGGGAGTTGAATTGGTCAATGATCACTATGCTAATGTTGGGAAAAAGCTAGCTGAAAAAATAATTAATACATGCCCAAAAGAAATTTCGAAAACACGTGTCCCAGTACACTCAATGGTTTTGCTTCCTACGGATGAGCGAGAGGTAAATGAAATAGTGGATTCAATGCGGAGTGATTGCTCGTCAGGCTGGGATAATATTTCGGTCAATGTAATCAAACAAAACAAGCATTTTTTTGTTCCGCCACTTACTCATATATGTAATTTGTCATTGATTACTGGTATATTCCCCAGAACTTTTAAGAAAGCCGTAATACAACCTATTTTTAAGGCAGGAGACAGAAATCTAGTGACGAACTACAGGCCAATAGCTATTCTACCGTCGCTATCGAAGGTTCTCGAAAGAATCATGAACTCTAGATTGACCAGCTATCTAACGATAAATAAAATCATTTCACCTTCACAGTATGGATTTAGGGCGGGAAGATCTACAAGCGACGCGGTTCATGACTTAACAGATCAGATAGCGAGAAGATTAGATAAGAAGCAAAGAGTATTGGGTATCTTTTTAGACCTAGCTAAAGCATTCGATACGATTTCTGTCTCCATCCTGATAGAAAAGATGGAACGCATTGGAATAAGGGGAGACCAATTGGAATTATTTGCTGACTACCTTCGTGATCGTACACAGAGTGTTAGGATAAATGGATACATAAGTAAAGAATTACCTGTTAATCATGGTGTCCCCCAAGGTAGTGTTATCTCTCCAACTCTATTCCTCATTTACGTTAATGATCTGTGTACGATTAACTTAACTCAGGGTAGTATATATGCATTCGCAGATGACACAGCTCTTATATTTTACTCCGATTCGTGGGAAAATACTTATAAGTACGCTCAACTGGGCTTAGACAAGGTGACAAAGTGGTTAAGGAATAATTACTTAACGCTAAATACAGATAAGACCATGTATATACCGATTGCCATTCGGGAGAGCAATCTTCACGCTTCACTTGCATTTCCACTCATTGCCCACAATTGCATTTCCCTCCTGGGTGTGCAGTGTACATGCACACATCTACAAAGATCCTCTACAGTAAAATATCTTGGCATAATATTAGACCAATTCTTGGATTTTCAGCCGCACGTTGAAGCTCTTACAACTAAACTAAGAAAACTTATATATGTATTCAAAAACCTTAGACATGTGGCCGATGAAGGCTTGAGGAAAACTGTTTACATTTCTTTGTGTCAATCCCTAATATGTTACTGTATTACCACTTGGGGTGGTGTTCACAAATCTACGCTCCTTGGTGTGGAGAGAGCTCAGCGAGCTATTTTAAAGGTGTCGTACTTTTTACCATACCGTTATTCTACAGCTGAATTATACAATAAATGTATGGTGCTGACAGTCCGTCAGCTATACATATTGCATGTCATTATAAAACAACACTCACTACTGACTTACAAAAAACCTACTCTCTCAAAAAAAAGACGAATCGATACGGTTGATTGTGTCAGTGATTTTCATACGCAATTCATCAACAGATTCTTCTGTTTTATTGGAGGCTATCTTTATAAAAAATTGAACAGGATACTTAATATTTATGCCCTATCTAAATATTTATGCAAAAAGAAAACTAAAGAATGGCTCATGTCCATGGACTATGAGAAGATAGAAAATCTTCTTATTGTACCTAGTTAAATAGCAGTATAATTACTACAAGATCACGTACATACAAGTTCACATGCATATACATACATATACATATAACACGCACATACACATACACAAACATACACAACACATACACAAACACATAAATACACACACACATACTAACCTGACGTTACCAAGATTTTAATTACGTTCTTGAATAATAAAATTGTATAAATGTGCTGGGGTGTACTGGTGCCTGAAATACAGGATTTCTCTAGTTTAGGTATCAGTCTCTCACAATAACAATAAAGTAAGTACATGTAGAACGATAATTATGTATCTACATTGTGGTGAGAAATTAAAATGATTTTTATTTTATTATTTATAATTATTAGTTAACATCGATTATGTTAAAAGCCTTCTCCTTCATATTTGTTTTACGGTCTTTATTATAAAATTATATATTGGAAGATATGTCTCTTTTATTTTTTTAATAAGTATGACATGTAATATAGTGCGGGGTATCTTCAGGGTTTTATAAATACTACAGGCCCTTTGTTTACGCTCCAAATTCTCCAATGAGGATTCCAGCTGCATAATCTGCTTTTGATCTTCCTTTCGCGCCGTCTCTAAATATGCTATGCGTTTGAGAAACTCATCGTGTTTGCTGGACATCATCTCCACACTTATCTTGAGTTCATAATTCTGCTCGATTATATTATTAATTTTACCGATTAGGTCTTCAAACCTTTTTTCTTGGTCCTTAGAGAAAGAATTAAAGATATTCATCGATAACACATCCATCACTTTCTCGTTTTGTTTGGTAACTCTTTTCTTTCGACCCGCCATAACCGGAAGCTGCTCAACAGCCGGATCATTGGAATCACCAAGAGGCATGACATCCGCTTTTGCCACTGCTGATAGTAGTGGCGATACAGGGGGCGTGCGATTGATTGGCATAGCGAACTCTGTTATATTAATACTTTGACCATACCAGGATCAACAACTCCGTTCTAAACACAGCTTTTGGGATGCTGAATGCTATAGGTGGTTTATTTTGAGATGCCGCTTTGTTAAGCTCCTCAAAGTCAGTCACGCCGAAAAACTGCCAATTTTCAAAATTGGCAGTTTCTATGATGTAACACTAATTGTTGATTATTTTTTAGTGCTAACAACACCAATACTAATGTCAATATGTAATAACTTCTTACCGTTAGATGGCGTGATTCGGCGTTTTTACCTTTATGATTAATTATTGATTATAGCAACATGGTACTATTGAATTTTTTTACTCGATACTAGATGGCGCTCGTAGTAGTTTATTGATGTAATTCTGTAGTAAAACTGTCAAATTCTGATTGTTTTTTCAAATTTACCCTATGAATTGTTACAAGTCTATATTATTTTCTTTGATAATGGAATAAAAGTAGTTTACACTTCACTATGATCAGAACATATTCCGTAAGAGTTAAGTCAACGATTTACACTTAGTTATAAACACTGTATTACTTATTGGTAAAGATTATTTAACTTCTTCGTTGTTTTTAATGTAATGTTTCTAACGCCACTTGCGCTATTCACAGATGTTCACCAACATTATCACTTAAGTAACCTAATTTTTACTTCCTGTTACACTGTATTATATTCCAATTAACTTTAATTCAAATTTTAAAATGTACCGGGGATGTTTACACCGACCGAGTTGCCAGTCGAAAAAAAAAACTACTTAAATATCATTGACCTTAATGAATAACAAGGCTGTATGGGCCAAAACTCTTGGCCTGCACAAGATTAGGGCGAAGACAGATTGGTTGCGCCGGTATATGATAAAAGAATAGCCGCGTTATTTTTTCTATGTTGTATCGCTGATCTACATTTCTTTTAATTAATTAGTTGTCGATACTCCCCCCTTTCCCTTTATTCCATTTCTCTTTCGCACCTACCTTGTCTCGCATAAAGGAGGAGCGAGACAGCTGTATTACCAACGCGCGCGCCGCTAGCCTCGCGAGCAGCGGCCACGATTGAGGGCTGGCAGTCTGTCCTACAAACACCGCGCGTGCGCCCCTCATCAAACCTTTCGCAATAATCCCGCACCAACTATCGCAATAATCGTATTTTCCATGGATAAATAGTGTTTTCGTGCAAGGAAACCAGGAATTCAAGTCCAGGGACGCCCCCGGCAGCCTCCACCTCAGCATCTCGCAGCAAGCAGCAAGGTAGTGTGCCCTATTCCTGTTTTTCCATATCTTTTTCCGTCGACAATCGCGTGTAAATTTCATTTTGGTCTTTCCCCGCAAATACAGTCCATTTTGAATTTATTTATCTCGCCCGCTCATCCATTTTCTGGTCCTGACGATCCGGATTTTGATCCACTCGCTTTAGTAGTTTGCTAATGAAAACGCAATAGTTTTTATCCCATAGGGGGTAAACGCATAGGTATAGGTTATAGTTTTATTCCACCACGGAATAAACGCATAAATTAGGTAATAGTTTTTATTCTATAGGGAATAAACGCATAGATAATTGTTTTATTCCATTAAGGAATAAACGCATACTTACCTACTGTTTTTCGCATAGGTAGGTACTAAATAGTTGGTAATTTCGACTGCACCGCATAGTAATAGATAGACCACGCGGGCAGTGCTTGGCGGGAAGTGCGGGAACTTGCTTGAATTAAAATTAAATCCCGATTTCTTATTAAGTTATGACGCCATGTCATCTTTCGAAGATTTAATTTGTTGCATAAAACGTGTCGCTAAGTCATGGCAAGCGCCCGTGCCCGTAGTAGTCACCATTTCGAAACCCGGGCCAGCCGGTTTTGATTTACTAAAACGGGACCGACTTAAATTACCGCCCATACAAATACCCGAATTTGATGGCAATATAAAAAATTGGCCTTTGTTTTTCGCTAGTTTCGAAAATACGATCCATAATAATAATTCGTTATCGGATTACGAAAAATTACATTACTTAGTTAGTAAACTAACCGGGAAAGCAAAAACCGTTTAAGGTATAACGCTTTGCGCCGAATATTATAGTATTTTGAATACTTTGAAGGTCAAATACGAAGACAAACGCTTAGTAACAACCGCTTATTTAGATCAAATATTTAATTTGAAAAATAGCTCATCGTGTAATAAACACGACTTAGAAAAATTCTTAAATATTTTTGCATCAGCCGTTCGCGCCCTAAAGAATGTCAAGGTCAATGACCTCTGTGACTTTTTGTTTTGTATATCGGTTTAAAGAAATTAGATTCCGAAACCGTTCGCTTATTTGAAATAGATAGACGTGGCAATCAAATACCTAAGTTCGACGATTTAGAAACTTTCGTTCGTCAACATATTCGAATTTTGCAACGAACTTCGTTAAACCACGGAGTAGCGAAAAATAGTCCGACTAATCGTATAGCGATCACCAGGATCGCTATAAATTTGTTCGTTCTAGTAATTTATGTATCAATTGTCTCAGTAAGAATCATCGTGTTTTATTCTGTAATTCGAATATTTTTTGTCGCAAGTGTAATGGTAAACTAACTAACTATCTTCACGCTGTATCCCTGACGGGGTAGTCAGAGAGGACAGATCGCCAGGCTTCGCGATCCATGCATACTTCTTTCGCTTCTTCAAGATTCATCAATCGCTTCCTACACGCACGTCTGGGTATCCGACTACTTTTGACCTTTCCGTTTTTGAGCAATCTGCTCACGTGGTCTTCATATGTAAGTCTCGGCCTACCCTGACTTCTTCTACCCTCTACTTTCGCACAATATATATTCTTCGTCATATTAGGGATTGACACAAAGAAATGTAAACAGTTTTCCTCAAGCCTTCATCGGCCACATGTCTAAGGTTTTTGAATACATATATAAGTTTTCTTAGTTTAGTTGTAAGAGCTTCAACGTGCGGCTGAAAATCCAAGAATTGGTCTAATATTATGCCAAGATATTTTACTGTAGAGGATCTTTGTAGATGTGTGCATGTACACTGCACACCCAGGAGGGAAATGCAATTGTGGGCAATGAGTGGAAATGCAAGTGAAGCGTGAAGATTGCTCTCCCGAATGGCAATCGGTATATACATGGTCTTATCTGTATTTAGCGTTAAGTAATTATTCCTTAACCACTTTGTCACCTTGTCTAAGCCCAGTTGAGCGTACTTATAAGTATTTTCCCACGAATCGGAGTAAAATATAAGAGCTGTGTCATCTGCGAATGCATATATACTACCCTGAGTTAAGTTAATCGTACACAGATCATTAACGTAAATGAGGAATAGAGTTGGAGAGATAACACTACCTTGGGGGACACCATGATTAACAGGTAATTCTTTACTTATGTATCCATTTATCCTAACACTCTGTGTACGATCACGAAGGTAGTCAGCAAATAATTCCAATTGGTCTCCCCTTTTTCCAATGCGTTCCATCTTTTCTATCAGGATGGAGACAGAAATCGTATCGAATGCTTTAGCTAGGTCTAAAAAGATACCCAATACTCTTTGCTTCTTATCTAATCTTCTCGCTATCTGATCTGTTAAGTCATGAACCGCGTCGCTTGTAGATCTTCCCGCCCTAAATCCATACTGTGAAGGTGAAATGATTTTATTTATCGTTAGATAGCTGGTCAATCTAGAGTTCATGATTCTTTCGAGAACCTTCGATAGCGACGGTAGAATAGCTATTGGCCTGTAGTTCGTCACTAGATTTCTGTCTCCTGCCTTAAAAATAGGTTGTATTACGGCTTTCTTAAAAGTTCTGGGGAATATACCAGTAATCAATGACAAATTACATATATGAGTAAGTGGCGGAACAAAAAAATGCTTGTTTTGTTTGATTACATTGACCGAAATATTATCCCAGCCTGACGAGCAATCACTCCGCATTGAATCCACTATTTCATTTACCTCTCGCTCATCCGTAGGAAGCAAAACCATTGAGTGTACTGGGACACGTGTTTTCGAAATTTCTTTTGGGCATGTATTAATTATTTTTTCAGCTAGCTTTTTCCCAACATTAGCATAGTGATCATTGACCAATTCAACTCCCAACTCGGGTGATGGAGCTAGTGACAATAATTTGGAAGGATCCTCCCTGATTATAGACCTTCCCGTGACTTTATTTATTGCTTGCCATAATCGTTTATTATCGTTACCTGCACTTTTCAACTCACCTGCATCATACTCTCTTTTAACTTTCTTTAAGATATTATTGCAGAAGTTTCTGTACCGTGAGTATGAAAGTTTAAGAAATTCATCTGTTGGTGATCTTCTCAGTTTTTTATGTAAAGAGTCTCGGTGTTTCATACACCGAATGAGCCCTGGCGTGATCCATGGTTTTAATATCTTTATCCTATTTGATATTTTAACCTCTGTAGTATTTGCCGCTATGATATTTCTAACAGAATTAACAAGGAAGTCGGCTGCAGAGTTGGGATCTTTAATATGAAATATGCAGTTAATATCACAAGTATTTAGATCGTCGGATATCTTACAATAGTCAATCCGATGTATGACACTAACCGATCGGGGTTTAGGTTTGTTTCTCATTAAATATACAATTGTAGCGTAGTGGTCGGTAAAACCTGATTGAACTACAAATGCTCTAGCAGGTAACGTTGTTTTCAACATTATATGGTCTATACAGTTTCCTTCTCGGGTAGGGAGAGTAAGAGCCGGCAGTAGACCATGGGAAGCCAGTAAAGTCAAGTAAGCATCTTTGCCTGAGTGCACTGCATTTTGGTTTATATGTATATTTATATCCCCTGTTAAAATTATGTGTTTAGATCTACCAATATTTGTCAAGGTGCTGTCCAGATCTCGTAAGAAGGCAGGGACATCTTGCGTGCCTGGGGGAGAGTATATGGCTAAAATAATTGTATCGTCGTTAACTTTTAATTGTAGACAGTTCGCATCTTGGAAAGATGGTTCTTCCACCGTGACCGAAATTTTATCATTTACATACACCACGACTCCCTCGTTTTGGGTTTTGTGATTTGTAGTTGAATAACTGTCATATTGGGCTAAAACAGGAACGTTTCTACCACCACAGAGCCAGCACTCTGTAAGAACAATTATATCCCACTCCACTCCGGTCCTGTGTAATAGCGTTTCAAATTCTAGCATATTTTTATTTACACTTCTAATATTTTGATTTATTATTTTAAGACATTTCTGGAGCTGCAGATCTTGCGGGACACAATTGTCTATGTCACAAATTGCACTCTCCGCCACCGACACAGTGTCCACATAATTTAAATCAACTACCGTATTATCGAATTTTGTTGCTGAAAGTCAGTAATACTACGCTGTTCACCATTACTTAAAAGATATTGCGCTGTCATGGAACCTGTATATTTATCAATTAGAAAAGGCATATATATTTTTAGAGTATTTAAGAGTTTATGGTGTGTGTTTAGTGTTAGAGAAGAGTCATGATAAGTGCCAGTGCTTAGTTCACAGATAAATATAGATTTAGAGTGATAAAATGCATTTAAATATATTTTAAATTCACATGTATTTAGTTGATGAAATGAGTATTTAGTTACCTTAAAGTTACCGTTAGTATAATCTATGAGTTGCTTTAATTTAGAAACAAAATTCTTATTAGTATTACAAGATAAATGATAGTTTAGAATAACTTTGTAGATAAAAAAACTTAAGATTATATTTGAATTACGATAGCAAAATATACAATTTGGTGCGACTATACTCCAATTAATAATAGAATAAATTATAATAGCATTATTATACATTAAATATATGATTGTAAAATACGTCCACAGATCAAGTAGTCACTTGGTCCTTAACCGTTCCATATCTGCCTCAGAACATACTCTAATTTGAGGATCATTTGGCGTTTTACGTAAATAAACAATACCATGTGATGTCCAACAAAACAAATAGCCGTGTGTATGTTGAAAAGCTCTAGCTAATGAATATAATTTTTGAGTTTTATACGTAAGTGATTCCGCTACATATAACGGCTTACTAGGCTGCTTTTGGTTTATATGGCTAGTGTTTAATTTTACCGCTTTACTCTTGTTCCTGTTGAAATCTTTGACTGCCTTAATGATTTTGTCTTTAAGCAGCACGGTATTAAGTTCCACTATAATAGGGTTAGAGTTATCCTTTGCTTTAATTCTAAATACATCCCTTATATTTGAATTGTCTATTTCAACATTAACTGTCTGTCCCGGCTTATTTACATAGTCCGAGAGATTTTCTTTTGTTTCACCACTAACCTTAGGTATATTTCTAATTTCAATACTACAGGCCCTTTGTTTACGCTCCAAATTCTCCAATGAGGATTCCAGCTGCATAATCTGCTTTTGATCTTCCTTTCGCGCCGTCTCTAAATATGCTATGCGTTTGAGAAACTCATCGTGTTTGCTGGACATCATCTCCACACTAATCTTGAGTTCATAATTCTGCTCGATTATATTATTAATTTTACCGATTAGGTCTTCAAACCTTTTTTCTTGGTCCTTAGAGAAAGAATTAAAGATATTCATCGATAACACATCCATCACTTTCTCGTTTTGTTTGGTAACTCTTTTCTTTCGACCCGCCATAACCGGAAGCTGCTCAACAGCCGGATCATTGGAATCACCAAGAGGCATGACATCCGCTTTTGCCACTGCTGATAGTAGTGGCGATACAGGGGGCGTGCGATTGATTGGCATAGCGAACTCTGTTATATTAATACTTTGACCATACCAGGATCAACAACTCCGTTCTAAACACAGCTTTTGGGATGCTGAATGCTATAGGTGGTTTATTTTGAGATGCCGCTTTGTTAAGCTCCTCAAAGTCAGTCACGCCGAAAAACTGCCAATTTTCAAAATTGTGTTGTGTGTTTAGAACGGAGTTGTTGATCCTGGTATGGTCAAAGTATTAATATAACAGAGTTCGCTATGCCAATCAATCGCACGCCCCCTGTATCGCCACTACTATCAGCAGTGGCAAAAGCGGATGTCATGCCTCTTGGTGATTCCAATGATCCGGCTGTTGAGCAGCTTCCGGTTATGGCGGGTCGAAAGAAAAGAGTTACCAAACAAAACGAGAAAGTGATGGATGTGTTATCGATGAATATCTTTAATTCTTTCTCTAAGGACCAAGAAAAAAGGTTTGAAGACCTAATCGGTAAAATTAATAATATAATCGAGCAGAATTATGAACTCAAGATTAGTGTGGAGATGATGTCCAGCAAACACGATGAGTTTCTCAAACGCATAGCATATTTAGAGACGGCGCGAAAGGAAGATCAAAAGCAGATTATGCAGCTGGAATCCTCATTGGAGAATTTGGAGCGTAAACAAAGGGCCTGTAGTATTGAAATTAGAAATATACCTAAGGTTAGTGGTGAAACAAAAGAAAATCTCTCGGACTATGTAAATAAGCCGGGACAGACAGTTAATGTTGAAATAGACAATTCAAATATAAGGGATGTATTTAGAATTAAAGCAAAGGATAACTCTAACCCTATTATAGTGGAACTTAATACCGTGCTGCTTAAAGACAAAATCATTAAGGCAGTCAAAGATTTCAACAGGAACAAGAGTAAAGCGGTAAAATTAAACACTAGCCATATAAACCAAAAGCAGCCTAGTAAGCCGTTATATGTAGCGGAATCACTTACGTATAAAACTCAAAAATTATATTCATTAGCTAGAGCTTTTCAACATACACACGGCTATTTGTTTTGTTGGACATCACATGGTATTGTTTATTTACGTAAAACGCCAAATGATCCTCAAATTAGAGTATGTTCTGAGGCAGATATGGAACGGTTAAGGACCAAGTGACTACTTGATCTGTGGACGTATTTTACAATCATATATTTAATGTATAATAATGCTATTATAATTTATTCTATTATTAATTGGAGTATAGTCGCACCAAATTGTATATTTTGCTATCGTAATTCAAATATAATCTTAAGTTTTTTTATCTACAAAGTTATTCTAAACTATCATTTATCTTGTAATACTAATAAGAATTTTGTTTCTAAATTAAAGCAACTCATAGATTATACTAACGGTAACTTTAAGGTAACTAAATACTCATTTCATCAACTAAATACATGTGAATTTAAAATATATTTAAATGCATTTTATCACTCTAAATCTATATTTATCTGTGAACTAAGCACTGGCACTTATCATGACTCTTCTCTAACACTAAACACACACCATAAACTCTTAAATACTCTAAAAATATATATGCCTTTTCTAATTGATAAATATACAGGTTCCATGACAGCGCAATATCTTTTAAGTAATGGTGAACAGCGTAGTATTACTGACTTTCAGCAACAAAATTCGATAATACGGTAGTTGATTTAAATTATGTGGACACTGTGTCGGTGGCGGAGAGTGCAATTTGTGACATAGACAATTGTGTCCCGCAAGATCTGCAGCTCCAGAAATGTCTTAAAATAATAAATCAAAATATTAGAAGTGTAAATAAAAATATGCTAGAATTTGAAACACTATTACACAGGACCGGAGTGGAGTGGGATATAATTGTTCTTACAGAGTGCTGGCTCTGTGGTGGTAGAAACGTTCCTGTTTTAGCCCAATATGACAGTTATTCAACTACAAATCACAAAACCCAAAACGAGGGAGTCGTGGTGTATGTAAATGATAAAATTTCGGTCACGGTGGAAGAACCATCTTTCCAAGATGCGAACTGTCTACAATTAAAAGTTAACGACGATACAATTATTTTAGCCATATACTCTCCCCCAGGCACGCAAGATGTCCCTGCCTTCTTACGAGATCTGGACAGCACCTTGACAAATATTGGTAGATCTAAACACATAATTTTAACAGGGGATATAAATATACATATAAACCAAAATGCAGTGCACTCAGGCAAAGATGCTTACTTGACTTTACTGGCTTCCCATGGTCTACTGCCGGCTCTTACTCTCCCTACCCGAGAAGGAAACTGTATAGACCATATAATGTTGAAAACAACGTTACCTGCTAGAGCATTTGTAGTTCAATCAGGTTTTACCGACCACTACGCTACAATTGTATATTTAATGAGAAACAAACCTAAACCCCGATCGGTTAGTGTCATACATCGGATTGACTATTGTAAGATATCCGACGATCTAAATACTTGTGATATTAACTGCATATTTCATATTAAAGATCCCAACTCTGCAGCCGACTTCCTTGTTAATTCTGTTAGAAATATCATAGCGGCAAATACTACAGAGGTTAAAATATCAAATAGGATAAAGATATTAAAACCATGGATCACGCCAGGGCTCATTCGGTGTATGAAACACCGAGACTCTTTACATAAAAAACTGAGAAGATCACCAACAGATGAATTTCTTAAACTTTCATACTCACGGTACAGAAACTTCTGCAATAATATCTTAAAGAAAGTTAAAAGAGAGTATGATGCAGGTGAGTTGAAAAGTGCAGGTAACGATAATAAACGATTATGGCAAGCAATAAATAAAGTCACGGGAAGGTCTATAATCAGGGAGGATCCTTCCAAATTATTGTCACTAGCTCCATCACCCGAGTTGGGAGTTGAATTGGTCAATGATCACTATGCTAATGTTGGGAAAAAGCTAGCTGAAAAAATAATTAATACATGCCCAAAAGAAATTTCGAAAACACGTGTCCCAGTACACTCAATGGTTTTGCTTCCTACGGATGAGCGAGAGGTAAATGAAATAGTGGATTCAATGCGGAGTGATTGCTCGTCAGGCTGGGATAATATTTCGGTCAATGTAATCAAACAAAACAAGCATTTTTTTGTTCCGCCACTTACTCATATATGTAATTTGTCATTGATTACTGGTATATTCCCCAGAACTTTTAAGAAAGCCGTAATACAACCTATTTTTAAGGCAGGAGACAGAAATCTAGTGACGAACTACAGGCCAATAGCTATTCTACCGTCGCTATCGAAGGTTCTCGAAAGAATCATGAACTCTAGATTGACCAGCTATCTAACGATAAATAAAATCATTTCACCTTCACAGTATGGATTTAGGGCGGGAAGATCTACAAGCGACGCGGTTCATGACTTAACAGATCAGATAGCGAGAAGATTAGATAAGAAGCAAAGAGTATTGGGTATCTTTTTAGACCTAGCTAAAGCATTCGATACGATTTCTGTCTCCATCCTGATAGAAAAGATGGAACGCATTGGAATAAGGGGAGACCAATTGGAATTATTTGCTGACTACCTTCGTGATCGTACACAGAGTGTTAGGATAAATGGATACATAAGTAAAGAATTACCTGTTAATCATGGTGTCCCCCAAGGTAGTGTTATCTCTCCAACTCTATTCCTCATTTACGTTAATGATCTGTGTACGATTAACTTAACTCAGGGTAGTATATATGCATTCGCAGATGACACAGCTCTTATATTTTACTCCGATTCGTGGGAAAATACTTATAAGTACGCTCAACTGGGCTTAGACAAGGTGACAAAGTGGTTAAGGAATAATTACTTAACGCTAAATACAGATAAGACCATGTATATACCGATTGCCATTCGGGAGAGCAATCTTCACGCTTCACTTGCATTTCCACTCATTGCCCACAATTGCATTTCCCTCCTGGGTGTGCAGTGTACATGCACACATCTACAAAGATCCTCTACAGTAAAATATCTTGGCATAATATTAGACCAATTCTTGGATTTTCAGCCGCACGTTGAAGCTCTTACAACTAAACTAAGAAAACTTATATATGTATTCAAAAACCTTAGACATGTGGCCGATGAAGGCTTGAGGAAAACTGTTTACATTTCTTTGTGTCAATCCCTAATATGTTACTGTATTACCACTTGGGGTGGTGTTCACAAATCTACGCTCCTTGGTGTGGAGAGAGCTCAGCGAGCTATTTTAAAGGTGTCGTACTTTTTACCATACCGTTATTCTACAGCTGAATTATACAATAAATGTATGGTGCTGACAGTCCGTCAGCTATACATATTGCATGTCATTATAAAACAACACTCACTACTGACTTACAAAAAACCTACTCTCTCAAAAAAAAGACGAATCGATACGGTTGATTGTGTCAGTGATTTTCATACGCAATTCATCAACAGATTCTTCTGTTTTATTGGAGGCTATCTTTATAAAAAATTGAACAGGATACTTAATATTTATGCCCTATCTAAATATTTATGCAAAAAGAAAACTAAAGAATGGCTCATGTCCATGGACTATGAGAAGATAGAAAATCTTCTTATTGTACCTAGTTAAATAGCAGTATAATTACTACAAGATCACGTACATACAAGTTCACATGCATATACATACATATACATATAACACGCACATACACATACACAAACATACACAACACATACACAAACACATAAATACACACACACATACTAACCTGACGTTACCAAGATTTTAATTACGTTCTTGAATAATAAAATTGTATAAATGTGCTGGGGTGTACTGGTGCCTGAAATACAGGATTTCTCTAGTTTAGGTATCAGTCTCTCACAATAACAATAAAGTAAGTACATGTAGAACGATAATTATGTATCTACATTGTGGTGAGAAATTAAAATGATTTTTATTTTATTATTTATAATTATTAGTTAACATCGATTATGTTAAAAGCCTTCTCCTTCATATTTGTTTTACGGTCTTTATTATAAAATTATATATTGGAAGATATGTCTCTTTTATTTTTTTAATAAGTATGACATGTAATATAGTGCGGGGTATCTTCAGGGTTTTATAAATTTGCAAGAGGTTTTCAAAGAGGATTTCAGGGTCGGCAGCGCGAGTGCAAACGTCCATAGCTACGTTGACCGCTTTCCATAAGGTATACCGACAGACAAGCATATATGCTTGTCTGCCACATCAGTGGTAAAAAAAATGACGTTGTAAACTATAGGTTTCATACAAATTTAATGTGATTACTTAATTGGCTGATTTCTCTCCAAATTGCATTCAGTGCATATAGCGTAAGATTTGATTTTGTAAATGAGCATTTATACTGCAATGTTTGTCACACACAAGGCACACAAGTGACCACAGACATACAAGAGTAAGTGACCCAATTTCAAAGACCTTATACCTCCTTATACAAATACTTGCCCAATTTACAACATTTTTTTTTAAAGTAATGATTTTATAGTCCGGGCCTTTGGTGGGTACTAAGACCATTTAGCCAAAGCTTATTTATGAGTAAATTTTTAAAGCAATTAGTATGCTAACTTTCAGTACATACCTAAAACTAATTAACTTTATCCTTATTATGTACTCAATGCTGGTGTTGTAAGCTAAAAATAATTTATCGCTAACCCTATAATAAAATAGGTTTCGCAGCGGTAATCGTTGAGCTTAACTTTACATTTCTGATGACTTCAGGGACGTTATCGTTAATCCGTCAACTGTTCGTACTTCGCAGCACTTCCTTTGACTCCAATATACACCGCAGCAGTTATTTCAGTAACATGCAGCTCCTAGCCTCCTACTGGGGTAGTTTTGGAGCTAGCGCTAACACCTTTCTGATAGCTGCTAGCGCTAAGGCCGGTTCTTTCAACGTGACCAGCGCAACTTCACTGGTTAAATAGATTCAACAAAAATACGTCCTTCGTCAAGCTTGTCTGCCGCATCAGTGGTATAAAAAAGGCAGTGCTCCTCGTTCGTCTAATGAGGCTTACCTCTATCGGCTTTCATGCCCTGCTTATAGAGTTCTGGAGCGTAAGAAGAAGAAGGTAGGTACATGTTTTGTGTAAGAGATCTAATTCCAAAGACCTTAAACATCATACGATCGTATCCCTTTGTTACTATACTAGCAGTACGCTATGATGGCCATTTGACATATTACAATAATGCAAAAAAAAACGATTTCTATGAAAATTACCTTAAGTAGTCATTTAAAAAAAATTGTTTTATGCATACTAAATTTAGGGTATTTTTTATGAATATCAATCTGAAATTTACTAATTTCATGAGACGAAAATGTGAAATGAACCGCCATCATTACGTGCCGCTAGTGTAGTTTTACAGCACTTTCACTGTTAATCAATAACATCTATTACTAAACTCCCCATTAATTACCTACTGATTGAGTCTCAAATCAAGTATCAAAAAAAAACTAAAGCTCAGTCGCTCAAGCTTCTTTTTTTCCGCATTGGCATGTTATTGCTACCTACCTAAAGGTTAATTTAACAATTGTAGAATTTAAGTAAGTGAACTAAGGTAGTAGGTTCACTTATCTGCCAATTTCGTACATATCTAAATAAAAATATGTTTAACTCAATAGACTTTATTTATAATTTGTAGGAACTTAAGCAATCAAAGGAGCTTGTTGCTGTATCACGTACGGCTGAAGCTCATACTGTATTGGAGGTTTCTCTTGCTCTTCCATTTGCAAATAAGTACTACGGACAATCACCAAGCAGCAGAAAAGTGTGACTGAAAATAAAAACCAGTCAAATGTTAAGTAAACTTTAGATAATACCATCTAAAGTTTCCAACGTTATTTGCGTCAGACCTACTAGCGATTAAGCTAGTCAGGGATCCCCGGAATTTTCTTTCTAGGGTATCAATACAAAATTTTCTTCTAGATTGTATGAAATGCGTCATATCGAAATCAAAACATTTGTTAATTTGAAATAACACCACTTGTACTATTCCACAATCATTACTTTGTAAACCTAATCGGTTTCGCATCACGGCATTCTCAAAGGTAAACCTTTGATTAGCAGTCGCTTACAATAATGCTGAAATTCAAAAGCTGAGCTGTATGAAAGCTTTATTTTACTGCTAAATAAACGTGGAACTCAGGCCCCAAATCCAGGTTGGGTTTGGAAGCATTTAGGAATACACTAAACTTGTTTGGATGGATCCCTTTGAGTCGGAGGAACATCTCCACCCGTCTCTCCACATGCTCCACAATAATCTATATAAATACAGATGAATCGCAAAATATGATGTTAAGCGCTATTCTCAGGAACTAATGATCGAAATTGAAAAAATATTTTTGTGTTGCCTATCGAGGAAAGTTATAAGGTATATATCATCACGCTACTACCCAGGACAGTGGAGCAGTAATAATAAATATCAACAAATCGGACAAACTTTCATACATTTTTGTAAAAATAATAAGCGAAGGGATTAAATGGGTGCGACAAGGGTTAGAAGTATGTCACTGGCAAAGCCGCGGGCTTAGCTAGTTTTATATAAAGAAATGAATACTTACAAACCCACTTCAAGATAGGCACAGTAATTAAGAATCCCATAAAGACGCATGTCACTATGACAAGTGCAATTCCAAGTGATAATAAAAGTAGCGCTGCCTTAAAATAAATCCTTAAAAACCGGGGTTTGTTCTAAAAAAATATAAATAATTATTAGTAAGCAAGTTTGTTGAGTTATTACTTCGTCCAGGATGATGGAACAAAACGCTGGTTTGGGTTCCAGGACGTCTAAATTTTGTTGTCTCGGGTCCCAGCGCGGAGCAAGGATTGTTGCTGGCTCTCTCTCGCTCGCGCATAATAGAGATGAAAGTAATAAAAAATATGTGTGTGTACCAGAGTACACAGGTAAGAAGTGAAACTTCTTTACGACAAATCATATTTCTACTATTTATAACTTCATAAAAATTAATGGTAAGTAAGGCTTACGCATACGTCGATAAAGTAGTTCGCTAACCTATGTCGATAAACGTTGAAGTTTCCCCTCAAAACAACATGGCGCATCATACGTCGATAAAGAAGTTTCACTTTATTTACTGTGTGCCAAGTTTACGTCAAATTGTAGGCGAAAATTGTAAATACGACCTGTCAGTTGCCTATCATATTATAATTGGTGTAATCGTTTGAGAATAGGTTTACACCTCCTGCTGATACATTGTATTAAATTTTAACATATAATACTCCTTGCTATGTGGGTCCCAGGGTTTCATTCTTTTTAATTTTGTTGTGTAGAGGTGTGATTGAGCCCTACTTGGTATCCAAGTCCGTCTCACCTGCAAGACAACTAGCAAGCTAGGATGGCTGTGAATAGGGCTATGGACCTGTGTTTTAGCAAGTACTGGGGAGGTCACGGCGAAAAGGAACTCGAAAACCTGTACCAACCCCTTTGGCCAGCAAGGTTATTAAGGTCAATCACCTCATCATCATCCAAGCTTCTGTCCCAGTTGCGTCTCGCGACGCCCGGGATCAGCTTTTATTTTTTTATACCACTGAGGTGGCAGACAAGAGTACGGCCCGCCTGATGGAAAGTGGTCACTGTATCCTAAGGACGTTTGCTACATCAGAGGTGCAGCACTCGCGCTGCCGAACCTTTTGAAGAATTCCATATTGTAGACGTTCGGGAAAATCCAGGCAGGGAGTTCATTCCACAATCTAAGCGTACACGAAATAAAGCCTCCATCGGTCCTAACCGTATTTGAGCGCTCCGAATGCAGTGTGGGGGTGAACACCCTGTCTATAGCAAGCCGTGTGATGATCGAAGGTAGACGTGGGCATCATATCAAACAATGCCTCACAGCACAAACCGTTGTAGAGGCGATAGAACACAATGAGGCGAAGTCTCTTCTATCACGAAGGAGCTCAACACCGCCTGCTAATAGAGGATCGTTGACAATCCTCATTGCACGCCCTTCTACCGAGTCAAAACGTCGAAGCTGGAATTCAGGTGCACCAGCCCAAAGGTGACATCAGTACTCCATGTGTGGCCGCACTTGTGACTTATAGAGAATTATTGAAATTGTAGCAGTATTGAACTGCCGCGCCCCGTTGAGCACGCCTTTTTGGAGGCCAGCTTCGTCTGGTCCTCTAAATGACTACGGTATTGGACGTAACTAGTGGGTAGGTGGGTCTCCGCCCGCTTAACAAAGCTTCTCCGTTTCCAGAAGAATTAGTTTTCGGGATAAAAAGTAGCTTATGTCCTTTCTCTGGCTCTAGACTATCTCTATATCAAATTTCATTTAAATTGGTTTAGTAGTTTTGGCGTAAAAGCGCGTCAGACAGACAGAGTTACTTTCGCATTTATAATATTAGTAAAGATTTGTTGTATATTTTAGCTTTTAACTAAAGAAATCAATAGGAAGTTCGTATCTACTCACCGTGTGTGCTCCAATAACTAATATGATACTGATGACTAGATTATAAAGAAATACAACTAAGTAGTACGCAAATGATACGTATAGGCTAATGGCTGTGTTCTTTAAATCTTCAGGCGAGTGATCCGGAATTGGCTTATTTTTGTTGGTCTCTACAAAGTCAACTACTATGTATATAGACCAGGATACCAAAGCTATAGTTAGGCATGATGCTATCTGAAATAGAAACATAATTTTTGTTAGTTTTTGGATGGACTTCTTTTTTTTTGAATTCTAGTTCTCTATATTTTTGGAGCTCTGGTAGCCACGCTAACTCAGTGTTCTGTAAACGATTACTGCGTTAAGCAATTTCGCTATGACTTTTTTTTATACCACTAAGGTGGCAGACAAGCGTACGGCCCACCTGTTGGAAAGTGGTCACCGTAGCCTATGGACGTTTGCAACACCAGAGGTGCAGCACTCGCTCTGCCGACCCAATATTAACCTTCTAAGACCCCTTTTGAAGAACCCCATACTACTGGAGACGTTCGGGAAAAACCAGGCAGGGAGTTCATTTCTCAATCTAAGCGTACGCGGAATAAAGTCGGTATCGGAGCTAACCGTATGTGAGCGCTTCGGACGCAAAGTGTGAGGGTGAACACCCTGTCTATGGCGAGCGGTGCGATGATAGAAGGTAGCCGTGGGCATCATATTAAACAACTCAGTTGTCAGTTGTACAGGCGATAGAACAGGCATAAGGAGGCAAAGTCTCTCCTATCGCGAAGGGGTTTGACACGGCCCTCTAGTAGAGGATCGTTAATAATCCTCATAGCACGCCCTTCTACCAAGTCAAAAGGTCGAAGCTGGTCCTTAGGTAGCGTTTCCGTGCTTAGACACGTTAAGACACGTTTTTCCCTGTTGCCAGTAACATGGCATTCGTTAGGCCAAGTTGAAGGTCTTATTGGCGGTTTGAAAAATTTCAACATCAGGTCGCCACAGCCTGCGCCTTTTCATTTCAACACGGCAATGGGCTCACCACCATGGGACAAAATGCATATTGTGAAATTTAGGCGTAAAGTATGCCTCTGCATACCCTTTCGAAGATAATATGTTTGTTTATAGCCGACAAATTCCACCAAAGACAGTCTTGAGACCACGCTTAGGTCTGTAATTACCTACTTTAAAAACATTGCCCCTTTTGTTGATTGTATATCACTGGAAGTATGAGGAGCAACTATGATTTGGCTATTCCTTTTTTAACAATATTGGAAGCGACCTATTGACTGCCTCTGTGGTGCGGTGGGAGTGAATTCGACTGCTACGCGAGAGGTCATGGGTTCGATTCCCAGCCAGGATAAATCTTTGTGTGATGAGGACGAGGGGTTATTCTGTATCTGGGTGTTATTTATCTATAATATGTATGTATTTAGAAACATATACGTATGTTTATCAGTTATTTGGTAACCATAGTACAACCTCTGCTTAGTTTGGAATCAAATGGCGTTGTGTAAGTTGTCCAAACGACCTGCCGTCTGACCTCCTAAACCAGTAAATATGTTGAACGCAGGTGCAACAGTAGTAGATGAGGCTGACACTTACACAAAACTGTTCTTACACAAAAAGTCATGTTAATACAGTATTTATTGTGACATTGAAGTAGTCAAACAAACAAGCATATTTTCACATTTATACTAGAATTTTACATGAAAATATCTTATCGTGCAAACGTGTTTCGTGCAATAAAATATTTTTGTCTGGATAAACCACCGACATACATCGCTATTTTAATAATCACAGCAATCTTTGCGACAAGTATAAACAAAAAAATAAATACATTTAGTTATTTATTGACTGAGGAGGCGATTGAAGCGAGCCGACGAAAGTCTCCGTTGTAAGTCCACTGGTACGGGAAAAATGCTATCGATGTCCGACCGTTCGTTCGTCCATTCAGTCTACAGGTCGTATTTTTCATTGGATTTGCATGCAACTTGGCATGGACAATTCTTGAAATAGCCAAAACCTTTTAGCTAGGGTGTATTTCGATCGGGGGGGAAATAGTCCCGTAGTGGATGGCAAGAGCGCTTAAAACGGTGTGTTTAGCCTTTTTCTTTATTTACTCCGAAGTCTACGGTTCATAGAACCACTAGTATTATTAAGTAGTATGTATGGTAATAAACGTTACTTACAACAGAAATATATCCTATTATTAATGATCCAATCCTTAAAGAGCAACAACAACATTTATTAATTCTTGGCAATTCAAAAACCATGACTTTAAATATACACAATACACTACACTAGATCAAGTACATAAAACAACTCTTCACTTTCCAAATTTTTCTTTTTTGTTCTTTTAGAAGTTAGAAATACCAAAACAGGTCTGGTATATTGTAAAATTGTTATAAGCAATGAGTTTCCTGGCGATAACGGTTTCAGCGTTATCATATTATCAGATATTGGTACAAAATGTTGATAAGGTGTGTGATCAATTAATCATAAACTGTTTTTTTTTGGACGTTTATCTTATTTACCCGAGTAAGCAATAGCTACACTAGCGGCACGCTGTGATAGACGTTTTGACGTTGTGTTTTTGGATGAAACATTGCTTAATGCTAACCAACCGTAAGCCGTTCTTGGACAGATGATACTGCAGCATCTATGGTCCAAAGTTCCGGTTGGAAAAGGATTCACAAAAGGATTTTCTAAAGGCTTTCACATCACTATTGTAATGTCAATACGGCTATCATAGCGTGCGTATAATATTGTTACATGTATTGGGGCTTCTCGAACGTAACAATATTTCATAGTAAGCGCCTTTCTAGACTTATTTTATTCTATTTATATATCTTCTGATATCGGGGGTCCTGGTCCTGTTTATCTTTCCGAGTAGTTACCCTGTGCTAGAGGGATGGATGGATGGGTACCGTGTCGGTTTGAGTCCGGTATGATATCCATGAATGTTACACATTTTAACAAGGGTTTATTATTTATTCAATATGTGAAAACAAATAGTAGCACATTAATACATGACATTCTTACAAATATACTTAATAATACTAAATATACCTACCCACTATATTTTCCACAGATTACTTTGAAGCCGCAAAACTAACTTAAATCAACATAACTAGCTATTTCATAAAAAACAAAAACAACAAGTACCTACAGTTGCAAGCAAAGCAAAGTTCAAGACAGCAATATTTGCAAACACACGAGAGAAACTCTAAAGGCAGAGCTTTACAAGTGTAAAGTTTACTGAAATGGAACTCATTGTGTTGTCAAACTTATAATAAAATTTATGCAGTAAATAACTTAGATTTTGATATTTTTTTACTTACCATTCTATGAACGAATGGATGGACTCCGTGGCGCAGTGGTAGTGTAGGTATACGGTTGCCGTTGCTTCTTGGGATCGTATGTTGGTTCGGCATAAATATTTGTGTGATCTTCAAACACATTTAGATGTTGTCTATGCGTGTGTATTTAGAAATATTTATATTATGTATGTCTATCAGTTTTTAAATCCCATAGCAAATCTTTTATTACCTTAGTTTGGGCTTTGTATCATTGGCTTAATATTCTACACACACCGGCACAATTAGCGGAACATAAAAAAAATGCTTAATATTTTTCAAAACAATTTTATTTTAAAAACCAATAAAAGCCATTCGCTGTCATAAATAAAATGCCATATTTTAAAATTAAAAGGTACTTTGTTTGGTGCAATTTAATTGAGAAAAATAAACATTACGGAAAAATTAACATTCTTGAATTTTCATGACGATTGGAATAAAGGATAAATCAGTATCGAGTATTTCCTCCACGTGCCCTTATCAAAGTTTCTACCCGTCATGGCATGCTAAGAATGATGTTGTCTATCGTTTCTTGGGAAAGTGTCTGCCATTCCTCCAATACGGCATTTCGCAGTTCATCCAAAGTCACAGGAGCGGGTATTCTGGATTTCACCCCACATTTTAGTAAGTCCCAGGCATGTGCAATCAGATTCATGTCTGGTGACCTTGCGGGCCACTCCATTACTGCGATGTTCACATGATTAAGGTACTCGCGAGTTCGCAGTGCGGTATGAGGCCAAGCATTATCTTGCATCAACACAAAGCCGTCACCGATAAAGGGGGCAAAAGGTACCACGTTTTCTTCAAGAACTTCCCTTATGTATCGATCAGCAGTCAGACTCCCTCTAATCCCACCCTCATTCCCACTACTGTGACTCCTGTAAACCAGGATCTACAGCAATGACCAAAACACCAGAAAAGTTATACCGAGCTCGATCTCGGTGAAGTCCCAGGAGAAGTTAGCATGTCTTGGAACCCGCAACGAAATTAATCAGAAGATAATGTGAGTTAGTAGGAAAAGAACGTAATGCCCCTTCCCTCCTTTGAAAAGCGGGAGACCTGGAAAGCAACTAGGTGTAAATCCTATAGAAATAGGGAAGCACCACTGTAATAGTAGATATAGTATGGGTCCTATGTGAGCTATGTTTGATTCCAGTAATATGTATGGCAGAAACGTTTAAAAGCACGAAAATTCACCGTCGATGCCACGAGATCCGCATAGTAAACTACTCTCGATGTTACTTGTAAACAATTAAGCATATTATATCGCTCGTTTTGCCAAATGCTACACTCCCAAAGTATATGATGGGCGGTCTGATCATATTTGTCATCAGCAGTTGAACACTGACAGAACAGTGACTCCACTAGCTTAAACGAATGTAATTTGCTCCTAAAGTTACCATGTCCTGTAAGAAATTGAGCAACACAGTGATCAACCTCCAGCCAGGATATTCTCAATCGTTCACGAACGTCTGGGAAAAACCGGTAGAGGTGGCGCCCTTTGATGGAAGTGTTCCAACGCAGCTGCCATTCGTCTAAAAGTTCTTCACGTACATTATCTCGATACAGCCTGGCAATTCTATGGCGATCTCTTGCTAACAAAAACCTATCATCCATGCCATCTTTAGCCGAATAAAACCGCGAATAAAGCCGCGCGTCTCTGAATTTCGAGGTCAACCGGGAGGACACCTGCCATCACCGGCAGAGCCTCCGTGCTAACCGTCCTGAAGGCCTTGCATAAAAATATCAAGGGGCAAGGCGTTGACTTTGAAGTAACTTTAACCGTGCAGCCCCAATTGTAGCCTTATCGGCCCATACCGGCGCCCCGTAACACATACAGCCCAGATAAGTGGCCCCGTAAACGACCTTCAGTGTTTTGAACGAAAGTCCCCATGTATTAGTAGATATTCTCGACAACGCGTAAAAGCTTTTTTTAGCCTTTTCACCTACAGTTTTTATGTGCTCAACGAATGCAAAATTTCTTTCTAAAATCAATCCTAAATAGCAAACCGAAGTTTTATTTTTAATGTAAACGTTATTGAATTTAATGCGCGGTGGTACTTTCAAACTTCCTTTCAAAAGCAGCTGAAATGTTTTGTTTGGAGCAAAAAATAACTTGTTTCGTACGCCCCACTCCGCAACGACGAGCAAGCACGTGTGGGCCAAGCTCTGGAGTCCTGCACGAGTATTTGACTGAACGAGTAACATACCGTCATCGGCGTATCCGGTCATTGAACAGACCTCCGGTAATGGTAAACTAAAAAAGTCATCAAATCCTAAGTTCCACAAGTGTGGACCTAGCACAGATCCCTGTGGACAGCCTATTGTTAACGTTTTGGTAACAGAATAATGACCTAGTTTTAAAGTTGTTGTACTTTGTGAAAAATATGAATAAATCAGAGAGTAAATATTTTTATAACAACCGCGAGACTTTAATTTCATTAATAACATTGGCCATCTAGGAAGATGGCCAGCACATATTGACAAACCGATGAAGTGACAGTTTTTCGCACTGATATCGCTGCGTCAATAGTAGATTTTCCTACTGTAAATCCAAATTATTTTTCGTGAAATTTAATACCAACAGGCCGGAGCCGGGGTACTATGAGACGCTCTAAAAGCTTTCCCAAGGAGGGCAACAATGTGATCGGTCGGTACGACTTAGGGTCATCTGGCGGCTTGTCGCCTTTTTTAGGAATAATCCGAATATAGCCACATCGCCAAATACGGGGGAACACTCCCTCGTTAATACATCGGTTAAAAACATTTAATATTACTTTACCCGACAGCTTGCAAGCCTTCTTTATCATTCTGTTAGAGATTTTATCATCACCCGACGCCTTACCTATGGACAACGACCTAACAATTTCGAGAAACTCATCAGAAGTTGGTAGGTCTGACTGAGGTGAGAATGGTGGCTCAAGAGCCCACTGTCTGACCTGTCTGTGATAATCACTATCGTTCTCCGAGCAGTCGTCCGGTATAAGAGAATTTCCGGTATAATTGTAATCCGCGGTTTCCTTCAGGCCTATAGTATGCGAGTTGTTAATTTTGATATTTCGTACATAGGCAAGATCAACAGAACGGTTGGCCCTAAACTCATGGTAAATAGGCGACCACGGACCCTCAGCTTCCAGCCCATGCACTAGTTTACGTAGCAAATTACCTTTTGATTTTTCAACAGCTGCCCTGTAATGGGACCTGGCAACTCTAAGAGCAAGTAAAGCGGTAATGTATTCCGCACCGTCACTAATTTTAAGCTTTTTAAAATAATTTAATTTTCTACGAGCTCTCCGGAAACGCCTTCGAAGCTCAGCCAAACGATCAGTCCACCAATTGCATCTCCGAGTGTTAGTAATTGATCCACGACCAATGGCCACGTCGGCACAGTAGGTAAAAGGTTCTGACATTAACGAAACACTCTCCTCGACAGACAGGTTACCACGACTAAAATCTTTTGCGTGAGCCGCAAACAGAGAACCAAAGAGCTCCCAGTTTGCGCCCCTAATTTTATATTTGAAATTACAAGTAGTACTTGGCGCCTCTCGTGTATCACCGGGTAAGAGCTTGTAAACGATTAGACGATGATCACTACAGGACGCATCCGGGAGGACACGCCATTCGGATATCGAGACGTCGCCGCGTGAAAGCGTCACGTCAATAGAAGACTCGCCCATAAGCCCTCAAAAAGTAGGTGGTGCATTGGGACAATTGTGTATAGATAGATTCATTTCTGCAATGAATTCTTCGACGGCACAGCGCCGGTCCCTATCGAATACACGTAGTTTGCCATACCATAATGTAGAAGAGGCATTGACATCAGCGCCTATGATTATTCTTTGACCCGCAAGAGACTGCAGGACGTGACGAAGATGGTGTAAGTGAGGATCAACATGATGTGAATATTGAAAGTAGCAGCTCACAACAAACACCTTATAGGCCGAAGAAGTAACCTCAGCAACAGCACAATGAGATGTCATGAGGTTGCTCAAAGATGTTACAGTAAAATTTGTACTAGAAACATAAATCCCAGCTCGTGCCTTGGCATCTAATTGTACCACTCTGTTACGCAGGCGGGTGCTCTGATATTGTTCCTGTAAGAAGACAATGTCTAGTTTGTTCTCTATAACTAGGTGGTCCAGTTCCGAAATAACTACAAGTAGTTTGTGCTCAGAATGAGCTGCTGCAGTCTATGCCTATAGGTATGACAATCCCTAGAGCCGCAACGTTGGTCATGTGGCTTCTTAAACCTTTTGCATGTGATACAGATCGGCTTAAAATCAGAGTTGTCTTTATGTGGACATGTTCGTGTATCATGTTCCTCGCCGCAGTTAGCACAGCTGGGTGACTTGCTGGTACAAAACTTGTGGACGTGACCGTGTTGTTGACATTTCATGCAACGCACTACATCGAGGTCATCAATAAATCTACAAGTGGCCCAATCAATAAATAATTTATCTTTCGTGGTCTCTAAATGATTCCGGATCTCCGGATCCAACTCCACGCCAATCCACTTACGACCGTTGTCCAACCAGCGCTTACGGACAATTTTTGAATTTTTTATAAAGTCGTCCTCGCTAACTTTTAATTCGTCCTTTATATTTTGACGATATAATGCTCTAATAAAGTCATTGTCTTCCATAGACCCAGGAACATCTTTCACTAATATTCTTGGTTTAAGACCTTAAGACTTGGTTTAAGGTTTTTCTAAACGCAAACCCGCTGATTTTATGGCGTCCACGGACTCCAGCTTCTTTAGCTGGTTTTCGCTCGCAACACGTAAGACTACACCCGATTTCGCGGTTTTTTTAACGCCTACTATTTGAAATCCGTCATTACTTGGCTTGATAGCCTTCATAAGTCGTCGCCTGTTTAGTCGCAGACGATGTTGTGTATTCGCTAGTACGATCAGGTGCAGGGTAAGCTATCACGCAGGGCCGGGCGGGAAGAGCCTCCACTGCGGTGGGAGCTGGGGCTGATTTTGTCGGCAAACGTAGCTTCAGTTTATCGGCATAAGTCATTTTCGGTTGACATTTAACAGATTGTAATTCTTTGGCCATATTTGCTATCTTAGTCTCATTGCAAGATGATTTTAATGCTAACATGGAAATAATACCGGTCAAGCGCTGGGTCATGTCCATGATTGATGTTTTATTACTTAGCTTGATACGAGATCCCTGATCGTTAACTAAATTATTGATTGACGCTAAATAGCTGTTAGCTTGCTCGACTAAAGTACAGTATTCATCCTGACTATGATGCTCCAAGAGGTCACTGTTGATTAATTTAACCGTCTGTACCCGTTTGTTTAAAGTGTCGGCTGTATGGTAAACCGGTGACATTTCACTAAATAGTCGCTTTGCCGGGGGCGATCTCGATATTGCACATACACGATTACCTCCCCCTCTATCGGGGGGTTCATTTCGTAAAGACATGATTTTTATAAAATTATTTAACGGCACAAGCAAATAATGTAAACAAAGTGCGCATTCACACTCAAAGTTAAATTTATTCACTGATACCTACACGTAAGAGAAAAAAAATAAAAGTAAAAACTTACCGAATGATAAACCACAATATTTACACGATTAACGACAATAAAACTAAATTCCACTTACGTGCTACCGAACACAATCACTAATATCTTACTTAAACCAATTCACGAGCTGGGATAATAAATTTAAACCAAAAAAAATATGAAAATAATAACAGAGCGATTGCATAGACCCGCTTGCTAGGCCAAAGCGAGAGGGTAAGTCAGACTCCCTCTATCGAGCACCACTAAGTCCGTGCGAGCTCCCAAACATATCCCCCCCAAACCATTGTGGACCCTCCGCCGTATGCTACCGTAGTTTCAAAATGTAACTGATTGTATCGTTCCCCTTCACGTCTTCATAATCTTTGACGTCCATCAATTTGATTGATGAAAAGTTTACTGCAAAGGTTTCACTCTTTTTTTTTATGTTCCGCTAATTATAAGGTGTGTGTATAATACTTATTCATTTAGAAACTTGATTTTATAGATTCCCGTTTGACGTAGGAAACGGGTACGTGAAGTTTTGTAATTCATTTTGTACTTCACCACGCGAGCAAAGTCGCGCTAGTACCTAAAGTATAATTTAATAACTTTATTTATGTTCTTAAAAAGTAGGTTATCAGTATTTTATGCGCTCTTTATTGATAACAATTTGTGTGTGTTGATATTGATGTAATATATGTTACTATTGACAATACAAGTACTTTTTTTTATTTTGTGCAACTCTGTTATCGCAAGGTATAACGGTATAAACATTATTTTTTTTGTAATGATGTTTATGGCATGGCTACTTCGGCCTTTGTTTCATATAAACAGTCTTCGACAAACGTAATGTTGCCAGTGGTGATTAACGTCATTGAGACGTGACCCTTGACAGTGATTCTCAATGTGAAACTTGCTGTTACCCAGAGGACAGTGGAGAAGGCCATGTTCTGAGTGCCACTTCGTGATCAAATCCATAATGAGGATTTTGAAAGAAGGGAGTTTAATTTATAGCCGAAAGAATCACCCGGCCTAAGTGGCAGAGGGATCAACATTGATCGTAGAATGACAAGTATTGTTGATGGTTCACTTTTTACACAGCGCCATTTATTTATTTATACATAGGAAAATATACAGCTTATTAAAACTAAAAATATGTTAAAAATTAACTACTAAAAGCCATTTATGTGTTTTCAAAAATAAGTTTCTACAAACGCTTAGTTAGGTATATTACAACATAAACAGGACTGAGTCATTACCACAATATAGCAATAAAAGATGAATTTATATAAAAACAAATTTAACAATATTTAAAAACTATCCTAGGCATTAAAATACTGGTTAGCCATTAACTGCCTGAGTGCGACCTGCCGGGTATTAAATACATCAACTGACTGACTTTAGCCCTAACTTAGCTATAAGCTTGTGCTATGCACAACATTTTTAGATAACTGATAAAAATACTTATGAATTTCTTAATACATATAACATGGGATCCACCCAAAATCCGAAACAACCATTTGTGAATTACCCAAATATTCATTCCGATCCAGGAGCCGAAAGATGGACCTCAGCGCGCCAATAGCTCATCATCATCCGAGCGTCTGTCCCAGTTGCGTCTCGCGACGCCCGGGGTCCGCTTTCCTACATTTTATCCTCCACTTCGCACGGTCGTCGGCATCCCCTGTAGTGAGACCATTGGCACGCATGTCATCCCTTACGACGTTAAGCCAGCACTTCTTGGGTCTTTCCCTCTAACCGGGACCCGGCGGGGCTGACATGGCCAGACATTTGTTACCTATGTAGCCCGGCGGTTGCCGCAAGACGTAACCATACCAACGAAGGCGACACTCTTGCAACTTGTCTGCAATGTCACGGACGTGAAGGCTGCCGCGGATGCGAGAGTTCCTCACGCGGTCCATCCGCGTGACTCCACACATCCACCGCAGCATCTTCATTTCCGTGACACGCAGCTCCTGCTTGTGTCGCTCCAATATCGGCCACGTCTCACTGCCATGTAAAAGGACAGGTCTAATAATAGTTTTGTAGACCTGTCCCTTCAACCGGATCGGCATTTTAGGGTCACAAATGACACCGGTCATCTCCCGCCATTTGGCCCACGCGGCAGCAATGCGTGACTTGACATCGCAATCGATGTCACTGGACGTGTGAAAAACAGGTATTTAACCTGGGATGTGGGATCTGTCGAGTTTAGTCAGCGCGCCAATAGCTATTAGGCAAATAAATAATTATTATTTAAATTGAAAACGGAAAATAAAAGATAGATAGGCTGATGTCACTTCTTCAAAGATTGGATGGCTGAGCTCCGTGGCGACGACTTCGCTGCTGATCGCCATCGAGAAAAGTATAAAATCCTCCCACACTGTTTCTACTCTATGTTAATGAACGGTGTAACATGGCTCTATCTCATTGCAAGATTTTTGCTTACGCTGATGACACGGCTATAATTATAGATGGTGCAAATTGGGATGAGATAAAACTAAAAAAAAACTAAAACTAACTATCTTCACGCTGTATCCCTGACGGGGTAGTCAGATAAAACTTACTGCAGAAATTAACCTTAAAATAATTAATAATTGGCTATCAAATAATTGTTGTCTCTAAATCTTTCCAAATCCCAATTTATTCCATTTTCTATCAGAAATTGTACGCAGCCTCCGTCCCGCTTTGAACTGTTTTCCACTTTAATTGCAACCAAACCAATCCTTGCAGCTGCCCCCCCCCCCCTATTACTCAATCTACTGCTGTAAAATATCTCGGGGTGTATATTGATCGAAATCTAAACCGTCACTATCAAATCGATATTTATTTATTTATTTATTTTACGACACTCTGCCGACGCCGAGACCTTGCAAATGGTCTATTCCGCTCTTTGTATGTCAATCGTATCATATTGCATTTCAATCTGGGGCAGCACTGACAAGACTGCCTTTATAAAATTGAAAGGGCACAGCGGGCGATACTCAAGGTAATTCATTTTAAAATCTTTAGATTCCCAACCAAAGAGCTTTATTCTATAGCCGGGGAAGTGGCTAACCTAACCTAACAGTGGGACAAATCTTCATTTATCGAGCAGTCTTGCGCCTTCATCCCCATATAACTCCACTAGATCCAGGCAAAAGAAAAATACGCAGAGCCTGTTATGTACCCCCACATAGAACTACTTTTTCTACACGACAGCTCCCTATCTCAAGCTACAAAACTTACAATAGTGTCAACAAAATTCTAAATATACGCAAACTTAATAAATATAATGTTAAAACTAAATTGACTGAATGGTTACTAACTTGAAATTATAATGAAACAGAGAATATCGTAAACATTTCTTGAAATGCTTAGAAGAGCGCTTGTTACGTATTGGTGAGAAGTAGAATAATTATCTTCATATACACACACACACACACGCGCGCGCACACACACACACACACACACACACAAACACACACACAAACACGCGCACATACATACACACACCAATTCGATACAATTTCGCAAAGGATTTTGCGAAATTGTACCATTAAGAACGTAAATAAGCGTAATAAATGATTGAGTGGAAGTTCGTCATTTTCAAAGTTGGAAACATGAATTTACGTACACCTGTTTCTGGTTACTAATAAATGACCACGTGTACCGCGGTATCGCAAAATTTTACCTATAAGGAGCTAAAACAGGGTTGTATTACCTGACTCAATAATCACGAAATCCACGGAGCTGACGCTCCGAAGCTATGAAGCTATGAAGTCCAAACTTCGCATTGGGGTCCCTTTTAATACGTAGTGCCCCCTATGAGGGAGTTTTGTGAATTTTTACCCCTAAGGACATAAATAAGGGATAAACAGTTGTATGGAAGATTGTCATTTTCAAAGTTAGTAACATGTACTTACGTACCTACACCTGTTTTAGAAGAATCTCCTAAGGCTTGTATTACCAGCGAATTCGGTGTTCCCACGGGAACCAAAACTATGTTAGTAAACCATGCATAGCCTAAACATTAAACATGGAAATCTGAAATTTGGTGAATCTATACTTTAAGTCTTTGGGTAAGCAATAAAGACGGGATTCCCGATATTTCCATGGAAACGGAAACTACGCAGATGAAGCCACATACAGTCTAAACTATCAAACCTAGGTGATCAAATCAATTTTGGTGAAAGTATTTGTTAGGTATCTCTTAAATCAGCACTAAGACAGGAATATACGGTATTCCCACGGGAATGGGAACTACGCGGGTAAAACAAAACACAACCTAAAATTTGGTGAACGTATTCTTTACGTACCTATGATAGATGAGCATAAATAAAGAATTCCCGGTATTCCCACGGGAATCTAATCTTACCAATCACTACATATTATAAAACAAAGTCGCTTTTCGCTATCTGTCCCTATGTATGCTTAGATCTTTAAACTACGCAACGAATTTCTATGCAATTCTTTAATGATAGAGTGAGTCATAGGGACGGTTTTTATGTATAATTTGTTAAGTTTTCGTATACATTAACTTAATTATAACGATATATGTTGGCGGTGTCGGAAAAAAATATGCAGTCTGGGAGCTTTTAACGAAAACGCTGCCTAAACCCTAAAATATATAACAAAATAATGTATCGTGGAATTGTGTATCTAATATAGGTCTACAAAAAAGTCCGCGATGGTATATGTCTAACTCTTAAGGATAACATAAAAACTAAACTTAACTATCTTCACGCTGTATCCCTGAAGGGGTAGTCAGAGAGGACAGATCGCCAGGCTTCGCGATCCATGCATACTTCTTTCGCTTCTTTAAGATTCATCTATCGCTTCATACACGCACGTCTGGGTATCCGAGTACTTTTGACCTTTCCGTTTTTGAGTAATCTGCTCACGTGGTCTTCATATGTAAGTCTCGGCCTACCCTGACTTCTTCTACCCTCTGCTTTCGCACAATAGATATTCTTCGTCAATCGTTCTTCACTCATTCGTTGGACGTGTCCAAACCAACGGAGCACGCCCTTTTCCTTTACCCTAATCTCGCATTTAGTTCTTACGTCATTTCTTTCAAATACTAGAACCTTAGTTTTACTTGCATTCAAGCGAAGACCCTTACTTTCACACTTTCATATTAATGACTAATGCCTGAAGGTCGGCTTCTGATGAGGCCATGAGCACCGCATCATCAGCGTACAGCAGACAGTTTACTGAAAAGTCACCCAAATTCACACCTTTATCACAATCTTTCAACTTCTGCAGGCAACTGTCCAGATACACTATGAACAGCCAGGCGGACATGACACAACCCTGTTTGACGCCTGTACAGACATCAAAAAGAGGTGACACATCCCCCCTACTCGCACGCAAGCCTTACAGTCCTTATAAAGCGACTGTATTGCCCGCAGTAGCGAGCCGTCCACACCATATCCGGGCAGCAAATCCCACAGAGTTTCCCTCACAACGTTATCAAATGCTTTCTCCAGATAAACAAAAGCGCAGAAAATCTTCTGGCTAATAGCCAGAAACTTCTCCGCGCTCATGCGGAGAGAAAACACTTGATTCATGCAACCTCTTCCACGTCGGAATCCGCATTGAGCCTCCCATAAATATCTTTCAGACTTTTCTTGTATTCTTGCCGTTATAATCTTTGCATACACCTTACTAGCTAAGCTGACCAAGCTGATCGCCCTGTAGCTGGAGCAGTTTAGGCGCGAGCCTTTCCCTTTGTAAATAGGTACTACTGCTATTCGCCAGTTATCTGGCCCGTCCGCCAGCACAAGTTGCATAACAGACATAGAGTGTCCCAGACGCGCGATCCACCGTACTTGATCATCTCAGCAGTAACTCTGTCTTTTCCCTCAGCCTTACCACATTTCATACTTCTTATCGCTTGTTCAATTTCTTTCATACTAATGACTTCAATGACATCGGGATCCGGAGCATCGAAGTGAGCTCCACTTCCCGATGTGGCATCTCTGTCTTTTCTTGCTTACATCTTTTTATAATATTCACTCCCTCTCTGCAGGACGTCAGTTTGGTCTGTTAGGACGTCATTGTTAACACTAAGCACTTTATTCATACTGCAGATTGCCGAACAACTCCGGGTCTTGCCTACCTCTTTTCAGAAGAGCCTGGCATTATCCCGGAAATTGGACGACAACCTTTCATCCGCTTTCATTCTGCACCTTTCACGAGCTTCTTCTATCAGTGCCTTCGTGTTAACTTTTTGCAGCTTGTATCTCTCTTTCATATTAAAATCATTCCGCGAGGCTAAGTAGTCTAACCATGCTTTCTTCTTCATTCGAACTGCTTCTTTCACTTCCTCATTCCACCATGCGTCACGCTTATTACTATTGCCTCTTCTCGTTTCTCCACACACTTCCACAGCGGCATTTACCATACTATCTCTAAGGTTCTGCCATACACTTTCCACATTCGCACTACTAACATTGACGTCACCAAGCTTTTCAGCTACACTTTCTTTATATTTATCCCTAATGGATGCATCCTGCAGTTTCCAGCTTTTGATGCTATAAGTAGGCTCAGGTTCAGGACACTCGGCACGATGACGCCAACCCGCGAACAGACCCCTAATCCTAGTTATTACTAGGTAGTGGTCTGATCCTAGCTCAGCGCCTCGATACACCCTTGTGTCCATCACCTGTTTACGGAGCCAACTATCCATTAGGAATAGATCTATCATGCTTCTCTTTGACTTACATCTCCTCGTATGCATATGAATTTGTTTGTGGTTGAACATTGTGTTCGCCACAAACAAATCCTTTTCCTATAAATTTTTATTAAAGTGGAAAAAGACAATTTGATTCGAGACAGGGATTGAACCTGTGGTTAGGCAAAGGTCACAGGTTCAATCCCTGTCTCGAATCAAATTGTCTTTTTCCACTTTAATAAAAATTTATGAGAAATTTAGCAAATAATTGCTTTAAAAATTTATCAAAATCCTTTTCCTTACAAAATGCCAGTATAAGCCTGCCCTTTTATCCCCTACTTCTCGAGTACCGACTCAAAACCATCGCGAGCGGTACCCACCCATCCATTCAAGTCTCCACATACTATAAGTCTTTCATTTCCTTCTATCACATTTAGAGCTTCTCTCATACTCTCCCAGAAGTCCTCTAGCTCACTCGCGTTTGACAAAGATACTGGCGCGTAAGCAGCTACCAGGAAAATCTTCGTCAAACCAAGTTTTAGACGGATCCAGAGGATTCTAGGACCTACTAGTTTGTACTCATACATACCGGAGGCCAATCGCGAGGACAACAAAATTCCAACCCCTCGACTGCCGTGCTCGCTCTCTGGTACTCCAGACCATAGCGCGAGCACCCCACCCGGGAGCTCCAAGACTTCGCTGCCCTTGCGCTTGGTCTCTGTCAAGCACACTACATCTAACTTTCTCTCATTCATAACATCCATCAACTCATTCATCTTATCTGCCATTCCTCCCCTAACATTCCACGCAGCTACCCTGCACTCCATCCTCCACTTCCCGCCGAGTCGGGCCGCGCGTGTAGGGTAGCGGTCCCCTACGCCGCTCTGGCACACACTTTTCGCACCAGCGGGGACTAACTGGTGCGCGTCGCCTCGGGGGCACGCCCTAACATTGTTCGCCCTTGCGGTGCTCGTGTTGGAGTAGAATTGCAGCCGTAGCTGGCAGGGATGGCGACGTGCACGCTTCTACTCTTCATCCCCATAACATACTATATCCATTTTAATACTTAAAAAAAAACAGCAATTATAAAGCGGTAATTTGAAGGCTATTTACACAAATACATTATTAATCCTTATCATTTTTAATATGTTAGTTGGCTTCAGAATTTTACGAAGATTATTTTGTCTCTTTACACTTTGCAAATTAAATGAATATCTTAGGAAATACGGCACTATCAAAAAAATGCGCAATGAAATTAATTTCGTGTAACCATTCGACCAGGCAGTGCGGGCGTAGGTACTTGAGAGCGGAGAAGTAATCAAGTAATTTGGAAAATGTTCACACATTATTGTGAAATTAATAAACGACGGGATTAAATAGGTGCCACTGGGTTCGAAGTATGTCACGGCGAAGACGTGCGGGACAGCTAGTTATATTATATAACATCCGGTTTAGATACTGCATAGAATTTGTAGTCGCGTTTGTGTTCTGAAAGTAAACAGTAGTAAGTGTAAAATACAGGTATTAACGCGATCATGCTTATTTACCTTAAATAGCTTGACGTTTCGACTGGGTTGCACCAGCCGTGGTCACAAGCAGACTGGTGACTGGTGGACTCAAGCTATTTAAGGTAAATAAGCATGATCGCGTTAATACCTGTATTTTACACTTATTTTCATCATGCAACGCGAAAGTTTAAAAGTTAGTAAACAGTAGTAGTTCGTTTAACATAATAATACGCAATAAACCCAAATAATAAACATATATAGTAGTTTGTTTATATTTAAATACCAGTGTATCCCAGTCTCTAGCTCAGGAGTAGGCGTGGACTAGCAGCATAATCCAGTAGCGGACTCCTGTTACTATTGACTCCAGAAGGGCGACACCATACATATCATAACTAAAGAGATATGGCGAATGCAGTGTTTACTATGCGAACCTGTGTCTCCAAGTATATCGGCAATCCGCGACGTGTGGACCAGACATCGCAATAAAATGACTGTTAGCTTATCAGCTTGGCATTCTATTACTGTATGATTGGCAGAGGATATCGTAAAACATAAAAAAAAAGTAACTGATATTATTTATAGTGTTTAATAAGTTACATTGTAATCCAAATTAAGATCGCTTGTTCAGGAAATGGTGATAGCTTAGTCCATCTAACTAGTTAGATGGACTAAGCTATCACTCTTAGAAGGACTAAGGGTGATAGCGCCGCGCGCTTGTTTCATATCTCTTTAGTTAAGATATTTATGGGCGTGACAGGTTATGGTGGAGGCGCCGTGCTTTTCGGCACTTATCGCCACTAAAGCACTGAATTTTAGTGTGGGTGGGTTACAGATTTTCTTCTGTATACCCGCAGATGTTGTGTCGAGTCCTGTTAGGTGAGACGATAAAATAACTGGCAAAGAGTCGATATGTAATTGTGCGACATTCCTTTTTACACACTGCCGTCTAACTCAAAGTAAGCTAATATAAGTTTGTGTCATAGGATCTATACGACTGATATACATACTTATATATTTCTAAATACATAAATATTTTACATAGGTAACACCCAAACTCCGAAATCAACATTTGTGGATCACACAAATGTTTGTTCCGACCCGGAAATCGAACCCGGGACCTCAGTCTCAGCCGCGCGGCAGCCGCATACACTACCACCGCACCACTGATACATACTTTATTTAACAACCAGTAAACAAGAGATTAAAATTACTGTGAATTGTTAATCTCAAATTGTGTGTTCTTATTTATTAACACGAGATAAATCTGAATACTCCTCTGCACTGATAAAATAAAAATAGGAAAGCCAATATAGAGACAATTAAGTTACATTAATATTTAGTTTAGAATTTTACAGTTCAAAGCAGGGTTAAATAGTTAAATAGTGATTCCATTAAAAATATAGTAAATAAATAAATATTGTGGGAAATATTTTTTATATACAGCGCCGTCTAGCCCAAAGTAAGGTAATATAAGCTTGTGTTATGTGATCTAGACGACTGATAAGCATACTTGTATATTTTTAAATACATAGATATTATACATAGGAAACACCCAAACTCTGAAACTAATATTTGTGGATCATACAAATATTTTTTCGCATACTCTACCACTGCGCCACCGAGGCAGTAGTAGGTTGTAGAGTGTCTTGAAAGTCCCTCTGTGTGCCCGAAATGGTAGAAATACTTTAGCTTTTGCTAGCAGGCGGTGGCGTAAGCTCGGCGCTGGTGCACCAGGCAAGACGACAGCACGGCAGAAGGTAACCCAGAAGATAAGTAAAGATGAAAATTGAGAAAACAGGCGAGTAAAACCGGTATACAAAAAAAAGTGACAGTTTGTCATTTTTACATAGGTGCTTAGTGCGCTAATTAGGACACAGAGGAACTTCCTAATATATTGTCAATCACAGGGCAGTGTGAGGTAGGAACTTTTGGTGACACAGTGTGATACGTGGTCACGTTGTTCCAATCTAGATAAATGCATGTAAGTTTCAGCCGTTTTTAAACACAAGGTGTTTAAAAACGGCTGAAAATGCTTACCTGAATTACCAAAATTACCTGTGAATGCTTTAAATGCTAAAACCCTAGACAAAACTGAAGTTTTATTAATTGATCGCAATCGGCATGCGGTGAGTGTGGAAAAATAAAGAAGCTACTGCCTTTTGGGTCGACCGTTTTATTCGTCCACGACCCGCGAACTCTTCTCAGTCAATTAATAAAAAGACACGACTGACAAATGAAATAAAATACAATAAATAAATAAATAAGGCGAAGAATATAGTTGAGGGTAGAAAGAGTCAGGCTAGGCCGAGATTTACATATGTAAGCAGACTGCTCAAAAACGGAAAAGTCAAAAGTACTCGGATAACCAGACGTGCGTGTATGAAGCGATTAATAAATGTACAGGAAAAAATCATAAGACTTTTAATGCGCTCATCAACTTAACTTCCAAATAAACCTAATACTAGGGACTAGGGGACTATTAGGTTTATTTAGAACAAACCAATTGTAGTAACAAACTAATTTTATCTGCTGAGGTTCAAAAGCGGGAAGAAAATGCCGCAGCGCGCTAAATATAGTTTGACCACGACCGCTGTACCGCTCACTGCGTACAATTTTGTACAGAGGTCGTGGTCAAACTATATGAACGCAGTGAGCGGTACAGCGGTCGTGGTCAAACTATAGTGTTGCAGAGCTATCGATAGTTCGATACTCCTTCTATGTGTAGTAGTCCCAGCACAGACTTCCCGGCTCAGCATGAAAACAGACTCGTCTTTGATATAAGTACCAACCCTTTATCAGTTGTCAACGAGTTATCAACGAGTGGATCATTTACATTATCATCATAATCGACACGGTAATCCTGGTTGCATCTAACATAATTAAGTAAAAAATTCTTTATATTGCATAGATTTTAACGGCGTTTGCAAAATGTCATACACTAGAATCTAGTATAGATAATTTGTTTTTAACGTGACCACCGGTTCGGAGCACGACTTACACGACCCGACCCACCTGAGAAGAACCGGCCAGAAACTTAGAAAGGCTTTTTTTGAAGGCTTACTTACATATAATATTATTTCACGATGCTAGCAGATCATGTCCTGGCGTACATGTCCTGCAAATAGTCTTTAACAGCGTAATAGCCTTTTCCACAAAGATTTTTAAAATTAACTTTTTAAATTTATTTAATAGTAAATCTCTCAGGTCACAGGGAAGCTTATTGTAAAAGCGTATACAGTTACCCTGGAAAGAATATAGAACAATAGCTATGAACTTCCCGAATGATCGACCGATTCTTTTAATATTCCTCCGATGTCTTGGCGCGGAGAAGGAACAAAACATAAAATAAGCGTGGTATAAGGCATCCGCATCTACTCTGATGGAATCAGTCGTCTCATACAACTGATGATATTTCAGAACGATAGGAAAGATCCTTATCTATTAGTACCAATCACGGGAAACGCTCGCAAATGTAAATGCCACAAAGTGGTCACCCATCCGACGACCAGCCATAGTGAAATTTGCGTACCTCAGTGATCGTTTACCGAACACTGAGACCGCGGGGCCACGAGCGATACGTAATGCGAATTTCATATAGGTATTATTAATTACTCCCTCTGTGCTATTATTGTCTCCGTTGCTACGTAGTGCCTGAAGTTATGTGTAGAATTCCAATAATGAAAACAAAAAACAAAATTGAAATAAAAAAAAAACAAATTGAATGTTTTTATAATTTTATTTATGGTTTTAAGTTTTAAGTAAGGTATTAAGTACTTTGTCTGATGTATTAACAAATATTGATAGTAATCATAGTTCTTCTTTTCCATCGTCTTTTTAAAATCCTGCTATTATGTTATTTTTCTTTGTTTTTGTCTTTTTGGTTTTCTTGTTTTCTTCATCTTTCTCTCCTCCATATGATTCTTTTTTTAATTTAGACCATAATTCAGAAGTAATGTGACATCCATTTCTGAGCTTGGGTCTAAATTCACCACGTGGGTGAAGCAACGGGCAACAACTTTATGTATATATTCTGTTTCAAATCGATAGCGTGAAACGCCCCCTTGAATCGGTCTAGTAACTGTATATTTGTTTACATGATATTTAGAATTTTATCATAATATGGGCGGATATTTAGGCTTGATTTCTAGATTGCAGCTTGATATAGGATGGGTACCTATATTACCTATAAGTAGGAGATTACAATGGCTCAGGAAGCTTTGGACATTCATATCTACGGATTTCGGGAGCGAAGTAGGTTTGTAAGAAGTGGAAGGGGCTGTTTTAAAGCGAGTAATGTGAAATATTTTATTATTTTCGAGTGTGGGTCGAATCCTTAGCGGCCTAAAGTTGTGCTCTTGGATTGGGCAGGGACACGGGTTCATCCCACTTGACCTCTTGAAATTTTCTAAATAAATAATGTAGATATATTTTAACTAGAAAACTATCGTTATTTTCACACATTATAAATAAGTAAACGGGATTACTCACGTTTTTCGACCAGTTATTGACCGACCGGTTTTAGCTTATTTGAGGAGACAGTTTTTTTAGAGGCGCGAACTGTTGACCGAGGGCTCTTTTCCCGCACTTAAATGAACTATCTATATTTACTTATAACAATGTTCATTTCGTTTGTGTACGCTTCGAATACCGGTATTTTTTCGCCTAATTCTCATTGGAACTTTCGCTAGTTTTCTGACAATATTTAGGCATTTACAATTGCGTTGTCGTCACTATGAAAGAGTTCTGATCAACTCTACTATGACTTTAAAAGATTTAAGCACCTAAGGTAAAATTTTAAGCGACATCCAATAAGTCTCCCGAAAATTCTGTGAAAATGTGAAACACCCCACAAGGACTTCAAATCCCTCAGGTTATAGGATTCCAGGATATGGGTTCCAGGATATAGAATTCCAGGATATAGGATTCCAGTATATAGGATTCCAGAATATAGGATTTGTATTACACACTCAGCTACAGCAGTCACTCATCCAAGGACCACCCATAGCGACAGTACAGAATATAAATAGTGTAATGTGATATTTGACTTTATGTATGTGTATAAATGCGTACTATTATAATAAAAGTATTTGTTTAGACGTCAATTTGTACATATTGTCCTTGATCATCGCTGCCGTTCCTGTTGCAGTCTGCTGTTGTTTTTTTACTAGAGTTGGTGATTGTCATCGAACATTCTGCTTCAACCGCATTGTTCTCAAACTGAAATTGGCAGTCGTTTTCTAACTTGAGCATTTGGCTTCTTACCAACAACGTAACATAGCTCTGTATAACTGTAACCAAAACGAGTATGCCTAAATGAAAATGATACACCAAATATCTGTACCAGATGCAGGTTGAGGTGACCTGCTGTTAAAAATTTTCAAGCCTCCCTTTGTCGTTAAACTTGGCTTATATACATTTATATTCTTGGCTACAATAAAATAAATAAATTTCAATATTGTAGGACACTTTTCATACAGCGCCATCCAGCCTAAAGTAAGCTAATATAAGCTTGTGTAATGGGATCTAGATAAATACATACATATTATACATAGAAAACACCCAAACTCCGAAACACACATTAGTGGATCACACAAACATTTGTTCCGACCTAGGAATCGAATCCGGGACATCAGGCATGGCATTTTTAAAAAATTGGGATTAATTATCCCACCCGCATTTACATTACTGTGACTCCTGTAAACCAGAATCTACAGCAATGACCAAAACCACAGAAGTTACACCGAACTCGATCTCGGTGAAGTCCCAGGAGAAGTTAGAATGTCTTGGAACCAGTAACGAAATTAATCAGAAGATAATTTGAGAAAGTTGGAAAAAGAACGTAACGCCTCTTCCCTCCTGTGCAAAGCGGGAGACCTGGAAAGCTACTAGGTGTAAATCCTATAGAAAAGGGAAGCTCCACAGTAATAATATATTACTAAATGAGCTATGTTTAATTCCAGTAACATGTATGGCAGAAGCGTTTAAAAGCACAAAAATTCTCTAATGACGCAACGAGATACGCATAGTAAACTATTCCTGATGTTAATTGTAAACTGCTTAGCATATTATATCGCTCGTTTCGCCGAATGCTACACTCCCAAAGTACACTCAAGCGTGGCAGTCGCATACACTACCACTGCGCCACCGAGGTAGTCAAAATCATTACTTAGCTTAATTGCACTTTAAGACCGCCATATTACTGACAACCAACGACTTAATATGCCTTCCTTAATAGAAATGCAACAAAGGCAATAGCGTAATCGCTCACAGAACACTGAGTTAGCAAAAAACAACTTGATAAAACCGTAAAAAAGTGTAAAAATGGCGGCTTAATGACGGCTGGGTGACATTACACATCAATACTAAGAAAATCACAGGTGTCAATAAAAAATAACAGCACAGCAGCAGCAAGGCAATGAGCGTTTCATGCTAGTTTCATGACATGAACATGCACACACAGAAAAGGCATGAACACTTACAGATATAAGCCAATGAGAAGAAAACGCCAACAAAGCTGATCATCAAAAACACCTGCGGCATATGGTGACCGAATTGATAAAGATCATATAGATTCATTCCAATACTGTTTAGACCCGTTAATGTTACTACAGTCAACAAAAATATGTTATGGTAATAATATTTCTTGATCAACGCTGCGTTTTTCTGAAAAGAAAAAGGGTTTATTCTTCATATAGGTACTATATACCTACTATTCGGGACATCACGCAAAGTAACATTGACATTCATATACGAAATTAGATAACATAGTATTTTCGATGGGGAATAAGGATTCAAGCTATCCGGGATGTGCAATTCAGTAATGAAAAAACTTGGACGTAAAAAACCTGTGCCAACCAAAAGTGACGTAGTGAGTGTGGTGTGTCGACGGCCTTATCCTACATTATAATAATTATGGACGGTAACACAGCAAAGTAACTACATGCATAGTCTCGTCCAACGTCACAGCGTCAAAAACGTCGGTGTATGTAAGTATATGTATAAAGTATGAGTATACAATACACCGCAAAAGTTTAAAAATAACATGAGAAAAGAGCTATTACACGGTTACTCTATCCGTCCTCCATGAGCGTGACTTTGGGGGTGATGGTTAGTAAATACAGCCTCAGGGACCTTTTCTTTAACTTAGTGTATACAGATGCTTTCAAACTCTACCAGGATCGAACTAAAATATTGTTTATCAGGATATATACCTACCATGTCAACATTCATGCGCGTATCCGATATTTCGGCACTGCACGGCACAGCGCATGAAATTGGACATAGTAAATATCCCGATAATAAATATTTTACAAACATATACACATTTCACCGTATGCAGTTTTATCCCACGTAACAGGTGGTGAGCCCATTGCCGTGTTGAAATAGACACGCAATAGACAGTATTTTAGTTATTTTAAAGAAATTCTTATGTCCAACCAGAATCATTTTCAATTTTCGACTTTGTTGGTGATTACTGCCAACTGCCTTCCAACCCCGTAAGGGCGTAACTGTCAGCAGGTACACCGCTAGCAGGTTAATCGCTTAAGCCTCGGAGATCTTAGTGGGCTTCTTGCATGCAGGCTCAGGGTGGCAGCGCCTAATAGGGTATGTGAGAATTAACCCTTAATAACGGACAAGGGTTATCTGGTGTTGGAGACCAAGGGTGATCCAAAACCAAAGAGTTTTCCCAGTGAGAATCAAACCGACTAAAGCCACTCATTGCTCCATCACGGTTGCGTACAGCCAAGGAACTTGAAATAACTATCTTCACGCAGTATGTGTAAGTATTCTTTTTACGCTTCCTGCAGAAATACAATAAATCTCGGAATAAATATTTGGCACTAATCGTTCCTCACTAATTCGTTGGTCGAGTCCGAAACAGCGTAACACGCCCTTTTCTAGCTTAATGCTGACACTTTCATTAAAACCTGTCATATTGCGTATCACTTCGTAACGTATTTGTTCGGCCAACGTTACATCGCACAATAAGATACTACATGCATAAGTAAGTACGCAAAAAGTAGGATCAATTTTGAGGATTAACAACTGGTCAAATAATTTTTTTTTATTCAAAATTTTGAATTTAGTACAATGTGTGCTACGTAAAAAATTTACTTTTTTTAAAATTTAAGCTTACCTTGGGTTTTGGCGGGAAACAGCGAATGACGCGGTCGCCACTCCGTTATTAATTTTTCAAACTAGTGTATTTTCGGGTGTTTATGTGTAAAAATGATGGTGTTTTAAACATAAAAGCTTCGACAACATGCACAAGTGTTGTGAAAGTGGATAACTTAGTGGAACGCGGTATTTTCTGTTACCTTCCAAAATCCACATATTATAACTGCAGTAAAATTTACCATAATTTTACTGCAGTAGAACTTTTAACAAACCTATACATGAATACGCTGCTATCAATAAGAATACTTTACTACTTTTGAATGAAGAAGATTCATTATCTACTTGAAAATTATCACTCTAGAAGAAAAATTGAATACGTAATGGAAGATCAATAAATTTTGTTGTTGGCAATGGCGTCACCGTGCGTAGCCAGAATTAGAAATAAAATAAATAAGCTTACCTTAAAACATCCGTAGATAAATATAATTCCCATTATGATATCAGCGGTGAAAATAATTATATTCAAAGAGACCATCACGATGTCAGTAGTTCCGTAGTATTTACTTCGGCGATGTATAAGTCTATTCAAAGCATAGGACTTGAGAATTAATATCATGCAGGCTAACACCTGGAAAACAATGTAAAAATTAATCTATTTTTTAACACACTTGTTTAAAAAGATAACGTTTATATATCACAGATTTTTGGCTCATACTCGTAATCCTAAATATTAAACACGCATGCTTTTTCAATATATTTTTGAACAAGTGCCTTTAGATAGATATTTAGATATAAATCATAATACAACAAAATACTTTAAACTTATAAATTATGTAATCCATTGGCCTTATCGCACAAAGGCATTTTTTTACAGGCAACCTTTGGATGGAGACTTGTTAGAACAGAAATTGGGGCACAATAGTGTTACATTTAAATGTTACCCCTGTGTTGATTATTTTTAGTTTTTTAAATAAATTTCCATCACGCCTTATCTCCGAAGGGGTGGCAGAGGCATATTATACGCCCACTTTTCACCGTTTGGATTCCTGTCCTACGTAATAGGTGGTTAGCCCATTGCCGTGTTGAAATAGACAGATGCAGGTTGTGGCTTATGAATTTTTCAAGCCGCCATAAGGCCTTCAACAAGGCTGAACGACTGCCATTTTACTGGCAACCGGGACCAACGGATTAACGTGCCTTCGGAAGCACGGAAACGCTCGCAAATGTAAATGCCACAAAGTGGTCACCCATCCGAGGACCAGCCAGAGTGAAAGTTGCGTAACTCAGTGATCGTTTACAGAACACTTAGACCGCGGGGCCTGGAGTGCTGTTTTTAGTTTATTAACCCGAACAATTTACATTTATACGAGTACCAAGTTGTAAATACTAAGAAGAAGCGATAGCTAGATATAACGTAAGCCGCGTCCGCAGCCCTTATTTTCTAACATAACTCTTTAACATTTTTATTCAAAGTGACATATTAACAAAATACTCCGTGCGCTGCGCCTGTTTTTGTTAGTACCTAGGTATTTATGTTTTTACAGCTCGTCAACTGCCACTCTTCTAGTGAAAAGTGAGTTTCGACAAAGAAGACGTGGCTGCAGTTGTAGCAGTAGTAGATTTAGTTCTTCAAAGAAGAAACAGGAATAGATTCCGGGTAGGACCCAACCCGCAATTACGTTCTATAAAAATAGTCTTTATGTTTGAAAAATAATATACAAACTCATATTCGAATTTGTATTGATATATGTCTTAAAAATATTTTATTATAAAAATCGGTTAAGGTTGTCTGTGAGTAATCGGTGAAAATATATAAAAAAAAGGCTGTCTGGATAACTGAGATAAACTCAAAAACTATCGAACGGCGTTTCAAACAGTTTCCACCAATAGACAGTGTTTCACAAGGAAGGTTTTGGTATATAATTCATTACATATGTTTCATTTATATTGACCCAAATATGATTGACGATAAATCGATGAATTTACTTTTAATGCTTTAATTTATTTTTCAAAAACCAAGCGACTGATTTCGATAAAATTCGAATGGGATCACCTGGGAAGTATACCCGTTGTCGAATTGAGTACAACCTTCTGTTTTGAAGTATGTCAATAATATTGTTGTATTAATAAACATCATATTATATACTAGACGACCCCGGCTTTGCCTGTGACATCTCCGAACCCCGTAGCACCCATTTAATCCCGTTATTAATTTCACAATAATGTATGAATAAATAAATAATGATAAATTAATTTAAAGCAATTATTTTGCTAAATTTCTCATAAAATTTTAATAAAGTGGAATAAGACAATTCGTTTCGAGACAGGGATTGAACCTGTGACCTTTGCCTAACCAGGGCAATGTTCTAGCCACCTGAACTACCCGAACTGTTTCGAATGAAGTTGAAATTCTCCACCATATTTTAATCGTCATTTTAAGAGTATGACCAGAGCCATCTATCGAGTTAATAAACAACTCGATACCAATGAACAGTGTTACAATCATTTTTAAACATTGATGCAATGGACTCCACTCAGTATATTGATAAATTTATTTAAAGCAATTCTTTTTTGGTTTTGTTTTTTTTTGTTTTGTTTTTTTTTTTGTACTGGATACAATCGATACCTATATGTAGTTATGGTTTGAAACTTAAAGCTATTAGTGTGAGAGTTTGCTGGCGGGTGGTGCAGAGATTTTACAGCTGCATTTATTTGGTGTTATTTTATTGCATAATATATTTAACTGTATTAATATATGTATTTATGTATTTATTATATAACTTTATTTATTTTATTAATAATGAGTAACTCGTCAGATGATAATTCCTTTTATCATTCTGCCTGTGACTTGGAGATGTACTTCGAGAGAAATTTGAACAAGAACAGGGCTGATCTCTAAATGTCTAAATGTGTGCCATATTAATGCAAAAAGTGTGCCTTTTCATTACAGTGACCTGGTTGATACGTTTGCTGATTCGGACATCCATGTTGTCTTGATATCTGAGACTTTTCTTAAACCTAATCTACTTTCCACTTATTATCCACTTCCTGGCTACATTCTTATTCGGAATGACAGAACGGGCAAAGAGAGAGGTGGGGTTGCAATATATCTTCGCAGCCATTTACCCTACAAAATAATTGCTTCATCCCCGTCACTGTATTCTGCTACTGCAGAATTTCTCTTTCTCGAGGTATTAATTAAAGGTAGCAAAATTGTAGTCGGCGTTGTTTATTGCCCTCCTACTGTCAACTATTTCACTGATATCGAATCGGTAATAGAATCTTTAGGGTCTGATTATGAGCATCACATCATCATGGGAGATTTTAATACCAACCTTCTTGCTAGTAGCTCTTGGCGAACTGTCAAGCTGCTACATTAAGTGGACTCTGCCAGTCTACATGTGTTGCCACTTCAGGCCACACACCATAATATGGACGTCGATGACACGTGGCTTGATTTAATTCTTACTTTTTCTCCTTCTCTTGTTTCTTCCCACGGTCAATATCTTGCTCCAGCTTTCTCTCATCATGACTTAATTTTTGTCTCCTATATTCTCAAGCCTCCTAAACAGAAGCCCAAGGTACTGCACAGGTGTTGCTTTGGACGGATGGACGTTGAATGGGTACGCAGCGATGCATCTGCAATTGATTGGGATCCATTACTTGAGGCTAATACTATTGACGACAAAGTTCTTGTTTTTAATGAAACAGTTCATAAATTGTATGATATTTACGCCCTGTTAGGAAAGTCAAGTTAAAGCGTCCTCCAGCTCCGTGGATAACAGCAGAAGTTCGAATGGCTATGAGACGTAGGGACAAAGCTTTTCGAATTTTCAAGAAACAACGTAGGGAATTGGACTGAAGCGCTTATAAAAACGCAAGAAATTGCTGTAACCAGGTGATACGTAACGCCAAACGACGACATATCTTTGCTAACCTTTCTTCCTCTTTGTCTGCTGATGTATGGAAGTTTCTCAGGTCGTTCGGTATTGGTAGGCTAAGGCATACGGAGCTGCCCGGGATGCTTGAGTTGGATGTCATTAATCGTCAATTCACCACTTCTTAAAAATTGATGATCTAACCAAGCGCCATACGGTTAGCTTTGTGGCCGGGCTCGCCAGTCCCAATTATGGTCCGTTTCAATTTTCTCCAGTTACGTCGGATGAGCTCAAGAAGGGTATAATGTCCATTACATCAAAAGCAGTAGGTTGTGACAATATTAGTCGTCGGATGATCATAACCATTCTAGACCAACTCCTTCCAGCTATTTCCTATATCATTAACTTTTCCCTTGATTCTGGTCAATTTCCTACCATATGGAGTAAAGCATATGTTCTTCCCTTCCCAAAAATTTCCAATCCCTCTTTACCTAGTCACTATCGGCCAATCTCCATCCTTTCGTTTCTATCGAAGGTGCTGGAATCCTGTGTACACAGTCAGCTAATCAAATACGTGCGACTCAATAGTATACTGAGTCCACTTCAATCTGGTTTCAGGGCAGGTCACAGTACAACAACAGCACTCTTAAAAGTAACCAGTGACATCAAAGCAGGAATGGAGAGGGGTCAGGTTACAGTGTTGATCTTAGTAGATTTTTTTTTAATTGCGTCAATCACGATATTCTTTTATCTATTCTTGCCCACCTGAAGATTTCATCCGATGAATTGGAATGGTTCTCATCTTATCTTCGAGGTCGTCAGCAGTCGGTTCGCGTCGATGAGAAATCATCGACTTGGCGCAATCTAGACGCTGGTGTTCCTCAAGGCGGTATACTCTCTCCTCTTCTATTTTCTATGTTTATAAACTTTATAACTCAAAAACTTTAGTGTGCGTATCACCTGTATGCAGACGATCTGCAGTTGTATAGCCAGGCTAGTGTGGAGAATCTTACGGAAGCCATTACCAAAATCAACATTGATTTAAATGCTATGGGTCACTTGTGTGACCGCTTTGGATTTACCGTTAACCCTGTGTATAGTATATATAAGTGTCAAGGTATCTTAATTGGAAGTAGTCGAATGATGAGCAGATTGAATGCCATAAATTTACCATCTATTACCTTTAACACAAAAATTATTACTGTTAGTGTTAGGAACTTGGGCCTGCATCTTGATGATACCTTCAATTGGAGATCTTCTCAATAAACTCGATCGGCTTCTCAACAATTGCATTCGATTGGTTTACAATCTTCGAAAATACGGTCATGTTTCGTTTTGTCGTTCCGAGTTGGGTTGGTTGCCTATACGTCAGCGTCGTAGGTTGCGTGCCTTAATGATGCTTTTTTTACAAATAAACTATCCTAATGCTCCTTCTTACTTGACATCTCATTTCCAATTACTATGTTCTAATCATAACAAAAATTTACGCTCTTCGAACAATCGCCTTCTTCTCTGTCCCACTCACACTTCAAGTGTGATACATTCGTCCTTTTTTGTGCAGTCAACTCTCCTCTGGAACGCGCTTCCACCTGAAGGACATGCACCAACCGTTTCACATTTAAAAGTAAAGTACGTGAGCTTTATAAGTCATAGGAAAAACATTATATTTTGAACTATGAATATAGTTATAGGTCGCCAATAGGCATAGGTCGCAGGTTCAATCCCTGTCTCAAATCGAATTGTCTTTTTCCACTTTATTAAAAATTTATGAGAAATGTATGAATATTTTCTAAATTAGTCGATTACACAATTTTATCATTCATTATTTTGTTATATCTTAAAGGGTTTTGACAGCGTTTTCGTTGAAAGCTCCCGGTGGTGGTGACGAGATCTTGATAGGGCGGGGAATAGAGATTTGGTGTTTGAAATTTAGGACTCAGGCCAACCTAAAGCTTATTAAGTATCGATTAGATCTATTTGTACTTATATATTTTCAAGGTACAACAAGACCTGCACTGCAGTCTCCAAGCAATTGAAGGCAATTTCAAAGCATTATTTCTATTACCTTATATAACGCTAAATTAGGCAGATAAAAGCTTTCGTGGCCGCGGTGACTCAGTGTTCTGTAAACGATCACTGCGTTAAGCAACTTCCTCTGTGGCTGGTCACGAATGGGTGACCACTTTGTGGCATTTACATTAACGTTTCCGTGCTTTGGAAAACACACTAAGACGTTGGTCCCGGTTGATAAGGAGCGCTAAATTGAGACTTAGATTTTACTTATCGGTTCGCCATAGGGAACCCAAAGGGATAGGCAGAGGCTTACTATATGCCCACATTTTGCAATATGCAGATTTTTTACACTTTTTGTGAGCCAATTGCTGTGTTGAAATGGAGCCGCGGCAGTACAATTTTCAAGCAGCCGCTGAAATGATTTTTAAGCCCTTTAACTTGGCTTTACGAGTTTAACTTACCATATTTTAGATTTTAACTCACCAATCTTAAGCACCCCCATGAGATCAAGCCATATCGCAGAGGTATGCAAAAGCAACACCGCTTAAACGTTGGAACTTCGACACGCATTGTATAAAATTCACTTAAAAAAATAACTTGTACTGAAAATTTGATCCAACACTAAATTGTTTATTTTTTCATGTCATGGCTAATCTACATTTGCCTGGACGATGTAATTAATTATAGATTATTTAAAAAACTTAATAACATATATTAGTACTAAAATAGTGATGGGTGCACTTGTGACAACTACTTTGAAACATCTAAACGTTAAATGATATAATACGATTTCGAGTAACTTGAGCGCATACTATCCATATCAATGGGCATGTGTTATTTTACCAAAACTGGGCACCGTTAACCAAATAATTGACTTCGTTAATAAATAAATAATATATAAAAAATCGTTTAATTGATAGAAAAAATAAATGATAAATTAAATAAATAATGTTGTATTCAGCCCAAAGATATGTGCTCCAAGCAGAACTGGTCGAGTTCATCTTCGTGTATGTGTTCTGGTGGCTAATGGCGAGAAATGGACGTTAGAAACACATCTGAGCCCCAAGTTCGAATCCTTAGTGTATGGTTTTTTTGCCGACTCGCAGTGATTTAACCTCAGGCCTACCCTGCGAGTCGGTTTTAAGGTGAGGCGGAACACCGCGGGGTTTATTGGGCAGGACGGCCCCTCTCTCAAGGGCCAGGACCACCACACACAGTCCGGCATGACGTTGCGTAAAGAAGGCATTCCCCGTGTTACCAAAAAAAAAACTTTATGGTCACAGCATCGTATCCATCGATATCCAACGACATCCCCTGAGTTTTCTTGACACCGGTATTCAGATCCTATTTTTATGGCAATACTAATCAAACTAAGACATAAGCTGTTGGATGCCATAGGAAATTCCGTCTCTAAACATTAGTCGGTCGCATACAATAATATCTTGGTAGGTGGGATACGTTTATGTTATACCCATATAGACACTCTGAGAGTACACTACTGCCGGATTCGAGGGTCATTAATCAGCGGCACTTGGAAATATCCTGTGTCACTTTGACCCTGGAGCGCGCCAATTTATAGATGAGCTTCTGCCCCTCAGACGATTCCAATTTATCATACAGAGGTTGTTAGTGGTCTCGTCTGGCTATGGCTAAGGCTCTCCTTGTGGCGCTTGGCAGCTCTGCACGCGTCTCGATCTTCTGGAGATGCGGTCACTTGCCACTTTTTAAAGAGGGCTTTCTTCTCCCCAATCTTTCTCTGGACTGTGTCGTTCTACCACCAAGTTTCTTTGTCACATTGGCGACCACCTTAAGACTCGCTGAGCACTGTCCCAGTACTTTTGAACTCGTTCGTCTTCAGTGTCAGTGCACTTGTCACCGACAGCTGAGGGGAACTCCTGGGGCCTGGCTTCATTCAGCAGCCATCATCTGATACTTTGATTTGGGCTTCACGCAGTGATCCATGACAAGGAGACGGTGTTGTGCAATGAGACTCTCTTCGGGTATGACTTTGCAGTTGGCCACCTTACCAATACTATGTCTCCTAGTGAGTAGGAAATCGATTTGAGTTGCGCGCTTCCCACTCCGATCGGATTTGTTTTGAAAAAACGTGTTCCCGATAGCGAAATTGGCAGCCAACGTTCTGAGGATAGTGTCCCCTTCAGTGTTGGACGTATCCAAAACCACCATGAATGAGCTCAAACTGCTCACACCTCACACCTCTCACCCACATAACTATTCAGATCGCCACCCAAAACGATTCCCTGTGACAACGGAATGCTCTGAAGTACTCCCTCGAGTTGACCCCAAAACAGCACCTTATCGGCATCGCTACAACCGACCTGTGGCACGTAGACACTCATCAGGTGGGTAATAATCCCATCAAGTCACCGTCCCTCACGATCATAAGCTGGTCGCTACAGCGTTTTACGTCCAAGATGCCACTCTGCAGCTCCTCGGAGAGCACCACGGCCACCCTTTACTTCCCACCAGGTGCACCCGTGTAGACTTTCTAGTCTTAGTAGTAGTCCTTATTATATATTAGAGATAATATTATATATTAGAGTATAGTCGTTCTAGTCTTTTCTTTCTAGACTTGTAGGCTTTCTACAGAGGCCAGGCTCTGCTGTCTTTCTATCGAGTTTCCTGCAGGAACGCCACGTCCAGCCTACGCCTGGAGAGTACCTCGGCCAACTCAATCCCGTGCTGGCCCTACACACGGCTGCCCTAGCCCACTTGCCACATGAGTCGGGCAGGGCTCAGATCCGGACATGAAAGCTTTGGTAAGTAACTGGTTACCATACGTCGATACTGCGGCGGCCTCCTGGAGAAAAAAGAATGCCGCCGCCTACTTCTGCGAGCCAATGATGACTGTCAAGGAGTCGGTTGGACCGGAGCGACAGAAGGCTGGGCTTCTTATCCCGTCCGGAAGAATGCCAACCGGACGCCGGAGAGCACAGTACCCGTTTAATGGTGTCGTCTCAAAGCAAGGCTGATTACACCCATCAGGTAAAGCTAGCGGCCTAGTCTGTCAGGGCTTCTGGGGACATCTTCTTTAAAATACACCCATGAGCCCAGGGGGCCAAGTCTACTTTTTCAATCGCATCAAAATAGAATCTAAATTGTCGCTCAACAGAAAGCCTCAATTTGACATTTGAGTTTTCTTAGTCCACTATTTCAATTGCGCTTCTATAGAATTCCATGGGTCGACCGATACAATTCAATTAACATACCACAACACAATATAAACAGCGACATTGGTTCTATTCTGCGACTTGTGAAGTGCAATTTTGAAATAATTATATAATAGACTAGCTACCCTCGCGGCTTCGCCCGTGACAACTTTGAATCCTCGTCACATCCATTTAATCCCGTCGCTTAGTACTATACAAAAATGTATTAAAAATTGCCCGATTTATTGACATTAATGAGTATTACTCCGCTCTCCTGGGTAGTAGCGTGATGTTTTATAATCTATAACCTTACTCGATAAATATACTATCCAAATCAAAAAGATATTTTTAATTCGGACTACTAGTTCCTGAACAAACCTACAAATTAATTCTTCAGCTTTATATTATTAGTCTACCTAGTTTTAGACCAATCGCAATTCAATCGATATAGAATAGAAGTAGAAATACTTTCATTGTAAAATACTTAATAGATTTGGCCCTTTGAAATAAGAGCACTATGTGGCTTTAGTCGGTAAAAGAGTCCGATATACCCAGTTGCCCACCCCGTCAACAGTCCTTATGAAGTAAAGTCCATGAGGATTTCCAAAAAAGTAGTTTATTTTGGTTATAGCACATTTTTAGAATAAATAATTTACTTTCTTTATATATAAAATGGAGGATAAGACTCAATAAAGGTTCGTAGTTAATGAACGGCGGATTCCTAAAAAGCTTTATTTATGGTGATAGACCACAGTATTTTATCGTTAGGGCAGAAGGTCAACTTTTCATTTACGCATAATAAATGTTGTTGTGAGTCACATTTGCTCGTTGATTGAGATAATGAGTACTAGTTTATATTTTTTTATAAAAACAAATGTTGCGATATTGTCGTACAAGTACGACATGGTACTAATATTTATAATAATAATTTAACTTAAATGAGACTCTCAGTTAGTTGTGCCAAATGATAAGTCAATCAATCAATTATTGTAGATAAAGTGTTGTGTGTGATGTGAAATTTTCAATAGTATTATACGTACTTCACCAGAAGTGAACAAACATGCGTACCGAAGCTATAAATTTCCAACGGTGTTGCATCTGCATACCTTTACGATATGGTTTGATAACATGGGGATATTTAAGACTGGTAAATTTAAATCAAAGTATTTAGATATACATCGATCATGGAAGCGCTCGTGGCCCCGTGGTCTCAGTGTTCTGTAAACGATCACTGAGTTACGCAACTTTCACTATGGCTGGTACTCGGATGGGTGACCACTTTGTGGCATTTACATTTGCGAGCATTTCCGTGCTTCGGAAGGCACGTTAAGCCGTTGGTCCCGGTTGCCAGTAAAATGGCAGTCGTTAAGCCTGGTTGAAAGCCTTATGGGCGGCTTAAAAATTTCAACAGCAGGTAGCCACACCTGCGTCTGTCTATTTCAACACGGCAATGGGCTCACCACCTATTACGTGGGACAGGAATCCACACGGTGAAAAGTGGGCATATAATATGCCTCTGCCACCCCTTCGGGGATAAGGCGTGATGGATATTTATTTATTTTATTATCGTTTACCGAACACTGAGACCGCGGGGCCACGAGCGCTTCCTTACTTTTATTTTTTTTATATTCATTTCATTCGATTATGGCATAATTTGTGATGGCAGACCATAATGGAACATTGTATCATATCAGTCTTTATTAGTCCACTGCTGGACGTAGGTCTCTCTCACTTTACGACACAATACACGGTCCGGCGACTTCCGCACTCAGTCCATATCTGCGGCTTTTTCCAGGTCGTCGGTCTACTATATTAATTACTCTTCTGCATTGTTCCAGGTGCTTTCCAGTTTGATGTTATTTGGCATGTCTTATGGTTTGAGTGGAGTTATATACAACATTATATACTACGGAGTTATTGAAATTGTGGTCTTCGGTGTGTCATTAATTGTCGTTATTACAGATATCATAATAGGAATCATATTCATCTACGGGTGCCATAAGGTAATACTTAAAATTTTTTCATATAAGTGGTCTGAGCAGTTGAAGAACAGGTTCTTTCCGTCTCTATTAGTGCGGTGCTAGAATTATCATCGTCCATTATACTCAGCTACGTCTTACTCAAACTAACGGTTGTGTTGGAATTTATAGGAAGTTGTATTACCGGACACTTTTCTTAAACTGTGTAATCCCATTTTCTTTCAAACTCTACCTAAACTTGGAGCCGGGGGAACACTTTTAATGGAGAATACAAAAGCCAAAATATTACCAACAAACACAGCTAAAATTGGAGCGTAGCTCATGTACATTACAATAGATTTTTTCAAAACACTTACTCATAGTATGGCTCTGATCTCACCGCAATTAGGCACATAATGATACCTATTATGTGTCTAATTGCTAAATGTGGTATTTGATTGTTATTAAATCACGGGTGGTGATAATAGATTTTTTTAATATATTGGTTGAGTTGCCTTCTTCTTTAAAAAAATCGATACAGGAAAGATGGAGATGAAGATGGAGTCCCCATCGAAGCCTGGAAGGCGATGGGTCCTCGCGGTGTGGGCATCTTAGTAAACCTTTTTAACCGCATACTCCTCAGCGGGCAGATCCCAAACCAATGGAGACTAAGTATTATTACTCCAGTCTTCAAAGGTAAGGGGTCAGTGCAGGAGTGCGGGAGCTACCGCGGTATTAAGGTGATGTCCCACACCATGAAGATCTTCGAGAGGATTATAGACTCTCGGATCCGGCAGGAGTGTACTCTCTCGGAGTGTCAATATGGGTTTCGCCCTGGTCATGGGACCACGGACCCTGTTTTTGCCCTGAGGGTTGTCGCAGAGAAATACAGGTCGAAGAACACGCCTCTGCACTGTTTGTTTCTAGATATGCAGAAGGCCTTCGACTGTGTTCCTCGTGCGATGATCTGGTGGGCACTGCGGTCCAAAGGGGTTCCAGAGGTCTATATTGACACTATCCGGGACATGTACTGTGACTCCGACTCAATGGTTCGGACTGCTGTTGGCGACACGAAACCCTTCCCCATCACCGTCGGGGTACACCAGGGTTCTGTCCTTAGTCCGCTTCTGTTCAGTGTAATATTAGACGAATTGTCGGACAGCATCAGAAACCCCCATGAGCAGCCTCCATGGTTGCTCATGTATGCTGACGATATTGCGCTGGCAGACGCGGACAGGGGCAGATTGGTGCGACGTGTAAAGGCGTGGAAGGAGACGCTTGAGAACGGCGGTCTGAAACTAAATGTGGCGAAGACCGAGTACTTGGCACTAAACTCGACAGATCCCACATCCGTCCGCATAGGCGGTGATTTGGTCGAGCGCACGGACCAGGTTAAATACTTGGGATCTGTTTTTCACACGTCCAGTGACATCGATTGCGATGTCAAGTCACGCATTGCTGCCGCGTGGGCCAAATGGCGGGAGATGACCGGTGTCATTTGTGACCCTAAAATGCCGATCCGGTTGAAGGGACAGGTCTACAAAACCATTATTAGACCTGTCCTTTTACATGGCAGTGAGACGTGGCCGATATTGGAGCGACACAAGCAGGAGCTGCGTGTCACGGAAATGAAGATGCTGCGGTGGATGTGTGGAGTCACGCGGATGGACCGCGTGAGGAACTCTCGCATCCGCGGCAGCCTTCACGTCCGTGACATTGCAGACAAGTTGCAAGAGTGTCGCCTTCGTTGGTATGGTCACGTCTTGCGGCAACCGCCGGGCTACGTAGGTAACAAATGTCTGGCCATGTCAGCCCCGCCGGGTCCCGGTAAGAGGGGAAGACCCAAGAAGTGCTGGCTTGACGTCGTAAGGGATGACATGCGTGCCAATGGTCTCACCACAGGGGATGCCGACGACCGTGCGAAGTGGAGGAGAAAATGTAGGAAAGCGGACCCCGGGCGTCGCGAGACGCAACTGGGACAGACGCTCGGATGATGATGATGACAGGAAAGATCGCGTTTAATAGAACTAATAAATTAATATAAATAAATAAAATATCTTTATTTCCATTTTAACGGTGCTTACAAAATGTAATACTCTATTTAAAATATTTTAAAGTGACCACTGGTTTCGAAACGCGGCCCACCTGAGAAGAACCGGCAAGAATGGCTTAGGAAGGCTTTTTTTTGATGGCCTATTTACAATTTAATATTATTTCACTTTGCCAGCAGATCATTTACAGGCGTCCCTGTCCTGCAAATATATACTAATGTAATATACTTACCTACCAATTGCTTGTTCATTTCATGCAATTTAGTATTTAAATAGAAAATTTAGTATTTAAAAAGAAGCGCTCGTGGCCCCGCGGTCTCAGTGTTCTGTAAACGATCACGGAGTTACGCAACTTTCACTATGGCTGGTCCTCGGATGGGTGACCACTTTGTGGTATTTACATTTGCGAGCGTTTCCGTGCTTCGGAAGGCACGTTAAGCCGTTGGTCCCGGTTGCCAGTAAAATGGCAGTCGTTAAGCCTGGTTGAAGGCCTTATGGGCGGCTTGAAAATTTCAACGACAGGTAGCCACAACCTGCGTCTGTCTATTTCAACACGGCAATGGGCTCACCACCTATTACGTGGGACAGGAATCCACACGGTGAAAAGTGGGAATATAATATGCCTCTGCCACCCCTTCGGGGATAAGGCGTGATGGATATTTATTTATTTTATTTAAATAGAAAATTAAAATAATTAAATTTTATCTTGTATGTGTATAATAAACAAAACTTTTACTCAATTATAACTTTTGTTATCTTTCTTTTTTAATACTTTAAACAACAACTTTACAAAAAAGAAATAGAAACATCATTCTTTACTCTGTGGTCAATGCGCGCACATAAAAAAAACTAATTTATATTATTCATAAGTGTATTGAAATACGTCGTATGATACACGTGTGTATTGTTGATTACCGCCTTCGGCTCTCTTTAGACTCAATAGCACCTCAGCGAAAGTCACCAAATTTACACACTTGTACTATAATCTACTGTTATTACACTTCAACACAATATATGTAGTTTTAGTTCTTTTTTGAAAATTTGAGGTTAGGCCCGCCCATTATGATGTCTCGCCACGAACAGACTGCGACAAGGCGCGGCGCGGCGTTCGGGTATGAACGAATAAGGTAAACTTCAAATTTTCTCATATAAATAGTCTGAGCAGGTGTAGACCAGGATTCCTTTTTTCCTTCTCTAATAGTGTAGTGCTAGAATTATCATACTCCATTATACTCAGCTAGGTCTTATTCAATCTAACGGTTGTATTACAATTTATAGGAAGTTGTATTACCGGACACTTTTCTTCAACTGTGTAATCCTGATTTCTTCCGAACTCTACCTGGATTTGAAGCTGGGGGAACACTTTGAAGTAGTAATTGCTTGACTTTTGATTTTCGGTTTGTCGAGAACTACTACAGCTGACCTCCCAAGTCCGTAAAGGTTCCTGCATCGTTGAGCCCTTTAGTCAGCAGGTCAACCACCTGTGAAACACTTATTCCCTATTTCATCCCAACAAATCCCGGTAAGCACTAATCTATTTGAATGTGAATTATGAATCACTCTTGTTATCTATATGATTACTGACAGCGTCACTCAAGTTGGCGGCCTAATAATGTGCCTCTTCAAGCTCCGCTTAAAGAACCCTGGGCTATATTATCATTGTTGCTAGCGCCCAATCAACTAATCTAATCAGTCTACCACAGTTCACTTCTGGATGTAGTTCTCTCAATTTAATTTTGTGAGGGTCATTGCCCTTACTGTACCATTCTGACCAGATTGGTTAGTACATGGTAGTGTTTCCAGATTTCTTACATTTCGAAATGAACTGGTCCGTTAGTCAAAAGGTGATGATGAAACAAGCTTGGGCTCCGAAGATTTCGATAGCACTCCATAGCACTTTACCATTCAAGCAGCGGTAATGCCTTTAAAGCTTAAGAATCAGAGGTGTCGTCCACTAATTTGAAATTAAAATTTCCAAACAATATATTTTTTCTGCGTTTTTTCTTTTTCATTTTATCGTTATCGCAATTGATGTCGAATTCAAGCAGGGCTTGGAAATTACTAAAATTAAATTTATCCTACTCAAAAGAGGCTAGAAGCAACATCATAGAGGTTTATTCAGTTTAGTGTCCCTCTCCAGGGCTTGTAGTTTCACACTGAGCTGCGAATAAAGTTCATGAGTGTATTCCACTACGCTAAAAGAAAACATTGAAAATAACACATTATATTTGCAGAAAAAAGTACTGCTGATCAAGAAGTATTACTACTTTAATATATTTCTGCTGTCTCTGTTCATGGCAATATTTTTGTATAATGTTGGCTGGATAATACATATGAGGTTTCAAAACGGATGGCAAGACAGAGCGCTAGAACTTATCATGTATTACATGTATGACGTTATAACTTTAAGCTTTTATATCGGTAAGTATATATTATCTAAAGCAATTAATCATTAGCGTTTTCCCTAAAGTGCGTGGGAAATGAAAAGAAAAAGTCATACAATAACGCCGCCATTTCACCAGGGACGACATAAAATCGCCGGGTTGAAATCGACAAGTGCTGGTTGTGGCTGCTTCCTGTTAAAATATTTCATATCGCATGTAAGTCTTTTAACCTGGTTTAATGACTACCGTGTAACTGGCAACGAGACCACTACGTACGTACTTAATGTACTTATCGAAGCACATTAAGTACGAACAAAGCGATGACTTTGGCGTATCATTTACCTTAAAATATACCTTTAAATTATACCTTTAAGTAAAGTCATTAATGAAACTGGTGATGACCAGTTATTCAGTATTTAAAGGATTGGGTACATAGAAAAGATGCAAGGCGAAAACGTGGCGCAGACAAGCAACAGAAGGAGCGCCACGCTGTCGCGGCTTTTTAAAACACTTAGAAAAGATCAGGGGGCCAAGTATACTAATTCAATCGCGTCAGAAAAGAATAGAAGTCGTCGCTCAATAGAAAGCCACCGGTACAATTTTGACAGTTTTTCGTAGTTTAATATTACAATCGTACTCCAATAAACTTCTATCGGTCGGCCGATAGAATTCTACTAACACTTACCGCGCCAGTGGCCGCTAATTAGTTGCATTTTTGATAGTCTACTAACATCTTGACAGCGAAAAACAGCGATTCTGATAGATATACAATAGACTCGGTCGCCAGGAACGGCCATGATGCTAGTCGCTAGAGACAAAGGGTGACGCTATGCCTGTCTGTGAGTGAGAGCAACGAGAGAGAAACTCGGCACCACGCCCGCACCTCTTCTTGTCCTTCCTTCGCCCGCTCCTTTTTGTGTGTTTTACCATGCCTCCTACGTATGTTCTGTGTGTCCATCGGCTGAGATCCATACAATGATCATTCACTGAGCAAGTGGATTTTCTTTTTAAATTCAAATATCATCACTTATAAAAGAGGATTATACAAAACAACGTCTCTAGCTATGCTATAAGATGTTAATCTGTTCCCGCATATGGGGTTCCAAACTTGTGAGGCATATTCAAGGAGACTTCGAACAAAAGAGCAATATAAAATTTTAATAGTTTTAACACTTTTGAAATCGGCAGAGATGCTTAGAATAAAACCTAAAGCTTTCGTGGCTTTACTAACAGTATAGCTAATGTGTAAATCGAAGAGAAGTTTGCAGTCAAAAGTGACTCCGAGATCTGTGACATAGGTAACCTTAGCTAATTGAGTATCTCGAAGTGTATAGGTATAATTCAAAAACTGTGGTTTACGCGTAAACGTGCAAGTGTAGCACTTGGAAACAATTAAATTGATATGAATATTCTTCAATGGTCACTAAATTGTTCTATATTTTGGTAATTAAGAGTATTTTTGATATAGTTTAACCACGATCGCTGTACTCACTGTGCTTACTGCGAACAATTTTGTACACAGTGAGCAGTACAGCGGTCGAGGTCAAACTATACCTAATATTAGTTTTTTATTGTTATAGTAATAAATATTTGTTACAGCACTGCAGATCTACGTTACTTTATTAGTAAGAAGCCAATCTCTCAAATTTGAAAAGACCTGCCAATTTCGGTTTGAGAACAACGCGACTGAAGCGGAGTGTTCGATAAATATCTCTAGTTCAAAAGCAACAGCAAACTGCGACAAAAAAGACGCAAAAGACACCGAAGAACGAAGACACAATTCTCAAATAGACGTTTAATAAATTATAAAATGAGTTTGATTACTTTTATTTGGAGCCGACCTAGTTTTAGACCAATCGCAATTCAATCGATATAGAATAGAAGTAGAATGACTTTCATTGTAAAGTAGTAGATTTGGCCCTCTGAAATAACGCATAAGAGCACTATGTGGCTTTAGTCGGTAAAAGAGTCTAATATACCCAGTTGCCCACCCCGTCAACAGTCCCGATGAAGTAAAGTCCATGAGGATTTCCAAAAAAATGTTTTGTTTTGGTTATAGCTCAATTTCCGAATAAATAATTCACTTTCTTTATTTAAAAAATGGAGAATGAGGCTGAATAAAGGTTCTTAATTAATTAACGGCGGGTTTCTAAAAAGCTTTATTTATGGTGATAGACCACAGTATTTTATCGTCAGGGCAGAAGGTCAACTTATCATTTACGCATAATTGTTGTTGTGACTCACATTTGCTCGTTGATTGAGATAATGAGTACTAGTTATTTGAAATGTTTATTTAAACAAATGTTGCGATACTGTCGTACAAGTGCGACTTGATACATAATTTATAAATTTAACTTAAATGAAATTCTCAATTAGTAGTGCCAAATGATAAGTCAATCAATCAATAATTTTAGATAAAGTTTTAATGTGAAATTTTCAATAGTATTATACGTCACCAGAAGTGAACAAACATGCGTACCGAAGCTATAAATTTCCAACGGTGTTGTGTTTGCATACCATTACGGTATGGTTTGATCACATGGGGGTATTTAAGACTGGTAAGTTCGAATCAAAGTCTTTACTAAATACTACTAAGATATACATTTAAAACTAGTACTGAAAATATTGCCTAATAGCTTGAACCTGCCGGGGGTTTTCTGAAAATCTACACTCTACAGTATGGGGTTCTTAAATTACCCTTAAAAGATTTTTGCGGTTTTAGCGCGAGTGTAGCAACTCCAGTGTTGAAATGTATCCAGGTTACGCGTCAACTTTCCTTCATCTTACACAAAATACAGCTTAGTGGTATTTATGAAGCGCTCGTAGCCCAGGAAGCCAGTGTTCTGTAAACGATCACTGCGTTAAGCGCCTTTCGCTATGGCTGGGCCTCAGACCGTTGAACGATTTGTAATATTTTTATTTAAGAGTGTTTCCGTGTTCGAAAGGGAGGTTAAACCGTTGGTCCCAGTTGCCAGTAACAAAGTACTCGTAAAGCCAAGTTGATAAAATTGCAATAGGAGGTCGGCACAACCTGAGCCTGTTGATTTTAACACGGCAATAGGCTAACGCACCCATCTATTTTAATCCAGGTACATGTAAATTTCATTCAAATCCATTTTGTCGTTTTGGCGCACAAGAGTAATAAACATCAATACATTCTCACAATCTTCCGCCTTTAGTTACTAGTAAAAAAAAAAAAATATCCATCACGCCTTATCCCGAAATGGAAATGCCGCAAAGTGGTCACCCATCCGAGCACCAGCCATAGTGAAAGTTGCGTAACTCAGTGATCGTTTACAGAACACTAAGACCGCGAGGCCACGAGCGCTTCAGTTATTAGTATTATTCATAGTAGTATTCAGTTAGTAGTAGTTATTAGTAGTTTACTTAATTAAGTAAACTGCTAATAACTAATAAAGTAACATTTTTATTATATTCGCTTCATTTTATTCGATTATGACATATTTTATGATGTCATACTCGTACCATAATGGAAAATTGTATCCACATACAAATATTTATTTTCCTTTTGCATTCTTCCAGGTGCTGTCCAGTTTGATATTATTTGGCGTGTCTTATGGTTTGAGTAGAGTTATATACTACGATAGATACCATGGAACTATTGAAATTGTGGTCTTCGGTGTGGCATTAATTATCGTCATAACAGATATCGTAATGGGAATTATATTTATCTACGGGTGTCATATGGTAAAGCTTCAAATTTTCTCATATAAGTAGTAAAATAAATAAATATCCATCACGCCTTATCCCCGAAGGGGTGGCAGAGGCATATTATATGCCCACTTTTCACCGTGTGGATTCCTGTCCCACGTAATAGGTGGTGAGCCCATTGCCGTGTTGAAATAGACAGACGCAGGTTGTGGCTACCTGCTGTTGAAATTTTCAAGCCGCCCATAAGGCCTTCAACCAGGCTTAACGACTGCCATTTTACTGGCAACCGGGACCAACGGCTTAACGTGCCTTCCGAAGCACAGAAACGCTCGCAAATGTAAATGCCACAAAGTGGTCACCCATCCGAGGTCCAGCCATAGTGAAAGTTGCGTAACTCAATGATCGTTTACAGAACACTGAGACCGCGAGGCCACGAGCTTCAAGGAGGAGTTATAGACTAGGATTCCTCTTTTTCGCCTCTAACAGTGCGGTGCTAGAATTATCATAGTCCATTATACTCAACTAGGTCTTACTTAATCTAACGGTTGTATTGGAATTTATAGGAAGTTGTATTACCGGACACTTTTCTTTAACTGTGTTATCCCATTTTCTTTCAAACTCTTCCTAGACTTGCAGCCGGGGGAATACTTTTAATTGGTAGCTAGAGGTTGTTTTTGCTTGACTTTTGATTTTCGGTAAGTCGAGAACTACTACAACTGACGTTGCATCGTTCGGCAGTAGGTGAGTCAAAAACTTGTCAAACACCTATTTCCTATTTCATCCTAACTTTCCAATCCCGGTAAGCACTAATCTATTTGAAGATTCTTATAGCTTATAAATCATTTATTGAAAATGAGATAGGTCTTTTTGTTTCATATTTAGTGCTCCAAAATGACGCCGCCTGCCTGATGGAAAGCCATGTCGACATCTAGTGAATTGTGAGTCACTCTCGTTGTCTAAATGATTACTGACAGCGTCCCTCAAGTTGGCGGCCCAATGATGTGCATCCTCAAAGCTCTGCTTTAACAACCCTGGGCTGTAAGAAGTATATTATCATCGTTGCTAGCGCCCAATCAACCAATCAAATCAGTCTACCACGGCTCCCTTTTTGGAGTTAGAGAGTTGTCCCAATTTAATTTTGTGAGGGTTCTTACCTTACTGTACCATTCTGACCAGATTGGTTAGTACAGGCTTGTTTCCGGATTTACTACATTTCTAAATGACCTGGTCCGTTAGTCAGAAGGTGATGATGAGACTTGCTTGGGCTCCAAAGTTTTCGATAGCGCCCCATAGCACTTTACCATTTAAGCAGCGGTTATGCGTTTAAAAGTTAAGAATAAAAGCAAAACTTAAAAAAAAATTCTACGTAATATATTGTTTCTGCCATTTTTCTTTTTTCATCTTATCGTTTTCGCAATTGTTGTAAATTTGTCCTACTCAGTAGAGGCTAGAAGCAACTTCATAGAGGTTTATCCAGTTAAATATCCCTCTTCAGGGCTTGTAGTCTCACACTGAGCTGCGAATAAAGTTCATGAGTGTATTCCACTACGCCAAAAGAAAACATTGAAAATAACACATTTTATTTGCAGAAAAAAGTACTGCTGATCAAGAAGTATTACTACCATAATATATTTCTGCTATCTCTGTTCATAGCAATGTTTTTGTATAATGTTGGCTGGATAATACATATGAGGTTTCAAAACGGATGGCAGGACAGAGCGCTAGAACTTATCATGTATTACATGTATGACGTTATAACTTTAAGCTTTTATATCAGTAAGTATATGATACTATAGCAATTTAATCAAGCGTTTTCCCTGCAAGGGAAATAAAAAGAAGGAGCCATACAGTAACGCTTCCATTTCACCAGGTACGTATTTTGACGCCCATAAAATTGACGGGTTGAAATGGACTAGTGCTGGTTGTGGCTGCTTCCTGTTGAAATTTTTCATACCGCATGTGAGGCCTTCAACCTGGTTTAATGAATAACACGTAACTGGTAACGAGATCACTACGTACCTAATGTACTTTTTACAGCACAATGTAAAGTAATTGAAACTTCAAAGCCACCACCAGTTTTATTAAAATTGGGTACGCAAAGACGCAAGGCGAAGACGTGGCGCAGACAAGCGATAGACGGAGCGCCACGGAGTCGCGACTTTTTAAAACACCTAGAAATACCAGGGGCCCGAGTCTACTATTGACAAGCCTTAGAATAGAACCAGAATCGCTGTTTTTAGCTGTCAAAATGTTAGTAGACTATAAAAAATGCAACTGACTAGCGGCCACTGGCGTGGTACAAGTTATAAGAATTCTATCGGCCGATCGATAGAAGTCTAGTCGAAAAACTGTCAAAATTGTACCGGTGGCTTTCTATTGAGTGACGATTTCGACAATATTGAAATAGTAGACTAGGCCCCCAGGAACGGCCGTGATGCTGGCCGTCGCTAGAGATGACGCCATGCCTGTCTCTGTGTGAGAGCGACGAGAGAGAGACTTGGCACCCCGCCCGCACCTCATCTTGAACTTCCCTCGCCCGCTGTGTGTGTTCTGTGTGTCCATTGGCTAAGATCCACACAATGACCATTCACTATGCAAGAGGAGTTTTTTTTTAAATACAAATATCACCCACTAAAGAGGATTATACAAGACAAAGTCTCTGGCTATGCTTTAAGATATTAATATATTCCCGCATATTGATTAAATCCCGTATCCCCCACGCTGTTTATCCCAGGACTTTTCGTAAAAATGAAATTACATACAAATAATGTGTTAATATTGAAAACAGACAATCTGGTGCCGATGAGGCTTGAACCCATGTCTTTTGTCTTTTACCTCTCAAGGCGCCGTCTTCAACAATCAAGACCTATTCGCTTGAAGATTTCCACACGAAGATTGTCACACGATTGTAACACGCGTGCTGGTATATACCTAGTCCCGTAATATTCTTGAATGATCATTAAATTGTTCATTATTTTGATAATTAAGAGTATTTTAGGTACCTAATATTAGTTTTTTATTGTTATAGTAATAAGAATTTGTTACAGTTCTGCAGATCTACGTTACTTTACTAGTAAGAAGCCAATTTCTCAAATTAGAAAAGGCCTGTCAATTTCGGTTTGAGAACAATGCGACTGAAGCGGAATGTTCGATGAATATCTCTAGCTCAAAAGCAACAGCAGACTGCGACAAAAAAGACGCAAACGACAGCGAAGAACAAAGACAAAATACTCAAATAGACGTTTAATAAATTTAAAAATGGATTTGAATATTTTTATTCGGAGCCGGAGGTTGCCCATCATTGCAATGTAGACTTTAAATAACGGCCCACAATTCATGATCTTTCATAGCCAACCTGGATTTGGAGACTGATGTTCTCTTTAACTGAGCGACTGCCGTGTGGCCTTCCAATCCTGTCAGTTCGCCTGCCTGTTACCTTGTCCATTAATCAGAAGGTGTATCGCAGCAGGCTTCGCTTACACCCAATATGGCCATTAGATAGAAAATTTACAGCAAAAGTAGCTTTGAATTTTAGTACGCCCGCTGAGGTATGACGAGCGGCTGTCAAACCAACCTGACCTCCAACCTGGTACGGCGACTTTGTAACGTTCAAATCCATGACAACATGAAACTTCTTCGTCTTCCTATAGTCGTAGTAAAGTAAAGATTTTTAAGTAAATATATTGGAGGAGAGCTGTTTTTCAAATTTCTATGTTTTAAGCATTGGATTCAAGGAGCGGGTTGGGTCACGAAATCAGCATATGAAATGTAACCTGGACTAGCAGGCGTTTGATGATGATTGGAGCTGAATATTTTTCGAAATACCACGTCATCACACGAATTTATACAACATAAGATTTACCGTACCCTATTTGTGAGTCACTTAGGTGATGGTTGCAAACCAGCACTGGGCAGAACCCTTAACAAAAGTTTTCAGCATAACACAAGATTATGCTGAATCAGTCCTTTACAATTGGAGCTTAAGACTTCAGCTTATTATTACTTAGCAGTCACACCTCTATCTTTTTTTCATACTTTTTTTATAGCACTGAGGTAGCATACAAGCGTACGGTCCCACCGGATGGAAAGTGGTCACCGTAGCTTATGGACGTTTGCAACACCAGAGGTGCAGCACTAACGCTGCGACCCTTTAAAACCTTACTATTGTGTTTTCGTTAATTTATGTTTTTCAATATTTTGTTTATTGTTTTTGTTTCAGTTATAGCTCAATATCAGAATAAATAAATTAATGTTTTTTTTTTTTAATCTTTATTTACCAAAAAGAAGGTAGGGGTTTGATCACGCAGTGATCATGACACCACCATTAGGAATTACAAACGTATTAAATTACTTATTTAACACTTAATAACTAGTTACATGTTATCTCTCTCTAAGTTTTAAGCAATAGTTAACCATTGCATATAGTCCCCTCGCGCTTTCCGATGAAGGTACTGACAGTATGCTGTTGCACATCCCAACTGACCGCAAAGATATTCCATTTTCTATTTCAAATTGCCACCTTTGAGCTTCATTACGTACACATTCCACCATAATATGATATATATCCTCCCTATCCTCCCTAACGTCACAAATTGTAGAGTTCGGAGAAGAATTTATTTTCATCATGTACAAAAAGCTATTTAAAGGCATATGTCCAGAACGCAGTCGTAATGCTGTTACAACATCCTGTCTTGTTAGATCAGAATTAGCGAACCAAATACCACGGGAGGGGAGTGGCTGCAGTGTTTTGTACCATATACCTACCTTCCGAGACCTTTCATCAAAGTACTCTTTCCACATACTGTAACACTTTTCTTTGGTTAGATACAATAAGTCCGTAAAGTAAGGTAGGCGAGAAAATTATATACCGGTAACAGTCGCCTGTTTTGCCAACTGATCCACTATTGTATTACCACCCAGGCCTATGTGTGAGGGTACCCATTGCAGAATAACCATTTTTTTATTAGAATTTAGTTGCATTATAGATTTAAGCACATCATAAGCTATTGGAATTCCCCTTATACCGGCAATGCATCGCGCTAAGTGTTGAAGGGCACTTCTTGAGTCTGTAAATATAACATAATTATCACTCTGCAACGAGTTAATGTACGAGAGTGTTTCTGCGATAGCTATTAACTCGATATTCATTATAGATATATTTGTCGTTTTAATATTAAGTCTAAAAGAAACCTTAGCTTGTGGATCATAGAATGCTGCGCCAAAACAGTCTTTAATTTTGGACCCATCTGTAAAAATATGGTAATAATGTTTAAACTGTGCGTTTATAAATGAACAGCATAATTTATTCAATACGTCTGGTTTGTAAGATTGTTTTGGTTGATCAAGTACGTTTATGAAAGGTCTCACCGCTTGAGACAAATCCACACCGCTCACCCATGTATCAAGAGAAAATATGTCTAATGTTTTGCTTACGTACAACGAAGTCGTTTTATAGTGCTCATGGGGTATTAGAAGTAACGGCTTAGTTTTACGTTGCCACTGAGAGTTTTGGACCTGTTCATAAAGTTCATTGATTAAATTTATCGTTTCATTATTGGCCACTGATTTTAATCTCAACCAATATTTTGAGGCTAAAAAGTACCTTCGCACATGCAACGGCTGGACATACAGTTCACTTTCCATTGCCTGTATGGGTGTACTTTTCACAAATCCACCAACTAATCGCAAAAATTGGTTTTGTACCATCTGCAACTTATTCAAATGTGTAGCACAGCTTGATCCAAATAAATGGCTTCCGTAATCTAGTCTGCGTCTTATAAGACTTAAGTATAACCTTCTTAGATGGGTTGGGTGTACACCCCATCCACCCCCAGATAATACTCTGAATATATTTGAATAGGATGACACTTTCGCTTTCATTTCATTAATATGTTTAGACCATCTAAGTCCCCGATCCAACCATACCCCTAAGTATTTGACGCTATCAGCTGTTTTAAGTGGACTGTCGTTAAGTTTGAGAGTGACCGGATCTCTCAAAAAACTATTCTGAAAAACACAAATATGACTTTTTGAAGACGAAATTTCGAGCCCTATTTCTCTAAATATTACTAAAACGGTATCAAGTACCAATTGTAAATCGTTGGAAATATCTGTAATTTTCTTGCCTGAGGCATATATCACAAAATCGTCTGCATACTGTGAGATGAATGTGTTTGTGGAATGTATGGATTTGCAAATGTTCATTGTGACAATATTAAACAATAAAGGTGATAACGGGTCTCCTTGAGCTAAACCGCGGCCTGCTGTTCGACAAATAGTAACGTCATCCAAACGGATACGAAGACATCTTTCTTTTAAAAAGTTCCATAAATAATTACACAGTGCTGACCCAACTCCGATGTCACGCATCACCGTATTATGTCAACATTATTATAGGCATTATCAATGTCCAGAAAACAAGCTATTGTTGGAGTTTTTCTACAGAAACCTATCTGAATTGTAGACGTTAAGTTGGTAAGGTTATCTAAAGTTGAGTGGCATTTCCTGAAACCTGTAGTATTTGTGGATAAAAAGTTATATTTTTCTATGTACCATTCTAATCTATTGAGTAAAATGCCATGAAATACTTTGCACAAACACGATATCATCGAGATCGGTCTTAAAGACGACGCACTGCTTGGATCTCGTCCGGGTTTAAGAATTGGTATAATAATTATGTTTCTCCATTGTTTAGGTACAAAACCGGTTGAATAAATTTTATCATATAAATAAATCAAAAAAAATTTACCACTTGCGGGTAGGTGCTTAATCATTGAGTAAGTTATATTATCATCGCCCGGTGACGTATCTTTTAAACGAATGCATTTATCTAATTCTTGAACGGTAATTTGAGTTTCTAATTTTAAGTTACATGAAGAGAATATAGGTTTTTGTGGAGTAACAAAGTCTGGAGTCAAACTTTTTAAAAGATCTGTCGCCCTCTCTATGCTAATGTATGGTTTGTTGGATTTATTTCCCTTAAGCCACTTCATTTTTTCCCAAACTTGTTTAGAAGAGCACGATTGGTCTACCGTAGAACAAAAGGTTTGCCAACTTTTCGATTTGGCATTACGTATTAATTTCTGAGCGTCACGGATTTTAGATTTAAGAGTATTTAAGTTCTGTGGGGTTGGGTTATGCCTAAATTTTTTTAACGCTAATCGACGTTCAGCGACAGTCTTAGATAATTCTTGGGACCAATAAGGCTTAGGTGAAAAGTTACTAGTAGGACTAGGATTTATTTTTATAAATGGAATGTGTAAATCTGCAGCCAAATATAGATAGTCAATGAAAGTATCATAACATTTTTGCAAGTCTTCTGAAATAACCATACTACTAAAAAGAGATTCTAATACCGTCGTATAAGAGGCTCAATCGGCTTTTTTATAGTTTCTTTTAATCTCTTTTACAGTAGTTTTCTTTATGTTTGAGGTAATTTTAATTACTCGATGGTCACTACCCAAAGTTTTATTGAGGACTATCCAATTCATTTTCAAAGCTATATCCAGAGAGGCTAGGGATAAATCGGGAGCCGACTGTTGTAATATACCATTAACATATTTAAATCGGGTAATTTGTCCGTCATTCAATGTAGCAAATGTGTTGTCCAACAATGCGTCGTATATCTGTGTACCTTTTGTATTAGATTTGGTAGACCAATTTGGGTGATGACCGTTGAAGTCGCCAAGAATCAACGTTTTGTTATTTAAGTTGGAAAATAAGCCATCCCAGTCGCTAAACGTAGTACTAACTGAAGGAGGGCAATATACCGAAGTTATATATTCTATATAATCGCAATTATAAATCTTAATACCAATAACTTCAATACTTGGGTTATTGCACGTCACTGGAATTGACTGTGCTCTGATGGATTTGTGAGTGAAGATAGCTACACCCCCTAAACCGTCGCTTCTATTCTTCCTAAAAATATTAAAACCATTTAATTTAATTTTATCAGTGGGTTTAAGCCATGTCTCACTTAGGGCCGCAATGTGGATTTTCTCTTGTGCTAATAAATTTTCAAACATTATTAACTTAGGATTAATACTTTGCGAGTTCCATTGTATAATATTTAATCGTACTGTGGATTTAAAATTAGCCATTGAAATATTCAAATACTTTTTTAAGGACTGGCCAATCTGATAAATTTTCTACTATAACTAAAATCAACCATTCAAGACAGTATTTCACAATATTTTGTATTTTATCGTACACCGATTCGTGCTTTTGAAATATAATATATTTTAATTTACTTAAAAGTTCTACGAATTTTACTTCCCGTTCCTTTGTTGATGGTGGAGTAGATGTTGCCGGGGTGCTATTGTATTCTTCCTGTTCTCCAGGACATGGAAGAGGTGTAGACGAGCGAATACCTGCTGGAGACTTCAAACTACTTTTCTTTCTAGTAACTTTAGGTTTCAGGATTGATGCATAAGTTGGTTTCGTTTTAACAGGATTCTCTTCTTCCTCGTGATCAATATAAAATAACGAAGTTCTTTCAGAGTCGACAAAAATGGGTTGTTCTGTTACTGGGACAGGTGATGTCGGTGGTACATAAATAGTTAAGGCTTTTTTATACGTACAATTAAACTCAGCCATTAACTGTCGAATTTTCTTTTCTTTTATAAATTCTGCACACGATCTGTCCAGGGCCATATGCGCTTCCGAACAATTCACACATTTGAACAATCGGCTGTCACAGTTAGGATGATTATCTCCGCATTTTGGGCATATAACTTTAGTTGAAGGACAAAATTTAATAGTATGACTATATTTCCAACATTTTGAGCACTGTGAAACTGGGAAGACATACGGATCCACTTTAACACGAAGGTTATTCAGTAAAACATATGGTGGTATATACTCTCCCTTAAAGCATAAACGTATGGTTTCAGAGTTGCTCCAACCTGTTGAGTCCGTACTGCGGCGCTTAAGCCGTTTTGCAGCTATTAGTTTACCTGGGCAAGGGCATGAAATAGTTTTCTGTATATCATCTTCCGATATTTCTAGTTCTATGTCTCGTATGAGGTATGCTTCTCTGACGCTTTCTGAATGCGCCATCCTTTTTCTATAAAATTGTTGCATATCTCTAATTCCTTTGCACAATCTTCATTTGTAAAGTCTAGTCGTATCTTATATGGACTGATATATTTTACCCGAATGACGTCGGAAATGTTATTTTCGTTTAACAGTTTAGCCAAAGCAAACTGTTTGGGCAGTCTATCACTACTAGAAATATAAATTTGTATATATTCTTCTCTAAGTCTCTTTTTCGAGTTGTTTTGTGTATCTTCCAGCACCATTTCTGAAAGTATATGTTCAACTATTTGTTCTTCGCCTATTTCTTCAACTTCTCTGTCCGTCACAGAGCAATCTATCATAGAATTATTCTCGACCTCATTGCGTTCACTTAGCTGCTTATCCATTAGAAATAAAGAAAGATAGACTCATTTCGTTAAACAACAATGCCCGACGCGTTAGCACTCGCGCTGCGGTGAGTCACTGTTTACGACGTAAAAACAACTGTGAAACTCGGCCTACTCGAACAAGTACCGCACCAACACTGTAAATTAATGTTAATCTATACTAATATTATAAAGCTGAAGAGTTTGTTTGTTTGGTTGAACGCGCTAATCTCAGGAACTACTGGTCGGATTTGAAAAATTCTTTTTGTGTTAGATAGCCCATTTATCGAGGAAGGCTATAGGCTATATATCATTACGCTACTACACTGGGGAGCAGAGCAGTAGTCATAAATGTCGACAAATCGGGAAATTTTTTATGCATCATTGTAGAATTATAAGCGACTGTATTAAATACGAGTAGGTGCGACGGGAGGTCGAAATATTCCACGGGCGAAGCTGTGGGGGTCATCTAGTTTAAATATAAAAATCAAGGATAACACTCAATAAAGGTTTGTGGTAGTTAATTAACAGCGGATTCCTAAACAGCTCTATTAATGGTTATGATAAGCCACAGTACTTTATCATAGGGTAATATCGTGGGGTAGAAGGTCAACTTATAATTATTTATATAGGTATTTTATTGTTGTGAATCGCATTCGCTTGTTGATTTAGATAATGAGTACTAGTTTTAAAAATTGTTTATTTTAACAATTGCAATACTGTCGTGACAGTCGTGACACGTGCGACTTGGTACCAATATTTTTGATTTATTTATTTGTTTGAGAACTTTATCAGTTAATTGTGAGAATTGAGAACTAGCTACATCATTATAAATTATAAAAAATATTGGAGGTGAAGTTTACAAATATTCTATTGTATTATACCTACGAGTACGTCTCTAGAAGTGAACAAACATGCGTACCGAAGCTATAAATTTCCAACGGTGTTGTGTCTGCATACCTTTACGATATGGTTTGATCACATGGGGTTATTTAAGACTGGTAAGTTTGAATCAATGTCTTTATATTGAACACTACGTAGATATAAGGATATTGGTCAATAGCTAGAAATTGTCTCAGGTTTTCCGAATGTCCTATCGTATGGGATTCTTCTACAGGAGTCTAAGGCCCGTATAATAAACGGATCTCAAATTCACTCTCAAGTGCGATCTCAGCTGATACACACTGTAGTTTTACGTTTTAAATAAAGTTTTACGGATTTGGCAGCGCGAGTGTAGCGACTCCAATGTTACAAACGTACAGGGAGCCGAGTCTACTATTGACAAGAATAGAACCAAAATCACTGTATTTTGCTGTAAAAATGTTACTAAACTATCAAAAATGCAACTGACAAGCGGTCACTCGCGCAGTACGTGTTAGTAAAATTCTATCGGCCGACCGATAGAAGTCTATCGGAGTACGATTGTAATAGTAGACTACCAAAATCTGTCAAAATTGTACTGGTGGCTTTCTATTGAGCGACGGTTTCGATTATATTTCGACACAATTGAAATAGCAGACTCGGCCCCAGGTTACGTGATCAGTTTCACACGAAATACAACTTAGTGGTGTTTGTGAAGGGCTCGTAGCCCAGTATTTCAATGTTCTGAAACCGATCACTGCGTTAAGTATCTTTGGCCATGACTAATCCACTGATGGGTAAAACCGCTTTGTGGTATTTTCATTTACGAGCAAATTCGTACTTCGGACTACGTTAAGACGTCAGTACTGGATTCTAATAACAAAGCAATCGTTAAGTCAAGTTTAACACAACAATAGACTCACGCACGCATCTACCGGCTCTAAGTTAAATGGTACGAATTAATATAATTAAACTTTAAACATTCCATTTGTAAGCAGCAGGTCGCCAGAGCCTGCGCCTGTCCATTTCAACACGGCAATAGGTTCACCACCTGTTACGTGGGACAAAAATGCATACGGTGAAATGTAGGCGTTCAATATGCCTTGCCTACCCCTTCGGGGATAAAGGCGTGACAATATGTATGTATTTGTGATATGACATAAATATACCCCAACATTCTAAACTAAGTGCACTTGCCGTTCCCGGAAAGTCTAAATGGAGCGAAGCGGCTTGTTTTTCTTATTCCTCCATGGTATGTCCGACTTTCGATTTTCTTTATTGTAAACCACCTATGGCTAAATGTTATATTATGGGTCAACTTTGATCAATAAATGTTAAGTGATTTGGGAGAAATTCGAGGACAAAGCGAAAATCCGAATCGGGGAAGAAATGATGAATGAACAATTTGTGTTGTACCATAATTTAGGGTGAAGAAAAGTAATGATTTTTCAAAATTCTGACACGTAAATTATATTTCTTTTGTTTTCATTGTTTTTTAGCTGCTGTCCATTTTGATATTAATTGGTATGTCTTATCATTTGAGTACAGTAATAGATTACCAAGGTCTACACTACGGAATTATTGAAATTGTGGTCTTCAGTTTGGTAATAATTGTCATCACCGCAGATATCGTAATGGGAATTATATTTATCTACGGGTGTCATAAGGTAAACTTTGAATTTTTATTCCAGTGGGAATACGAAAATAGAATGTAGCCTAGGTTTATCCTTATAACATCAGCTAGTTGTCGGAGGGCTCACTATAAGATGCCCGTGCCGGAATTTTATTAGATTTAGGGATAGAAAGTAGCCTATGTGTTAATCCAGATTGTTACCTACCTTCATATATACCAAATTTTATTTAAACTGGTCCAGCCACACACTCACAAATTTTATCCAAGATGGATAACAAACATTTAAGTCACAAACTTTCGCCTTTACAATATTAGAACTTATCCGTCTGTTTGTCTGACACCAGGCATCATAAAACGTGAAATTTTCGTGTCTCAACGGAGAACCGAGTTATGATGAAACTTAACCTTTTTTCAACATGGCGGAAAATCCATCAGGTTATTTTGGTCGACAATTTGAACTTAAGCTTTTCTAGCCCAACGTAATATCCAAAATTTGGCTTTCTCGGTTCATTTGCATTTCTAACCCGATATTTCCGACGTATTGACTGGACTACTACAATTGTTTCAAGACTACTACTAAAACATCCTATTTTTATTTTACTAAGTACGAGGATGGTCCCTCAGTTCACACATAATAGTGAAAATAACACTTTTTTGTTTCAGAAAAACGCAATGCTGATCAAGAAGTATTACTACCATAATATATTTCTGTTGACTCTGTTGATAGCAATATGTTTGATTAAATTTGGCTGGATAATATACTATAGAATTACATATGAGTGGCGGGAAAGGGCGCTAGATCTTATCATGTATTACATTTATGACATTTCAACTTTAATATTTTATATCAGTAAGTACCTTTCATTTTTCTTTTTCTTTGCTTTTCAGGGTGTGTAGGGGGCCCCACCAAGATCTTCGGGGTCTAAGTCAACCTCACGTGCTAGTGCGTGCACCTGCTGAATAACGGAAGAGGCTCTGGCGCTGGCATTCCCCTCTGGGGTTGGGAGGTCTGAGGGCGTCGCTCCCATAATGCCACCCACCGAAACAAAAATGAAAAGCAATAAAAGGAAAGCAGCTAGGGATAGGGCACCGCCGCAAAACGGCGCGCAGGAACCCCGCCCAACTCCTGTGGCAAGTGGGCTAGGGCTGCCATGTATCGGGCCAGCACGGCTAAAGAAGTTAGCCCCAACCCGTATCCGCTTCGCATCGTGGAATATTGGCACGCTGACTGGGCGTGCGGTAGAGTTGGCCGAAGTACTCTCCAGGCGGATGGTGGACGTGGCGTTCCTGCAGGAGACTCGGTAGAAGGAAAACAGAGGCAAGCCTTTGCAGAAGGGTTACAAGCTGTATAATACAGGTGCACCTGGTGGGGAAAACGGGGTTGCCGTGGTGCTCTCCGAGGGGCTGCAGAGCGGCATCTTGGAGGTTAAACGCTGTAGCGACCGGCATGATCGTGAGGGTGCTTATCGATGGGATCATTACCCACCTGATAAGTGCCTACGCGCCACGGGCCGATTGTAGCGACGCCGATAAGATGTCGTTTTGGGGCCAACTCGAGGGAATGCTTCGGAGCATTCCGTTGTCACAGGAACTCGTTTTGGGCGGCGACCTAAACGGTCATGTAGGTGAGGGGTGTGAGAAGTTTAAGCAAGTTTATGGTGGTTTTGGATACGGCACCCGCAACGCTAAAGAAAGAAACTATCCTCAGAACGTGTGTGGCTGCCGATTTGGCCATTGTGAACACGTATTTCAAAAATAAATCCGAACATCTCATCACCTACAGGAGCGGGAGGCGTGCAACTCAGATCGATTTCCTACTCACTAGGCGACACAGCATCGGCAAGGTGGCCAACTGCAAGGTCCGTCGCCGAAGAGAGTCTCACTGCACAACATAGTCTCCTTGTCATGGACCTCTGCATGAAGCCCAAAGGCAAACGCATCGAGCGGTGCCAGCGCCGCATCAGATGATGGTTGCTTGATGAAACCAGGTCCTAGGATGTCGTCTCAGCTGTCGGTGACAAGTGCATCGACACTGAAGGCAAACCAGTACAAGATTACTGGGACAGAATTTAGGCAGCCATCCTTGGAGCGGCGAAGGAGGTGCCCGGTGGACGCAAATGTGACAAGGAAACCTGGTGGTGGAACGACACAGTCCAGGGGGACACTAGGGAGAAGAAAGCCCTCTTTAAAAAGTGGCAAGCGTCAGGATCTTCTGAAGATCGCGACGCATACAGGGCTGATATTTTATATACTACTCGGGACTTCACCCGAGTAGTATATAAAATATGAGTATAAACCGCAAAAGTTTAAAAATAGCATACAGGGCTGCAAAGCGCGCCAATAAGAGAGCTGTAGCCAGGGCCAGAAGTGACCACTTACCACCTCTATATGAGAAGTTGGAATCGTCTGAGAGGCATAAGCTTATCTATAAGTTGGCGCGTTCCAGGGTCAAAGCGGCACAGGATATCTCCAAGCGCCGCTGTGTAAAAGATCCTAAAGGCACCCTGCTATGCGAAGACCTCGCGGTAAAGGAGAGATGGCGCTCGTATTTCCACGAGCTGCTGAATAAGCAGCATAAAGAGGTGCAGCCTCCGGACCTCCCTCCGAATCAGGTACAAGTGCCACTGGTAACGCCTGCAGAAGTTCAAAATGCTCTTCGCCGCATGATGAATCAGAAAGCTGTCGGAGCCGATGGAGTCCCCATCGAAGCCTGGAAGGCGATGGATCCTCGCGGTGTGGGCATCTTATTAAATCTTTTCAACCGCGTTCTCCTCAGTGGGCAGATCCCTAATCAATGGAAACTAAGTATTATTACTCCAGTCTTCAAAGGTAAGGGGTCAGTACAGGAGCTATCGCGGTGTAAAGGTTATGTCTCACACCATAAAGATCTTCGAGATGATTTTAGACTCCCGGATCCGGCATGAGTGTACCATCTTGGAGTGTCAATATGGGTTTCGCCCTTGGTCATGGGACCACGGATCCTGTTTTTGCCCTGAGGGTTGTCGCGGAGGAATACAGGACGAAGAACACGCCTCTGCACTGTATGTTTCTAGACATGCAGAAGGCCTTCGACTGAGTTCCTCGCGCGATGATCTGGTGGGCACTGCGGTTCAAAGCGGTTCCAGAGGTCTATATTCACACAATCCGGGACATGTACCGCGACTCGGATTCCATGGTTCGGACTGCTGTTAGCGACACGAAACCCTTCCCCGTCACCGACGGGGTACACCAGGGTTCGGTCCTTAGTCCGCTTCTGTTCAGTGTGATATTGGACGAATTGTCGCACAGCATCAGGAACTCGCATGAGCAGCCTCCATGGTTGCTCATGTACGCCGACGATATTGCAATGGCAGACGCGGACAAGGGCAGATGGTGCGACGTGTCAAGGCGTGGAAGGGGACGCTTGTGAACGGCGGTCCGCTTGTGAAGACCGAGTACTTGGCACTAAACTCAACAGATCCCACATCCGTCTGCATAGGCGGTGATTTGGTCGAGCGAACAGACCAGGTTAAATACCTGGGATCTGTATTTCACACGTCCAGTGACATCGATTGCGATGACAAGTCACGCATTGCTGCCGCGTGGGCCAAATGGCGGGAGATGACTGGTGTCATTTGTGACCCAAAAATGCCGATCCGGTTAAAGGGACAGGTCTACAAAATCATCATTAGACCTGTCCTTTTACATGGCAGTGAGACGTGGCCAATATTGGAGCGACACAAGCAGGAGCTGCGTGTCACGGAGATGAAGATGCTGCGGTAGATGTGTGTGTGGAGTCACGCGGATGTTTCCCGTGAGAAACTCTCGCATCCGCGGCGGCCTTCACGTCCGTGACACTGCAGACAAGTTGCAAGAGTGTCGCCTTCGTTGGTATGGTCACATCTTGCGACAACCGCCGGGCTACGTGGGAAACAAATGTCTGTCATGTCAGCCCTGCCCGGTCCCGGGAAGAGGGGAAGACCCAAGAAGTGCTGGCATGACGTCGTAAGGGATGACATGCGTGCCAATGGTCTCAGTACAGGCGATACCGACGACCGTGCGAATTGGAGGAGAAAATGTAGTAAAGAGGGTCGGGCTCGGATGATGATGATGACCTTTTCATGATAATCAAGGTAATTTAGTTACGCTCGTTTCCCCGAAGGGGTAAGAAGAGGGTTTTCACAAGGTCATATTTAGTCGCACGTAATTTTGCCGTGTTGAAAAGTTCGATGTGGCTCCTGTTGATTTTTTTACGGCGGCATTACGGCAGCTAGTAGGGCATTTAACTTGGATTAAGGAATACCATGTAACTGGCAACGACACCACCTCTTAACGTGCTTTATGAGAATTGACCGTAGCTATGCGTTGCTTATTGCAGTGATATTTACTAAGGTAGCAGGATAAGACAATACATAACGTCTCCTCACTATCCAATAAGTAAAAAACACAGCCGGAATTTCCCACGCTGTTTAGCATACACCTAACACTATAAGTAAAAATTACATTACATACAAATTTGTATTAAAATTTAAAAAATAAAATCTAGTGCCGATGAGTCTTGACACACTTGTCCTTTACCCATCAAGGCTATAGCCTTATTTATAGGTCTTTGTTTGTCTGTTCACTTGTAGAAATCAGGATATAGTCCCGTAATATACTTGAATTATTATGTTATAGTTTTGTATGTGTTATGGTCTCACTACAGGGGATGCCGACGACCGTGCGAAGTGGAGGAAAAAATGTAGGAAAGCGGACCCCGGGCGTCGCGAGACGCAACTGGGACAGACGCTTGGATGATGATGAGTTTTGTATGTGTTAAAAACTTACATATATTATATTTGTAATTCACAAATTGGGAGGATTGAGTACTGTCCCCCTAGATAGGCTACAAAGCAGCCTGTGGTTAGGAGGTACAGTGCTTGTCCCCTTTCTATATTAAATTGTGTCACGTGCTGTGTTATCAAAAATACATCATTGATTGTTCCTTATTTTTGTATTTTTAAGTGTAAAGTAGGTACCTAATACTTATTAGTTACTAAAATAGTACTTAATATGATTTGCTTTTATATAATCGATTGATTTTGGTACAGCTCTGCAGGTCTACGTTACTTTACTAATAAGAAGTCAATTTGTCAAAATAGAAAATGATTGTCAATTTCGGTTTGAGAACAACGCAACTGAAGCGGAATGTTCGATGATGATCTCTAGCTCAAAAGCAACAGCAGACTGCGATAGAAAAGACAGCGAAGAACGACGACAAAATTCTCAAATGGACGTTTAATATATTATAAAATGGGCATGAAATTTTTTATTTGGAGCCGGACGTTGCCCATCATATGCCATTTAGACTTTTAAATCACGGCCTACGATTCCAAACCCCAACTGGTTTGGAGCATGAGGTTCACTTTAACGGAAATACCACGTGAACACACCCGCGGACAGAAGCTAATAATAGATATGAATTTATAAGATTTACCATACCCTATTTGTGAGTTACTTAGGAGATGGCTAAAAACCAGCGCTGGGCAGAAGAACCCTAAACAGAGAGAAGTTTTCTCCTTTTCGGCTAAAGCTTAAGAGTTCAGCTTAAAAAAATTGCTTAGCAATCACACCTCTTTCTATTTTTCTTACTATTTTGTTTTTGTTAATTTATGTTTTGCAATATTATGTTCATTGTTTTTGTTTCGGTTGTGGCTCAATTTCTTTTTATTTATTTAAAATAATATGAACGGCACTCTTAAGGGTTTGTGGGTGTATTTCTAAAAAGTTCTATTTATGGTGATGATAGACCACAGTACTTTATCGTAAGGTTAGAAGGTCAACTTATTAAAACTTATATATTATTGTTGTGAGTCACATTTGCTAGTTGATTACGATAGTGAGTACTAGTTATATAAAATGTTTTTATAAACAATTACAATGCTATCGTGACAAGTGCGACTTGGTACAAATATTTGTGTTTTACAATATTTTCGAGATCTTCATTAGTTATAAAATAGTGAGAAATGAGAACTAGCTACGACATTATAAAATATAATAAATATAGTAGGTGAAGTGTTGATATAGCTTTTTATAGTACCTATCATACCTACATCTCCAGAAGTGAACAGTCATGCGTACCGAAGCGATAAAGTTCCAACGCTGTTGTGTCTGCATACCATTACGGTATGGTTTGATCACATGGGGGTATTTAAGACTGGTAAGTTTGAATCAAAGTTTATTAAACACTACTTAGATATAAGAATAGTTCTCAATAGCTAGAAACTGCCTCAGTTTTTGCTAAAGTCTACAGTATGGGATTCTTATACGGGGATCTAAGCATGTTTTGCGGATTTGGCAGCGCGAGTGTAGCAACTCCAGCATTCCATACGTCTACAGGTGGTTCCACTTGACCTTTCACGTTATACAACTTAGTAGTACTTTTTAATGAATGACTCGTAGTCCAGTAACTTAGTGGTCTGTAAACGATTAATAGAATAAGCATTTTTCGCTATGGCTTATTAAGTATATACGCTATCTTCAGCTTTGTGGTATTTCCATTTACGAGCGTTTGAAAGACACGATAAGCCGTTGGTTCCGGTTGATAGTAACATAGCATTCATTATACTAGCGGCACGCTATGAGGTCAAAACAGCCATCATAGCGTGCCGCTAGTATATGTAAAGTTGATAAAATTTCAATAATAGGTCGCGGTCGCCACAAACTGCCTGTCGATTTTAACCCCGCAATAGGCTTACACACCTGTCTACTGGCACTTAATTAAGTTACACGTAACGACTGTATAGAAACGTACTTTGAAACATTCCATTTATATTATTTGACACCTACCTAAAATTCGAAATTATTTGAGTTATTTATACCATAATTGAATGTGGATTTTATTTTTCAAGTCGAAAAATTTTTCAGTCACGTGCTGGAAATGAAATATCGTCAAATTATTAGATTTTTTGTCTGTTGATTAATGGCACTTAGTGGAACTTGCTACACATTTTGAATTATAACACTTTTAATCCACATTGATTGATTTCTTATTTGCATTGTTTTCCAGCTGCTCTTATTTATAGTACTGTTGATTAATGGCACTTGGTGGAACTTGCTACACATTTTGAATGATATCACTTTTAATGCACATTATTTGATTTCTTATTTGCATTGTTTTTCAGCTGCTATCCAGTTTGATATTAATTGGCGTGTCCTATGGTTTGAGTCAAGTTACAAAATACCGAGATCTATACCACAGCACTAATGAAATTAAGGTCTACAGTGTGACTTTAATTGTTGTCACTGCAGATATCGTAATGGGAATTATATTTATCTATGGGTGTCATAAGGTAAATATATATTTTTTTGAATTAGTTCCTTAATCAGCATACGGGTCGTGCGAATTTGTAAAAATCATCACGTGACGAAATGATACTGTATGTATGTTTGAAGTGTATCGCCTAGACAAGCGTTTGTAAAGACGTATTTACTACTAGGTGAAAGGTTTAGCCCATGCCAGACTTCGAATTCCCGTCGTACCTATTTACACGCCTATAGCCTTCCTCGATAAATAGGCTCATCATCATCATCCGAGCGTCTGTCCCAGTTGCGTCTCGCGACGCCCGGGGTCCGCTTTCCTACATTTTCTCCTCCACTTCGCACGGTCGTCGGCATCCCCTGTAGTGAGACCATTGGCACGCATGTCATCCCTTACGACGTCAAGCCAGCACTTCTTGGATCTTACCCTCTTACCGGGACCCGGCGGGGCTGACATGGCCAGACATTTGTTACCTACTTAGCCCGGCGGTTGCCGCAAGACGTGACCATACCAACGAAGGCGACACTCTTGCAACTTGTCTGCAATGTCACGGACGTGAAGGCTGCCGCGGATGCGAGAGTTCCACACACACATCCACCGCAGCATCTTCATTTCCGTGACACGCAGCTCCTGCTTGTGTCGCTCCAATATCGGCCACGTCTCACTGCCATGTAAAAGGACAGGTCTAATAATGGTTTTGTAGACCTGTCCCTTCAACCGGATCGGCATTTTAGGGTCACAAATGACACCGGTCATCTTCCGCCATTTGGCCCACGCGGCAGCAATGCGTGACTTGACATCGCAATCGATGTCACTGGACGTGTGAAAAACAGATCCCAGGTATTTAACCTGGTCCGTGCGCTCGACCAAATCACCGCCTATGCGGACGGATGTGGGATCTGTCGAGTTTAGTGCCAAGTACTCGGTCTTCGCCACATTTAGTTTCAGACCGCCGTTCTCAAGCGTCTCCTTCCACGCGTTTACACGTCGCAACAATCTGCCCCTGGCCGCGTCTGCCAGCGCAATATCGTCAGCATACATGAGCAACCATGGAGGCTGCTCATGCGGGTTTCTGATGCCGACAATTCGTCTAATATTACACTGAACAGAAGCGGACTAAGGACAGAACCCTGGTGTACCCCGACGGTGATGGGGAAGGGTTTCGTGTCGCCAACAGCAGTCCGAACCATTGAATCGGAGTCACAGTACATGTCCCGGATAGTGTCAATATAGACCTCTAGAACCCCTTTGGACCGCAGTGCCCACCAGATCATCGCACGAGGAACACAGTTGGAGGCCTTCTGCATATCTAGAAACAAACAGTGCAGAGGCGTGTTCTTCGACCTGTATTTCTCTGCGACAACCCTCAGGGCAAAAACAGGCTGTACGTCATGTTCAAAGTTAGAAACATGAAATGACGTATACCCATTCCTAGTTGCAAATCCCACCATCGCTAATTGTGGTAATATTGTGCCTGACATAGTTATCAGGTAATGTGATATACAGGCGATGCTATAGTCATTTTACACGCGGAAAGCTAGTGGCTTTGAAGACATTCCGGCAGTGGTGCTGCAAAAATTTTAAATTATTGCCTTTGCTGTACCACGCTGATCAACGGGTAGGAACAGGGTTGTTTCGGGTTATCCTTCATTTTGCCATGACCTCATCCGTTAGTCAGCAGGTGCTGGTGAGACGGGCTTGGGCTCTAAGGATCTCGATAGCAGCGGCGATTCTAATAAAACTTAAGAATCACAGCTGTAGACTATTCATTAAAAACATAATCCTTGCGATATTCTTTTTCTGCGATTCTTCTTCAACTAAGAGGTATTTTCTGCAACTTGGATTTCTGACTTATCAAGGTAGGGTTTTAAAGTAACAAGGAATAATTGATTTTAAGGTTGAAAGTCTAAAGAGTCTAAGTTCCATTTTTATTATTTACAGGAAAAACAAAAAAAAAACTACTGTTTCAGCTTTATTTTTTGTTTACGTTTTTGTTTTGTTATTCTGCTGCAATTTTGTTCTGATGATGAAGCGTCCATTTTACACACGTGCAATTAGGCCCTCGAAGGGTGCGCGAATGCGTTAGAGTAATTGTTAGCGCTCACCGCGCCCTCATCCCGCGTGCACACAAGCTTTTAAATACAAGTTCCTACACCGGCACTAAGGGTCGTATTTTAGAACGTTACTCAATACTCAAGAAACACTTGAGAGTTGTATTTATAAGGCAAAACTAGCCTCAAGCGTTTCTTGAGTATTGAGTAACCTTTAGACTTTCAACCCTTCAATTCTATCCTTATTCAGTAGAGACTAGAAGCAATGCCTTATTTTTAGTCAGTAGTCTGGCCCCCCTGGAGACTCTGAAGAGAAAGCTGTGCGGCGAAGGTATGAGTGTATTTCATCACGCCAAAATAAGAAATTGAATATTACTTTTTCGTTTCAGAAAAACGCAATGTTTATAAAGAAGTACTACTACCATAATATATGTCTGTTAACTCTGTTCATAGCAATATTTTGCTATAATGCTACCTGGGAACTATATTTGAGTATTAAATACGGAGGGCATGGAATGGCGCTAGAAATTATTTTGTATTTCATTTTGGACATTTTAACTTATATCACTTATATCAGTAAGTATATGTTCTTTAAAATAAGGCAAAATAGTTACGCACTTTTTCCCGAAGGGAAAAGAGAAGGAATACATTTCATAGGTTTGGGTGTCCCACTAAGATCCTCGGGGCCCAAGTCCCAACCTCCCGTGATAATGCGTGCACCTACTGATTAAACGGACGAGGGTCTGTCGCTGGCTTTCCCCTCTGGGGTTGGGAGGTCTGAGGGCGTCGCTCCCATAAAAGCCACCCGCCGAAACAACGCATGAATAGGAATAAAAGGAAAGCAGCTAGAAATAGGGCGCCGCCGCAAAACGGAGCGCAGGAGCCCCGCCTGACTCCTGTGGCAAGTGGGATAGAGCTGCCGTGTGTCGGACCAGCACGGCTAAAGAAGTTAGCCGCAACCCGTATCCGCTTCGCACAGTGGAATATTGGCACGCTGACTGGGCGTGCGGTAGAGCTGGCCGAAGTACTCTCCAGGCGAAGGGTGGACGTGGCGTTTCTGGTGGAGACTCGGTGGAACGGCAACAGAGGCCTGCAGAAAGGCTACAAGCTGTATTACACGGGTGGGGAGAACGGGGTGGCCGTGGTGCTCTCAGAGGGGCTGCACAGCGGCATCTTGGAGGTGAAATGCTGTAGCGACCGGCTTACGATCGTGAGGGTGCTTTTCGATGGGATTATTACCCACCTGATAACTGCCTACGCGCCACAGGCCGGTTGTAGCGACGCCGATAAGATGTCGTTTTGAGGACAACTCGAGGGAGTGCTTTGGAGCATTCCGTTGTCACAGGGAATCGGTTCTGGGCGGGGACCTACACGGTCATGTGGGTGAGGGGTGTGAGGAGTTTAAGCATATATGGTGGTTTTGGATATGGAATCGCAACGCTGAAGAAGAAACTATCCTCAGAACGTGTGCGGCTGCCAATATGGCCATTGTGTAAGTCTAAGGGTGGACGCAAATGTGACAAGGAAACTTGGTGGTGGAACGACGCAGTCCAGAGGGAAACTAGGGAGAAGAAAGCCCTCTTTAAAAAGTGGCAAGTGACTGGATCTCCCGAACGCCGTGACGCGTACAGGGCTGCCAAGCGCGCTACAAAGAGAGCTGTAGCCAGAGCCAGACGAGAAGACTTACAACCTCTGTATAATAAGCTGGAATCGCCTGAGGGGCAGAAGCTCATCTATAAGTTGGCGCGCTCCAGGGTCAAAGCGGCACAGGATATATCTAAGTGTCGCTGTGTAAAAGACCCTGAGGGCAACCTGTTAAGCGAATACCTTAACCTTATATAGAGATAGTATTTCCACGAGCTGCTCAATAAACAGCACAAAGAGGTGCAGCCTCTGGACCTCTTTCCGAATCAAGGACTAGTGCCACCGGTAACGCCTGGAGAAGTCCTGATTGCGCCTTATCGCATGAAGAATCGGAAAGCTGTCGGATCCAATGGAGTCCCCATCGAAGCCTGTAAGGCGATGGGTCCTCGCAGTTTGGGCATCTTAGTAAACCTTTTTAACCACATACTCCTCAGCGGGCAGTCCCCAAACCAATGGAGACAGAGTATTATTATTCCAGTCTTCAAAGGTAAGGGGTCAGTGCAGGTGTGCGGGAGCTACCGCGGTATAAATGTGATGTCGCAGTGAAATACATGTCGAAGAATAATGTATGTTCCTAGACATGCAGAAGGCCTTCGACTATGTTCCTCGTGCGATGATTTGGTGGGCACTGCGGTCCAAAGGGGTTCCAGGGGTCTATATTGACACTATCTGGGACATGTACTGTGACTCCGATTCCATGGTTCGGACTGCTGTTGGCGACACGAAACCCTTCCCCATCACCGTCGGGGCACACCAGTGTTCGGTCCATAGTCCGCTTCTGTTCAGTGTGATATTAGACGAATTGTCGGACAGCATCATGAACTCGCATGAGCAGCCTCCATGGTTGCTCATGTATGCTGACGATATTGCGCTGGCTGACGCAGACAGGGGCAGATTGGTGCGACGTGTAAAGGCGTGGAAGGAGACGTTTGAGAACGGCGGTCTGAAACTAAATGTGGCAAAGACCGAGTACTTGGCACTAAACTCCACAGATCCCACATCCGTCCACATAGGCGGTGATTTGGTCGAGCGCACGGACCAAGTTAAATACCTGGGATCTGTTTTCCACACGTCCAGTGACATCGGTTGCGGTGTCATGTCACGCATTGCTGCCGCGTGGGCCAAATAGCGGAAGATGACTGGTGTCATTTGTGACCCTAAAATGTCGACCTGGTTGAAGGGACAGTTCTACAAAACCATCATTAGACCTGTCCTTTTACATGGCAGTGAGACGTGGCCAATATAGGAGCGACACAAGCAGGAGCTGCATGTCACGGAAATGAAGATGCTGCGGTGGATGTGTGGAGTCACGCGAATGGACCGCGTGAGGAACTCTCGCATCCGCGGCAGCCTTCACGTCCGTGACACTGCAGACAACTTGCAAGAGTGTCGCCTTCGTTGGTAAGGTCACGTCTTGCGGCAACCGCCGGACTAACAAAGGCAAACAAATGTCTGGCCATGTCAGCCCCGCCGGTTCCCGGTAAGAGGGGAAGACCCAAGAAGTGCTGGCTTGACGTCGTAAGGGATGACATGCGTGCCAATGGTCTCACTAAAAGGAATGCCGACGACCTTGTGAATTGGAGGAGAAAATGTAGGAAAGCGGACCCCCGGCGTCGCGAGACGCAACAGACGCTCGTATGATGATGATGACATTTCATAGGTTTGTATTTCGTGTTAAAACGGATATCTCCTGTTTTCATTTTTCATACCGCATGTGAGACCTTCAACATGCTTTAACAGACCACGATTTGACGTACCTTCCAATTCACAATCTAATGAAAGTATACACGCCAAGGGCTCGTTACCACTTGTTCAGTTTATGATAATTAATGCAGTGATCACTTACTGTAGTTTGAATTATCATTACTAAAAAGGACTAGACAAAACTATTAATGGATAATGAGGAAAGAAGAATTCTTCTTCACTATCCAATATCTAAGAAACATAGCCGGAATTCCCCACACTGTTTTGCGTCTGCAAATCGGTGTGGGGAATTCCGACCTTATGTCTACCCAACACCATAGGCAAAAATTTTGAAATTTTTTAACGCACCCATAAGGCCTTCAACTTGGCTTAACGACTGCCATATTATTGGCAACCGGGACCAACGGCTTAACGTGTCTTCCGAAGCACGGAACTGGGGTGTGTCTAAAGGGCCGAATAAATATAATATAATGTGTTTATTTTAGATGTCAAATTTGCAAGAAATTTTGAACTCGTTGCCTTTTTAGTGAGGTGGTAACTAAAAGGCTGAAAGGTCTTATGTGCTAGACACTAATTAACACGACCAATTTAATCCTGGCAGTCTCGGACATTGTTCCATGGGACATAAACCTGTGTTCTTTACCTGGCAAAACCTTTGGCCTCCAGGATCATTGCACAATGACACGGATGCTGGTATATAGTCCTGTAATATTTATCATCATTCATTGCCACTGAATGACTTCTTATTTGTGCCATTTTTAAGTGTAATTGTAATAGTGACTAGTGGTTTTGTGAACCGTAGACTTCGGAGGTTTTTTTTTATTTATTTATTTTTTTCTTTATTTTTTTTACTTTTTTAATCGACCAACCACTACGGTACCATTTCTTCTCCGCTGCCTCCATCCCTCCATCCCTGATCGAAAAATCCCCTCGCTAAAAGTTGTTGTCTACATCAACGATTGTCCATGCCAAGTTGCTTGCAAATCCGATTAAAAATGCGACCTGTAGACTGAATGGACGGACGGACATCAATGGAAAAATGCCATTAATTGCCAAAGTCTCCGTTTTAACTCCCTTACTAGTAGAGTTAAAACAGAGACTTTCGTCGGCTCGCTACGCTCTCCTCCTCAGTCAATAAGATTTGCTTTTATTGAGTCAATTGATTTTGTTACAGTTCTTCAGACCTACGTTACTTTACTAGTGAGAAGTCAGTTTGTTAAATTAGAAAATGCCTGCCAATTTCGGTTTGAGAACAACGCAATCGAAGCGGAATGTTCGTTAAAAATCTCAGATTCGGAAGTAACAGCAGACTGCGATAGAAAAGACCCAAATGACAGCGATGAACAAAGAAGAAATGTTCAAATAGATGTTTAATAAATACTTAAAAAAGGGGGTTGAATATTATTATTTGTAACCGGTAGTTGCCCATCATATGCCATTTAGACTTTTAAATCGCAGTCCACAATGATAAACACCTTAAATGAAAATACTTGTACTGCTCCACATAAGTATTTCCTTTCACACCTTTGAAAATGCCGTAAGGTGAAACCGGTTAGTTTTAAAAGTATATAAGTGAAGCAGTACAAGTGTTATCATTGAAGATGTGTGGCAAGGCAAGTTCCATTAAGTGCCATCAATCAACAGTATAAACATTATTTCCAAATCCTACTTGGATTTCGAGCCTGGGGTTTACTTTAACAGCATTGTCAAGAGCGACTGCCGTTTGACAAGTACAAGTGTTATCATTAAAGATGTGCGGCAAGGCAAGTTCCATTAAGTGCCATCAATCAACAGTATAAACTTTATTTCCAAAACCTACCTGGATTTCGAGCCTGGTGTTTACTTTAACAGCATTGTCAAGAGCGACTGCCGTTTGACCTTCAAACCCTTAAGGCCTCGTTGTTGCCTCGTCAGTTAATCAGCAGGTATACTGTGAGCAGGTGAGATCGCTTGGGCCTCAGAGATACCTTCCCTTACATGTAATTAGGGATTAAAAAAAACTATTTTTTGTTTTAATTCAAACACGCGTGTTATTTTTATTAATTACTTAATCAATACATATTGCAAACGTGCAAAAATAAAATTAACTATACCTACTAGCGGCACGCTATGATGGCCGTTTGACATAATACAATAATGCAAAAAATACATAACGTAATAAAATAAAATACATAACGTAGCTACTTTTAATTTTTTTTAATCGTACTATATTTAGGATTTTTTTTATTAATATGAATTTGTAATATATATTATTTTTCTGTCACGAGAATGTGAAATGAACGGCCATCATAGCGTGCCGCTAGTGTAATTGAACATAAATAAGGAACGCCGTGCAAAAGAAAAAAAAAACAAATTCAACTAACATTGGAAAGAGTACGGCTCAGCAAGAAGAGGTAGACTTGGTCACATCTATATTAATTTTGAAGTGAAACTTCTTTAAAATCATTGTGATTTGAAATAATACAAAAGAGTCAAACATATTTTCATTCATAAATAGGATTTTGCCTATGAGAGAATGAGATGTAATATAAGTATATAAGATAAAAAGAGACAAATATATACATTAACATTTAGAGAATGAGATAGAAGACAATCATACAGTACCTATATATAAGTTTCAAACTTACCAAAGTGGATGTACTGAATAATATTTTCTTACTGTCTGCCGGATAGTTTCGGAGAAAACGCTTGCCTTTAAAAATATAAGCTAATGATAGTATCAAGCATAACATATATCAATTTCAAGCTTACTGAAATACTCTTAAAATTATTATTTTTTCAAGTTCTCCAAAGTGTTTGCCATGATGTTGTAACCGCTATAACTGTCTGCCCCTGAAATTCATTAAATTCTGTACCTGCTACTCCCGCCTACCGCTTAACTAACTGGAATCGGGCAAAGTTAATCTCCATCTCATATACAGTAGGTACTTCAGGTCTACGGTCTCTGTCAGGAACGAACGAGAGGGAGCAACATTCCTTGCTGTGTGGTCAAAGGATAGAAAATAGAACGTGGTGACATACATTTTGAGATCTACTATTAGGCCGGGTCCGCTGCAACGTTTTCGTGTTACTAACATGTTTTACTAACACGTGGCACAACAGTTTTACATACATACATATTGTCACGTCTGTATCCCCGAAGGGGTAGGCAGAGGCATACTATAAGCCCACATTTCACCATTTTTGTCGCACGTAACACGTGGTGAGCCCATTGCCGTGTTGAAATTAACAGGCGCAACCTGCTGTTGAAATTTTTGAAGCCTTTTTTTATGGGCGCCTTCAAAAATTCCTTCAAAGGCCTTCAACCAGGCTTAACGACTGCCATGTTACTGGCAACCGGGACCAACGGCTTAACGTGCCTTCCAAAGCACGGAAACGCTCGCAAATGTAAATTCCACAAAGTGGGGACGCATCCAAGGACCACCTATAGCGAATGTTGCTTAACGGAGTGATCGTTTACAGAACACTGAATCAGCGGGGCTACCAGCGCTTTCACACTAACGGGGGCCTAGCAGTTTTGTTAGGAAAAATAACCTTCTAACATGTTTACCGCGACAAATGGATAACATGTTAGTAACAGGAATACACGTTGCAGTGGACTCGGTCTTATAGCCGTCAAGATCATTAACAAAATCTCTTAAATGGACAATCCACTTCTCGCAAATCTCACATCTTCACGCTTCTCTTACAGAACCCGGAATCTTCAACGATATTAGGAAAGTAGTACCTAGGCTATTTAGTCAACAAGAAGCTTTCTGTTTTAGGCGATATTGCTTTCATTATATTTTCTACGCTGTATGGTGAGTCTGCAAAAGAAAAAAAACCGGTCAAGAACCAGTCGAACTCGTGTGCCGGTTAAGTAAAAAATTAAGCTAGACCTCCAAATTGTATGATCGCCCATACAACTTGAGTCTGCAAAAGAAAAAAACCGGTCAAGAACCAGTCGAACTCGTGTGCCGGTTAAGTACAAAATTGAGCTAGACCTCCAAATTGTATGATCGCCCATACAACTTGAGTCAGCAAAAGAAAAAAACCCGGTCAAGAACCAGTCGAACTCGTGTGCCGGTTAAGTAAAAAATTAAGCTAGACCTCCAAATTGTATGATCGCCCATACATAATTGGTATATCTATGAATTTATGCGAACACCCCTTAATTATCAACTTTTTTTAATTTTTGGTATTATTCCTTTATTTGTGCTGTAAGACCTTACTTTTTGTCAAATTTTGTGTTTCTAGGTCAACGGGAACTACGGTTTTCGGTTTTCGACCCAAAACCTATAGGGTAGGTGCTACCGGTAGACCTAGAATTGTCAATTTTGATTTAAAGCAAAGTCTTATATCCCAAATAAAGGAAAAGATCCGAAAAATAAGAAAAAATGAAAATAGAGGTAAATTTTGGTACTTGGGTACAAGGTTTCACGAAAATCTAAATTTGCACACATCTTTTATTGTGTTGACCTTGATTTTTATTCACCCTATAGGTACTATAGATCTCAGTATCAGGCATAAATTTAATTTTCCTAGGATTACCCGTTTCTGAGAAAATCGATAGTGACACATGCACAGGATCTTATAATCATAATTTCTTTACATTTATAAATGAAACTAATGAAATATTAATATTTGGACATTTTTAAGTCAGATTATGAGAATAATGGGCTTACCAACAAATACCCAGTCCTTGTCAATGTATCCGAATTCCTTCCGTGCCTCCAATATGGCGTTATGCAAAGCATGCGTCACTGCAACGGCTAATGTCAATGATGGTTCTCCCGTAGCTGAAATGGTTATAATAATTTAATATTATATCTCTTTATAGTGATACTTTCTATCATCGCACAGCTCGCCTTAGACAGGGGGTTCAAACTTACACTTTGCGTACGAACTGCTCATATACGCTTACAGTTTGGAATGAGCTCCTTATCTCGTTTTTCCAAACGTCTAAAGTATGGGGTTCTACAAAAGGGGTATTAGAAAGTTTTTGGAGCGTCAACATTGCAAGTGTAGTACCTTTGGTTCTCTCTACCTTTGGTCTTAATCTTGACAAGATGAAAAAGGTCATGAAGCACTAGCTTTATAAGTATTTGCAGTCTTGAAGGCTCTCACACGTCTTCTACGAGCTCTGAAAAGACTTAGAATTACCCTTGAACCACGTAAGTTTTAATAGAAATCGCCGCTACCGATTATTGCTCACAGTTCAGTTCGCCAATACAAAGGTACCTACGTACCCTCAAAATGTAGGTACTCACTTTTAGATCTCAATACCCCAGCAGGATTACTAGAATTCGGCATGAACTTTACTCTGAAGTCTTCGGGAATATCTTTAGCACCTGGCGGTTTGTACGTCCATGTCCGATTAGTGAGCAGTTCTCCATTTGTTTTGTCGTATTTTAATTCCTCCGACGTCCAGAGACCTAAACCCGTGACGAATGCACCTTCAACCTAAACAAATAAATTAAATGAGTTAATGAGAGACGTTGTAATGCAAAGTGGGCACTTTGTTTGGTGTCTCTTATCAGTGTTTTGAGTTCAGTGATTAATGCCATGGCAACAATTTAAACCATCAGCACCATTTGATCGTTTATCTCAGATGCGTCTCGTAGTTCTCCTGCACTTCGCACTGTAATCGGCATCGCGTGTAGTGAGGTCATTGGCACGCATATCATCCATTACAACGTTAAGCCATAACTTCTTGAGTCTTTCTCCCTCACCAGGACCCGGCGGAGACGTTGTGGCCAGGCATTTGGTCCTCATGTAGCCATGTTGTCGCAAGACATGACCATACCAACGAAGGTGACACGCTTATAACTGTATTACAGCAGATGCGAGAGTGCCTAACGTAGTCCATCCGCGTGACTCCACGGATACACCTCAGCATTTTCATTTCCGTGACACGCAGCGCCGCAGAGATAAAAGTTATATTGAACACAGTCAATTTGAAGAAATTAAAAGGAAAAAAGATATAAATTATAAGTACTTAGTAAAAAGACAGTATCAGCGTATTCATCAATCGTATTACTCACCCTAAACACGGCAAAAACTAAATTCATCAACTTTATGGTAACCGAGAAATCTGCACCTGATGCACCTTTTCAGATTAAATTACATGACTGTCCATACAACACAATTACTACCCAGGATGTACAATTGCAATAGTGACATACTCGAAGAAGTTGACACTGTCAAGTACTTGGGTGTAACTATTGACCGACGACTTACATGAACCTCTCAAATAGATACTCTGTACAAAAGACTTAAGAAACTAAGTCATATTTTTAAGAAATTAAGTTCGATAGCTTGCAAAAATTTATTAAGGCGATATACGAGTCTTTGCCAGTCCATTCTTAACTACTGCCTAGTAGCTTGGGGAGCGTCATGTCAGTCATACCTACTAAAACTGGAACGGGCACAACGTGCTATACTGAAAATAGTATTTGTAATATGTAATATGTAATTGGTCTGTAATATCACTTGTGATTCTTGCGATTTAGCTTTGCTTCACATGTCCATTTTACTTGTGTCATTGTACCAAAGAAGCATGGCCGCCACGACACAGGGGATCCTAGTGTGGAGGTCAATGTATCTAATAAAATGTATGTACATATTTTCTTGAAGAACTTTAAATGGTTTATGAAAGAATGTTATGGAATGTGACCGCATTTTAAGTCTCAAATTCTTTGATGATCTTTAAGTATTTGGGTAATTCAAATCGTCCTTCGTTCATTTCCAAAATCTTACCTGCCCGACATCAATTTCAGGACTTAGACTGACTCCAGTATCCTCCAGTATATCAACCCTTCTTACAATGTGGTTACCGGTCAACACATCGAGCTCAACTTCAGCAGCACATATGCCATATATATTATACCCCACTATTTCTTCATTAGAATAAGTATTGTATGTTGTTTGTAAGTTTATACCTGTGGGAAAAAAAAAACAGTTATTCTTACTTCTCTTTCTTTAAGGCATCATTCTTATCTGCATACATTCACGCCTTATTATTTCTCAGAAGGGTAAAATATAATTAAAATTTAAAATTCCTATGCAACAACTACACGGTGTATTAATGTGGTGCCATAGAGTTGGCCTCATGTTGAAGATCAAACAATGTTAATTTTAATTGAAAATAATGGTCTGCATTCGCCAGCAGGAGACGTGTAAGCAGAATTACAACAACAGGGTTTGGGGATCTTCATGATATCGAGATTATTGCAACAAATCATGGAGTAGCTGACATATTGTTCCAAAGAAATCTACAATAAAATACTACTTGAATGTAAACGACGGAGATTTATGTCATCTACAATTGCACTTACTCTGGATGTGGTTAAATATGGCATGGCACAAACAAAGATCAATCAGTGTTTTAAATAAATATCCTTATATTTAAAAGGGTCAGTGTACAAAATGAAGTTTAAAACTAGAGTCTGCGGGGCCACGAGCGCTTCACACGTACATACATAAAGTCAGGCCTTTATCCTCAAGGGGGTAGGCAGAGGCATACTATACGATTCACCGTATGCATTTTTGTCCCACGTAATAGGTGGTGAGGCCATTACCGTGTTGAAACGGACAGGCGCAGGTTGAAAAAATTGAAAATTTTCAAGCTGCCCATAAGGCCTTCAACTTGGCTTAACGACTGCCATATTACTAGCAACCGAGACTAACGGGCTCAACATGGCTTCCGAAGCACGAAAACGCTCGTCATTAAAAATGCTACAAAGTGGTCACCCATCCGAGAACTAGCTATAGCGAAAGTTACTCAATGCATTGATCATTTCAGAACACTGAATTAGCGGGCCTCCGAGCACTTAAACTACTAAACTAATAACATGCAATGACTTACCGTCTTCAAATGCCTTTTGTATCAGTTCTTCCCATGTCGGTTCATTCAATTTCTCCTTAATAGGTTGTAATGATTTCATCAATTTCTCACAAGCTTTTATGGTTGAAAATGCCACACTTTCACTAGTAATAGATGAATTTGAGGCCATAGCATTGGGAGATATAAAGCTGTCACTACCTCTAACAGTTACTTTTTCAAGAGGAATTTTCAAAGAGTAAGCGCAGACTTGGGCAATTTTTGTATTGATTCCTTGTCCCATCTCAACGCCTCCATGGGAAATGGCTACTGTGCCATCACCATGATATACAGATATCGTTACAGGGAAGTTACCAAAATACCATGCAGTGTAAGACATCAAAGAAAGGTTAACACTCTTTTTCTTCCAGGCATTTTCGTTATTAAATTTTATAGCAGCAACTTTTCGATCTTCAAACGCAGTGTCTGTTTTGAAAGACATGATCAGATCTTTTATGTTGTCGTGATCTGATTGGAGATTGGCTATTCGAACATCTATGTGATCTTTTCCAGTAATGTGCGCAATACGCTGCATTATGTGTTCTTTATAAGCTGTAGCTTCTGTAGAACCTACAAATTTTGCACCATTAGAAAATAAGAATTAGATAGCTATTTCAACTTCAATAGGACATTTGTAGCACAATAACATAAAATTTGGTGACATTTTTCGTGTTATAAATTCAGACAAAATTTCCACAAATCTTTTAATATCATAAATTAAAATTGAAATCAGTATTATAAAAAAATGGGGTGTCATGACCGTGTGTTGTACATGAATGTTTTGTAACGGTAAATTATTTTTCTAACTTGAACGAATATCGTTATACTCCAAATTAAAAGTTTTACTGAATGGACTCGATATGCAGCAAAATGACCTCAAAATCGAGGCGCTTTCCCCTCCACCGTCCGATCCTTTTGTTAATTCAGTGTTGTAAATGTTTTTTTATTAAAAAAATATAATGTAACTAGAAGTTACAACAGTAAGTTGTATCCCGTGATTAAGTAATCATTGCTTTTATTTGAATTTTTGAATCACTCGAAATTATGTAGAATTTGAAAAAAATTGCGCCATTGGCAATTTGCTATACGAATATGGACAAAAATTTAACTTTCAACTCGGTTGTGTCTTTTTTGATTAAATAACGACTATGAATGACTTCAAGTTTGAAACTTGTAACTTACAAAGACTAATGTATGGTTGTACGTTATTACACGTCTAACCGGTTCAATAAAACGTTTCTAATGTAGACTTACCGGGACCTCTAAACCAAGTCTCACTGGGCTTATCCGTGATAACGTTATATCCAATGATATTGAATCTATCATTAAAATAGAGATTGGTCAATACATATCTCAAATCAGTAGATGGTTTATCGGTCAACGAGCTGCCACTGTTTGAATAATACGTAGTATTGAGGTACTGAATAACACCTTCATCGTTTACAGCACACTGAAAAAGTACAGATGATTTAATTTAAACGTTTCTGCCATACATATTATTATTACTGGCATCGAAAATAGTTCACATAGGACCCGTAATATACTATTTGCTTGGTGCTTTCCTATTTCTATAGGATTTACACCTAAAAAGATTTATGCCTATCTAAAATTCAACACTAACACCTATGTACCTCTGATATACCTGTATTTTGCAATAATAAATGAATTGAATTGTGTTGCTTTTCAGGTCTCCCGCTTTGCAAAGGAGGGAAGAGGCGTTACGTTCTTATCCTAATTACTCAATTAATCGTCTGATTAATTTTGTTGCGGGTTCCAAGACATGCTAACTTTTCTTGGGACTTCGCTGAGATCGAGCTCGGTGTAACTTTTGTAGTGTTTTGGTCGTTGCTGTAGATTCTGTAAACAGGAGTCACAATAATGGGAATGCGGGTGAGATTAGTCCCAATTGAAAAAATAAATAAAAAAGAAGATTTAATTTAGGTATTTTTGGATATATCTTAGGTATCATTAGCCTTCAAACATCTTGTTGTAACTTTTGTTTGCTTACTTTAATGTGCTACATTTTGAAATTTACCTCTATAGATGGCGCTGTAGACACTGTATATTAGTCGTAGTATTAGCTTGTGTTGTATGTTTTCCTATCATCTATGTATATGATGTGAAAATCGTCATTAACCGGCTGACCAACGCACAACTCAAACTGGTGACGGATTGGCCAAAGTTACTCTTTTAAATGTTATAAAGAGGAACGATTTGTTTGTTTGTAGTCGAATTACTCTAAAACTATGGAACGTTTTAAAAATTATTTCTCGTTTTTAAAAAGCTAAGTTATTCCGAAGAAACAAAGGTTATGTATTGTTAAAGAAGCGAAGCAGTAATACCTAATAAAACACTAAATCAGGCAGGTTTCCATACATTATTCTAATACGGGGTTATATTTGGGGGCTATACTTATATGGGTTAAACAGACGGGGACCGACAGCTAGTGTGCAATAATAGCAAAGTTAAAAAAAATAGGAAACATAAACCTTAAAATCTATTCGGGGGCCGCTAGTTATGATAGAGGCCCTTAATCACGGGTAGTCGTCTCAGCTTTCTATCAGGCGGCCGCCCGCCATTTTGACGAGTTCATTAGAACAAAATTCTCCCAATCCAGTGCTAGTACCAGTTAAAAATAATAATGACTGTACCTCATAATCAAAGTCACATTGAGGTCTCTTTCCAATTGCAGTCATGTTGTCTGTCACTGGCATAACTAAAGAAGCTGGTCTATTAAGTTTGTATGCAACTAAAGCACAAGCGCATGCTATTAACGTTGGTGGTGTTATTTTGGCGCCATAACTCCCACCAATGCGAGGTACTTCAACAAGGATTCTGTAATAAATAAATAAATTAATTAAGAAATTTATCTTTTAATATAGAAAAATACTGGATAAGTTCAAATCAAACTAGCTCACTGACGGTTCCGTAAAAATAATTAGGTACGTAAGTGCATTCCTTTCCTTTTGGCGCGTCATGGAAAAATGATGAGAGCAATTTTTTGCGTTCCGCGCCCAGTACGTCTCGAAAAATAGACAGCATGAAGTTAGCTGATAAGCGTTTGAATGAGTTGTATGTTCATATGTTTTAGTGTTTATTTGTTGACATAAACACCCTGAAGTTAGCTGTAAGTGTTTCCATGACAACTTGAGAACTAAAAACTCCGAAACCTACATTTGTGGATCACACAAATATTTTTTCCGACCTGCGAATCGAAGCTGGGACTATGGGACAGAATTACTAACACGTACCGCGCCAGTGGCCGCTATTCATTTGCTTAGTTCTATTTATTGTTTGAAATTTTGATAATATATATTTACATTCTAAGTCGTTTTCATTATATTGATGATTTTTTTTCTTACTAATTTTAGTTGTGGTATATGTGATGAAATCTTCTTAGACTAAAGAAGTATAACTTCTAACTCGTGTACACACACACACACACACTTATTTTTATTAAATATATCTCTACTAATACATAAAGCTGTTTGTTTGTGTAGAGACTGTAAAGTTTGTTTGTTTTTTGGCTGAAAATTATTTTAGTGTTGGATAGCCCATTTATCGAGGAAAACAAAAGGCTATATATCATCACGCTATTATCCTGGGGAGCGGAGCAGTAATCATAAATATCGACAAATCGTTAATCTTTTAATACATAATTGTAGAATTTATAAGCAACGGGATTAAATAGGTGCGACGGGAGTTTGAAATATGTCACGGGTCAAAGCCGTGGGGGGTAACTTAGTTTAATATAAGCGCTTATCTCAGAAACTACTAAATCAAATTGAATCATTCCTATTGTGTTGGATAGCCCATTTATCGCGGAAGGCTATTGGCTTATCATCTCGTTACGGGAGAGCATAAGCTGTGATCATAAATGTTAACAAATCAGGCTAATTTTCATACATTATTGTAACATTGATAAACACGGGTGAAGCAGTTCGGGTCAGCTAGTTAGAAATAAAACAAAAAATAACCTGTTTTCGTCAACATCAAGAGCTTTGGCTACAGCAACTTGAATCAAATCCATCCATTGTGAAGCAGATCGGACAACTATAGTGCCGTTATTGATGTCAACGTGGCAGCTTTGTGGCTCCAACGTGTAATGATATTGTGCTGGCACGGTGAAAGACCCAGAGAATACATGCCGGATATCAGTGCCTTTTGATTTCGCATCTATTTTGATGTCTTCTTTAAGCTGTGACAGAAAATCATTTTTTGATGTTTAACATTTCAAGATGGCGCCGTCCGCCTGATGGAAAGCAGAGACGACGATGACTCTGAGAGCCGCTATCCCAGCCTGTAGGGCCCCGTTCAGTTTCACCGTTTCAGTACTAATGTTGTAAAGGAGAAAGTTTCCAAGAGTGTATGTTTATTACTTCTACACGCTCAAATCGCTGGAGCAATTTGAATTATTGCAGAACTTTTTTTTTAATACGACACGTCTAAATAGTGTCGTACGCTTTACAGAAAGCAGTGCGGACAACCCGTGCTTGAGGGCCGCTATCCTAGCTAGTAGGGCTCCGATAGCGTCGACCGACCCTTAGATATTGTACAAAGGGCGGCCTTATCGCTAAAAAGCAATTTCTTCCAGGCAACCTTGGGATGGACAGAAAAGGATGTTAATTATTAGAAAGGTGGGTAGCATTGGTGTAAAAATTTTAGTTAAATAATATAGTATGCACAATACATAATTATAAAACATATAACACATACATACATACAATATACATAATACATACCTACAATACACATAATAAATACATATAAAAATAAATATATACATACACTCGCAAAATATATATAAAAAAAATATCATACATTTAAATAAGAGTAAGGTTCGGTATTATCCAGCTCATAGCAATTTAAATAAGAGAAGGAATTAACTATCGAGTCAAATAATGTTCTTTGACCATGCGCTTAAAGACAAACAAAGACTGGGCCCGTCTAATTGGAATAGACAGTGTATTCCATAACCGCACAGCCTGCACGGTAAACGATTTATCGTAAAAACTAGTAGAATGAGTAGGTACTGCCAGTTCCAAAGATTCCGACGACCTCAAGGATCTTGAATGTGTGTCATTAAGGAACTTAAATCGTTAGGAAACGCGGATTGAATTGTACATTGTAAAGCACAGAAAGAATATGAGTATTCCGTCGAAGGCGAATTGGAGTTAGGTTGACGGCCCGGAAATATGCCTTTTCACGCTTCTCTTAAAGGATCCAGGATTGTAAGAGGAGCGAAACACGTGCGTCGGCAGAGTATTTCATGCTTTTGCAAAGAGCTTCGTGTTTTTTAGAACACTTATTTAAATACTTAAAAATGGTTAAGAATAAGAGGTTGAAGCCTAGAGTAATCAATATTTTTAGTTTAGTGTAGCTTTAAATTCGATTATTTGAAAATCATTAAAATAAGTCTTATGTTTAAAAATAATGAATGAAAACACTTGTAGGTACTGTTTCACTTATTTACTTTTTAACCAGACCGGTTTCGCCTTACAGCACTTATAAAGGTTAACACATATTATATGAGTCCCAAATATCAATAGTTTTTGCTTTAAAACTAAAAAGGTAGTGGAATAGAATAAGTGTTTTCGTTAAAGATGTGTAGCAAGTTCCACCAAGTGACATCAATCAACAGCGTTTAAAAATCTAAGAAAGAAAATATTCTAAAATTTCTTACTCGTTTTTCTTTATCCGGTGCTTGTAGAGCATCACGGATAGTAAGTACTGGCTTTACATTCATAACCTTTACTTTAGCATGAACCAGTCCTGCTGCAGTAATAGCCAAGTCTCTATTAGTTGCAATGATCACTCCTAGTGGTTGACCATAGTAACGGATTGTGGAAGATGCGAAGATTTCTTCAATATTATTCATTAATGGGACATCATTAGGAGTATAGTTATTTTCTCCCGGAATGTCTTTAGCGCAAAGGAAGGTAATAACGCCCGGAAGTTTCTGAAAAGAGTTTTACATTTTATGAGTAGATAGAGGAGTAGGTCTATCGAATCAGCTTGGTCAATCAACTTTTTCTTTAGCCTATGGACGTTTGCAACACCATAGGTGCAGCACTCGCGCTGCAGACCTTTTATAAACCTTCTAAGACCCATTTTGAAGAACCCCATACTGTAGACGTTCGGGAAAACCCAGGTAGGGAGTTTATTCCACAATCTAAGCGTACGCGGAATAAAGCCTCTATCGGATCTAACCGTATGCGTGCGCTCCGGACGCAAAGTGTGAGGGTGAACACCCTGTCTATGGCGAGCTGTGCGATGGTAGAAGTTAGCCGTGGGCATCATATCAAACAACTCCTCAGAGCACAGACCGTTGTACAGGCGGTAGAACTTGTTCACTGCTGGTGGCGTAGTCCTTTCCTCCTCACCTTGCTCTTGTCTGTTAGTTAGCAGGTGTATCATTTACTGATGAGCGTAAGACTAACTACGACGCCGAAGATCGCCGTAGATTTTTATCGAACTCACTTGCTCGGTAGATTGGGTTTTTTTAAAACAAACAATTTTAAATTTCAGATATTAAAATCTTCGCTATGCCATCCTCTACAACAGGGGCGATGATGTATTACGGTGATAGTTGGTCAACAGATAAACTTGCAGGTGACATTGGCTTGATCCTCGAAGATCTTGGTTAGTAGTAGACCACTTAAAATTATTAAAATTATTAGAAGCGCTCGTGGGCTCACGGACTCAGTGTTCTGTAAACGATCACTGCGTTAATCAACTTTCACTATGGGACTTAAATAATAGTAACTTGTGTGTACCCCCGAGCTTTAACGTAACATGGTATTCATCTAGTGTCAATGTAGTAACGTATAGGTGTTTTAGAAAGGTATACTTACCAAAGCCTCGCTTGTATCGAAACCTAGAAGTTCCGCTCGACACACCTTGGACAGAATAAAAGCAACGTGCACTCCTCGTGGACCTGAGGGTATGTCACACGCGTATTTCGCCTCACCTGAGCACTGCAATGACAGTAACATATTTTGTTTAAATATTAATCACTACATATTATAAAAAAAAAAAAAATTACATATTATTATTATTGTGAAAGTTGGGTGTGGCAGAAGAAGCATACAAGTAAAGTTAATGCAGTAGAAATGGAGGAGTGAAATTGATGGACAAAGAAAGGAACAGTGTGATAAGGGAACGTTGCGATATAGTGACTAAGATAGAAAAAGGTATGCTTAGATGGTTCGGACACGAGAGAATGGATAAAAGTAGACTAACGAAACAGATATATCAGAAGAGAGTGAATGGGCAAACTGGTAAGGGGCGACCTCGACGTACATATGTCAATCAAATAGAAGACATTTTGGAAAAAGGTCAAGTCAAGAGTACCCTTAACCGGCGGGTGTGTATGAAAACACTTATGAAAGTGGAAGAAGCGAAAGTTGTATGCCAGGATCGTAGCAAGTGGAAAGCCATAGTCTCTGCCTACCCCGATGGGAGACAGGCGTGACGATGTGTATGCTTAGATCTTTAAAACTACGCAACGATTACGATGCGGTTTTTTTTAATAGTTAGAGTGACTCATAAGGAAGGTTTTTAAAATGAAAAATGATTAGAGTACATTTTTACGATGCGCAAGCAAACCGTCACAAAGAACCGACACCATGAAGTTAGCTGATAAGTGTTTCCATGACAACTTATAACTACGAGTACATTCAAAGTAGTTTTCAAACACCCTGAAGTTAGCTATAGTCAACATTTTAGTTTTTTTTACTAACGTAGGATAGCTAATTAGATGAAAGATATTTTTTTAAAAAAAGGATAATTATCAGATTTTATTTTTATAAGAAGTATAACTTCTAACGCATATACATAAGTACACATTCATATTTTATTTATTATTTCACTAGTATCAGTTGTAGTTGAACCTATTGCTACATAGGCAAAGTTTAAGGATACCTGCTGTTGAATTTTGTAAAATCACTGAATAGCTTATAGCTTCTCGGAAGACCAAACCAGACTGAACGGTTGCCATTCACGGAAATGGATGAACGTTTAGGAAGAAGACGAGAGTTAGAATTCCGCTTGATGATATTTTTCCACATTAAACTATAAATTAGTGAGCATACCGCATGCTTTTTAAAATCTTCATTGAAACACAAAGACATTGGAAGAATGTTTCCGATTTCTGTGATGAAAACATTTATACTATTCCACATTATAACCTTTTAAAATACTAACCAGAGCAATTCCATCCACGTTCGGCACTGGTTTGTTCAACGGCCAGAGTGTTTTGTCTGTTTCATAGGTCTGAGTACCTTGGGAGACGCCTCGCGTCAGCATCGTGCCTCCAGACTTAAAACGTGGGCTTACGTTCGTGGCCAGTGACAACATAGCCTGAAAGTTTGTACCTAATAAATCAGTGTGTACGCATACATATGTAATCATACTTTAATCCCCAAGTGGTGTAGATAGATCTGAATGAGACAACCACACTTTGCCTATAGTTAGACCAAGTTTTAGTTAGAAATTCCGTCATTGGGCATCCAAACCGAAATTTTAACCACCAGGATATGTGTTGGAAATACACATTACACAAATACAATCTCTGGAGTCAGAACAACCTGTGAATTATTTCCACGCGCAATCCCCTTACTGTTGCAATTTTAAACCAGGATCTACATCAATAAGATGACTGAAAGGGGTCATTGCTGTAGATACTGGTTAAAAAAAAAGGTTTTAAGGTAAATCCGATAGGTTTTGGAAGCGACTCGGTGTACCTACACTAAAATTAAAGGAATGCGTTTCATTTTAGTGTACTCCGAGTTGCTTCCAAAATCTATCAGGATTCGGAGCCGAGGGTACACTTTAATTTGACTGCTAGGAGCGCTATCGTTTAGTTTTTGATTTTCAGCATTATTGGGAGCGACTGCCGTCTAAACCTCCAACCCCTATGGGGCCTCTGCGTCGATGCCTCGTCCATTACTCAGGAGATGCACCGCTAGAAGGTGAATTCACTAGGGGCCTGGAGATCTTTGGACGTACTCGTACCTAGGTTTTTTTTTTCATACGAGGATAGATTCACTTACAGACTATCCACTGCTAGCGAGCAATGGGCTTGTGTGGGGGTCGCCCAGCACCTGATCGTGGTAGTATTGGGAATACCTACTTCTTCACCAATTGAGGTGTCTTGGGACCTGTTAAACTCACCAAAACTCAACTCGTACCTAGGTATGTTAAATTAGAAAGGTATTAGATAAAACTGACCTTATAAAACAATCCTAATGCTATCATTTTTCGACTAGACCCAGATGGTTCCCCACGATAATCTTGAGGCACTAATTCCTTGCTCAACTCTCTTAAACCACTCTGCAAACCTTTATTATCAAGGGTCTGTCCTACCAGCACTCTTTCAGTACTTAAAGCTCTATGAAAAGAAGGACTGATGTTTCCAATACATATATTTACTGAGGTAACTTTTTCAGCGTCATCCAGTTTAAACAAGAAGCCAGCATTGACTATAGAATGTGCGTTTTGAGCGCGAACCATTATCTAAAAAAATAGAGAACGCTTATTATGAGCTGGTAATAATCCTGCGAAAGTTTGTAAGAATGTTGAGTGTATGTTTGTTACTCTTACACGCATAAACTACCGAATGGTTTCTGATTATACTTTACAATAATACACTATACACATCAAACATACATACATACATATTGTCACGCCTTTATACCCGAATGGGAAGACATACTATACGCCCACATTTCATCGTATGCATTTTTGTCCCACGTATCAGGTGGTGAGCCTATTGCCGTGTTGAAATGGACAGGCGCAGGGTGTGGCGACGTGCTTTTGATATTTTTCAAGCCGCCCATAAGGCCGTTAACCAGGCATAACGACTACCATTTTACAAAACAACATGCATATTTTAGCAACCGGGACCAACGGCTTAACGTGCTTTCTGAAGTACGGAAACACTCGCAAATGTAAATTCCAAAAAGTGGACATCCATCCAAGGACCACCTATAGCGAGTGTTGCTTAACGCAGTGATCGTTTACAGAACACTGGGTCAGCGGGGCCACCAGCGCTTCTACTACTACGACTATGTACTTTACACATCAAATTAACACATAGGCTACTTTTTATTTCGGGAAACATTTCCTGTGCGAAACGGGAACGGGAAATCTTCACCACACGGGCGGAACCGCGGGCGTCAACTAGAGGTGATTTAAGTCAGATAGACTGCAGAGGTACGCGGGATAATCAGGTAAGTATAGGTAAATATTTAATTGCCTTGCGACTGACTCTGTGGCGCGGTGGAAGTGCATCCGACTGCTACGCAAGATAACGTGGGTTCGATTCCCACCCAGGATAAAACTTTGTGTGATGATCACGACGGTTTATTCTGTGTCTGGGTGTTATTTATCTATAATATGTATGTATTTAGAAATATTATATATAAGTATGCTTATCAGTTATCTGGTTACCATAGTACAAGCTCAGCTTAGTTTGGAATTAGATGGCGTTGTGTGAGTTGTCCCAACGATATTTATTTATTATTATTAATTGAATAATTATGAAACTTCGAATAAAAGATACAATTTAACACATTTCATTCTCTTCGCCGTTCTGTTTGTCAGCAGGTGCACCATTTGCAGGTTGTCTTGTGCCTTCCAGACCTCGCATGTACAGTCAGCAAGGAAAGTCACTTGGCATAGCAGAACATTATCTATAAATTTTAACAAAGCATTCAATACATTATTATGTACTATTTCAAACAACAAGTCAACATAAAAGGACTGAACTAACATGTAAATTTTCATTCACTTTATTCAGAAACTTTGAATTGTGTTAATCTACTTATGAGGTAGATTGTACACTGTTATGTATGTACGTTATTAAGGCTGCCGGTAAATTATGTTATAAAAATAGTCTAATAAAAGGTCAGCAGCGCGAGTGTAACACCTCTGATTGAAAACGTCCAGATTTATATCACCTTTAAACACAGGCTTCGGTTATCTATGAGGGGGTTATCTATCTATTATCAGGGGGGTCGTAGGCTTGACTTTTATTTTTGCATTAAAAACTATCCTTCTGAAGCCTCACTCGGGACTACTGGCCATAGACAAATGCAAGGGCACCGTGTGGTTTTAGTCGGCAGGAGTCCGGCATAGCATGAAGATTTCCACACGAAACATAAATCAGTACAAAGAATGCAAGAAATAAAGAATAATTCTCCTTCTCCTTTACTGTGCATGCGGTCATATTGTGGAACTCAATTCCACCTGTTATCAGAGACAGCAAATCGGTTACTACTTTTAAAAGGAAACACTGTAAATCTATTTTATTTACATGTATATTTAATTAGTATTTATATATCTTATTTTATATTTATTTGTTGTTAGATATTATATGGTGTTCTTTAGTTACGATCTTTTGTATGTGTGTGAATTTTATTTTCCATCTTTGCTATTTTACTTACACACTTTTACTTGTTATTTTCCTTCTTCACGTTCTCCTATCGTCGGTCTGCTGGGAGATATTTCTTCTAGAAATAAGCAGTACCATTGTACCTATGTGTCCTTCAACTGTTGCTATCTGTTACCTAGTGTGTACATAAATAAATAAATAATTATAACTTACCTTGTACGTACGCAGGTGATATTTATTGTATAGAGGGGGGAGTTTCACTTCAGTTATTATTTTGTCCTTAATGTTAGCGTGTAGAAAATCTTGCATGTTAAATTCAGTACAATGCATCTCGTTGTTTACTGAAAACTAAAATCTATTAAATTTGACTATTACTTAAATAATTTTAACTTCTAAATCCTAAGTTTAGAAAAGTCTTCAGCTTCAGCTTATAAATTCTCAGGAACCATAAAATATAGAGACAAACAGCTTGAATTTAATTCAGGATTCCATGAATACGGGCATAGGCGATTTTGAAGTTTCTACCACTACCAGTATTGAAACTGGTTTCGGTTTCGAAGACGTCTAAGGGCGCGTTGCTTTTTTTATTGAGGGTCTGCTGTCCTTATGCTGAACCTCTTGGTGACGAACAGCCCTGCCTTGTATAGTGTTTCGGTAGGCGCTCTGTTGGGTACCTCCGATCACTGCGTCGTGCACGCCGGAATGTAAGTGCTACGAGTATCTCCTATATGTCCAGCGGTAGCAGCGCGAAGACTGTGGTGTTATCGGCAGCAGATTGAGAGGGCTTACGTGACTATTTTGCGTCTGTCCTATGCGTCCTACGCGACTATTTTGCATATATCCTATCAATCTGGAGATGGAATACTACATCCCTTACACTGAATTCACCAGCATCCGTAATGCCAAAAGCCCGACCCTGGTTCGGGCGTGAGAGCCGCATACAATAGAGCACCCCACGCATAGCCGAGGATATTGGCAACTGGCCAAAGCCGTGCAATCTAACTTCTGCCGACCTTAGCTGCAACTGCTACGGTATCCTTACGGATCGCTGGCCTCTTTGCGGCCAACTGCCGGATCGAAGATCGTGGTAAGCAGCCTCCCATAGTCACCAATTATGGAGTCACAATGCATATTATAATTATCAGGCAATGTGATATTCACACGGTGCTGCAATCACTCGACGTGGCCGCGACGTGGCCTCGACGGTATTCCGGATGTGAGTGTGGCTTAAGAGGTGTGCGGTGGAGTTAACTCCAGTGCTTACACGCCAGTATCGCTTGTCCTACTCTATGGGCAGTGTGCCGGATGCATTGAGGGAGGCCAACGTGCAACCGATCCCCAAGAAAGGGGATAGGTCGACCCAGGCAACTACCACCCCATAGCCGTCACCTCAATCATTTGTAAGGTTTTAAACTAATCATTAACAAGCAGCTCATGCGCTACCTGGAAGATCACTACTTAATAAACGACCGGCAATATGGTTTTAAGCCGAAACGGTTAACGGGTGATCTTCTGGCATACGTCACACACCTTTGGAGTGAGGCTATGGACAAGCATGTTTAATCCTTGACCATCAGCCTGGACAATGCCAAGGCATTTAATAGAGTCTGGCATGCATCGCTCCTTTCCAAGCTTCCGGCATATGGCCTGCCACCTCAACTATGCACATGGTTCGCCAGTTTTCTGCATCAGCGCCGTATTCGGGTTCTATGTGACGGTCATGCCTCAGACTACTTGCGAATAAATGCTAGCGTACCGCAGGGCTCCGTTTCGCTGCCGACTCTCTTTCTTCTGCATATCAATTATATATTGTCCCTGGGCACCATACAATGCCATGCAGGTGATAGAACATTACATGAAGGATATGTAATGCGCACCCGGCGGCAAAGCGGACGGATGTTTGAGGATATGATGAGGGGACAAATTGTGGCGGAGGTCAATCGTAGTCTGGACCTCATCTCGCAGTGCGGTTTACCTGGATAAAGTCTTGTATATAATAAATAAAGTGAGACCCGCTGGTGGGAGGCCATTCAAAATCAAATTTTGAAATGTACAAATAGATTGTACAGTACCCTTGCCCTTGCATTTTTTCCTCCAAGTAAATATCTCTAAACTTAAAGAGAAGGAAAGGCTCTATAAGTATCATTATCTTAGTGTAAGTCACAGACATTTCTTTACTGTTAGGTCTTTCCATTTCGTACAATACAAACAATAACAAGGCTCGTTTAATGATAATAAACTGATTAACTAGTATGCAATTTCAACACGATAATCATAAGTTATATTAAAATAATTCTAACTAATATTATAAATGCGAAAGTAACTCTGTCTGTCAATCTGTCTGTCGCGTTTTCACGCCAAAACTACTGAACCGATTTAAATGAAATTTGGTACAATGATAGTCTATAGCCCGACAAAAGAAATAGGCTACTTTTTGTTCCGGGAACAAGTTCCTGTGGGAAACAAGAACGGAAAAATTTAACTAAGCCGCGGTTATAAACTAGTCCTATATAACCAATTTAATATATTTCAATTTTATTTGTTTTTATTTTTAGTATAAAATGTAAATTATATGATATTGTAAGGTAAGTTTAATGTTAGGTTTTGTGTAAAAAAGTTACAATTTTGTAAAATAAGTAACTTTTTACTCAGGTATTTTTGAAGTGAAAACTTCTTTAGCGGCGTTGGGTATAAAATCTTAAACTCGCGTCAGGACACGTGTCCTGATCGAAAAAGCGTAAGATTTTATCATCATCATCTTTACGTCGATCCCGGTCAATTTTTGAAGGAAAAACTTCTTTTAGCGCGGTACGCATATTTTTAGATGAGATAAAATCTCTGGACTCACGACCATAATCATCATCATCATCTAACGTTGATTCCGGTCATCTACGGGTCTTATTAAATAATGCTGTGTAATCAATTAGGACTCTTTCAGTGTAGAATTATTTTTTATCATCATCATCTTTACGTTGATCCCGGTCAATTTTTGAAGGAAAAACTTCTTTTAGCGCGGTACGCATATTTTTAGATGAGATAAAATCTCTGGACTCGCGACCATAATCATCATCATCATCTAACGTTGATTCCGGTCATCTACGGGTCTTATTAAATAATGCTGTGTAATCAATTAGGACTCTTTCAGTGTAGAATTCTTTTTTATCATCATTATCTTTACGTCGATCCCGGTCAATTTTTGAAGGAAAAACTTCTTTTAGCGCGGTACGCATATTTTTAGATGAGATAAAATCTCTGGACTCGCGACCATAATCATCATCATCATCTAACGTTGATTCCGGTCATCTACAGGTCTTATTAAATAATGCTGTGTAATCAATTAGGACTCTTTCAGTGTAGAATTATTTTTATCATCATCATCTTTACGTCGATCCCGGTCAATTTTTGAAGGAAAAACTTCTTTTAGCGCGGTACGCATATTTTTAGATGAGATAAAATCTCTGGACTCGCGACCATAATCATCATCATCATCAAACGTTGATTCCGGTCATCTACAGGTCTTATTAAATAATGCTGTGTAATTAATTAGGACTCTTTCAGTGTAGAATTATTTTTTATCATCATCATCTTTACGTCGATCCCGGTCAATTTTTGAAGGAAAAACTTCTTTTAGCGCGGTACGCATATTTTTAGATGAGATAAAATCTCTGGACTCGCTACCATAATCATCATCATCATCTAACGTTGATTCCGGTCATCTACAGGTCTTATTAAATAATGCTGTGTAATCAATTAGGACTCTTTCAGTGTAGATTTATTTTTCATCATCATCATCTTTACGTCGATCCCGGTCAATTTTTGAAGGAAAAACTTCTTTTAGCGCGGTACGCAATTTTTTAGATGAGATAAATTTGGACTCGCTACTCCCCGTTACGATACGCAGCTATAGTGTGTGCATATATGCACGTACCAACGCGACTAGATAAATAAATTATTAATAAATTGAGTTTTTTAAGTGAAAACGCCTCTTAGCGTGGTACACATATTTTTAGAGGAGATAAAATTTCTGGATTTGCGACTATAATCATCATCATCATCTAATGTTGAACCCGGTCATCTACAGGTCTTATTAAATAATATTGTGTAATCAATTAAGACTCTTTCAGAGTAGAATTTTTTTTTCATCATCATCATTAACGTCCATCCCGGTCAATTTTTGAAGTGAATATTCTTTTAGCGCGGTACGCTTATTTTTAGATGAGATAATTTTAATGAGTCTTTCAGTGTAGATTTATTTTTCATCATCATCATCATTAACGTCGATCCCGGTCAATTTTTGAAGGAAAAACTTCTTTTAGCGCGGTACGCAATTTTTTAGATGAGATAAATTTGGACTCGCTACTCCCCGTTACGATACGCAGCTATAGTGTGTGCATATATGCATGTACCAACGCGTCTAGATAAATAAATTATTAATAAGTTGAGTTTTTTAAGTGAAAACGCCTCTTAGCGTGGTACACATATTTTTAGAGGAGATAAAATTTCTGGATTTGCAACTATAATCATCATCATCATCTAATGTTGAACCCGGTCATCTACAGGTCTTATTAAATAATATTGTGTAATCAATTAAGACTCTTTCAGAGTAGAATTTTTTTTTCATCATCATCATTAACGTCCATCCCGGTCAATTTTTGAAGTGAGTATTCTTTTAGCGCGGTACGCTTATTTTTAGATGAGATAAAATCTCTGGACTCGCGACCATAATCATCATCATCATCTAACGTTGATTCCGGTCATCTACAGGTCTTATTAAATAATGCTGTGTAATCAATTAGGACTCTTTCAGTGTAGAATTATTTTTTATCATCATCATCTTTACGTCGATCCCGGTCAATTTTTGAAGGAAAAACTTCTTTTAGCGCGGTACGCAATTTTTTAGATGAGATAAATCTCTGGACTCGCTACACCCCGTTACGATACGCAGCTATAGTGTGTGCATATATGCATGTACCAACGCGACTAGATAAATAAATTATTAATAAATTGAGTTTTCACTTCTGTCGGCACTCCCGGAGTGGTTAGGTTTTTATTTCCATATTACGATTAAAATGTAACAATGTTTTTTTTATAAAAAGTAGCCTATATAAGTCTGTAGTCTTACATGTACATATAAACAATTTAATGATGTGAGCGAATGCAATAGAAACTCTCAACTAAAAAAAAAACGTCAAACAGAAAACGTCAAAAAAAACATTTGGTTATCTTACCTATTGTAACAGTGGCTCCAACAGTATCTAATAATAAGAAGATGTCCGATGGGAACTCATGATGTTGATGTTTTAAAGCTAAATTACCGCCTAGTGTGCCAATCTGAAAAAAAAAGTTTATTTTTATCCGACTGGTTACGATGGTTATGTTTTACGGCCGGTTTGAATAACCTATCTTTCTTTTACTATTGTCTAAAATAATGTCAAATAAAATAGTTGCCATCGGTACAATTTCGGTTTCATTAACCATCGACAAAGCATCGTAAAAGAAGCACGACTGGCGGTTACGCAGTGCTAGTGCCAACTTTGATTTACGGTAGCGAAACCTGGGTATGTCAGCAGATTCATGAAAGTTAATTGAATGCTGTGGAGATGCGATCGCTTCGCAAATTGTGCGGCGTAACTTTGGCCGACCGAATACGTAACGAAGTGATATGCAATATGGCAGGTTTAAATGAAAGTGTCAGCGGTAAGCTGGAAAAGGGCGTGATCCGTTGGTTTGGTCACGTCCAACGAATGAGTGAGGAACGATTGACGAAGAATATAAATTGTGCGAAAATAGAGGGCAGAAGGAGTCAGGGTAGGCCGAGATAAGATATGTAAGATATGAAAACCACGTGAGCAGATTGCTCAAAAACGGTTAAGTTAAAAGTACTCGGCTGTCCAGACGTGCGTGTATGAAGCGATTGATGAATCTTGAAGAAGCGAAAGAAGTATGCATGGATGCCTGGCGATCTGTCCTCTCTGACTACCCCGTCAGGGATTGAGCGCGGAGATAGTTTAGTCTTTTTTTTAAAGATAGATTTAAAGTATTTATCTACGATATTGAACTATCTGTCACAAAAGTTAAAATTCAACTGTATGTATCTGTGGTAGCGATCTATGTTTAACTGAAGATATAATATTGAAACCGGCCATTAGCCGGTTTTAATTTCCGCTAGCTAGATATAAAACCGTTATGATATAGATTGAATTTTTAAGTTAAGACCATGTTTAAAAAATAGGTACGCCGCTTGCTTGATAGAAAGCAGAGACGAAACCCTTGTTTGAGAACCACTATCATCGCCATTAGGGCTCCGCTGGTGACCCTCAGATTGAAAGCCCAGAAATATGTATTGTTACAAAAGGCCTTCGAACCCCGGAACATAACCGATGATCACTACATGAAGCATCTTACGCTGCAGTAAAAATTGAGATAGGTGACCACATATGGCATTTTCATTTTTGAGCACCTTAAATAATAAACAATGGTATCTGATAACTTATTTTTTTTTATATTAATGAAATATTTATTAATCCAAAATACATAGTCACAAAAACAGTATTACTCATACCTCTGTCAATTTTCATACGAAGAGCCCAACCGTACCTGGCGCAAAAGTGTGCCCATCTCTGGATGGCAATGGCCAGCCTTTGCACCAACCACAATCCACTTTAAAATTACATATATACATATTGTCACGCCTTATCCTCGAGGCAGAGGTATACTATACGCCCACATTTCATCGTATGCATTTTTGTCCCACGAACCAATTTCCTTGTTGAAATCAATAGGCCTAGGCTGTGGCAACCAGCTCTTGAAATTTTTCAAGCCGCCCATACGGCCTTCAACCAGGCTTAACGACTGCCATTTTACTGGCAACCGGGACCAATGGCTTAACGTGCCTTCCGAAGCACGGAAACGCTCGCAAATGTAAAATCCACAAAGTGGTCACCCATCCAAGGACCACCTAAGCGAATGTTGCTAAACGCAGTGATCGTTTATAGAACACTGAGTCAGTGGGGCCGCGAGCGCTTCCAATTTAAAATTATAACCTAAAACTCAAACCCCAATACTATTATGTATTAACTCAATTGTCATTACCTCCAAGCGTTTTAATACCCATATAATTTTTTAGATTATTTATATTTATCTATGTGATACCTATACTTACATTTCTTATAGGTAAATGCGCCACTAAATCCAAATGATTATACATTACGTCTAAATATCTGAAATCTCCATTCCCGTCACCCATGGCTTTAAAGTGGGCCATTACATCTGTCAATGTCATACCAGCTCCTAAGACGAAATTTTGGTCGGTATACGCTGATTTGAGAGATTCTATTGAGGATATATCTATTAACACTTGTGCTTCTGTGGTTTCTGGAAATACTCCTGTTAGAAAAGTAACATTTTTAGTGTTTTATTTTATTGGCGTAATGAAGTGATAATAAGGCCTGTAATGAAGATAGATATAAAGATGTCGCGAGGAATGCATTAACGTCTATAGACTACGGTGAGCAATTTCGATCAGGGGGCCGAGTTTACAAATTCAATTGCGACAGAAAAGAATAGAAATCGTCGCTCAACAGAAAGTCACCACCGGCACCGGTACGATTTTGACAGTTTTTCGTAGTCTACTATTACAATCGTCCTCCAATAGACTTCTATCGGTCGGCCGATTGAATTTTACTAACCTTTGACGCGCTAGTGGCGGCTAGTCAGTGGCATTTTTAATAGTCTACTAGCATTTTGACAGCTAAAAACAGCAATTCTTGTCCTATTCTACGCCTTGCCAATAGAAGACTTGGCCCTCTGGTGGGATGTATGTATGTCTGCCCAACCCAACCAAGTCTTTAATGGTATGTATATACTTAATAAAATGAAGAATAATAATATTAAAATTATTTACCTTTAGCCGTATTGCCCGATACAAGCTTGTAGCTGTTATTGCGTTCCTTTGACAAAATCTGAAATATTTTATGCGTTATGTAAACGGTAGAATTAAGATTACTTCGTCGTTGGTCTCAGCTGCCACTAACATGGTAGTCGTTAAGTTAAATTGAAGGCATTATCTTTGACTTGAAAATTCGAAACTGCTGGTAGCCACAGTCTGTCTCTGTCTATAATATCTATATATATCTGTCTATAATATCTATATATATCTGTCTATAATATCTATATATATATCTGTCTCTGTCTATAATATCTATATATATATATCTGTCTCTGTCTATAATATCTATATATATCTAAAATAAAATAAATAAATATCCATCACGCCTTATCCCCGAAGGGGTGGCAGAGGCATATTATATGCCCACTTTTCACCGTGTGGATTCCTGTCCCACATAATATGTGGTGAGCCCATTGCCGTGTTGAAATAGACAGACGCAAGTTGTGGCTACCTGCTGCTGAAGTTTTCAAGCCGCCCATAAGGCCTTCAACCAGGCTTAACGACTGCCATTTTACTGGCAACCGGGACCAACGGCTTAACGTGCCTTCCGAAGCACGGAAACGCTCGCAAATGTAAATGCCACAAAGTGGTCACCCATCCGAGGACCAGCCATAGTGAAAGTTGCGTAACTCAGTGATCGTTTACAGAACACTGAGACCGCTAGGCCACGAGCGCTCTATATATATCTGTCTATAATATCTATATATATATCTGTCTATAATATCTATATATATCTGTTTTCTATAATCGTCCTAGTCTTGCTGTTCAACACTACAAGACTAGGACGATTAAATCGGCCTAGCAGCAAAAGTAGGTCGGCAGGGTGATTGTAACTTCACTGGTATTTCACAAATCCATAGACAACGGTGAGCACTTTCGAACAAGTGGGTTGTATGCTCCTCTACCTTAGTAGTATGAAAAATCTGTTACAATGGAGATCATTCTGTATCCCTGACGGGGTAGTCAGAATGGACAGAACGCAAGGATTCGCGATCCATGCATACTTCTTTCGCTTCTTGCAGATTCATTAATCGCTTCATACATACACGCATGGGTATCCGAGTACTTTTGATCTTTCAATTTTTGAGCAATCTGCTCACGTGGTCTTTATATAAAATTACGTACCTGAAAAACATCCTGTAACGTGTTTGCTCTAAACCATTGCCCACCAGATGTAGCGATTTCCTTTAAGCATTCTGTTTTATGGTCTATAAGACACCAACTTTCGTCTATACTGCATTTTCGTTCGCATTTCTTGACACATTTTGCTAAATGCAAATCTTCAAGGTCCTAAAATTAAGATTTGATAATTTAATCATAGTCATCCTTACATTTTTTTAGTAACCATAAATAATTCATAATCGTTTTTAAATAAATACAATATATATTTTGTGGATGCGACTGCCGCGCTTGAGGTCCCGGGTTCGATTCCCGTGTCGGAACAAATATTTGTGTGATCCGCAAATGTTGGTTCCGGAGCTTGGGTGTTTTCTATGTATAATATGTACGTATTTAGAAATATATAAGTATGTATATCAGTTTGTCTAGACCCTATAGTACAAGTTTATAGCTTAGTTTGGGCTAGATGGCGATGCGTGAAAAGTGTCCCACAGTATTTATATTTATTTATTTATTAAAATTATTCAAATGCGCTAAAAATAATAATTCTCAGTAAGTCCTTTCATTTAATACCCATATTGTGCAAAAAGCTTAAAAAACATAGTCCAGCATCTTTTGTAGTCTGCCATATTGGAATTAGTGACGCGACTTTATTTTTCACAGTAGGCCTTGTAGTTTGATAGCCATAGTGTAACCGTGTAACTGGTGCAAGTAATCCGCCATCTTGCGTGTTCCACCATGTTGGAATTGTAATGTACGTGAGGATTCGCTTGTGTGATACGCACCTAATGTTGTATTGATGTACCTACCTACCGCAGCTGTGGGCATTGTATAATATTATGTAACCGTTCGCATTTTATTTAGTCTCGAAATACACACGCAGCTGACCGCACGCTGTTGTTTCACGCATTTCCGTTCCCGAACACTTCAGGATTAAGTATGACGTCACACAACTAACCGAGCATTATCATCCAAACTATGTTGTAAACCTTTAGGTTCAACAGGACCCTACGGGAGATAAATGAAAGTAGAAGTAGTTAGAAAATAGTATATATTTCCCGATAGGGCCAAAAGTAATATAGTCAGGGTCGCGGGTGTTGAATTTAGATAGGCAACCGTAAGGTGAACTCTGCCGCGAGAGGCCGCGGAATCTGGACTTATCTGAGGGAGGGCCAGGTGAACATCCACGGGTCGGATGTTGTTCCTCTCGCAGTCGTAGGGTTCTCCGGCTGGGCGACGGCTTCCACTCCCGGTATAGGCGCGACTAGAAGGAGCCTCGGAGCAGCTCTCAGCCAAAGATAGTAGGTAGTAGTGGTGGAACCGTAAAGGTTCAACCGTAACAAAGGACCCTGGAAGACAGAAGCCTGGGGTAAGAACCTCAGCCGGAAACCAAAAAGGCTTCCAGCCTCTCCTCAGTCCCAGGTTGGCTGGAGAGGCGGGAAGTCTTACATATAGGTTGTAGGTGGTAGGTACATAGAATTCAATTTAATAAGGGTTGGTTGGCACACTTGTGAAAATTAAAGCTTTATACGTATTCCTACCCACTTATAGCTATAGCTGAAAATTAGCAATTGTAATAGACTTAGCAATGATAAAAATAGCTATTAATTGCGGTAATACATACGCTGAAAAGGAAATAGGTAAGAACACTATAGATAGAATTAGATTTAAACACTCCTTCCTACAGGAACAAAGGTTAGTAAGGATGATTGATTATAATTAGAAACTTACCGGGATATTCTGGGTCCAATATTTTTACAAATATTTTATAAATGATTCTTTCTTCTATTTAATTTGAAATTATGTCCAAACTAACTGTTGTGTTGTAGTACACAGTAGCGTAATAGACAAATCTAGGTTGTTCCCGCGACTTCCTGTCAACTGCTTATATAGGGCCCAGGGGTGGATCGAGGCGCGGGAGACGGGACCTCGAACTCCCACTCCACGCTTATACGGAATAACTTCAATGCCGTAACCGTCCGATAGATGGCGTTAGTCGTATCATGGCGCGGCTCGACCACGCATCATTACAATGTGTTCACAAAATTTCAACTCAATCGGTTGAAGATATCTGCTTTAATATTGAGTTGCAAGATTCTTCTCAAACAAACATTGCAAGTAAATAAAAAGCTTGTAAAATTTGAACTTGTGTTTGTTTGTATGTTCTAATTACGGTAATGGGTCACCACCTGCTACGTGGGACATAAATGTATACTATTCAAGTGGGCGTATAGTATGCCTCTGCCTACCCCTTACGGCATAAAGGCGTGACAATATGTATGGATGTATGTAATTTCAGATCGTCTTAAGGAAAGTGTAAATTGACATGATTTTTAGTATGGGAATGATTATAAGCCGAGCAACTTGTTTGTAGGGTTTAGTATATCAATAGGAAAAAACGTTAGCCTGAAACTTCTAATTTAAAGTCAAAAAAGTTATGCCTGTTTATGACGCAAAAAACGTATTTTTACTAATCCCTCGGTACGTTCAAACTAGTGACCCCCTTTTTTACATTTTGGGGAGCTTCAACTTCGGCTGCGGTGGTAGTTTGGCTTGGTGTGAGACTCCCAGCAGTAGGAGAGGAGTCCAAACTATCTACTATACCACCACGGTATTTCACCTTGCCTTTACCAAGCTGCAAGATGGCCAGAGGTTACTGCGACTCGGCAAAAGAAAGCCGGCACTGTTGTGTGACAGCGGATAGAGTCGTACAAAATGTATGCAAGAATATTAAAGAATATAAAGAAAAAAATAAAAATAATTTATTGCAATTAGCACAACGTGCTTTAAATACGTAAAATATAGGCACCTTAAAATTAAAAAGAAAAAAATATAAAATAATAATAAAAAAAACATTCTGACGACAAGGATGTATAGACTTAGTTACATATGCCTGCCCAAAGTGAGGGCGAAAACAAATAACAAAACAACAATGTGTTTGACATCAACCATGTGCCAAATTTTGCCACGTTAATATATTTTTTAACTGACACTGATGTATACGTTACTGATCGGCACGTGTCGGCACTGTGCCGGCACTGTTGTGTGCCTAAAATAATTATTAACATTTTTTTTCTCATTTATTACGCGGGTGTTCTCAAGAGCATAATAGACACTGTTTTGTGTGCTTTAAATATAGAAATACATGACCTCAGATTGTAAGATAACATGTTTATTTGCTATGATATTTTTAAAGTTTAAGTTTAATTGTGTTGTTTTTTAATGAGCAACTATTCATAATACTGGTTAACTTAAAAATACAAATATTTTTAAATAACAAATAATTAAAAATGTTTACATTTATTTATAGTTAATTGTTTGTTTTAGGGTTTGAGTGTTTTCTATGTATAATATCTATATAGAAATATATAAATGTATGTTTGTCTAGTCTAGATCTACCAGACGCTTTTAGCTTACATTGATCTAGATGACGATGTGTCAAAAATGTCCCATAATATTTATTTCTTTGGATGATTGATTATAATTAGAAACTTACCGGGATATTCCGGGTCCAATATTTTTACAAATATTGGATAAAGAAATTCAAAAAGTATGTTTCTCAGTCATCTAATAAAACAATGTTCATAATTAAGTTTAATGGCGCTGTGTAAAAGAAATTAAAATACCATTTTAAGTATAACGAAGTTCCTTAACGTGGCTTACGAATGAATGAATGATTCATTAATTCTACTTACGGCTTCTTATTACATACGGGTAGTGCTATTTAGTAGAAATCGTCAAGTAACGAAATGTCGTATGCTATATCGAGCCTACTACAAGCAACAAGCAAATGAGCATAGGAGCATGTGAGTGCACAGCCGGGTGTGCAATTCTCTCTCTGTCACTCTCTCTTTTTGTCATACTCAACCCACGTATTTTTATTTATTTATTTATTAATTTTACTTTTCAATAAAATTAATAATGTATTTTTGAAGTGAAACTTCTTTATCGACATCGAGGGAAAGTTTATAGCTGTAAAAAAAATCGTCACGTTTTTGATAATGCGCGCCATGTTGTTTTGAAGCATAGATGCATGTATGGGGGTGCGGTCTGTGTTTTGACGTATGACAGAATTTTATAGCTTTAACTTCTTTTTTATCTTCTAAGGCCCACTTGCATGAATGCTGGGGTTAAATAAATAATTATAGAGTTAGTTAACTCGGAACTAAGTAAATAACTTTTTAACCCTAATCATGTCTGGCACCATAGAAAAATATCATCGGGTTAACTAACTCAGTGTTTTATGTCACTCTATGTCATCCAGCCAAACATTAATGATTGAACAAAGAATAAAACAGGTATGTCTATCTCTTTTACACTACAGTTTGCCACATAAGACTTTTTCTTACACGAATGAATGTAACATGACAGCCGAGTGCATTTTATTTTTATCGTATTATATATGCGCGGCGTGTCATTTTGAGGAGTCCGTGTCACGCATGTGTCTCGTGCCACTTCATTGTCTATCAGCTGCTAACCCAACGTTTGACGAATTAACCCTTAGAAATCGGTGAGTTATAATTTTAGCGATTTAACCCTAAGGGTATACCTTAACTCGGGGTCATGCGAGACAAATTAATGATTTAACTCGGGGTTAGTCCATACCTCCGAGTAACACCCGTTAACCCAAGATCGCGCAAGTGGGCCTTACCTGTGTATTCTGGTACACACACATTTTTTTTAAATGTAAGTAATTTCGTTCCCGACAGTGGTTCCCCGACCGCACATTTTATTTTGTTAGCCATAATTTCAAAATTAACCAACTAGAGTAGACTTTTTTTAATAAAGTGAAAAAAAAGACATTTCGAAACGAGACGGGAATTAAACCCGTGACCTTTGTCCACAATGTTCTAGCCATTGAACTACCAGAACTGTATCGAATCAAGTTGAAATTCTCCACCATATTTTAATCGTCATTTTAAAAGAATGACATATGGTTTTATAAGAAATTTAGCATAATCATTTTAAGACTATGACATATGATTTTATGAGAAATTTAGCATAATCATTTTAAGAGTATGACATATGATTTAATGAGAAATTTAGCAAATTAATTGGTTTAAAAATTTATCCATTACCAACTAGGGGTCGTACCTGTAGCTTATTCTGTAGTGAGAACTCCACATCAGTAGCGAAAGTCTTGAATGTGTCCAGAACAGGTCGGTATCCTGTGCAGCGGCATATATTGCCACCGAACGAATTTTCCACTTGTTTCATCGTTAACTTTTTATTTGACTGTTGTAGACTGTTGAAATAGTTATAAACATAGGTTAATTTAAAAAAAGAACATGACCGCTGACAACTAAGTACCCGTAGATAGCACTTATGGCATAAATAAAAGGTGAATTATAACCAGGGCCCCGATTCTCAATCATACGACTTGAAAGCGTAGACGTAAACTTACCAGTGAAATGTATTTTGTCTCTTGTTTCGCCGTTTCTAAATATGAAACAAATGACATTTCCCCAGTTAATTTCCGTCTACGCTTTCAAGTCGTATGGTCAAGAATTGGGCCCCGGTTTCGAGAGCGGCTGGTAGAAGTATAAAAGATTACAGTAGGCTTCTATCTTCAGCTCGTGAGGTTTTACACACATTCATATTCTCACGCCTGTATTTTTAAAGGGGTAAGTAAAGGCATACTATACACCCACATTTCAACGTATGCAGTTTTGTCCCACGTAACAGGTGGTGAGGCTATCGCCATGTTGAAAATGGACAGGCGCAAGCTGTGGCGAGAAATTTTTCAAGCCGCCCATCATAAGGCCTTTAACTGGGCTTAACGACTGTCACGATTTATGTGATTCGCAAATATTTATTTTGAAGTTTGGATGTTTTCTATGAACAATATACATATTCAATGTGTTTGTGTTAAGAAAACCCTGTCCGACCCGAAAGGGGCACATAGGCACTTGAATAACATAACCAAAAAAAAATTAAAACCATGTTATATATTATTATAAAATAGTTATAATTTTTTTAAATGCGTGTTTTTAGTATCATATTTAGTCCAATTTCCTTAAAATATGCCAAATTTTCAAAAACTCACAACATCTTTGTTGGCATGCGGCGACGAGTGTTTTGATGTTTAAGTTTGGATGTTTTCTATGAACAATATACATATTCAATGTGTTTGTGTTAAGAAAACCCTGTCCGACCCGAAAGGGGCACATAGGCACTTCAATAACATAACCAAAAAAAAATTAAAACCATGTTATATATTATTATAAAATAGTTATAATTTTTTTAAATGCGTGTTTTTAGTATCATATTTAGTCCAATTTCCTTAAAATATGCCAAATTTTCAAAAACTCACAACATCTTTGTTGGCATGCGGCGACGAGTGTGTGATGGACGAGTGTGTGGACGATGGATTGGTGTGTGGATTCCTGTCCCACGTAATAGGTGGCGAGCCCATTGCCAGACGGGAATAGACAGACGCAGGTTGTGGCTACCTGCTGTTGAAATTTTTAAGCCGCCCATAAGGCCTTCAACCAGGCTTAACGACTGCCATTTTACTGGCAACCGGTACCAACGGCTTAACGTGCCTTCCGAAGCACGGAAACGCTCGCAAATGTAAATGCCACAAAGTGGTCACCCATCCGAGTACCAGCCATAGTGAAAGTTGCGTAACTCAGTGATCGTTTACAGAACACTGAGACCGCGGAGCCACGAGCGCTTCAAAACAATGTATGGCGTAATTGTGTATCTTATATATAATTTAAACGATTAAACGAGAATTAAATCACATCTCGAAACCTACCAATGCCTTCACGGATCGGACAGGGTTTTCTTAACACAAGGTATGTATTTACAAAGGTATGTAAATCAGTTGTCTAGATTCTATTAGCTTATCTTGGACTAGATGGTGTTGTGTGACAATGTCCTAAAAATATTCTCCTTTACTATATACTATAGGCTACATCATCAACTTCTTTCCCTTGACCCATTTTATTTGAGGTCGACCCAGTGTATATGTTTCCGTCATTCATCCCTGTCATTCGTCATCTGTACATTTACTAATTTTGGATTCATATCATGCCTCGATATATACCAAACACAAAAAGAAATCAATTCGAACCAATAGTTCCTACATTCAAGCAAAGCAACTAACAAACTCTTATACTTTATAGTCTACTTTTATAGAATTAACTGATGCCCACAGCTTCGCCCGCGTGCTGAAATTTTTCTGTACCTGTTTCCTTCAGTTGCCATCGCGGACCTTTCTGTAGAACTAAGTATATAAGAAACACAATTCCGCCATACATTATTTTGTTATTCTCAAAGGTTTTTTTTTTAATATAGTGGGACATTTTATTTTTACACAGCGCCCTTTAGGCCAAAGTAGGCTTATATAAGCTTGTGTTATGGGATCTAGACGACTGATAAACATACTTATATATTTCCAAATACATACATATTATACATAGGAAACACCCAAACTCCGAAACAAACATTTGTGGATCACACAAAGATTTCTTCCGACCCGGGTATCGAACACTGGACCTCAGTCGCGGCAGTCGTATACACTGCCACTGCGCCATCGAGGCAGTTTAGGCAGCGTTTACGTTGAAATATCTCAAACATTATATTTTTCCCTGTGAAATGGGACCGGGAAAACTTCACTACGTGGGCGGAGCCGCGGGCGACAACTAGTTATAAAATAAAGTCCTCCGCCGCGTCTGTCTGTCTGTTAGCAATAAACTCAAGAACTACTGCACCGAGTTTTGTGCTGTTGTCACTAATGAATAGAGTGGTTTTCTAGAAATGTTTTAGTATGTATTTTGGTACGTTTTTGTAGATATTGACTAAAATATAACGATACTAGTGACCACCGCGGCTCGGCACGCGTGTAGAATTTTTCCAGTTCCTATTTTCCACAGAAACTTGTTCCCGCGATGAAAAGTAGCCTATGTGTTATTCTGATGTGTAACCTATATTATTGTAAAGTTTCATCTAATTCCTTTTAGTAGATTTTGCGAGAAAGAGTAACAAACATCCGTACTTACAAACTTTCACGTTTATAGTAGGATATGTAGTGATAAGTATGTATATATATACTAATTTACAAATTTTTCGATTAGTTTAAATTAAAGAAAAGTTCCAAAATTAAAAACATCTATCGCACTGTTTGTTATCATCTGATTGACGGTTACAATTAGGTATTAGGCATAGTTAATGTTATTGTCAATAACATTAACTGTGCCTAATACCTAATTGTTTACAACAACACAACAACAACATTAATTAAAATAATTGTATTTTAATTAATGTTTACCTATTCTTAATTTAATTATAACATTTATCACCAATCTAGTTGACGCCCGCGTACAGAAACTTGTTACCGCGATAAAAAGTAGCCTATGTGTTATTCTGATGTGGAACCTATATTATTGTAAAGTTTCATCTAAATCCATTTAGTAGTTTTTACTACAAGAGTAACAAACATCCACACAAACTTTCGCATCGTAGCAAGTGGAAAACCATAGGCCCTGCCTACTCCGACGGGAAAAAGGCGTGATACTAGAATAAAATAAACTTAGAATATAATAGAATCAACTTTATTGAACATCAATAACAAACACTCATGTCAAGAGATTACATAAATGTACAAAGGGCGGCCTAATCGCTAAAGAGCAATCTCTTAGAGGCAACCTTTGGATGGAGAAGATTGTCAAGGATCACTTGGGAAATGGGTAGCAATTAATGTTTTAAATTTTATATGGAACATGAAAAAGTAATATATGTAATAATTTTACCTAAAACGTTCCAAGCCATCATCACACATACATAAATACATACAAAAAAAAGATGTGGTGTCGTCGGACACCAGGTAGGAACGAAGTTAAAAAAAAAAACCACCCTCTCCCTCACCTCCGCCCCACCCTCACCATCACCCTGACCCTCACCCTCACCCTCACCCCCACCCTCACTACTCACCTTCACCCCTCGCCCTCACTCTCACCCTCACCTCACTCTCACCCTCACCCCACCCTCACCCCTCGCCCTCACTCTCACCCTCACCCCACCCTCACTGAAAGAGGGAGAAAGAGAAAGGTATTATACACTACTCGCTTGTGTATACGACTGTCGCGCCTGTGCACGTCTCATTTAACGCTTTTATTCCACGGACTTTTTCTTACGGTTTTCACTATCACTTTTTTTTCAGTTCGGTCTTGGAGGAGATAGGCAAATCCCTATCTCCTCCAAGCCTGCCGTAAGGAACTTCGTTCCAATATATACGTACATACACACATATATAATATAGGTATATATACTGGCAGCGCTACAGAGCCGTCTAATTTCCGACCAGTGTCAGTGCTGCCAACTTTGAGCAAAGTATTTGAAAAAATAATCTTGAATCAAATGCTATCCCATTTTAATAGTCATAAAATACTCCATGCGAATCAATTTGGGTTTACGAAAGGGCGCTCAACTTCCGATGCTGGTGTTGAGTTATTAAAATGTATTCATGAAGCATGGGAAGACAAGCACGATGCATTAGGTATATTTTGCGATCTATCAAAGGCTTTTGATTGCGTTCAACATGAAACGCTGTGCAGGAAACTACACCACTATGGAATAAGAGGCAAAGCTCTCGACCTTCTGTCTTCATATTTGAACAATAGAATACAGAGGGTCGATATTAATGGTACACGTTCTGTAGGAACTATGGTTACAATGGGTGTGCCGCAAGGCTCGATACTTGGGCCATTCTTGTTCCTCATTTATATTAATGATTTACCATTTTATGGACAGGAGGAGGAGGACAGGAATAGGATTGTTTTGTTTGCAGATGACACCTCATTAATTTTTAAAATTAAAAGACAATTTGATAACTATGACGATGTAAACAATGCAATTGCAAGAGTAGTTCATTGGTTCAGCTCAAATAATCTTTGCCTTAATGAAAATAAAACTAAATGTATAAAATTTACTCTACCAAATGTAAAACAAGTTGCGGCCAATGTTCAACTGAATGGACAAGTGTTAGAGTTTGTAGAATCAACTGTGTTCCTAGGTATAACTATTGATGCCAATTTGCAGTGGGGCCCACACATAGAAAAGACAGCCTCTAGATTAAGTTCGGCTGCATACGCTGTAAAAAAGATCAGGACTCTAACAGATGTGGATACGGCTAGAATGGTTTACTTCAGCTATTTTCATAGTATTATGTCTTACGGTATTCTCCTTTGGGGGAGTGCTGCAGATTTAAATATTATTTTTGTTCTACAAAAGCGGGCTGTACGCGCTATTTATAATTTGGGCCCCAGAGTTTCTCTCCGAGAAAAATTCAAAGAAGTAAATATTTTAACCGTACCATCACAATACATTTTTGCCAATCTTATGTATGTCCAGAAAAATCTATCACAGTTTTCTAAACTCTGTGATAAACATAATATAAACACTAGAAATAAAAATAATCTTTCAGTCCACCACAGTCGACTACATAAGATTGGCGATTCTTTCCAGGGTAACTGTATACGCTTTTACAACAAGCTTCCCTGTGACCTGAGAAATTTACCTTTAAATAAATTTAAAAAGTTTATTAAAAGCAAGCTTTGTGAAAAAGGTTTTTACTCCGTTACAGACTATTTGCAGGACAGGGACGCCTGGAAATGATCTGCTGGCAAAGTGAAATAATATTAAATTGTAAATAGGCCATAAAAAAAAAAGCCTTCCTAAGTTTCTTGCCGGTTCTTCTCAGGTGGGCCGCGTTCCGAACCGGTGGTCGCTTTAAATATTTTAAATAGGGTATGACATTTTGTAAGCGCCGTTAAAATGGTCTATGCAAAATAAAGATATTTTTATTTTATTTTATTTTATTTTGTAAGAGAAACCACGCAAGGTGTAAGAGAAACCGCACCAGGTGGTGAGCACATTGCCATGTTGAAATGGACAGGCGCAGTTTGTTAGTTTTTTTTATTTTACAAATTTGTTGACACAATAAATTGTATGTATCAACAAATTTAAATTAATTACCTACGCAATGTAAGCGAACCTACGCCTGCGTTCGATGATATGCTAATTACGCAAATAAATTAGTTAACATGTTCATTAGACACAAAATAAGTAAAATGTTAATTGCAATAAAGTAAGTGAGTGATAGGAAACAAGGGCTTTACACATTGAATTTAATTACGTCGTACGGCCTACAGAGCAAGGTATGTTCCTTTCCTCCTGCTCGCGCCCTAATAGAGGCGAAAGTAAAGATAAAACCACAGCCGAAAGACATAGGTTTACTCTTTATACTGTGATAAAACTGTGTGCTATGTTTACGTCAACTGTATGTGAAAATTGCCTAGGTACGCGACTTGTCATCATACGTGTAGTAATTTGTGTAATAATATGAAAAAGGGGTGACGCACCCTGACAGGTTTGGTTGAATCTATAGTAATACATAAAGCTGATGTTTGTTTGGTTGAAAGCGCTAATCTCAGGAACATTGTAATAGTATTATACGACGGGATTAAATGGTTGCGACGAGAGTTTCAAATATGTCTCAACAAACAAACAGACAAACTCTTCAGATTTATATTTATATATAGTTAAATATAAATATAAATCTGAAGAGTTTGTTTGTTTGTTTGTTAAGAATGTAGTTACATTTCACCGTACTTAATCATTATTGTGATTCTACATTAATATTTACTGTCAGACTGTGAGTAAGAATCTAATAAGATATCTCACGGCTACTTTTTTCCAACCGACAATAAGTATTTACAAATCGTGGTTGCAATACATACATTACAGGGATCGTAAGTGAATATAATTAATCTTAATTATATTAAATGCGAAAGTTTGTGTGGATGTTTATTACTCTTTCACGTAAAAACTACTAAATAGATTTTAATGAAACTTTTCAATAATATAGCTTTTACATCAGAATAACACATAGGCTACTTTTTATTCCGGGTACAAGTTCCTGTGGCAAACGGGAACGGGAAAACTTCTCTACGCGGGCGAAGCTTCGGGCGTCAACTAGTAGGTAATAAATGAATTCAAGTTTGACATTTCAAAAGTGAAAAGTACTCGGATACCTAGACGTGTATGAATCTACAAGAAGCGAAAGAAGTGTGCATGGATCGCAAAGGCTGGCGATCTGCCCTATCTTACTACCCCATCAGGGATACAGCGTGAAGATAGTTAGTTAGTTAGTATATAAATATTATAAAATATATTCATCACGCCTTATCCCCGAAGGGGTGGCAGAGGCATATTATATGCCCACTTTTCACCATGTGGATTCCTGTCCCACGTAATAAGTGGTGAGGCCATTGCCGTGTTGAAATAGACAGACGCAGGTTGTGGCTACCTGCTGTTGAAATTTTCAAGCCTAATATAAGGCCTTCAACCAGGCTTAACGACTGCCATTTTACTAGCAACCGGGACCAACGGCTTAACGTGCCGTCCGAAGCACGGAAACGCTCGCAAATCTAAATGCCACAAAGTGGTCACTCATCCGAGGACCAGCCATAGCGAAAGATGCGTAACTCAGTGATCGTTTACATAACACTGAGACCGCGGGGTCACGAGCGGGGGCACGAGTTAGTTAGTCAGTTAGTTAATATAAATACTAACAAAAATAAAATGCACAGTAGTTATTTACCACCTTCATTAATCTATACTAATATTATAAAGCTAAAGAGATTGTTTGTTTATTTGTTTGTTTGTTTTGTTGAACGCGCTAATCTCAGCAACTACTGAAAAAATATTTTTGTGTTGGATAGCCCATTTATCGAGCAAGGCTATATATCATCACGCTACTACCCTGGAGAGCGGAGCAATAATCATTGTTGTCGACATATCGGGGAAAATTTTAAGCATTTTTGTAGAATTTATAAGCGACGGGATTAAATTGGTGCGACGGGTATTCAAAGTATGTCACGGGCGAAGCCTAGGGTCACCTAGTATAATACTATAAATAAAAGTTTAAAATACCCCCTGCGCCAAAAAATGCTTATAGTTCAAGGGACAACACTTAAAAAGTATGAGTTTTCGAAAAGTCGGGTTTACTGGAGACCATCCTGGTTGCAGCACCAGGGTCAACGTGACTATATTGCGTCATCTTGCAGATCATACCTGCAAGGTACCAACTCATTGAAACGAATCCATTGAACCCAAATACGTTATGTCAGCTGTGAGTCGGGTTCTCTGGAGACCATTTTTGAGAGAGTTATCCAATAATTGTCATTTGACGATTACACTAGTATGCGTTAAACAATTACTCGAGTAATTATACGCCAATAATGCCTTACATCATTTTGGATAAGAGCTGACACTCTTACACTGCTGGACTGATATTAATTTATTTATTTATCTATCACGCCTTATCCCCGAAGGGGTGCCAGGAGCATATATATTATATGCCCACATTTTTAACCATGTGTATTCCTGTCCCACGTAATAGGTGGTGAGCTCATTGCCGCAATATTAACCAAACATAGTTAAAACCCACCGCAAAGAAACTGATTTTTAAATTAAAAAAAATCCGTATCGACATCGGTTCACAGAAGAACCGCTACGATTACTATATATACAATTAAAAGCTACGATGCCACAGATGGATACACACACAGATATCGACGTCAAAGTTACGACAGCCCTCTTTTTACGTCGTTTATACGTACGTTATAGGTGTTTTGTTTGTTTTGGATTTTATCTCACAATAATAGTAAATTTTCCAGTTAAAATTAAACTCTCGCAAAACTGTTAACTCGTTTATTTAACGTCCTTGTTATTGTTATTTGTGCATTTGTAATTTACAACGGCAGTATGGCGAACTAAGTGTGAATATGACGTATAGAATATTTAGTATATTTGATGAAAAATTATACTTCCGAGTTTATGAGAAAATTAAAAACGTTTATTCTTAACAAATTGAAATAATGTATTTCCACATACATTCGTTTATACTCGTACATATTGTCACGCCTTTATCCCCGAAGTCAGAGGCATACTATACGCACACATTTGACCATCCATTAGGGCCTTTAACTGGGCTTAACCACTGTAATTTATTGGCAACCGGGACCAATGGCTTAACATGCCTTCCGAAGCACTGAAACGCTCGCAAATGTAAATGCCACAAAGTGGTCACTGATCTAAGAACCAGCTATAGCGAAAGTTGCTTAACGCAGTGATCGTTTACAAAACACTGAGTCAGTGGGGCCACGAGCGCTTCCAGGTATAGGTTCATTATAGTCATGTCTTTATACTATACTGACGAAGCAGCTTTATGTGGCGAGAGTGAATGGGCAAACTGGTAGGGGTCGACCTCAGCATACGAAGACCTCAGCCTCACCTGGAATTCTCTCTCTCAATTCTTAACTTCTCTTCGCAATTCTCTCTCTCTCTCTCTCTCTCTCTGTCTGTCTCTCTCTTTATCTTAGTGTATTTGCAGTTGTTACCAAACCGTATTTGGATATGTAGCGTGTGGTCTCTCTCGCTCGTGGCCTCGCGGTCTCAGTGTTCGGTAAACGAGCACTGAGGTACGCAACGTTCACTACGGCTGGTCGTTGGATGGGTGACCACTTTGTGGCATTTACATTTGCGAGCGTTTCCGTGCTTCGGAAGGCACGTTAAGCCGTTGGTCCCGGTTGCCAGTAAAATGGCAGTCGTTAAGCCTGGTTGAAGGCCTTTTAGGCGGCTTAAAAAAAAATTCAACAGCAGGTAGCCACAACCTGCGTTTGTCTATTTCAACACGGCAATGGGCTCACCACCTATTACGTGGGACAGAAATCCACACGGTGAAAAGTGGGCATATAATATGCCTCTGCCACCCCTTCGGGGATAAGGCGTGATGGATATTTATTTATTTTATTTAGCGTGTGGTCTATTTTTATTTGGGTACTAGGACCAGCTATCATTTGGTTTTTGAAATAATTAATTGGCCTTTTAGGCGGCTTAAAAAAAAATTCAACAGCAGGTAGCCACAACCTGCGTTTGTCTATTTCAACACGGCAATGGGCTCACCACCTATTACGTGGGACAGAAATCCACACGGTGAAAAGTGGGCATATAATATGCCTCTGCCACCCCTTCGGGGATAAGGCGTGATGGATATTTATTTATTTTATTTAGCGTGTGGTCTATTTTTATTTGGGTACTAGGACCAGCTATCATTTGGTTTTTGATGTAGGGCATTTTTGGAATTGCCTTCTGCCTGATCCTCCAAACGCCTGCGCCTGGGTCGCTGTCTCGTCCATTAGTCAGCAGGTGCAATGCTAGCAGGTAAAGTTTTGGACCCTTTCTGCCAGGAGTCGTTATATACAAAATTAACATATTAGTGCGCTGGTAGCCCTGCCAGCCCAGTGTTCTGTAAGCAGTCACAGCCTTAAGCATCTTTCGCAATGGCTGGTCCTCAGATGGGTGACCACTTTGAGGCATTTCCCTGTAAGAGCGTTTCCGTGCTTCAGAACGCATAACAAGCCGTTGCTCCCGGATGCCAGTAACATATTATGGCATTCGTGAAGTCAAGTTGCCATTTAATACACGTGACGAAAGAGATACTTTCTATACTCCTAGATATAATTTAAGACCTAGGATCATTAATTCTAATCAATGCACCTTTTCCTTACTAGCCGCACGCTATGACGGCCGTTTTGACATATTACAATAGTGATGATATTTTACTTGTTTTGCATAAGTACTCTGTTTTCTACCTTAATATAAATACCCTCTAATGTGATCGACTATTCACATATTTATACAAATAAAATTAATACGAAACTTCAAACGTCAAAACGGCCATCATAGCATGCCGCTTATATAGCATACCTATTTTATACTTCTATATATCTCTGAAATATATATAATTTACCTGTACATACTCATAACCAATCCAGGTGTACAGTACCCGCACTGGCTGCCGTTGAACGCTGCAAGGTTGACTTGTATTGGGTGGTAGCCATCTTTGCGATTGCCAATGCCTTCGACTGTTGTTATGTCCCAGTCGTGGCAGGATAGTATGTGAACTAGACACTGAAAAATATAAATAAATATCACTATCACTACATTTTATTAAACAAATTAATGCGCCGCGTCTGTCCGTCTGTTCGCGATAAACTTATAAACTACTGCACCGATGTTCATGCTGATTTCAACAATAGATTGTGTGAGTGGTTATCGAGGAATGTTTTAGTGTATAATTATTTTAATTTGTTAAGTATCGGTAAAATAAGTAAGCGGTATCGGAAAAAAATAAGCCGTCTTCGAGCTTTCAACGAAAATGCTGCCTAAACCATTTGATATATTACGAATATATCCGTATATAGAACACAGCTCAAGTGGTTACCTATCCGTCTTCGCCGGAATGCTAGTATATTGTCCTTATTGTTTAATGTTCTTTTTAACCCTCGCACTCCGTCTTATCACAAAAACCGCACACTTCAGGACGCTGACATCATCTGATAACATGATTTTAAAAATTCCCTGTTGCTCTAGCAACTTTATCGACAAATCTTTTTCGGTTCAGGCGGTGAGATTTTGAAATGACCTGCCTGTGACAATTAGGCGAGAACAGTCTCTGCCTGATTACAAAAAAATCATTGAAGGAATATTACTTACGTGAAAGCTACGACAATGGGCTCACCACTTATTTACGTGGGACAGGAATATAAATGGTGAAAAGTGGGCATATAATATGCCTCTGCCACCCCTTCGGGGATAAGGTGTGATGGATAAATAAATATGAAAGCTAATGTAATCATCATTGATTAAAGTCTTTAGAACTGTATTGTGTGTATGAATGTATATTTTTGCATTTTATGTATTTGAGTATGATTACATATTGGTATAGTTTGTAAATATGTATGATTATAGCTATGGCATATAATATAATGTATATATAGGTATAAAGGTATGTAAAGTGTTTACTTATTTTTTTATGTTATTATTATTTCTTATATTTTCTGCCCATTTTCTCTGATTGCATAACTAGTTAGTGATGAAAATCGTAAACGGTAAGCGTACACTACACTACCCCTAATAAATTTACTTTTTTTCTCTCCATCCTATGGTTGCCTGGAAGATATTGCCGTAGCGCGATAAGGCCGCCAATTGTACCTATAACTTGCATATATATTGTTTTTTTTATTGAAATTTGGTGTACAACAAAGCGATATATTATTATTATTAAATTATAATATTTTGTAATATTTCAAATGGTATAGGCAGCATGTTCCTTGAAAGCTTATAATGTATGGGGGAATTATGTATCATATATAGATCTACAGAAAAGTTCTAGATGGCATATATGTCTATTTTTAAGGCAATCGGCTGGGGCGGCATATTATACGCCCACTTTTCACCGTATGTTTTCCTGTCCCTCCTAAAAGGTGTTGAGCCCATAGCCGTGTTGAATTAGACAGATGCGGGTTGTGGCTACCTGATATAACAAATTTTCAAGCCGCCTATAAGGCCTTCAAGTTGGCTTTACTACTGCCATGTTACTAGCAACCGGGACCAACGACTTAAATTGACTTAGCTCTAATGGACGACACAAAAGAATGCTTTTATTTCAAAAAAATATATTCGATACGGGTTATTGGGTTAGGTGATTAAATAGACTGGGTAACTTATGGATGTAGATATTATTACTGGCTAAAAGGTCCTAGAAACAAGCCATAAAATAAAAAATATATTATTATTAGTCTGCATATTTTTAGTGATGACCTAACGGTCTATAGAATATGCCTTTATATCCTACTAATATTATAAACGTGAAAGTTTGTAACAATGTATGGATGTAGGTTTGTTACTCTTTCAAGTAAAAACTATCGAATAGTATTTGATAAAACTTTAAAATAATATAGCATAACATCAGAATAACACATAGGCTACATTTTATCCCGAGCACAAGTTCACGGAATTGGAAAAACTTTACCAAGCGGGCAACGCCGCAGGCTAGTAAGTAATAAACCAAGCGAACATTCTCCATTTTTAGAGTTGTGTTTCTCAAAAGAAAAAAAATTACGGAACCCTTGCCCTAAGATCACTATGTTGGCCTGAGTACATACATTACTTGGTACGTCCGTCTGTCGGTCAAGACCCTTTATTTTGGCAACTTGCGAAGGTATCGAGTTGAAATTAAAACCTGTATCCAGGGGGCCGAGTCTGCTATTTCAATCGTGTTGAAATAGAATTGAGATCATCGCTTAACAGAAAGCTGTGACTACCTGTTGTTGTGGTCATATTGTGTGCCTTTGAGAATGCCGTGAGGCGAAACCGGTTAGGTTTATCAAGCAAATGTTGTGGAATAGTACAAGTGTTGTTATTGGAAATGTGTAGCAAGTTCCACCAAGTGACATCAATCAACAGTATAAATTATCTGGAACCAGAATCGTTGTTTTTAGCTGTCATAATTTTAGTAGACTATTAAAATTGCAACTGACTAGCGGCCACTAGCGCGACGCGTGTTATTAGAAATTTATCGGCTGACCGATAGAAGTCTATTAGAGTATAATTGTAATAGTAGACTACGAGAAACTGTCAAAATTGTACCGGTTGCTTTCTATTGAGCGACGTTTACGACACGATTGAAATAGCAGACAAGGCCCTGGTCTATGAATAAATCAAACTTAGTATCTAATGTTTTAACTTTGGTAAGTACCTACCATGTCATCAACATGTAAGTAGTAAAATTTGCATAAATATAGTTTGTTAAAATTCCAACCAATAATGACGAACTTATTAATATTTTCTCGGTGGATTTGAAATTCAAAATGTATTATAGCTGTAGGTAGAATCTGAAGCTATAGATATTTTGAAATACTTATATTTTCGGTGTAGCTTTAATAGTAAAATAAAAATTAGAAGCGCACGTGACCCCGTGGTCTCAGTGTTCTGTAAAGAAGCGCTCGTGGCCCCGCGGTCTGTGTTCTGTAAACGATCACTGAGTTACGCAACTTTCACTATGGCTAGTATTCGGATGGTTGACCAGTTTGTGGCATTTACATTTGCGAGCGTTTCCGTGCTTCGGAAGGCACGTTAAGCCGTTGGTCCCGGTTGCCAGTAAATGGCAGTCGTTAAGCCTGGTTGAAGGACTTATGGGCGGCTTGAAAATTTCAACAGCAGGTAGCCACAACCTGCGTCTGTTCAACACGGCAATGGGCTCACCATCTATTACGTGGGACAGGAATCCACACGGTGAAAAGTGTGCATATAATATGCCTCTGCCACCCCTTCGGGGATAAGGCGTGATGGATATTTATTTTATAAAAATAAAAAATAAAAATTTCTTTAGTTTCTATACCGTTTTAACGGCGCTTACAAAATGTGATACACTAAAACAAAAGATAAATTTAAAATATTTAAAGTGACCACCTAGGGTGAGAACCGGCAAGAAACTTAGAAAGGCTTTTTTTTGATGGCCTATTTACAATTTAATATCTACCATTTCACTTTGCCAGCAAATCACTTCCAGGCGTCCCTGTCCTGCAGTCATTAACAGCGTAATAAACTTTTTACAAAGCTTTTTTTTACATGCATGTTTTACAAAGCTTTTTTTTACATGCATGTAGGGAAACGATTGATGAATCTGCAAGATGCGAAAGAAGTATGCATGGATCGTGAAGCCTGGCGATCTGTCCTCTCTGGCTACCCCGTCAGGGATACAGCGTAAAGATGGTTAGTTAGTTTTTTTTTTAATTAGCTTTTGAAATATTTTAAGTTGCCAAGATATCTATATTTTTGTCCATTAAATCAAAGGTAAATAGGATAATTAAGTTAATTACCGCTAATAAACGTTCCAGTGCCAAATTCCAGTCAAACTCAGTCGTTAGCGTGTATAAGTTAGCTTACATACAAAAAGCCGTGTATGTCGCAAAATGTATATTTCGGCACTCTCTACATAATCCAAATTTATAGGGTATTTTCCTTTGATCTGGCTAGGAACTATGGCAACTGAAATCGTCTTAAACTAAAAGTTCAGGAAAAATCTGTAAATTACACATTTTTTGTCATGGTAAAAGTTTAAGGGTCCTCGTCGACTGATGGCACTGACATCATTTTCTAAATCGCGTTATGATTAAGTTACAACAAGTATTAAAAAGTGTTATTTTTTTTTAATAAACATTAGCTGTTAGTACAAAATCACGTGGTTTTATTGAGTACATAACCTCATGGTTTACGACGCCGTTCATAGACGTTGTGAACCATGAGGTTATGTACGCAAATAGTTAGCAGCACAGATCATCGTTAAAATATTTTTTAATAATCTTATTTTGTAATTAAATCTAAAATCTATACTAATATTATAAATCTGAAGAGTTTGTTGTTTGTTTCTTCGGTTGAACGCGCTAATCTCAGTAACTACTGGTCGGATTTGAAAAATTATTTTTGTGTTAGATAGCCTATTTATCGAGGACGGCTATAGGCTATATATCATTACGCTACTACACTGGGCAGCAGAGCAGTAGTCATAAATGTCGAAAAATCGGGGAAATTTTTATGCATCATTGTAGAATTTATAAGCGACGGGATTAAATAGGTGCGACGCGAGGTCGAAATATTCCACGGGCGATGCTGTGGGGGTCATCTAGTTATTCATAATTGGTAGCTAACAATTTGTACGAAACCCTCGGTTGACGAGTATGTCATTTTTTTATCCCACTGTGGTGGCAGACAAGCATGCGGCCACCGGATGGAAAGTGGTCACCGTAGTCTATGGACGTTTGCAACACCAGAGGTGCAGCACTCGCGCTGCCGACCCTTTATAAACCTTCTAAGACCCGGTTTAAAGAACCCCATACTGTCGACGTTCGGGAAAACCCAGGCAGGGAGTTCATCCCACAATCGAAGCGTTCGCGGAATAAAACCTCTATAAGATTTAACCGTATGCGGGCGCCTATTATTTTATCCTACTAATATCACAAACGTAAGAGTTTGTAAGTATTTATGGATGTAGGTTTGTTACTCTTTCAGGCAAAAACTTCAGAATGGATTTTGATGAAACTATACAATAATATAGCTTATACATCAGAATAATACATAGACTACTTTTATCCCGGGAACAAGTAACTGTAGGTAACGGGAATAGGAAAACTTCTTCACGCTGGCTTTATTAAACTAAGTTATAGCCTCGCTGCAAACCTCACGTATAGTGTAAACTAGTTGATGCCCACGGTTTTGCCCGCATGGTAAGTTTAACATTTCACAACAGGAACTTGCTCCTGAGATAAAAAGTTGCTTAAGTGTTATACTTATTTATTAAAAACTGAAATGTCAATATTCGGATACCCAGACGTGCATGTATGAAGCGATTAATGAATCTGCAAGAAGCGAAAGAAGTATGCATGGATTGCGAAGCCTTGCGATCCGTCCTCACTTACTACACTACTACTACTAGGGATACAGCGTGAAGATAGTAAATTAGTTAAGTCTTATTTTGATGTAGCTACTAGAAGTACCTTTATCCCTGAATGGGTAGGCAGAGGCATGCTATACGCCCAAATTTCACCGTATGCATTTTTGTCCCACGTAACAGGTGGGGTGGCCATTGCCGTGTTAAATGGACAGCGCAGGCTGTGGCGACCTGCTGTTGAAATTTTTCAAGATGCTCTTAAGGCCTTCAACCAGGCTTATCTCACCCATCCAAGGACCACCAGTGATCTTTTACAGCACAGTGAGTCAGCGAGGCCACGAGCGCTTCAGTTAGTAAAAGTTAAATAAACTCTTTACACAACGCCATCTAGACCAAACTAAGCTATATGTTTGTACTATCGGATCTAGAGAATTGATATACATTCTTATATATATCTAAATACATACATATTATACATAGGAAACACCCAAACTCCGACACCAACATTTGTGGATCACACAAATATTTTTCTGACCCGGAAGTCGAACCTGGGACCTCAGCGCGGCAGTCGCATACACTACCACTGCGCCACCGAGGCAGTTAAAATACTGTAAAGTTTCATTAAATCCATTCAGTAGATTTTTACGTTAAAGAGTAACACAAACATCCACATATTCAAACAAACCTTTGCGTTTATAATTGACTAAGGAGGCCAGAAAGGCGAGCCGACGAATGTCTCAGTTTAATCTCCACTGGTTCGTGAAAAATGCTATTGATGTCCGACCGTCCGTCCGTCCGTCCATTGAGTCTACAGGTCGCATTTTTCATCAGATCTGCATGCAACTTGGCATGGACAATCCTTGATGTAGACAAAAAAAATTAGCTGGGGATTTTTCAATCTGGGGGGAATGGAAGCAGGGGAGGCGGAATGGTGCCGTAGTTGTTGGCAAAAGCGTTCAAAAGGTAAAAAAAAAACGATTAAAAAAAAACTCCGATGTCTACGGTTCACAGAACCACTAGTATTAGTAGGACCAACATACTGCACGTTCTTGAACCTGTTCAGCTTATATCGTGTACTCACTGTCAGTGACAACGACCTACAAGAATCTTGAAGGTAGACGAGTCTTTGTAGGGTTCCGTAGCCTAATGGCAAAGAACCCTTGGATTCGTCGTGTCTGTCTGTCAACCCACCCGTATGTCACAGTCACTTTTTTCCGAAACTATAAGAACTATATTGTAAAAGCTTGGTAAGTAGATGTATTCTGTGAACCGCATTAAGTTTTCACACAAATATAGAAAAATAAACTATCATTTTTGAGGGTTCCCCATACTTAGAGCTGAAGCATTTTTTTTTCATCAAATCCATACTTGTGGTGTGTATTTATGGATAGGTCTTCAAAAATGTTAATGAGGTTTCTAATATCATTTTTTTCTAAATTAAATTGTTTGGGCGAGAAATACTTCCAAAGTGGTAAAATGTGTCCCCCCCCCCCCCCCTGTTACTTCTAAAATAAGAGAATGATAAAACAAATAAAAGTATATGATGTAAATTACCATGCAAGCTTCCACCGAAAATTGGTTTGAACGAGATCTAGTAAGTAGTTTTTTTAATACGTCATAAATTACCTTTCCTACTCTATAATTAAAACATCGATCAAAGTTACAAATACAATATCTTTTATATGATGTTGCTTGCTGCTACATTTAAACCAATCCTATGGTGGAGTACCACTCAGGCTTGGACACGCACTTAATTGTAAACCCCCAACACGTCTACTCTAGTCGCTCTCGTATTATATATTTGACTTGGTGCAAATAAGACAGTGACACTTGTCTGTGCGAGTGATTGTAAGCGAGCTTCTAGGTCGCATACACTACACTGCGGAATCCTTCATGGGCGGGTCCGACTCGCCCTTGGCCACTTTTTTAATTACACGGATGCCTGCAGGTATGTAACTCTTATTTAAATATTTTATTAGTCTATGTGTAAAACATCTAAGACGCAAGGGAAATTCCTGAGCTGTTGCCTGCATAAAAAAGTTAAGAACTGGTTTTATTGACATTGTAAAAAATACTGAGTTAAAATCATTAAAAAAATCACGTTTTTATAGGCGTTATAATCTCTGTAGAAGTACTAGTGGGCCCGCTAACTCAGTGTTCTGTAAACGATCACTGCGTTAAGCAACTTACGCAATAGCTGGTCCTAAGATGGGTGCAATCACTTAGTGGCATTTTTATTAACGAGCACTTCCGTGCTTCGGAAGGCACGTTAAGCCGTTGGTCAAAGGCAAAGGATAGCTTTATGAGTAGCTTGAAATTTCAACAGCAGGTCACCACAAGCTGCGCCTGTCCATTTCAAAACGGTAACACGTCTCACCACCTATTATATGGGACAAAAATGCTTAAGGTGAAATGTGGGCGTATAGGATGCTTCTGCCACACCTTTGGGGATAACGGCGTGATACATATGTATAGGTGGGTACATTAAGGCGATTTTTGTGATTAAAGAAATCCCGCACACTTTGGTAAACACTTAACGTCAGGTTCGTGGCATAGAAGAAAGTAGAAAAAATATCTAATATTCAGATCAATTAAAAAAAAACATAGTCTAAATCATTTAACGTAAGAAAATTAAAAAAAAAATATTCAAGAGCAATAAGAATAAAGGTTAATTCATTTTTCACAAGAAAATTTATCAAGAACACAATTTAAAAATCGACATAAACTAAATAATTTTAAATAAGAACATTTATCAGGAACACAATTTATAAATCGCCATAAACTAAATAATTTTAAATAAGAACTTTTATCAGGAACATAATTAAAAAAAACATACTTATCTTTAACTGAAAACTTAACTTTTTCTTTTGAATTTTAAGGTATACTTACGGAATTAACAGAAAACACGTGTTTTTCTTTGGTGACAGGATGAGTTTTTGTGACAGATACGACGCAAGCGCCGCATCCGCCTTCATGGCACATAGCTTTTGTGCCATAAAGCTGTAGGTGGTTGCGAAGATAAGTGATAAGGGTAGTCTTGAGATCTACTTCAGCACCCGCTGGAGACAAGCAAAGAAAGATTTTTCAGGTTATTTTTTATTTTACAATACCTACAGTTTGTAAAAATGTAACTAGCCGTAGCTCCGTCCGCGTGGACACGTTTTTAACTCTTAGTTTTTTGTTTAAAAAATTACAAAAATAATAATTAACGTTGCTTTCGACTTCGGTTAATGTGGGCTTTAATTTTTGAGTTTTCCCATGACTTCTCGAATGCATAAAATTTCTAATAGAAATAGCTTAGAAAACAATTGTTATCTAATTTATTGCGAAACTTTTCTATACTCTATGTTACATGTAATGCCGACAGAAATAAAAACCTAAAGTTGCCGATCTAGCAACCCTTGAGGTATCAATACGCGACACTGTCACACAAAGCTAACCGTGTAGATAGCACCAAACACTCCGGCAACTTTCAGAGTCAGAGCCTTGACTTTTTTAATATTGACTCGTATAAAACTAAATTGAAAATGATTAAGCATCAAAGGGATCTGGGGTATACCCTTGGTACATCCTCTTCTAGGTACTAATAATAGAAGGCATTCCTCTGAGGGCGGTATGGGTTTTATAGTGTAAACCGAACTTTATTGCATAATTGTGAACGGCAGCAGTATGTCGGATCGGATAGAAAATTTACCGAGGCACTCTCTGAAGACGATATAGATTTATGCCCAACCTCAATAAGCACTGACAAACCAGTGGAGCTGGTGTGTCTTTACACGGTACTATTTGGAACTAATCCCACCCGCATTCCCATTACTGTGACTCCTGTAAACCAGGATCTACAGCAATGATCAAAACACCAGAAAAAGTACACCGAGCTCGATGTCGGTGAAGTCCCAGGAGAAGTTAGCATGTCTTTGAACCCGCAATGAAATTAATCAGAAGATAATGTCAGGAAGTAGGAAAAGAACGTAACGCCTCGGTACTTTTTTGCGTCGCACCATCCCCGACCGTATGGAAGCCGAGAAGGTGGAGAGCGAGAACAGCCGAAAATTGATAAGCTCAACTTGGGGCAACATAGAGGCTCGCTTCATCGATATCAAATCGCATAAAAAAAAGTTATCAACATACGTACACAACAACAAAACTTTGCTATGAGTGTAATGTGGGTAAATTATTTTAGTGACAAAGTACTTAACTCTCTAAAAAAACCCGGAGCAACTATATGATGCCAGTACCATGGCAGTCATTAAACCAAGTTGAAGGCCTTAACCGAAGTTTTTTAGGGTACCGTAAATATATTTTAGGGTACCGTACCGTATATTTTAGGGTATCCTTAAATACATATTTTAGAATATTAAATATATTAAAATTAAATATCCATCACGCCTTTTCCCCGAAGGGGTGGCAGAGGCATATTATATGCCCACTTTTCACCGTGTGGATTCCTGTCCCACGTAATAGGTGGTGAGCCTATTGCCGTGTTGAAATAGACAGACGCAGGTTGTGGCTACCTGCTGTTGAAATTTTTTAAGCCGCCTATAAGGCCTTCAACCAGGCTTAACGACTGCCATTTTACTGGCAACCGGGACCAACGGCTTAACGTGCCTTCCGAAGCACGGAAACGCTCGCAAATGTAAATGCCACAAAGTGGTCACCCATCCGACGACCAGCCATTGTGAAAGTTGCGTACCTCAGTGATCGTTTACCGAACACTGAGACCGCGGGGCCACGAGCGCTTCAATATAATTATAAATATATAATTCACTATTTTAGAATATAATACGGTATTACCATTCACGAGATGTTCTGAATGACTTTGCTATTTTTATGTTGCCACCTACATATACCTCTACATATATCCTTGCAGAAAATGAAATGTTCTCGATGACATTGTAACTATTTGAATACATATAATATTGATTATAGCTTATTTCTCTTGTATAATCTAAGAATAGAATAATTATTTGCATAAAACGAAGTACATATACAGGTGATATAGTTACAACTATGACCACAAGACACGTTTCGCCATAAGATTGGTCATCGCCTGGGCATTTTTGTGGATTATTACCAATTAACATACATATATACATATTGTCACTCCCTTTCTCCGAAGGGGTAGGCAGAGGCATACTATACGCCCACATTTCAGCGTGTGCGTGGTGGTGAGCCCATTGCCGTGTTGAAATAGACAAACGCAGGTTGCGGCTACCTTCTGTTGAAATTTTTAAGCCGGTAATAAGATCTTCAACTTGACTTTAACGACTGCCATGTTACTAGCAACCGGCAAAAAAGAACGTGCCTTACGACCTTATTTATGATTTTTTTAAAGTCATAACCATGTTTTATTAATATGCGTTAAATCAATTATATAAAAATGAATCCCTATTTCCCTTGGTCACGCCATCACGCATGAACGGCTGGACCGATTAGAAAAAATCTTTTTGTTTTAAATAGTCCATTTATTGAGGAAGGTTCTAAGCTATATATCATCACGCTACTGCACAGGAGAACGGAGCAGTAATCATAAATGTCAACAAATCGGGGAAACTTTCATACATATATATAAAAATGAATCCCTATTTCCCTTGGTCACGCCATCACGCATGAACGGCAGGACTGATTTGAAAAATTCTTTTTGTATTAAATAGCTCATTTATTGAGGAAGGTTCTAAGCTATATATCATCACGCTACTGCACAGGAGAGCGGAGCAGTAATCATATATATCAACAAATCGGGGAAACTTTCATACATTTTTGGAAAAGTATTAAGCGACGGGATTAAATGGGTACCTCGGGGTTGGAAGTATGTCACGGACAAAGCCGGCCGGTCAGCTAGTCTCTAATAAATTCATGAACGAGGTTGTATTTTGTCTTATTTCTCTTCATCTTAATGTGTCGAACACACAACTGAAAGAACAGAAATTATTTTAATTGTATTACTAAGGATTTTAAATTCAAAATATGCATTTTTAAAATTGTAGGTAGTTTAAAAATGTTTAATTGTTTTCAGTTTTATATATCTATCACGCCTAATCACCGAACGGGTGGCCGAGGCATATTATATGCCTACTTTTCACCTTGGGCTCATCACCTATTACGTGAGACAGGAATACACATAATGAAACGTGGGCATATCGACGGCAGCAAAGAGCAAACGGACATCTGTAAAATCACCAGTTTTCAGGAGAACGTTTTTAACGCAAAAACGTTATAACTTTTACAATTACAAAGCTAGCTCCTTGAATTTGGAATACCTAATTAAAATAGCATTTCAAAGAAAGCAATGGAGGTCAGTCAACTTTAATATTCATATTTAAAAAAATACGGCAGATGTCTTTTTCTACCTAATACAAAATAAATTACTAAATGAGTCAACTGCCATATGTTTGCTTCTACTTTGGACTTTCTAAATTATGATCCCTAATTAATTTCATTATAAAAAGTCAATAATTGTTATCCTTTTTATAATCTAAATCCAACTACGACAACAAATAAAGGGCACGTATGATTGATAGCAAAATAATGTAGTTGTCTCAATTTACTGCGTATCATAAAGGTACTGTTACTGATTTTGCAGTTATCTTTTAAATTATGATGAGCTTTTTCAGTAAAATAAAAGAGTCCAGTGCATTGTATTTTTCGTTTTAATCATGGTAATTGTATTACAAAGTAACAGAAGTAACAGTATGGGAAAACATTACAGAAAAAATTACATTTCTTATGAGTGACAACCTCTTAAATAAAAAAGTCGTATAGGCACAACCTACAATTAAATCTAACAAAAATAATGAAAATCTTATATAGTAAAAGTAAAGCTTGTTTTATCACAACAATCAACTTTAAACAAAAAAATCATTTCGTTCATTTAACTCTTCTTCAATTAAAATTTTATTTGTAATCATACAAAGGAACTAAACCTGTATTATGGTAACTAAGTGAAACTTTGTTAATCAACATGATTAATTAAGTTTACTTTGCCGCTTTTTAAACAATAATTATTGTTACCTTAAAATATTACAAAAAAACCCTTTAATGGCACTTTATTAACACTATACTATGGAATGTAGTTGAATAAATCACAGATTTTAGAATAATTAGTACGCAAGCTTAAATATATCAATAGTAAACCCAAACCAATGGAGACTAAGTATTATTACTTCAGTCTTCAAAGGTAATTGGTTAGTGCAGGAGTGCGGGAGCTACCGCGGTATAAAGGTGATGTCCCGCACCATGAAGATCTTCGAGAGGATTATAGACTCTCAGATCCGGCAGGAGTGTACTCTCTCGGAGTGTCAATATGAGTTTCGCCCTGATCATGGGACCACGGACCCTGTTTTTGCACTGAGGGTTGTCGCAGAGAAAGACAGGTCGAAGAACACGCCTCTGCACTGTATGTTCCTAGACATGCAGAAGGCCTTCGACTGTGTTACTCAAGCGATGATCTAGTGGGCACTGCAGTCCAAAGGGGTTCCAGATGTCTATATTGACACTATCCGGGACATGTACCGCGCCTCCGATTCCATGGTTCGGACTGCTGTTGGCGACACGAAACCCTTCCCCATCACCGTCGGGGTACACCAGGATTCGGTCCTTAGTCCGCTTCTGTTCAGTGTGATATTAAACGAATTGTCGGACAGCATCAGTAACTCGCATGAACAGCCTCCATGGTTGCTAATGTATGCTGACGATATTGCGCTGGCAGACGCTGACAGGGGCAGATTGGCGCGACGTGTAAAGGCGTGGAAGGAGACGCTGGAGAACGGCGGTCTGAAACTAAATGTGGCATAGACCGAGTACTTGGCACTAAACTCGACAGATCCCACATCTGTCCGCATTGGCAGTGATTTGGTCGAGCACACGGACCAGGTTAAATACCTGGGATCTGTTTTTCACACGTCCAGTGCCATCGATTGCGATGTCAAGTCACGCATTGCTGCCGCGTGGTCCAAGTGGCGGGAGATGACCGGTGTCATTTGTGACCCTAAAATGTAGAAGCGCTCGTGGCCCCGCGGTCTCAGTGTTCGGTAAACGATCACTGAGGTACGCAACTTTCACTATGGCTGGTCGTCGGATGGGTGACCACTTTGTGGCATTTACATTTGCGAGCGTTTCCGTGCTTCGGAAGGCACGTTAAGCCGTTGGTTCCGGTTGCCAGTAAAATGGCAGTCGTTAAGCCTGGTTGAAGGCCTTATAGGCGGCTTAAAAAAATTCAACAGCAGGTAGACACAGCCTGCGTCTGTCTATTTCAACACGGCAATGGGCTCACCACCTATTACGTGGGACAGGAATCCACACGGTGAAAAGTGGGCATATAATATGCCTCTGCCACCCCTTCGGGGATAAGGCGTGATGGATATTTATTTTATTTTAAAATGCAGATCTGGTTGAAGGGACAGGTCTACAAAACCATTATTAGACCTGTCCTTTTACATGGCAGTGAGACGTGACCAATATTAGAGCGACACAAGCAAAAGCTGCGTGTCACGGAAAGGAAGATGCTGCGGTGGATGTATGGAGTCATGCGAATGAAACTCGTGTGGAACGCTCGCATCCGCGGCAGCCTTCAAGTCCGTGACATTGCAGACAAGTTGTAAGAGTGTCACCTTCGTTGGTATGGTCACGTCTTGCGGCAACCGCCGGGCTACGTGGGAAACAAATGTCTGGCCATGTCAGCCCCGCCGTGTCCCGGTAAGAGGGGAAGACCCAAGAAGTGCTGGCTTGACGACGTAAGGGATGACATGCGTGCCAATAGTCTCACTACAGGGGATGCCGACGACCGTGCGAAGCAGAGGAGAAAATGTAGGAATGCGGACCCCGGGCGTCGCGAGACGCAACTGGGACAGACGCTTGGATGATGATGAAGCTTAAATATGTAACCTCCCGTGACGAAACGGTCAAATAACTGATACCTTTGTTTATATTATGAAGCGACGCGCCAAATTGTCCGACGCACACACGGACAAGTGTATATGCCCGTGTGTACTTCGTGTTCGTTGCATTCTAAAGAAAGGGTGTAGGTGTCGTTTTATACGCTGCAAAATACCACTAAATATTTGATAGAAAAAAAAATTATGTCTGAATGAAAGACAATATTCTTAATTCAAATATGTAAAAAAGCGATTTTCGCAAAAATTTCCGTTTGCTCTTTTCTCCCGTCGATATAATATGCCTCTGCCACCCCTGCGGGTATAAGGCGTGATAGATAAAAAAATAAAAGAGTCATAATTTTGCATACACCATATTAACGGCGCTTACAAAATGTAATTTTTCACCACTCACATTATCACTAGAACTAAAGATTAGATATTAGAAATGTGATATTATTAACGTGACTACTGGTTCGAAACGCGGCCCACACCCTGAAATAAACCGGCAAGAAACTCAGAAGGCTTTTTATGGCCTATTTACAAAAATAATATTATTTTAGGGCCAGAAGTTCTTTTTCGTGCAACCCTCTCCGGCATAATAGCCGTTACCTTTAAGAAGAAAGTTCGTGATTTTTATTGGAATGGATTGGCAGGAAATTTCATGGACAAATCCTTTACTGTACAAGCGGTTCGCCTGTGGAATGTTTTGCCAGTATCGATAAGACGAGCACAATCACTGCCGTCATTTAAGAGTTAATTAAGGGATCACTTTCTGTCTGTCTCATTAGTACAGCGTATCTTTTGTTATTGTCTATATATATATGAGTATTACTTAATTTTAATTTTTATTTTGTGTGCTTATGTACACTAAGTATGTACTGGTACGTACCTACTTGTGTATTTTTTTATTGTTGTGTATTGTTATATTGTTTATATGTTTATTATATGGTTATATGTATCTTAAAAGTTGGTACACTGCCTCAATTAGCTCCATTTATTTCTCTCCATTCAAAGGTTGCCTGGAAGAGATTGCTTTTAGCGATAAGGCCGCCTATTGTACATACATAACTTAAATAAGTTCTTAAAAATGTTCTTAAAAATGTTCTTTAGTGGTGTACAATAAAGAATATTTATTATTATTATTATTATTATATTAGATAAATAACACCCAAACACAGAATAAACCATCGCGCTCATTACACAAAGTTTTACTCCGGATGGGAAACAAACCCACGACCTCTTGTGTAGCAGTCGGACACAGTCCCACCGCGCCACGGAGGCAGTCAAAAGCTTGTTTAGTAGTGAATTGGAGCAACGGAGTGAAAAAAATCTACGAGCTCACGCTCCAACTCGTCGTGCAAAGGTAAGACATGCCATTCAGTGTGGTAAGGCTGCTTACGTTTGTGGAGAGCTCTGGGGACACACAATAAGAGTTACCAGAGGCGCCCGGCACTATTTAGAAAAATAAGCAGGTACTGTATGGTTTTAGTCATTTTGAGTCCGGCATATCATCCGCGGGGATTTCCACATGTTAGAAAATAACATTAAATTAAATTTAAAATAAAACCCCGTCTCAAAAAACTATGTTATTAAAAAAAATTAAAATGAACAAATGATTTTGTAGACTTTTGAGACCCCACTCGAGTATATTTTGCAGACAATCGGTTACCCTTCTCCACTTTCACCCCCACAACTTTCAAACGGCTCAACCGATTTTTATCAAACATTTCTAAGAACACACGCACGTAAGTCACCTTTAATACAAAAAAAAACTAAATTGAAATAGCTTCATCCGTTCGGGAGCTATGATGCCTCAGGCAGACAGACAGATCCACAGACGAGTAAACTAACAACACCCCTCTTTTTGCGTCGGGGGTTAAAAACACCAAAAAGGCCGCCAATGTTAATTGCAATTTTAGACCAGGAACGACGGTTAATGGAAGGTTATTTGATTGGCACCCTTTGAGTCACATACATACATACATATTGTCACGCCGTTATCCCCGAAGGGGTAGGCAGAGGCATACTATACGCCCACATTTCACCTTATGCATTTTTGTTCCACGTAACAGGTGGTGAGGCCATTGCTGTGTTAAATGGACAGCGTAGGCTGTGGCGACCTGCTGCTGAAATATTTCAAGCCGCCCAGACCTTCAACCAGGCTTAACGACTGCCATTTTACTGGCAACCGGCACCAAAAGCCTAACGTGCTTTTCGAAGCACGGAAACGCTCGCAAATGTAAATTCCACAAAGTGGTCACCCATCCAAGGACCACCTATAGCGAATGTTAATTTTGCTTTAAATTTGCACTGCTTAACGCAGTAATCGTTTACAGAGCACTGAGTCAGCGGGGTCACGAGCCTTTGAGTCACGACGTTTATTAATTTTTACAATAATATATGACAATTTGTCCGGTTTGTTGAAATGTACAATTACTGCTCCTACTCTCCTGCCTAATAGCGTGATGATATATAGACTATAGAAATTCTTACAAAAATTTTTTTTCTATCCTTACTTATAAATTAGTTAATATAGATATTATTTTTATGAGTTCCGCTATGTTCTCCTGTTTTTTATTTATTAAAATTACCACTGAAAATGTTCTATGAAGGTTATTCAATATTTAAAAGCGTAATAATTGATTGCGATACAGATACTAACCAGTAGATTATGAAAAAAAAAAGATTTATTTACCAACCTTTTTAAATTACCAACTTAATCTAAAAAAATAAGAAATGGGACTATTACTTACATATTGTGTACCGTTCTCCATTCACAGTAAACGATATCCTGTCCATTTCTTTTTTGTTCTTTCAACTTCGCCAAGTAAATATTACATTAAAGCAATATGTAATCACGTTTGCGCTAAGAAGTCCTTATCAACGGAAGACGCAAAATGTACTGAGTAAACTAAGGTGTTTATCGCTAACAGAAACAAGCTTGAATGAGTTCAACTGGTAGATCTTGTTCATTCATTCAACTAGTTTATTTTGAATTATCGATACAGCATACGACTTTACGATAGTCCTTCGGCATGGCAGTATTTACATACCTATACATTTTTATATACACATTATACATATACTTTGCATCCGGAGCGCACGCATACGGTTAGATCCGATAGAGGCTTTATTTTGTCATCGCTTAGATGGTGGAATGAACTCCCTGCCTGGGTTTTCCCGAGCGTCTACAGTATGGGGTTCTTCAAAAAGGGGTCTTAGAAGGTTTATAAAGGGTCGGCAGCACGAGTGCTGCACCTCTGGTGTTGCTAACGTCCATAGGTGACCACTTTCCATCAAGTGTGCCCGTATGCTTAGTAGTATAAAAAATACGTTTTGGTATATTCTCCTCTTTCTAATCTATACTAATTATAAAGCTGAAGAGTTTGTTTGTTTGGTTGAACGCGCTAATCTCAGAAACTACTGGTCAATTTAAAAAAATATTTTTGTGTTAGATAGCTCATAATTGTAGAATTTATAAGCGACGGGATTAAATAGGTGCAACGGGGAAGCCGGGGGGTCACCTAGTCATAAATAAGTAGGTATATCAACATCAGGAATATTATCAGACTTTGCTTTAATAAATTCTTTATCACACAAGCTAATCGGAAGCAACTAACAACTCATTTTTTAGCAATAAATTTTTAATATTATTGTCTAGTCACGTGTAATTGCCGTAAACGCTGTAGGTACTATTATTAAATAGCTATAACATTATGACATCACAACTATGGTGACCAATCATGGGGCGTTTACAGTCACGTGTTTTTATATTAAATTTAAATTATAAATTTTTAATTGTTGCCTTTATTGCCTCGTCTGTTAGTTAGCAAGTGCCAGCAAGGGTCGTTTGGCCCCCGGAGATCAAAGTGAAGCCCCTCACTAAGATATTTATAAGCGTTGCCGCACCCGAAAAGACAGTGACCATTCTATAAGGACTGTAGTTTTTGGTATTTTTCTTTACAACATCCCAGATTTGTTTACAATTGTTTTAAATCAATTACAAAAAAACATAATATTTTTAATTTGCAAAATACAAACATGATCCCTCAGTTCACACACAAATGGTTACCGCGGCTGTATCTACTGCTAATATATGAATATTATCAAACAAAAAAACATAAAAAAAACAAATGCAAGTTTAAAATATCATTGGATGCCCCAATAGTTACCGGTGACCTGGGGGCCGAGTCTACTATTGACAAGCAGTAGAATAGAACCAGAATCGCTGTTTTTAGATGTCAAAATATTAGTAGACTTATCCAAAAGCAACTGACTAGCGGCCATTTTGGCGCGGTACGTGTTAGTAGAATTCTATCGGCCGACCGATAGTCTAGTAGATAGAAAGTCTATTGGAGTTATAATAGTAGATTACGAAAAACTGTCAACATTGTACCGGCGGTGGCTTTATATTGAACGACGATTTCGATTCTACTTCGATACAATTAAAATAGCAGACTTGGCCCCCAGATCAAACGTGCTAGTTAATGTATTGAACTAATATAATGTAACTGGCGTAGTATATTTTAATGTACATAGTACAATAACATATACTACGCCAGTTACATTATATTCGTTCAATACACACAGCAAACAGCAAAAACACCGATTTTGGGTCTATTCTACAGCTTGTCAATAGTAGACTCGGCCCCCTGAGTATTATCAACCGTACGAAAAAGGAAGAATTTTCGAATTTGAAGTAAATACAAATAAAGTCCTTGTGGTTTCTAGAATCGTAATGACTGTATTTGTACTTTTGAATCCCTAACATTCAACGTGTCGATAAAAGACAAATTTTAAAATGGTAGATACAAAAAGATATCAAGAAAAAAATTAATAAATTGTACATAGTAATTCCACAGTATAAAGAGAGAAAACCTACGATGATGACGTACATAATCTTTAGGCTGTGGTAATACTCCATTGTTGTTAAAAAAATTAACGCTATAACTCAGTTCTACTTATTTATACTGTTTTTATTTTGACAGTCATTACTTGAGAGCATTGTTTAAACAAGCTAATAATGAAATAAATATTATTGTACCATGTTTTTACAACGTATCAAAAGGTCCTTTTTCTTTTTTATAATTTTCATGCATTTCGTGCGACGTCCCGGTCGCAAGTAACATGGCAAGCAAAGTTGAAAGCCTTATGGGCGGCTTGTAAATTTCAACAGCAGGTCGTCACAACTTGCGCCTGTCCATTTCATCTCGGCAATTGACTCCTGTTACGTGGCACAAAAATGCATACCGTAAATGCATAAGTATAGTGTCGGACCATATCGCCTCCACGGGGATCTAATAGGAAAGCTAAATCCAATTAAGTCTTGGATAACATGTTTTTTGTCAATTATATTTTTGACTTAAACAAAAAAACGTAAGTCGAAACGGGCTGTCAGTAGTATAAGCTTGTGGTATAGGATCTAGAAAACTAATAAAAATACTTTTATACTTATTTCTAGATACTTATGTACAGAAAACACTTAAACTTCGAAACAATCTTTGCTGGTCACAGAAATATACGCGTACACTATCACTCCCGCCACCAAGTCAGTTGTTCGAACAGCTTGAATTATTAAAAAAAAAACTAAACAAATAGAAAAAAAATTAGCCAGTAATTTATAGCCACCTATTGAGTACAAAATATTTTCAAACCTCTTGAGTGTTTTGATTTGTTAACAAATCACTTGAGTACAATAGGGATTTGAGCCCTTTTATTTAGCAAAAACCAACGACTGACATATTTATGATCTGTGCACCCTTGTTTTATGTACCCAAAATGCCAAAAGAAAGTGTCAAACGTCAAAAGTTATTTAATGTCCCCCGGCTTCGCCCGTGACATATTTCGAACTCCTGTCGCACCTATTTAATCCCGTCGCTTATGATGCTCAATTTTGATTTAGACTCGGTCTATCCACGGAAAGTGCCATAATGTGTCTAAAGCGAACTGTCCTGTACAATACAGATAGGACAACACCAAAATATATGCCTGCTTCTTTGACCTAACTAAGGCTTTTGACCTTGTTTCCTATGACAATCTGTGGGAGAAACTACAATGTGAGAGTTACGCTACGCAATGAGGTAATTTGTTTGCTTCAATTCTGGCACAGCAATCAGACAAACAATGTTAGATGGGTGGGTTCTTTATCTAAAGAATATAAGCTGGAGTGTGGCGTGAGGCAAGGAGGGATAACCTTACCCCGCTTGTTAAACCTATAATATCAACCAGCTTTTCGTGGAACTCAGCAACTCTGGTGTGGGCTGTCACATTGATGGTGTTGCCATGAATAATATAAGTTTTGCCGATGACGCGGTGTTGCTGTGTCCCTCGATAAGAGGTTTGCGATATTTGATAATGATGTGTGAGAGTTATGCGGTGGCTCAGGGATTTAGGTACAACGCCAATAAAAGTGAGTTACTTATTTTTAAGGCAGGAAACAAAGGAGGCTCAAAAAATCACATGTATTCCAGGTACTCCACTTAAACAAGTGACTAAGTTCCTAGTTCACTGATGACCTTTGTGAGGACATGGACATAGAAAGGGAACGCAGGGCGCTCCTCTGTCAGATGTAATATGCTGGCGCGGAGATTTTTTACGTTGTACAAATTAAGTAAAACTGACGCTCTTTCGAGCTTATTGTCAGACCTTTTACACGTGCAGTCAGCTATACTCAGAAGGCATACAGCGTCCTACGTGCCCAGTACATTAAAGCTTTCAGGGTGCTGTTTGGGCGTCCGCGGTTCTGTATCGCTTCCGGAATGTTTGCTGAAGCTCGGTTGGATGACTTTTACACGCGTGGTGAAGGTTTCCCGTTTCCCAAAGGAGCTTGTTCCCGGGATAAAAAGTAGCCTTTGTGTTATTCTGATTAAGAAGCTATATTATTGTAAAGTTTCATTAAAATGAATTCCAATCCATACTTACAAACTTTCGCGTTTATAATATTTGTAAGATAATACATCTTTAGTAAAAATCACCAATGATGGTTTTAACCACAGAGCATGGAATCAATGTCACTCGCACTCTACAAGAGACAACTTACTGTATTTATTTTATTATAAACTAGATGACCCCCACGGCTTCGCCCGTGACATACTACGAACCCTGTGGTATCTATTGAACTCGGTAATTTATTAATTTCACAAAAATGCATGAACATTTTCCAAATTGTTGTTACGATAGACACACATTTAATTTTTCGTAAACATATTTTCTTGCTTTGTTCCCGACTGCGCAAATTGATGTATTTATTTAAATATCTACGTACTGTAGGAGACCTTACATTAATAAGACAGGTGTACCCTTACACTGTGCCAATCCGTTCTTACATACTGTATCACTTCATGGGGTGGGGCTGCGAGCTTAATCTTGCTCCCACTGGACAGATCCCAAAGAGCAATCCTAAAGGTAGCCACGTCTCGCCCTTTTAGATTTCCCACTCATGAACTCTATAAGGCATGTGAGGTGCTGACGGTGCGCCAACTATTTATATTAAGAGCCATATTAATCCAGCACTCTAAACTACCTATGGCTATAACTAAGTCGGAAAAGAGAAGAAAAGATATAGTTAGCTCAAACCCACAAGCTAAACATGCCTTCACAAATAGATTTATTTTCTTTATGGGACCATATATTTATAATAAACTTAACTTAGAATAAAAATAAATAAATAAATATCCATCACGCCTTATCCCCGAAGGGGTGGCAGAGGCATATTATATGCCCACTTTTCACCGTGTGTCCTGTCCCACGTAATAGGTGGTGAGCCCATTGCCGTGTTGAAAATGGACAGACGCAGGTTGTGGCTACCTGCTGTTGAAATTTTTCAAGCCGCCCATAAGGCATTCAACCAGGCTTAACGACTGCCATTTTACTGGTAACCGGGACCAACGGCTTAACGTGCCTTCCGAAGCACGGAAACGCTCGCAAATGTAAATGCCACAAAGTGGTCACCCATCCGAGGACCAGCCATAGTGAAAGTTGCGTAACTCAGTGATCGTTTACAGAACACTGAGACCGCGGGGCCACGAGCGCTTCACCGCGGGGCCACGAGCGCTTCGCTTCGCTTAACTTAGAATACTAACCATATATAGTCTAAGATACAGAGAATGTAAGATTAGAGTAACAGAATATTTACAGGCTCTCAACTACGCAGACACAGAAGGGCTGTTGGAAATTCTAAAATGAAGTATCTATTACATGGTATAGTTTTGTTATATTTATATTATAGTTGTTACATCCCAACAAACAAGATGACCTTATAAAGTTGATTCTATAAGGTCTTAACCATTATAGTAGTTTTAAAATGGCATCGATTACGACAATGTGCCTTATAATGACATATTAAAAGAGGATTTGGCTAATATTACCTTAATTCTTATAATTAGGTTGGTTAAACGTTTATAAACCCAATTAATATGACTACAATAGGAATTTAAAAAGTATTCTTCTTATAGAGCCTAGTTACATTGGTTTTTAACCGTATAATAATCATAGTCATATAAAGGTTTTGAATATGGACATTTCTTTTTATTAAGTTAATGCACAAGATAACTATGATACTTTTTAACTTATAGCAGCGATGTATATGATGTTCATCCAACAAACGAATTATAGCATTTTTCATGATCTTTACAAGAATGCTAGCAATTCAATTTTACTTATATACTAATTATAAAGGCATAGTTCTTTTTGCAGTTATATTTCAATGTTTTACATAACAATATTCGCCATGTTGAAAGTTCAGCAGAAGTGAATTGATTACTGAGTTTTTAAAGTTTAAATCAAAAATAAGGAGGAATAGGAGTGGTGAGAAAAAGAAAAGTAAAAAAATATACGAAAACATTGTTGTGCCTAAACTTTCACTGCCCGAAAAGGTCAACTGTTACCAACGAACCATCCAGTGGTTCCGCAGAAAATACTACATAATGTACTATACAAAAGTAATTTGATGCGTGTACATTGCTCTCTCGCAATGTACACGCATTACATGTGTAAGGCTCCTCTCTTGCTTCTTAATTTCGATACATTTAAATGTCTTTACAATGTCCTGAGCGCAAATATCTGTGAATACAAATGCATCCCTGTAACAAAGAACAGATTCTTCTAATAAATGTTCAGCGGAACTAGATGCTAGCCGCCGCTTGGTACATTTGTGAAATTCGCCACTTCCAGGTCCCTTGTAACATGGCAACTATTTACTTTTAAGTGGAAATCCCTTTCAGTCACCAAAGATCTACCGCATTCAGAGTTAATGATGTTCCAAGTCATTTTTATTTTATCCAGAGAATTAGAAATTTTATTTTTAATGAAGTTTGACTTAGCAAGATAACACGTTTGTTTAAATATCTTTGAATATTTTTTCTTATCTTTGAATACTTTGAATATGATTTTTCTGAATATAATACAAATAATTTATTTCTACTTTTTAAGATACCTGGTGTTGCCCAGTCACTGAAATCAGGACGACCACCAATCTGTAGTGTTTTTGAGGTAAAAACTTTGCCAAACTCATCATTAATCAAATTAAATAAGTGTTTATATGACTGGTATACACAAGTGAAGTTAGGTAGTTATGGTAATATTTTTAATACATTTTCTTTTAAATTATTCAAACGACTTTGGTTATTGGTACATATTTAATTTGTTTTTTGCAGACTTTGTTATTACTTTTAGGATACTTTATCCATTGGCCACGATGATCTGACTCTACAGGATCCACAATACCTTTATCTATAGGTTTAATATCAGTATAAATATTATCAATACATTTTGCACTGGTGGCTGTAATACGAGTGGGTTCTAAGAATGTATTATGCAGATCAAAGATTTAAATACATTTTTGAAGTGAAAACTTCTTTAGCGGCGTTGAGCACTTTTTCTGTAATGGGTATAAAATCTTAAACTCGCGTCAGGACACGTGGCGTCAGGACACGTGTCCTGATCGAAAAAGCGTAAGATTTTCATCATAATCTTTACGTCGATCCCGGTCAATTTTTGAAGGAAAAACTTCTTTTAGCGCGGTACGCATATTTTTAGATGAGATAAAATCTCTGGACTCGCGACCATAATCATCATCATGATCTAACGTTGATTCCGGTCATCTACAGGTCTTATTAAATAATGCTGTGTAATCAATTAGGACTCTTTCAGTGTAGAATTATTTTTATCATCATCATCTTTACGTCGATCCCGGTCAATTTTTGAAGGAAAAACTTCTTTTAGTGCGGTACGCATATTTTTAGATGAGATAAAATCTCTGGACTCGCGACCATAATCATCATCATCATCAAACGTTGATTCCGGTCATCTACAGGTCTTATTAAATAATGCTGTGTAATCAATTAGGACTCTTTCAGTGTAGAATTATTTTTTATCATCATCATCTTTACGTCGATCCCGGTCAATTTTTGAAGGAAAAACTTCTTTTAGCGCGGTACGCATATTTTTAGATGAGATAAAATCTCTGGACTCGCGACCATAATCATCATCATCATCTAACGTTGATTCCGGTCATCTACAGGTCTTATTAAATAATGCTGTGTAATCAATTAGGACTCTTTCAGTGTAGAATTATTTTTTATCATCATCATCTTTACGTCGATCCCGGTCAATTTTTGAAGGAAAAACTTCTTTTAGCGCGGTACGCATATTTTTAGGTGAGATAAAATCTCTGGACTCGCGACCATAATCATCATCATCATCAAACGTTGATTCCGGTCATCTACAGGTCTTATTAAATAATGCTGTGTAATCAATTAGGACTCTTTCAGTGTAGAATTATTTTTTATCATCATCATCTTTACGTCGATCCCGGTCAATTTTTGAAGGAAAAACTTCTTTTAGCGCGGTACGCATATTTTTAGATGAGATAAAATCTCTGGACTCGCGACCATAATCATCATCATCATCAAACGTTGATTCCGGTCATCTACAGGTCTTATTAAATAATGCTGTGTAATCAATTAGGACTCTTTCAGTGTAGATTTATTTTTCGTCATCATCATCTTTACGTCGATCCCAGTCAATTTTTGAAGGAAAAACTTCTTTTAGCGCGTTACGCAATTTTTTAGATGAGATAAATTTGGACTCGCTACTCCCCGTTACGATACGCAGCTATAGTGTGTGCATATATGCATGTACCAACGCGACTAGATAAATAAATTATTAATAAATTGAGTTTTTTAAGTGAAAACGCCTTTTAGTGTGGTACACATATTTTTAGAGGAGATAAAATCTCTGGATTTGCGACTATAATCATCATCACCATCTAATGTTGAACCCGGTCATCCACAGGTCTTATTAAATAATATTGTGTAATCAATTAAGACTCTTTCAGAGTAGAATTTTTGAAGTGAAAACTTCTTTAGCGGCGTTGAGCACTTTTTCTGTAATGGGTATAAAATCTTAAACTCGCGTCAGGACACGTGGCGTCAGGACACGTGGCGTCAGGACACGTGGCGTCAGGACACGTGTCCTGATCGAAAAAGCGTAAGATTTTCATCATCATCTTTACGTCGATCCCGGTCAATTTTTGAAGGAAAAACTTCTTTTAGCGCGGTACGCATATTTTTAGATGAGATAAAATCTCTGGACTCGCGACCATAATCATCATCATCATCTAACGTTGATTCCGGTCATCTACAGGTCTTATTAAATAATGCTGTGTAATCAATTAGGACTCTTTCAGTGTAGAATTATTTTTTATCATCATCATCTTTACGTCGATCCCGGTCAATTTTTGAAGGAAAAACTTCTTTTAGCGCGGTACGCATATTTTTAGATGAGATAAAATCTCTGGACTCGCGACCATAATCATCATCATCATCTAACGTTGATTCCGGTCATCTACAGGTCTTATTAAATAATGCTGTGCAATCAATTAGGACTCTCTTCTTGTTACGATACGCAGCTATAGTGTGTGCATATATGCATGTACTAACGCGACTAGATAAATAAATTATTAATAAATTGAGTTTTTTAAGTGAAAACGCCTCTTAGCGTGGTACACATATTTTTAGAGGAGATAAAATCTCTGGATTTGCGACTATAATCATCATCATCATCTAATGTTGAACCCGGTCATCTACAGGTCTTATTAAATAATATTGTGTAATCAATTAAGACTCTTTCAGAGTAGAATTTTTTTTTCATCATCATCATTAACGTCCATCCCGGTCAATTTTTGAAGTGAATATTCTTTTAGCGCGGTACGCTTATTTTTATATGAGATAAAATCTCTGGTCTCGCGACCATTATCATCATCATCATCTAACGTTGATTCCGGTCATCTACAGGTCTTATTAAATAATGCTGTGTAATCAATTAGGAGTCTTTCAGTGTAGATTTATTTTTTATCATCATCATCATTAACGTCGATCCCGGTCAATTTTTGAAGGAAAAACTTTTAGCGCGGTACGCAATTTTTTAGATGAGATAAATCTCTGGACTCGCTACACCCCGTTACGATACGCAGCTATAGTGTGTGCATATATGCATGTACCAACGCGTCTAGATAAATAAATTATTAATAAATTGAGTTTTCACTTCTGTCGGCACTCCCGGAGTGGTTAGGTTTTTTTAATTTATTTCTCTCTGATGGAGTTAATGATGTATCTAATATCAACATTAAAATCTCCACAAACTATTATAGATTTCTTAGAAGATGAAATGCTCAAACTCAATACTGGCAATCTCAATAACTCTCTCAATGGAGAGGGCTACCAAGTCTTTTCGTTCTTTAAATTTTAAGTTTTTATTAATTAATATTAAAGAGCCTCCACATTTAGAATGTTTTCTATTGAACGAGCTAGCAACCTGGTGATTTACGAAGTTCAACAATGTGATTTCATGATCTTTTAACCAGTGCTCTGTAGCACAAAAATATTAATAGAATTTGCATTAATGTACAGCTCTAACTCTAAATCTTTACCATTTATTAAACCTCTAACATTATGGTGCACCAGGTTAATAAAAACAATATTTTTATTAAGATTATTCTCAGGGGCTAAAGTCAACTGACCAGATTTATTATCTGTTGTCCTATAAACTAGTTTTTTGGAATTTCATTTTCCAAATGTGAAGTGTCAAAATTATCATGCTCAATAAAAGCAGTTGTACTTGCCAATAATTTGGCTTGAAAAATTAAAAATTTGATATCAACAGAGCTACCTTTCGTTGTAAAGTTTTTGATAGTAAATATCTATCTAATGTCAACAGACTATTATTATTGAAAATAATATTCCAATCTAACAATGAATTTTTTTTGGAATATGATACCATGGTATGTAGTTGCATATTTAATTTGTATCTTAAGTTGTTTTCCTTGTGGCTCATAGCAGTGCTGTAAAACAAGTCATTTAGTCCACCTTGCCGGTGGACAAAATGACTTGTTTTACTAGTAGACTTAATAACTTAACTGCAGTGTGTACCAGTCAAAATAAAAACTATAATTTTAGAGTAAGATGCACCTGGATATGTATGATTTATTACAGAATGACCTAACTGTCATAAATGGTGTCCAAAATTTTTACCTATTTCATCGTAATACATTATAATTCATTCTTTTTTATTTGCAACTTTTCTATTACAGATACCTCGCAGGTACTGCTTGAACTTAATATACTAGTATCCACACTGCACACAGTTTTAACTGGTGATGAAGTGAGTTTATCACCAGATGTTATTGAATGTGTAAGTGATATATTACTATGCAATGTACCACCACAAATATTACGGAAGACATTAGATCTGGTATGGGAAAGTGGTAGGTTAACAATTCTGTTTGTTAGATTTTAGTAACGCCTTCAATACAGTCGATTTTGATATTTTACTTTCGATACTTTGCTCTCTTAATATATCTCCTACGATACTACAATGGTTACGTAGTTACCTGTTTGGCCACCGTCTACGCATACGTATTGAAGCTACTGTTTCTAGTTGGTGCAGTACCAGGGTGGCGTTATTTCTCCCCTCCTCTTTGCAATTATTATAAATTCTATCTCAAATCAAATAAATTCTTCCTACCACCTTTACGCAGACGATCTCCAAATCTACACACAGGCACCGCTTGACTAGCTTTCGGAAGCGATGGATGTTATCAATTCGGATTTGTCTAGTATATCGTCATGGAGTAGGTCATATGGACTACAAATAAATCTATCTAAAACGCAAATAATAATTATTATTGGCAGTCCTAAAACAACGGCAAAAATAAATTTGTCACAAATCCCACCATTTGTTTTTGATGGGACAATTATTCCTGTTACGTGGGACAAAAATGCTTACGAAGAAATGTGGGCGTATAGTAAGCCACCACTTCGGGGATTAAGGCGGAAATGACAGGTAAGAAACTTGATTTACATAACTATCTTCACGCTGTATCCCTAACGGGGTTAAAAGCTAGCTTAGGATATGCTCTATGTATAATAAGTATCTTATTAGAAATATAATGTATACTAGCTGACCCGCACAACTTCGTTAGCGCCACATAAGAGAAATAGACAAAGACAAAGAAAGAGAGATTAGTTAAAGAGATAAAGAGAGTGGCACATCTATATTCTTATGAAACATCTTTTGAAGTATACCCGTTCTAACATTAAAGAAATGATTAAAATAGGAATTACTTGTTGATGAGTTACAACTGAATAAAATACACGCAGGCGAAGCTGCGGGAACTGAATATACATTTTATTCACATTTTATCCCCTCTTTTAAAGGAACCGCACTGAATATCAGCATATAAACTCAGATCATGCCAAAAGGGATTCAGTAATCCCGACTTATGGTATTATAGAATGACCTACAATTTTTTTTAAATACTTCTCTTATAGTTGATGCCCGCGGATGCGCTCACGTGAAGTTAAGTGCATGAGAAGGTCTCGCGGGATGTTCGCTCGTGTTTTCCCGGGTTAAAAAGTAAATACCCTATGTATTAATTCATGAAATGTTCTATATGCCAATTTTCATCTAAATGTGATATAGCCTAATTTTGACAAAGGTATTTTTATATGGTTACCAATTAAATTCCAATTCTAAACTGTGGGTATAATATCTACTTTGTTGCATCTAAAAGGGCCAGTCACTTTAATAAGTATTTTAAGAGATTTTTTTTTTAATCTGTATACTAGGGACTGACGAGATATGATAGGGACTGACGCCAAACACGGTTTGTGTGCTTAATCACATTTTTAATGCAAAATTAGGAATTAATTTCAGTCTCAATAATATTATACAACGTTTGTTTTACGACTTGACAATTCGTTGCGAAACGAGTACTATCATATGATGAACAGTCGAGCTGCGTCATATCATTCTTTTTCTTCGTACTCTGGCAGCAAAACAGGGACGTTTAATTTTTTTTCAAACCTTTTTTTGCCTGTTCGGACTCTTTTTGACGAGTTCCTCTTTGGATAGCAATTATTTTTCTAGGCAAAAAATACACTAAAATTATGATTAAAACCACGGATCACGCAGTATCACCCACGTAGTCCACCCAAAGGCGTAACGGAGGAATAACCGTCGTAAATCGGTAAGCGGTCTCCAAGTAACGTACTAAAGTACTTAATGGGCAGATTAGCTTAGCAGGTACCTAATACGCAGATTAATTAGAGGGCTCAACAGGCGTTTCATATTCAAGGAAGTTTCAAATTGCAATATGTTTCGATATTTTTTTATGAACACATTTAAAACCGGTAACACAAAACTAACACGGAATTAATTAGCTGAGTGTTATATTAAGTGATTCATAATACACCGAACATTATAATTGTACGAACATTATATATATAGTATAGAATCAATAATTATAGTTAACTGGCCATTTAAACTTAATTTTTTTCCGTGTATCATTTTAGGTTTCCTTTAATTGAACCACTGCTGTTTGACATTTTGTTGCCACCTTTGCCTGCCTCGTACAAGTACAATACTGACAAGTAAGGTCGGATAGGTCCCATAGATCTTGATTATCAAGCTTTCAGCGTATGGAAGTACTGTTGAAAATTTAAGATGTCCCTCCGGAAGATAAAACCATCAATTGACCTAATAGTAAGAGTATTGAATTGATAGTACTCATTGAGTGTTATTTTCGTCCCAATAATCACGAAGTAAAAAATACTAATATATAAATAATATATTAATATTCAATAGACACTATTGACGAAGAATATATATTGCGAAAGTAGAGGGTCGAAGAAGTCAGTGTAGACCGAGGCCTACATATGAGGACCACGTGAGCAGATTGCCCAGCAACGAAACATAATAAATGTTTTTTTCTTTATCAATCTGCTTACGTGGTCTTCATATGTAATGTATGTAACTTCCTTGTTGACTGGGTTTAACCAGCCGTGGTCACAAGCAGTCTGGTATTTCAATTGATATATATTTCGAACTTCCTTGTCTCCCTAAACTCACAATTCCTATAGAATAGTTGGGTTATTCACCATCTCGACACAGGAGGCTGGACACACGTATGATCAGTTGGTGAAACTCCAAAAAATATAATTTATTATTTCGTCATCTGGACACGACAGTTTTTTTACGCATAGTGAAACTTAAATTAAATACTTTAATGTTTTCGTCAACTGGACACACGTTCATATTTTTTCTAAAATAATGACAAAGTACAGTCACGTAGATTCATTTTGAGTCGTAATCTAGGTATTTATCACTTTTCGAAAAATTTTAATAAATTTAAAATAGATTTTTTAATAATATGCTACGATTTAATGTTTATTAATATTAGTATGTCACTAATATTAGAAACCTTAAAAAATACAACAATATATTTTGATGCATCACATTGTATGTCTGAAATGATTTTTCTATGACTGTGTGTGTACTCTATGTGATGATTTTTAGTTATTAGGTATTTTTAGATTACAATTATTTATGTCTTCACTCGTTATTTCTATGGAACTCGAAGTGATAGGTGTAGAGGTGTGACCCCGACTTTGCCCGTGATATTATTCGAACACCTATTGGACCCGACATCTCTAACCCATGCCATTTATTGTTATCAAATACTTGCATACCAACATTGATTCCCTATTTTCCTTTGACGCACAAGAAGGTTTATAGGTAAAATTTTGCTAAACCTCTGAGCAGGCTTACCTGTAACCAGATATATGTATAAATACTTTCATGTTTCTAACTATGTAAATTACGAAGTTTTTATATGACTGTTTATCACTTCTTAATACTTTTTTTAGTAAGTGCCTTCTTTAAAGGGCATATTTTTATAAAAAATCAGGTTTCTAGGTGTAACGGTTTCATCTGGGCGTAGAAAAATGAGTTATTCACCTCATAATTTTATCAATATATTAGTTTTACCTCCCGGCTTTGCCCGTGGCTTACTTTAAACTCTTACTTTACATTACTCTACGGCTTACTCTACTTTACATCCTTCTGACCTATGCCCCTTATTAGTTTTCAAATATTTGTTTTTTTTTAATATTTCATATACTACAAATACTGAAACATATGTTTGTTTGATTTTAATCATAAGTAAGAATACAAAATATATGCTAGTTTTTAAAATGAAGGATTTCCCATATAAACTTACAACCTTTATTTCATCCCCATCGAATCTCGATACATCTGTGCATTTATTTGTAACCTGGAATAAACACCTGTTGCATCCTCCAGACTTCTAATTCATGCCCCTAATAAGGTTTTACATATTTTCATACAAACATTGCTCCCCTAATTTACAATCTCAAAATATATCAACAATTTAAAAAATTCAGAATTATATATTTCTCTTTATTTATTAGAAGCAGGTATGCAAATTTTGATGTTAGATTCTTTGTAAATGAAGAATTTCTTATTCAAATAAGAACCCCTATTTAACCTTCTAATAGGTGAAATATTGAAAACCACGGAGCACGAATACATTTATTCGTAAACAAAAACACGAGCATATAGTCTGATATTTCTAACTTTGATAATCTCGAACTTCTATGCAGCTGCTTATCCTTTATTTTACCCCCTTTAGTGAGTATCTGAATTATAAATATAGCTTACCCTATAAATTTTAACAAGGGCTTTGGCAGGGCTTTGCTTGTAAAATAATGAGTCACCCAGTAATTTTATTAATAAAGACAACCTTTTTTTACCTTTTTAGCTATTTGTTTGAAATTAAGAGATATGCTTAATTTTATGTTTCCAACTTGAAATTACGCAAAATGATGACATTTGAAATATTTTTCATGAACTCACCTCATTTATGAAATCAATGAATGAAACTATTCTTAATATGACTTTACCTTTTTCCCCAAAAATCTGTGGTATGTCCAGTTGTCGAAAACATTAAAGTATTTAATTTAAGTTTAACTATGTGGACACGTGTAAAAATCCTGGCGATTCTAGATGACGAAATAATAAATATCTAATATTTTTTGGAGTTTCATCAACTGATCACACGTGTGTCCAGCCTCTCGTGTCGAGTGATGGTGAATAACCCGAGTAGTTTAACTTGGCTTATCGACTGACATGTTACTGGCAACTTTTTTTTTTGGGAACTAATCCCACCTACATTCCCATTACTGTGGCTCCTGTAAACCAGGATCTACAGCAATGACCAAAACACCAGAAAAGTTACACCGAGCTCGATCTCGGTGAAGTCCCAGGAGAAATTAGCATGTCTTGGAACCCGCAACGAAATTAATCAAAATATAATGTGAGGAAGTAGGTAAAGAACATGATGCCTCTTCCATCCTTTGTTTCCATGTTACTGGCAACTGCTTATAGTTCGTTCCGAAGTACGAAAAAACTCGTAAATGGAAATGCCATAAAGCGGTCACCCATGTAATTACCAGCTACAGCAAAAGACGCTTAACGCCCTAAGCGCAGTTGTGTCGCATACAATTATCACTGCGCCACCGAGGAAGTCAACGTAGTAGTCTAGGACTAAAGCTGTTTTGCAATGAAAAATAAAGTGTGTTTGTACTTATGTACACGCGTTAGAAGTTATACTGCTTTAGTCTAATTCAATTTTACTACAAATAACACAACTCTTTTTTTTTGTAACAGGAATAATAAAATAAAAAAGAAAAAATAATATCAATGAATGAAAACTACTTTAAATGTAGTTATAAGTACTCGGATACCCAGACGTGCGTGTATGAAGCGATTGATGAATCTCGAAGAAGCGAAAGAAGTATGCATGGATCGCGAAGCCTGGCGATCTGTCCTCTCTGACTACCCCGTCAGGGATACAGCGTGTAGATAGTTAGTTTTTTTAGTTTTTTTATAAGTTGTCATGGAAACACTTATCAGCTAATTTCATGGTGTCGGTTTTTCGCAACGGTCTGCGGGCGCATCGTAAAAATTTGCTCAAAGAATATTTCACCAACGCGGCAAAAAGTATAACTTCAAAATAACTCTCCAGTGTAATAGAAGATGCAATGGCTACCGATCTTAAAACTGTATTCTCTATGAGCACGGTGCTAATCGTGACGGTTCGAACATTGGAACACTAATTCGAAATTTAAATTTTACTTATCTTCTGCTAATAAATATATCCATGTAGTAGTCACGTTTGTAAAATTGCTGACAGTAAATATTACTCCAAATTCGATTAAAATACGTTCAGCAATTATACTATGTACCGAAACAAGATACTTTACGAAGCATGCCATTGACACATATCAAATTATGCTCTTCATCAAACTTAGGGGATGTCCCTGTTTCGAGACACAGTTAAGGTTGCTCTAGCCGCGAGCTCACACTGTTTGGAGAGTGAGACAAAAGAATTTTATAAAATTGTGAATAAACAGGTAACCTGCTGCACAAAATCTTGCTCCAGCTCGGCTTGCAGCCGCTGAACCTCGAACATAACAAAATAGTTATTTGGGGGGCTTTCCGCGGACTGCACGGTGATACACCCCGGTCTGAAACTTTTGAAGTGAAAACTTCATTAGCGGCGTTGAGCACTTTCTGTAATGGGTATAAAATCTTAAACTCGCGTCAGGACACGTGTCGTCAGGACACGTGTCCTGATCGAAAAAGCGTAAGATTTTCATCATCATCTTTACGTCGATCCCGGTCAATTTTTGAAGGAAAAACTTCTTTTAGCGCGGTACGCATATTTTTAGATGAGATAAAATCTCTGGACTCGCGACCATAATCATCATCATCATCAAACGTTGATTCCGGTCATCTACAGGTCTTATTAAATAATGCTGTGTAATCAATTAGGACTCTTTCAGTGTAGAATTATTTTTTATCATCATCATCTTTACGTCGATCCCGGTCAATTTTTGAAGGAAAAACTTCTTTTAGCGCGGTACGCAATTTTTTAGATGAGATAAATTTGGACTCGCTACTCCCCGTTACGATACGCAGCTATAGTGTGTGCATATATGCATGTACCAACGCGACTAGATAAATAAATTATTAATAAATTGAGTTTTCACTTCTGTCGGCACTCCCGGAGTGGTTAGGTTTTTTTTTATAGAAGTGACACCTGGCACACATTCTGAGTAGTAGCCTCGTCCGTCGATCAGCAGGTGCACCACGTGCAGGTGAGGTCGGCTTGGGCCCAAAGCTGTCGATAGGCCCTTTGCACCAGAAAAATATTGCCAATTTGACTCCTTAAAACGTAATCAATAACGTGAAGAATTTATATTTGAAGTATTTTCGATCCCTTAACTTTTTGAGTTTTCATCGAATGAAGTTTGTATGGAAGAATGGCTGACTAGTTTCACCTTAATTAAAATCTTTATTACGGTACTTTGAACAACATGTTATGGCAACGGTACTGTGACCATTTCTAGCTAAAGCCACTAAAGTTAAGCATGCATACGGAAAAACAACGATTGCCGTGTCAGCTTAGTTCTATAAATCTCTAAATGAATATTTCTCTTTGTGAGGATTATTGTACAGAATAAACAAGAGTTTTTTAGAATCCGAGTCTATTGAAGTGATGGATATTTTTCTTTTTAGACATAGGTAAGACTTACAATGTAAAAAAAATGTTTGCTTTATTTATTTAACATTTTAATCACTGTCAGATTTCTTGGGGCATTCCCTTAGTCGGGTCGCAGTGAATAGCCCTCAGGCCTATCCTGCGACCCGGTTGGTAAGAAAGCGGAGCACCGCGGGGTTAGGAATGATTACGGCGCGCGTTACGCATATACCCTGCGTCAAAAAAAAAAAGCATCTTTTTTTCACCACTAAGTTGGCAGACAAACTTACAGCCCACCCCCACTTAATCGAAAGCGGTCAGATGTCATTTGAGACATAATTGTAAAATTAGTGCTACCGATCCTGCAATAACCTTCATCGGATCATCGGACCTTACCGTATTGAGGACTCCGGTTGCAGAGTGTCAGCAGTGCTATTCTATGAAATAGCCGTAGGTAAATAATAATTTCAAATATGGCACCGACCACGGACGAAGGGTGTATTCCATAAACCGTTCATAGGCGAACAATAACATGTAGAAACGACTACCCACGGACCAAAAGTGTTTTTAGTAAACAGTTTATCGGAGTAGGGTAATTAGGCATTCAATTGATTTTATTCTTTATTATACTACGAGTATTATAAATATTTCACACTATTATACAAGTGGTAGAACACTCATAGGGAGGAGAAGTTTGTGCCATTTACATTTTAATATTATTATAAATAATTCAGGCAGGCAGTTGCAGCACTGATGTAGCCTGTATCCTGATGATGTAGTTCAGTTCCTCCTTGTCTGTTCAATATGATTGATATGCCTGTCAAGTTTGTTTTTAAACATATTACCACTGGTAGCTGTCACAACATCTTCTGGTAGTTTGTTCCAATCAGAAACTGCTCTATTGGTGAGGAAATGTTTGTGTGGATTACTATTTGAGCTGATGGTTCTAAGCTTTAAACAGTGTTCTCTGGTATAAGTGTTCCTCTCAAACATTATTTTGTCGAAGTTAGGTAGGTCATAGTGTGTCAGTCATAATCTTGTATGTCTCTATTAGGTCCCCTCCTTCTTTCTTCCAGAGTTGTCAACTTGAGAATTTTAAGGCGTTCTTCATAAGGTTTGTTTTTTAATTTCTTTGATATCTTAGTGAGACGCCGCGATTTGCGAGCGTTTGGAAGGCACGTTAAGCCGTTGGTCCCGGTTATCAGTAACATGGCTGTAGTTAAACCAAGTTGAAGGCCTTGAAAAATTGCAACTGCAGGTAGCCACAACCTGCGTCTGTCTATTTTAACACGGCAATAGGCTCTATACCGTGCAACAGAATACACACGGTGAAAAGTGGGCGTATAATATGTCTCTGCCACCCTTTTGGGGATAAGGCGTAATTGATGAATACTCTATCTGTGGCCACAAATGCAAATCAAAGAGAAACTGTGTTTGCACCGCAGTCCTTCATACGGCCGTGCCCTACTGAACATTCTGCGTTTTTCGGAAACTCATAACACATTATTTGGTGTAACAAAAAGAGTGAAGCTAATTAATGTAAAAAATGGGCTCACCACCTATTACGTGGGACAGGAATACACATGGTGAAAAGTGGGATAAGGCGTGATAGATAAATAAATAAATATTATAATTTGAGAGTGCGTTTTAAGACCTTGCGCTTATTAATGCGTTATGTTTAAATGAATATTTTTAGTTTAGTCGACACAAAATATTCAAGTTAGTTTGATGGCGCCTTGGTTATCCTGAACGTCTGAAATCAATACTTAATATTCTAAAGCTGAAGAGTTCTCTTTCAGGAGCTACTGATTTGAAATTTAAAAAAAATTGTTGGATGGCCTTGATAACCCATGTATCGAAGAAGGTTGTAAGTTTGTACATCATCACGCTACTACCCAAGAGAGTGGAGCAGTAATCATAAACGTCAATAAACTCATAATATATTGTTGTAAAATTAATAAAAGACGGGATTAAATAAGTAAAAGGAGTCAGGGTAGGCCGAGACTTACATATTTTATTTATTTTATTTTTATTTATTTATTTCTTTACTCTACAAAATATGTAAAAATATACATACAGAAAGATGCTACAAAAACTCATTCGAATTATACCGCGCATCAGAATCGTCAGCCAAACATTAATCAATATTCAATATGTTAGAAATACAAAATAGACACAATTAAACAACAAGTTGACAAACTTACAAGTACATCACCTTATACTTACACAATATTATCAGTATCTTCGGAACCTTGCCTAAATGGACTCTTTTCAATACTATTTTTTTAGATATATATACAATATTTTTAAGGTTATTAATATTAAAGTATATAATATAACTAATGCTAATAGCTAATGTGAACATTATTAAATAAACTTTATAATATATTTCTTGTTTTATAACACTTTTTTCTACTACTTTTTAACTACTTTTTTCTTTTACAATATCAAGTGCACAATTTCTTTTTTTTCGTATAGTAGAACTAGAAGGTGGGTAGTTATATAAAAATAGTACCGATAGTGCGCCTCCATGCCATACTACCGTGACTTGCATTAGTATTATTTATTTTATGTACAGCCTGCTCCAATTAAGCATAATTTCGACTTTTAAGAATTAAGAAAGAATCTTATTATAATTTTATTCTATAATTTCTGTTTGTCATTGATAATAATTTAGGTAGTTGATTTATTAAATAAGGTATCATGTATTTTAATGTTCTTTTTCCGTAAAGATTACTATATCCGGGAAGTAACAATGTTTTATTAGCGACACTGCGGGTTGTTATACAATTATCACACGATGTTTTTGTATTTTTAGAACATCGTTATAGTATTCCTCAGTTAATAATGCTAATTGATTTTTTTTATGTATGGGAATAATATTGCAGAAACTGAATAGTTGGTGGTAATTATTATTGTAAGAATTCTTAATGTTATTTGGAACGATTTGTTACAAAATTTTCAGTTGAAGTGCATAAATTTGGTCAAGATGGGTTTTGTATGTCCGTCCGTAACTTGAGAGTCCGTAAGAAAGAATTGTTTCGACAAGCGATTTATATAGTATCAGGAGTGTTTGGTAAGGTATTTTATTTTTTATTATGGAGAATTTTGCTAATATTAACCTTAATTTGACACACACTCCGTTTATGTGTTCGCTCCAATTCATTCGGCTATCGATAATTAACCCAAGATATGTTTTTTTTTCCACTACTTCTATGGTGTCACAGTCACAAGGATTCTGTTTTAATCTGTTATTATTGTGAAGACATTCATGACTGTGAGTTATAAGCTTAGGTGTATTTTTTTTTCTATTTTGGCTTATATACATTATTTTTGTCTTGTTTACATTTAATACTAGACCAGCGTCATGTGACCATTTAGACAAAAGATCAAAGTCGTTTTGGAGCTTGGTTAGAGTTTCAGCGATGTCATGGCTAGCCGAAATTAAACATGTATCGTCCGCCAATTGATATATTTCGCAATTTTTAAGTATATTTTCAAGGCTATTGACATAGGTAAGATAGTGAACTGGTCCGTCCTAGTACCACACTGTCACTCAGCATGTTATCGACTTTAACCATAAACTTTCTATCTTTAAGATAATCTTCACACCACCTCAAAAGTTTGCCTCTTATACCACTATCAGAAAGACAATCAACTAGTCTGTTATGTTCAAGGGTGTCAAAAGCCTTGCTATAATCGATGAAGACGACTAGAACGACTAGTTTTTGGTCTAAATGATTGTATATACTATCTGTAAAAGCTGTTAGCAGTTGCATAGTGCTTTTTCGTGGTTGGAAGCCATATTGTTTCTTAGATAGTAACTTATTTTTATCGTAAATATAGTGTATTTGTTTACAGATGTATTTTTCTATTATTTGGCAATGGTTGATCATATTGTTATGGGCCTGTAATTTTCATACTCTAATCGACTACCTTTTTTTTTGAATCGGTCTTATAGTGCCTGTTTTCAATAATGAAGGATATTTGCCACTTTCTATAGATAGGTTAATCAGATTACAAATATCTGAAATTATCTTGCTGCTTATTAGTTTTATGTCAATGGCCCTTATGCCATCCACACCAGGAGCTTTGTTTTTATTTCATGACATAATAATTTTTTTAATAGAGTTTGGGTCAGCAGGTTTAAAACGCATTGATACATTAGCGGTAGTTCTATAATCTGATTGTTTAAGCAACGGTTTTGTACATTTTGGTATTATTATTTCATTTACGCTTTTAGCAAATGTTTGTGCAAAGTTATTAGCAATGAGTTTACAGTTAATGTTTTGGAATGCATTTATTACTATTTTATCGATTAAATATTTAAACCGTCCTGTCAGTCTATTCAAAATTTTCCAAAGGTTCTTTGAATTTTGTTTGTTGTTAATAATTTCAGATTAAGTACTTTCATTTTTCACTTTTTGTATTTATATATTTGTAAAATTTCTTGATTTGTTGTAGTTAATTTTTAGCATTAAGTTATACGGTTGTTTAATCCATGTTTTAAATAGTTTATCTCGGTTTTCACAAGCTCTAATAATTTTTTTATTAACCCAGTCATTCTTATAACGATTGGATGTATTTTTAATTCTGATTTTATATTTCGATTGCTCATAACACTGTTTTTTACGCTACATCTATATTTAGTGTTTACATATAAAATAATACCACCGTCTTTTCTTAACTTTCTTAAGGACATATGCATACGATAGCCATGTATTTGATAAAGTCAGCTGATAACATCAGATATATTAACTTCAGTTATAACTATAACATCAATTATTTGTTTGGATATCTTGATGCATTGTTCAAGTGCAGAAAAGTTTTTAATTAGGGACCTGATATTAATGTGTAGGCATATTAAGTTTATAGTACTCTTAGGTAAATGGGAAAGGAAATCATTAATATTTATACAATCTGAGATCTCAGTAATATAATTATCGCTGCTGTCCATATTAAATTAGTGCAAGTATTAAAGTGAGTAATAACAGAACAATTACTAATTAGCTAAAAAACGAACTTGGTCTAATGATCTTACGATAAACCACACATACTTGAGATTTTGGTTTACTTTTAGCTCATGTTTTGCGTTCCAGAAAAGTTGTTTATTCAGCTTCGTCATTGCTTCTCCAATGAATACTGTGCTTCTGTTGTTTTTTTCTGTTGGACGAATATCTGTTCCAGTTGTTTCAGTAGATTTAGCGGCAGAGATCCACTTTTCTTTCACTTGTTCATCCTTCAATTCCACTAATATGTTCGCAGGCTGATCTTTTCTTGGAAACATTTTTTTGTACTAATGATTTCTTCCTTTGATTGATTTAATCGTTTAGCAATATTTTCTACCAACAATTGAACTTCATCATTGCTTTGTGAAGGCAAATTAGCGACTTCTACGTATTTTGCAAGTTTTTCCTGATCTACCTCTTGAAGACGTTGTTCTAAGGCGCCGATTCTAGTTTCAAGGTTCTTGTTCTTATCGGTTAGCTCTGTATTTTTACGTTCAGTACCTTAAATACTCTTCCTAAATGCTTCCATGCACTCTATCACTTCATACAGTTTAGCACTATTGAATTGTGAATCATTTAACTGTGTTAATTCTCTTTTTATTGCCCGTTCCACTTCTTTAGTTATGTTACTGAGCAACTTTTTGGCGTTGATTTGTACAGCTTCGTCTTCATCCTCCTCTTCTGGTACAATTATCGACGCCCCGCGTCGAGGTGTTTCTTGCTGACATTCAGGGCATATCCACTCCAAACTGGTTGCAGCTTTTAGAGCTACACTCTGTTCATTTGTTAAACCCGTGCACTTGGTATTAAGATGCAATTCTAGCCCTGGTGAATTTTTAGAGATATTTTTGATACAGTTCTCACATTTAGACACAGTTTGCATTTTATAGGTATTTGTTAATACATTCTTAAATCGTGCGTTGCGTATCGTTTCACTATGACGACTGTGTATATGAAGACCACGTGAGCAGATTGCTCAAAAACGGAAAAGTCAGAAGTACTCGGATTCCCAGAGAAGCGAAAGACGTATGCATGAATCGCGAAGCCTTGCGATCTGTCTTTTTTTACTACCCCGTCAGGGTACAGCGTGAAGATAGTTAGCTTAGTTAGTTTTATTAAGAAAAATATCATGGGAGTTCGAAGTATGTTAAAGGTGAAGCCACGGGGCTCAGCTAGTATAGTTATTAAACGTTCTTAAAAGATAGAAAGCATCCCTTGGCATTATATCACACAATCCCTTATAACACATACCGTAGTACAGGCGATAGAACACGCTTTATCCATGTTTCTAATCAATGTGTGAATGTCTAGATCTACCTAATTTATTGAAATGGCCAATAAATTACCTAATTTATGACTTGAGGTGTTATAAGTTTTTGTAAAATATCGTCTCCAGCAACCCACTTCAGGAGGTCTCAATACGGAGAACCATTCGCTTATCTTAACAGTTCTTAAACCAATTCAGAGCAGTGACAAAGCGCCACTTTAAAACCAGGGCCGCATTTCACGACATATTTTATTAGCATAACATAACATACTTTCACGCCTTTATCCCCGCAGGGGCAGGCAGAGGCGTACTATAGGCGTACTAGAGGCGTTCCATTGTCATAGACCTCACTTCTGATGATGAAACCGGAGGCTGTTCTAAATCATTAAAAATTATTAAGTGTAGTAAGAATAAGTTAAAGAAATATTTAAAAATTAAAAAGTTTATTACTAAATCTAAAAAAATGATACATAAATACAAGTTTTTTATAAATAGCATGTCACTTAATAGACAGAGATTGCAACTGATTGACCAGGTAAATATGTATATGTTAGAACTTGATACTGTTGCACAACAGTACAAAACTGATACACAGGCCCTTCAATGTCAGATTGACCGACTTCAAGACTCTTTGAAATCAATTTCATATAAATATGAAACAGCAGAGAAACAGAGTAGGGAACAGGTGTTAGCCATAGGTAAATTAGTAAATTCATGTCATTGTCAAAATGACCAATTGACATCCGCAGGCCATGTTCCCTCCTCACCCTTAAGTTGTGAAAGAATTAGATGCAATGATGAATTTTCACCAATTAAAACTGTGTGCAGTGTGAATAATAGTATATTAAGTTCAAGTAGTAATTGTGAGGCATCTACGAGTATAATAGAAAAATTGCAAATAAAAAGTGATGCAAAGACCATAGTCTATTGCGATGAAATAGGTAAAAATTTTGGACATTATTTATCACAGTTAAGTCATTCTGTAATAAATCATACATATCCAGGAGCTTCATACTCTCAAATTACAGATTTTATATTGACTGGTACACACTGCATGCAGTCTACTATAGTGGTGCTGGTTGGCAGAAGAGGCAATATTAATAGTGACAAACTTTTAAAAATTTTTGATAAGTTATCAAGTCTGCAAGTAAAACAAGTAATTTTGTCCACCTTGCCATACAGCACTGCTATGAGCCACAAGGAAAATCACTTAAGATACAAATTAAATATGAAACTACATACCATGGTATCATATTCCAAAAAAATTTAATTGTTCGATTGGAACATAATCTTCAATAATAATAGTTTGTTGACATTAGATAGATATTTTCTATCAAAATTTTTACAACGAAAGGTAGCTCTGTTGCTATCTAATTTTTTAATTTTTCAAGCCAAATTATTGGCAAGTACAACTGCTTTTATTGAGCAGGATAGTTTTGATACTTCACATTTGGAAAATGAAATTCCAAAAAACTAGTTTATAGGACAACAGATAATAAATCTGGCCAGTTGACTTTGGCCCCTGAGAATAATCTTAGTAAAAATATTGTTTTTATAAACCTGGTGCACCATAATGTTAGAGGTTTAATAAATGGTAAAGATTTAGAGTTAGAGCTATACATTAATGCAAATTCTATTAATATTTTTTGTGCTACAGAGCACTGGTTAAAAGATCATCAAATCACATTGTTGAACTTCGTAAATCACCAGGTTGCTAGCTCGTTCAATAGAAAACATTCTAAACGTGGAGGCTCTTTAATATTAATTAATAAAAACTTAAAATTTAAAGAACGTAAGGATTTAGTAGCCCTCTCCATTGAGCGAGTTATTGAGATTGCCAGCATTGAGTTTGAGCATTTCATCTTGTTAAGCGTATACAGTCCCCCTGATGCTTCTTACATTAAATTTGAAGAAAAGCTTGAAGAAGCACTGTTCAAATGCCAATGTTCTAAGAAATCTATAATAGTTTGTGGAGATTTTAATGTTGATATATTAGATACATCATTAACTCCATCAGAGAGAAATAAAATGAAAAATTTATTTAAATCCTTTAATCTGCATAGTACATTCTTAGAACCCACTCGTATTACAGCCACCAGTGCAAAATGTATTGATAATATTTTTACTGATATTAAACCTATAGATAAAGGTATTGTGGATCCTGTGGAATCAGATCATCGTGGCCAATGGATAAAATTTCCTAAAAGTAGTAACAAAGTCAGCAAAAAACAAATTAAATATGTACCAATTAACCAAAGTCGTTTGAATAATTTTAAAGAAAATGTATTAAAGAGATTACCATATCTACCTAACTTCACTTGTGTAGACCAGTCATATAAACACTTATTTAATTTGATTAATGATGAGTTTGGCAAAGTTTTTACCTCAAAAACTCTACAGATTGGTGGTCGTCCTGTTTTCAGTGACTGGGCAACACCAGGTATCTTTAAAAGTAGAAATAAATTATTTGAATTATATTCAGAAAAATCATATAATTTTAGGCAAACCTTTCAGGAATATGTTAAAAATTATTCAAAGATATTTAAACAAACGTGTCATCTTGCTAAGTCAAACTTCATTAAAAATAAAATTTCTAATTCTGTAAATAAAATAAAAATGACTTGGAACATCATTAACTCTGAATGCGGTAGATCTTTAGTGACTGAAAGGGATTTCCACTTAAAAGTAAATGGTTGCCATGTTACAGTGGACCTGGAAGTGGCTATGGAGTTTGAACATTTTTTCAAAAATGTACCTATATTGACAACAAAATCTCTCCAAGCATCTTCCAGTTCCGCTGAACTTTTATTAGAAGAATCTGTTCTTTGTTGCAGGGATGCATTTGTATTCACAGATATTTGTGCTCAGGACATTGTAAAGACATTTAAATGTATCGAAATTAAGAAAACCGCGGACATTTGGGGATTATCGGTCAAAACTGCATCATGTATAATTGAGGTAATTGCGCCCCATCTAGCAACTGTGTTTAATGACTGTGTTTCTAGTGGTACATTTCCTGATTTAATGAAACACAGCAAAGTCGTTCCCTTGTTCAAGGCTGGCAGCGCTACAGAGCCGTCTAATTTTCGACCAGTGTCAGTGCTGCCAACTTTGAGCAAAGTATTTGAAAAAATAATCTTGAATCAAATGCTATCCCATTTTAATAGTCATAAAATACTCCATGCGAATCAATTTGGGTTTACGAAAGGGCGCTCAACTTCCGATGCTGGTGTTGAGTTATTAAAATGTATTCATGAAGCTTGGGAAGACAAGCACGATGCATTAGGTATATTTTGCGATCTATCAAAGGCTTTTGATTGCGTTCAACATGAAACGCTGTGCAAAAAATTACACCACTATGGAATAAGAGGCAAAGCTCTCGACCTTCTGTCTTCATATTTGAACAATAGAATACAGAGGGTCGATATTAATGGTACACGTTCTGTAGGATCCATGGTTACAATGGGTGTGCCGCAAGGCTCGATACTTGGGCCATTCTTGTTCCTCATTTATATTAATGATTTACCATTTTATGTAGGGGACAGGAATAGGATTGTTTTGTTTGCAGATGACACCTCATTAATTTTTAAAATTAAAAGACAATTAGATAACTATGACGATGTAAACAATGCAATTGCAAGAGTAGTTCATTGGTTCAGCTCAAATAATCTTTGCCTTAATGAAAATAAAACTAAATGTATAAAATTTACTCTACCAAATGTAAAACAAGTTGCGGCCAATGTTCAACTGAATGGACAAGTGTTAGAGTTTGTAGAATCAACTGTGTTCCTAGGTATAACTATTGATGCCAATTTGCAGTGGGGCCCACACATAGAAAAGACAGCCTCTAGATTAAGTTCGGCTGCATACGCTGTAAAAAAGATCAGGACTCTAACAGATGTGGATACGGCTAGAATGGTTTACTTCAGCTATTTTCATAGTATTGTGTCTTACGGTATTCTCCTTTGGGGGAGTGCTGCAGATTTAAATATTATTTTTGTTCTACAAAAGCGGGCTGTACGCGCTATTTATAATTTGGGCCCCAGAGTTTCTCTCTGAGAAAAATTCAAAGAAGTGAATATTCTTACCGTACCATCACAATACATTTTTGCCAATCTTATGTATGTCCAGAAAAATCTATCACAGTTTTCTAAACTCTGTGATAAACATAATATAAACACTAGAAATAAAAATAATCTTTCAGTCCACCACAGTCGACTACATAAGATTGGCTATTCTTTCCAGGGTAACTGTATACGCTTTTACAACAAGCTTCCCTGTGACCTGAGAAATTTACCTTTAAATAAATTTAAAAAGTTTATTAAAAACAAGCTTTGTGAAAAAGGTTTTTACTCCGTTACAGACTATTTGCAGGACAGGGACGCCTGGAAATGATCTGCTGGCAAAATGAAATAATATTAAATTGTAAATAGGCCATCAAAAAAAAAGCCTTCCTAAGTTTCTTGCCGGTTCTTCTCAGGTGGGCCGCGTTCCGAACCGGTGGTCGCTTTAAATATTTTAAATAGTGTATGACATTTTGTAAGCGCCGTTAAAATGGTCTATGCAAAATAAAGAAATTTTTATTTATTTATTTTATTTATATTTATTTATACTCCCACGTTTCACCGTATGCTTTGCTTTTTGTCCTACGTAACAGGTGTTGAGCCCATTGCCGTGTTGAAATAGACAGGTGCAGGTTGTGGCGACCTGCTGTTGAAATTCTTCAAGCCACCCATATTCATTCAACCGGCTTAACGACTGCCATGCTACAGGCAACCGGGACCAACGGCTTAACGTGCCTTCCGAAGCACGGAAACTCTCGTAAATATAAATGCCACAAAGTGTTCACCCATCCAAGGACTAGCCATAGTGAATGTTGCTTAACGCAGTGATCGTTTATAGAACACTACGCCCGCAGGGCCACGAGAGCTTATTTTATTATACTCGTAGATATTTGAATTATTTTGTTAACTAACTAACTATCCTTACGCCGTAGGCATAAAATATTTGTTTTAAGTGCTAACATTTTCAAAATGGAACTCATCACCTCCACCTGTGGAATGTTTTGATCTGATAAATTAATAAAACAGGTGGAACAGAAACGAAAAATAGGTTTTTGTCAGACTATCAAAATATTTTCATTTGAAGTTAAAATTAAAGAGTATTGCTATGTATCTTGATTACTAACAACATGAGGGTCATTTGCTGTCCGTCAAACCGTCATTTCATTGATTTCACAGGTGCTGAACATAATATTCAGTTATTTTTTAATAGTCTGTACCTACTCTTAAAAAATGTGACTTTTAAATTTACCCCTGACCAAGTCCGATTTACAATGACCAAGTCCGATTGATTGCATACAAAAAAATATGTAGCAAATTGCACCAAGTGCCATCAATCAACAGTATAAATTTATTTATTTATCTATATATCACGACTTATCCCCGAATACGTGCAGAGGCGTATTATATGCCTACTTTTCACCATGTGTATTCCTGTTCTACTTAATAGGTGGTGAGCCCATTACCGAGTTGAAAAAGACAGATGCAGGTTGTGGCTTTCGGCTGTTAAAATTTTTTAAGCTGTTCAAAATGCCTTTAACTTGGCCTAACGACTGCCGTGTTACTGGCAACCGGGACCAACGGCTTAACGTGCCTTCCAAAGCACGAAACCGTTCGCAAATGTAAATGCTACAAAGTGGTCACCCATCCGGGACCAACCATAGCGAAAGTGACTTAACGCTGTGATCGTTTACAGAGCACTGAGACCGCGGGACCACGAGCGCTTCACAAATTTATATTTAATTCAATTCAACATCATAAATAGTCTTGATAAATCAATTTAAAAAATATTAATAGATCTAAATTCATCCCTGTAAGCGTTTTTGACACACTAATCATAATAGATTTAGTTTCACGAAGTGGTATGTTTTGTTTACAGTATCGTTGAATACTTTTGCTTTATATCGATGTAGTCGAGGGGAGAGGGGCTCGTGAACTGGTGACGTTATCCCATAGTCCAACAATAACGTTCTAATAGTCCTTTACCGCGTTGCTTAGAACAAGGATAAAGTGATTGACAACAATTTACAAATTAAATAATTAATTTTTAAAATGTGCTGGGCAGAAAAGTGTTGTTTTTATGTGCCTTTAAATTGGGCGTGTTTAATTATAGGTGTTATAAATTTTGTGAGTAGTTTTTTTTATTTGTTATAGTTTTTTTTTGTTATTTTAATCATATTCCGGATCGATTCCCGATTCGGAACAAATATTTGCGTGATCTACAAATATGTGTGTTTTGCAGTTTGGGTATTTTGTGTGTATAATATGTTTATAAAATATGTAAAGATATGTTTATCAGTTGTCTAGATTCTACTTCTCAAGCTTATATTACCTTACTTTGGGCTAGGTGGCGCTGTATAAAAAGTGGCCCAAAATATTTATTTAATTTATTTATTTATACTTTCAATTTAAAGTTGCTAATTTGTATGTTATGTTGTGATGGGAGGACTCCAACTATAAAATAAAATGATAATTGATATCTTTATTCATGGACATTAACACTTATGAACGTCAAGATTATTGCTTCTACATTTACATTTACTGCCAGATTCGCAACGCAACGCGTGAGAAAGATCCTGGCAATAAAACTCATAAAATACGGGGAATTAAGCTACCCTGATCTGCAAATGGTGGACCTGCCTATTGACGGAGAAGGATATTATGAACGAGTTTGTAGTAGTAGTAGGGGTAAGTAGGGGCTGAATGACATTCGCCCCACAATAGCCCCGAAAACATGCCAAATCATAACTGCGCTTTCAGCCAATAAACCATTAAAAAATAAAAAATAAATTTGTGGAGGCAATAATACTGAAACATTCTGATAGCTCAGCTTATTTTGTACAATGGCGACATGATTACTTCTAAAATCCCCTTTCATACACTTTCTAGCTGAAGTTTTGTAAGCAGCCACGGAAGCAGACTATTTTGTCGTTTCATAACTAGTTGCGAAAACAGATTTTAATTTCTGCTTTCGAAACGGGAACGGGAAAGCTTCTCTTTGCGGGCGAAGCCGCGGGCATCAACTAGTATTTAATAACGTTTATATTTTAATAAGAAACACAAAAAGTCTTTGTGAGACACAAAGCCTCATTAGTCATTTACTCAAAATGTCCCTTATTTAACCACTTTGTACATAAATTCAATCATAAATAATATTTGACGTAAACTGTTGACCACATTACAAAAAGATTACAACATAAGTAAAAATGGAATTACCGAGATCCAGCGGGTTTATTCTTAATCATACGGACAGACTTTCCGAATCGAATTCCATTTCGAATTCAGTTAACACTAGGTCCATGGGGTCGCGGAGTACATTATCTTTTCACGGCATTAAGTAAGCGTCTGAGGGATGAGGGAAGAAACTGAAGCTTTCTCGCGCAAAGGCTTTCCATAGCTATTCAGCGTGGGAATGCTGCCTGCATCATGGGTACACTATCGAGGGGCCTAGTTTCTTGTTCGATTGATTTTGATTGATTGGTTATGTAGTTTTAATTGTTATTTACTCAGATTAATTAAAATTTGTTTTTTCTTTTGTTAGTGACTAAAAAAAGTTTAAAGTCGTTTTTCCATTCCATTTCCAGTTGCTTCCTAACCCTATCTGGATTCGATGTATTTTTCTGGGTTTCACATTTATTTGGGTGCCAGGAGCAGCTTTATTTTTGGATCTAAAATTTTCGGTATGTTGGTAGCGACTGCCGTCTAATCTCCCAACCCCGTAAGCGACATCGCCTGGTCTTTTAGTAAGGAGGTGCAACGGTACTAGGTAAGATTGCGTGGGCCCCGATGATATTGGTGATATGCTTGGTTAATGCTAATCTTTATGTATTAACTGTGAAACTTCTCAAAGTTTCACCAGTTAACAGTGAAATGATCATATCATACACGACTTAATCCAAACTTGGTTGACGCTAGACAAAAGATCTCTCAAAGCCTAAGTAATGGTATCCTAATTTTAAATAATAATAATATTGTTGGGACAACTCACACAACGCCATCTGATTCCACACTAAGCAGAGCTTGTACTATGGTAATCAGATAACTGATAAACATATTTATATATTTCTAAATACATACATATTATAGATAAATAACACCCAGACACAGAATAAACCATCGTGCTCATCACATAAAGTTTTATCCTGAGTGGGAATCGAACCCACTATCACCTACAAATTTCGACCTCTTGCGTAGCAGTCGGATACACTTCCACCGCGCCACAGAGGCAGTCAAGTTAAAGCAATAAGTATGCAAATTATATTCTAAATTTAAAGTTTTTCAGTGTCAAGCTGGATTTGAACCAGCGTCTTAAATAAAATAAATAAAATAAATAAAATAAATATCCATCACGCCTTATCCCCGAAGGGGTGGCAGAGGCATATTATATGCCCACTTTTCACCGTGTGGATTTACCTGTCCCACGTAATAGGTGGTGAGCCCATTGCCGTGTTGAAATAGACAGACGCAGGTTGTGGCTACCTGCTGTTGAAATTTTTCAAGCCGCCCATAAGGCATTCAACCAGGCTTAACGACTGCCATTTTACTGGCAACCGGGACCAACGGCTTAACGTGCCTTCCGAAGCACGGAAACGCTCGCAAATGTAAATGCCACAAAGTGGTCACCCATCCGAGGACCAACCATAGTGAAAGTTGCGTAACTCAGTGATCGTTTACAGAACACTGAGACCGCGGAGCCACGAGCGCTTCACCAGCGTCTTCTTATATTATACCCTCTAACTTATGTAAATGCTCACAGTGATAGTAAAACGACCCGAGTGCACATCGCTATTGAGTAGTAGATACACGCACAAGAGAGTACCGAATACCGTACAATGGCCATTTTCAAAAATTTCACTATCACGATTGTGACATGCCCTAGATAAATATATATGAAACTGTAAACAGTCCAAGACTACCAGGACTTTAATTGGTCGTGCTAATTAATGCATAGACATAGGAGCAATGCAAATTGCATGCAATCTAGCACATAGACCTTTTAGCCTTTTTGTTACCACCTCACTAAAAAGGCAACGAGTTCAAAATTTCTTCCAAATTTAACATCTAAAATAGATACATTTTATTAAATTTATTCGGCCCTTTAGACCCACCCCAGTTCCGTGCGTTGAAAAACACGTTAAGCCGTTGGTCCCGGTTGCCAATAATAAGGCAGTCGTTAAGCCAAGGCGAGCCTTGGAGCTACCCTTCCAAGGGCTCACCCGGGACTCCCGGCTATAGACAGATGGAAGGGAAACGTGTGGTTTTAGTCGGTAAGAGTCCGGCACAGCATCCATGAGGATTTCCGCACGAATAAAAAAAGGAAAAAAGTTAAAGGCCTTATGGGCGGGTTAAAAAATTCCAACAGCAGGTCGCCACAGCCTGCGCCTGTCCATTTCAACACGGCAATGGGCTCACCACCTGTTACGTGGGACAAAAATGCATACGGTGAAATGTGGGTGTTTGATATGCCTCTGCCTACCCCTTCGGGGATAAAGGCGTGACAATATGTATGTGTGTATGTAAGGCCTGTAACATTTATTTTTTATCGGGTCTGTCGCTACAAGCTCTTCGTTCGTTTGGGTGCGCCATGTGTTTCTCCGCACCAGTGCCACTGTGGAGTAGTCGTCGATCACCTTGGACATCATGGCTTGTCTTGCTGCAGGAGTGCTGGGCGATTACCACTGCACGCGAACCGACGTGCTCTTGTCGCCGCCGGTGTGCCAGCTAAACTTGAACCGAATGGTTTGGCGAGCGACGACGGCAAGAGACCGGACGGTATGTCTTTAATGCCGTGGAGGATGGGTAGGTGTTAGGTGTGGGACGCTACGTGTGTCGACACTCTTGCTCCTACTCATCTTTCAGGTACTGCTCGTTGTGCCGTTGCCGCCGCTGCTTATGCGGAGACCCTTAAACGACAGAAATATTTGCAACTCGTAAGTGATTTCGTTTTTGAGTCGTTTGGGATCGAGACGTTAGGGTCCTGGGGTCCATAATCTATTTCAAGAGATTGGAAAGCGCCTAATTGACACTACTCGTGACCGGAGACGAAACCACAGCCAGGGGGGGGGCGGCTGGTTTCTTTTTCGCACAAAGGCTAAGCATTGCCATTCAACGTGGCAATGCTGCCAGTCTTCTGGGAACGCTACCACGTGACGACTGCGATGCGGAGAAATTTTATGACGCATGTTAGGTCTTTGGTTCTTAGTTATTTTTAGTTAGTTTAGAATTAATTTATCATAATATTAAACTGTAATTGTAGATTGTTTCAAATAACGAAATATATTTCATGTAATAGACTGTTTAATCTAAGAGGAAAATATATAAATACCTCATTCCTACTGCGCCTTAGCTCTCTAGCTGGTTTGGTACTATATAATAAATATCGAGTTTGTTATTATTATTGAAATAGCTCATCTTTGAAATTAGGATATTTGAAAAGTGCTTACATTGAGATAAAACCTTATCTAAAAAATATAAAAATAATTATCTAAAACTAGTTGACGCCCGCGGCTTCGCCCGCGTAGAGAAGTTTTCCCGTTCTCGTTCCCCACAGGAACTTGTTCCCGGGATAAAATGTAGGCTATGTGTTATTCTGATGTATACGCTATATTATTGTAAATTTTCATTAAAATCTATTCAGTAATTTTTACGTAAAAGAGTAACAAACAATCATACAAACTTTCACATGTATTATTATTAAGATTAAGATAAGATTAAGATTATTGCATATTCTTAATAGGTCACCAATATCAAAATGAAGCGCTCGTGGCTCCGCGGCCTGTGTGTTCTGTAAACAATCACTGCGTTAAGCAACATTCACTATGGATGGGTATGGATTGGTGACCGCTATGTGGTATTTCCATTTACGAGCGTTTCAATGCTTGGAAAGTCACGCTAAGCCGTTGGTACCGGTTGCCAGTAATATGGCAGTCATAAAGCCAAGAGGCTTTTGGGCATCTTAATAAATTTCAACAGCAGGTAGCCACAACCTGCGTCTGTTTACTTCAACTCTGCAATAGGACAGAAATGCACACGGTGAATAGTAGGCCTACAACATGCCTCTGCCACCCCTTCGGGGATAAGGCGTGATTGATAAAACAAACATCTCTGATATTAGGATGTTTGATAAGGACTTTCATTGAGAATAAACCATACTGCAAAAAGATTTAAATTATAATTTAAGTCCGATTTACAATAACTATCTAAAATTATTTACATACATACATATATACATATTGTCACGCAGAGGCATACGCCCACATTTCACCGTATGCATTTTTGTCCCACGTAACAGGTGGTGAGCCCATTGCTGTGTTGGAATAGACAGGTGCAGGCTGTGGCGACCTACTGTTGAAATGTTTAAAGCCGCCCATTAGGCCTTCAACCAGGCTTAACGACTGACTGAAAATTTATTTAATGCTCTTAAAACGTCACTAACCACTTAAACGTTAATATACTCGTAATATGTCATTAATTTGGGTTAAAATTCTACTAATATTATAAACGCGAAACTTTGTAAGAATGGATGTTTGTTACTCTTTTACGCAAAATCTACTAAATAGATTTTGACAAAACTTTACAATTTGTAGCTTACATATCAGAATAACAACACATAAGCTACTTTTTATACCGGGAACAAGTTCTTGTGGGAAACGGGAACTGGAAAACTTCACAACGCGTGCGGAGCCGCTGGCGTCAACTAGTTCAAAATAATTATAGCTATATGTAGTATATGTATACTTTTTACTATTTTGAAGTAGTTTAAATTTTTCGTCTAGCTATTTTAGTTTCCACGATATCTCGATTTTAGTTAATTTAACCAACATTTATTTAGGAAAATATTGTCATAAAAAAATCACTACGGTGGCTAATTTCGAAATCAACTTAATTCGAAATAACTATAAAACAGTACGTAGAAGATTTTTTTTTAACTTGCGGAAATATCCTTGGATGTCATGCCGGACTCGGACCGGCTAAAACCACATAGTCCCCGCCTAACTGTCTATTGCCGGACGACCCGGGACTATTACTTATTCTGTGACAGTAGAGAGTGGAGTGGGCTTAATTTTTCACGCGAGTAAATCCGCGTGTATCCACTATTTTTGATATAAATTTTATTATGATGTTATTATTAATCCCATTAATAATAGTAACATAACCAGTTACAACACCATACGTCACCAATTCGTTCAGTTACGTACGGTGTATTGTAATTGACATAAATTATGTGTAAAAATAAATCTTGTTTTTCCTCATTATCTTATCCTCTTCCCAGTTGATTTCGAATCCTACCGGGGGCCAAGTCTACTAATTAAATCGTGTCAGAAGAGAACAGAAATCGTCGCTCATTGAGAGCCAAAAGAAACAAATAACAGTTTTCGTAGTCTACTATTACAATTGCGCTCAAATATATTTCCGATAAGTTCTTAATTGTAATCCAATGATGCTATTCTATATGCTGATATTTCTGGTGTACAATAAAGAGATCAGATGTAAGTAGCACTTAAATTGCATTTTTAGTAGTATATATTAATATTTTGATAGCTAAAAACAGCAATTTTGTCTCTATTCTGCAGCTTTAAAAGTGTGATTGTGAAATATATAATAGTTTTAGTAGACTACCTAGTTTTGAACTAAGCGCAATAGAACCGCTATAGAATATAATTAGAAGGACTTTCTATTAAAAAATAGTAGACTCGGCCCCCAGAATTTACAACCGATGAGGGTGGCTTTAACAGACTGCTAAGAGCAGTATTTTTTTTCAAGACATCTTTGTCTGACCTCCCATTCCTCCCACAACTATGACTCGGCAAACCTTGATCTTCCATATAAATATTTCAAAGAAAAATATTTCTTGGAACTATTCTATCTCCAACAATAAACACACAAACACACATTTAAACAATTGAAATGTTAAAATCGGTTAGTTTTTTCGGATTTTATTCCAGACCAACATCATGTGAATTTTATAATATACTGGATGTACTTTATAACCCCAGTCACAAATTGTTCCATTACTTCTCACAAATTCAAACAATATCTATCAATTTATCTATCCAAAGTACCATACGCACGTTTTAAAAAAAAATCACAATAAAGCAAAGAAAGAAAGCCATAGTTCTTTGTTTCACGAACATAATTTATGCCATTACATTTGTGTAGCCAAACATGTGGTACTCAACTATATGTTTATTACTTGAAAAAGTCGAGGTTATAAAAAAGGGTGGTCACAATATAGCTTTCTTTAAATCCTATTACAACCAGACAAGCGTTATTTTTACGTGAGAAAATCCTCATACATGCCGTGTAAAACTACCGATTAAAACTACGGGGACCTTATCAACCACCATTACCTACCATCTACTGGCTGGGAGTCTTGGGTGAGACCTCGGAAGGAAAAACCAAGGGCACAAACGGTTTATCGTCTCATCCAGAGGTTCGGGTTTTATTGTATTCCGCTTCATTGGAGGGTAATAAAGGGGGTGGGGAGGGGGGGGGGGGGGGAGAAGGCGTGCGTGTAGATGACAGAGAATGTAGACAACCATACGGCCCACTGGATCGATAGACGTCATCTAGTCTATGAATGTTTGTAACACCGGATATGGTAGCACTAACTTTAATGATACATCCTGCAAATATTATAAACGCGAAAGTTTGTAAGTATGAATGGACATTTCTTACTCTTTCACGCAAAATCTACTGAATGGATTTTGATGAAACTTTACAATAATATAGCTTACATATCAGGATAGCACATAGGCTACTTTTTGTCCCGGGAACAAGTTCCTGTGGGGAACGGGAAAACTTCACCACGCGTGCGAAGCAGCGGGTGTCAACTGGTAATCTACAATAGTGTAAATTTAAATACTTACTTAGAAATATACTTCATTAGAAAGACCTCTCATCTTTAAAAATAGCTAGGGACCTCTCACGGCGTATTTCCAACGGGAGAGCATTCCACAATCGTATTGCCAAAATTATAAAAGATTTGCTGTGGAATATATTACTCATTAGATTCTTTTTATTATTCCAGATTACATCTTCAACCTTTGTATGCATTTCGTTGGTATGCTATTTCAAAGAAGACAAAACCGGCTTCTTTACAATGGAGCAGCCCCATTTTGTGGCGGTCTCTCTGGGCTTGGACCTCAAGATGCAGACCGTAAACATCATACTGAGCATCGTGCTTATTGTTTCTGTATTCTGGATGTTCTTCTCCGCATTGTTGATAAAAGGAATTATGAAGGTAATTGTACTTTTATATCGCAACCGAGACTATATGCTAATCTTTAAATCGTTTCAGTGCAGCTCTGATGCGGATATCTCAATTCGGTCTTTGGATGTTTTTGTGTCTACTGAGTTTTGATATTCTTCTCTCCAAAGTGGTGATCATCACGTACAGAGAGAATAAAAAATAAAACAATGGCTAAATAAATTCCAGTATCTTCTAACCCAGCGCTCGTGGTCCCGCGGACTCAGTGTTCTGTAAACGAACACTACGTTAAGCAACTTTCACTATGGTTGGTCCTCGGTTGGGTGACCACTTTGTGGCATTTACATTTGCGAGCGTTTCCGTCCTTCAAAGGGCACGTTAAGCCGTTGGTCCCGGTTGCCAGTAACATGGCAGTCGTTAAGCCCAGTTTATGGGTGTCTTAAAAAATTTCAACAGCTGGTCGCCACAACCTGCGCCTGTAAATTTCAACACGACAATGGGCTGAATGTTATGTGGGATAAAAGTGCATACGGTGAAATGTGAGCGTATAGTATGTCTCTGCCTACCCCTTCAGGGATAAAGACGTGGCAATATGTATGTATGTATATTCCAACCCATTGGAACTTGCAAATATTTCACTAGCACTTTGAATTACACCGTTCAAATCAAACAAAGCATGCAATCACCGACAAATCACGACTTTTATAGTTTCGAAGTGACTTCTTCGAAACTATAGAATCAAGGTTCTATAGTTCCGAAGAAGTCACTCAGGTATCGAAAAAAGGTGTCAAAAAGCTGGTTCAACTAGAAAAACAACGCGTGGGATAAATCACCGACCTCCTCTAGAAAGAATCTACATAAGATTACTACAAGGCCATCGAGAAGCGGCTGGTAACCAGTAGCCACAGACATACATATATACATATCATCACGCCTGTTTCCCATTGGGGTAGGCAGAAACTATGGATTTCCACTTACTACGATCCTGGCATACAACTTTCGCTTATCCTACTTTCATGAGTGTTTTCATACACGCCCGCCGGTTAAGGGTACTCTTGACCTGACCTTTTTCCAAAAGATAATCGATTTGATTGACATTCTATGTATGTATTCTTTATAAATCGATAACTATGGGTTCTCTACCTCTAGTTGACTTTATGCACTGATCAGCTGGTGCACCACTAGCTGGTGAAGCTGGCCTGAATGCAAAAATACTTGTTGCGTCGGCTTTTTGGTGACCCGGTGGAGGTGAATTTATTTTATACCAGCGGACACCCGTTCCCGTGCGAATACGGAGATAAAATACCTAGCCCAAGTTACTTCTTATAACATCAGCTATCTGCCAGTGAAAGTCTTGTTAAAATCGGTCTAACCGTGGCAGAGATTAAACGCAACAAACAGATAGACAGCAGAAAAAAAAAATTCATGTAAATATCCTATATAATATACTTACTGTCAAATGCGTTTAGTAAAAAGCTAATAATTTGGAATCACATCCAGACATTTCAATTATACATATCAGTATAGATATAAATATGTGACAGTATGTATATGTAATTATTTATGTATGTACATATATTATAATGTCAATGTACAAAAACAGTCAAAAACAGTCCGAGACTACCAGGACTTTAATTGGTCGTGCTAATTAGTGTCTAACACATAAGACCTCTTAGCCTTTTTGTTACCACCTCACTAAAAAGGCAACGGGTACAAAAATTTGTACAAATTTAACATGTAAAATAGACACATTTTATTAAATTTATTTGGCCCTTTTGACCCACCCCAGTTCCGTGCTTCGGAAGGCACGTTAAGCCGTTGGTCCCGTTTGCCAATAAAATGGAAGTCGTTAAGCCAAGTTGCAGGCCTCATGGGCGGCTTAAAAAATTTCAACAGCAGGTCGCCGCAGCCTGCGCCTGTCCATTTCAACACGGCAATGGGCTCACCACCTGTTACGTGGGACAAAAATGCATACGGTGAAATGTGGGCGTTTAATATGCCTCTGCCTAACCCTTCGGGGATAGAGACGTGACAATATGTATGTATGTATATTATCTAAGTATGTATGTATTTGTATTGTGAATATGCAACTCAATTTCTGTTTCTTTAATTCCAGCATGAGCCAAGTCTGCTACTGAGTTTCTTTTCATTTGGCATTATCTTGACGATCCTCGGTCATCTTGCAGCCTTATTGATGCTACTGAATAAATGTTGGTTGCTGACTCTCCTCTTTTTCATTCCATTTCGTAAGTATTTATGGAGTTTTTTTATGCTTCAAACTACAACGCTGTAGCTGCCGGCCAAGTATCGAGCGCCAATACTTGGCAATCAATTGACCACCGTAGTTTATGGATGTTTTCAAAACCAGAGCAAATCTTTCAAAGATCCCTTATGAAGAACCTCATATTCGGTGATACAGATTCAATCTCCGTTATCAAATGAATATAATAATACTTAATTAACGCTTATTCACCACTCATTCCGGCATTTCCCTTCTTCGTATTGTGTTGGTTATAATATTGACTTTTAGTTACAATGCTCAATGTCACTAGCCAAATATTCCTTAAACTTTTGCCCTAATTTATTTTAAACACTCGACCACGACCTCATCCGATGTTAAGTAAAAATGTGGCCTATGATGGACCAAGCTTGCCTAGAAAATACCCATTTACTCGCTATTCGAAGATAGGAGATGGTAGGAATCGGGGCAATACGTTCTCTTGTAGTTCGTTCCACTAAACTACTTAAATCGGGCGTTATGTGGCGGAAATCCATCGTAGAACGATAATAAAGGATCGACCATCCATCAGAATCCAGATAGGGTTTTGAAGCAACTGGGAAAACACTTAAGACGAGGAAAAAGACGCTTTTTAACATCAAATTCCCAGCAACCTGGGGGCCGAGACTACTATTTTCCCATAGAAACTCGTTCTAGTTCTATTCTATAGCGGTTCTATTGCGATTAGTCCAAAACTACCTAGTTTTGGACTAATCGCAATAGAACCGAATAGAAAGAATAGTCTATTAAAACTATTATATATTTCACAATCACACTTCTCAAGCTGCAGAATAGAGACAAAATAGCTATTTTTAGCTATTTATATGTTAATATAGACTAGGTACCAAAACTGCAAATTAAGCACTGGCGATACAAGTGTTAATAACATTCTACCGGCCAGTCGATAGAATTCTATTGGAGCGCAATTGTAATAGTAGACTACAAAACGGACAATTCTTTCTGTCGGCTCTTAATTGAGCGACGATTTATAATCTCTGCTGACGCGATTGAATTAGTAGACTTGGCCCCCTAAAGTCTCCACGCCGATGGGCATGAATAAATAAAACGACTACATTGCTTTTGTTTTTTTTCAGCTTTTATGATTTGATTGAAGTGTTCATTGCCACGCTCACTCAGACGATCTTTGCGTTAGGCAATATTCGCTAAAGCTGGTCCTCGGATCGGTGAAAGCTTTGTGTTGTTGCCATTTACGAACGTTTCCGTGCTTCGGAAAGTACGTTAAGTCGTTGGTCCCAGTTGCCAGTAACATGGCAGTCGTCAAGTTATAGCCTTGTGGGCATCTTGAAAACAATTACAGGTCACCACAACTTGCGCTTGTTCATTTCAACACGACATTGGGCTCACAACCTGTTACGTGGGACAAAAATGCACACGGTGATAATTTAGGCGTATAATATGCCTCTGCCACCGCTACGGAAATAAGATGAACAACAACGCTTTTTAGCATATAATCCCTAATAACCCGTAATCTCTACAGCTATAAGCACGATTAAACTAGTGGTTCTGTGAACCGTAGACTTCGGAGTAAATTGAGGAAAAAACTACACATTTTTTTTTTGGTTAATGTGTTAATTATTATTAGTAGAGAGCATGCATGGTATTCCTGTTGCGCACATATTTTGTTTTTCTAGTGGTTTTAAAATTAAAATAAAAAACGCTTGGCTCAGCAGCACACTTCAAGCCTATATCACCCCATACCGTTTTGAGCGCTCGTGCCGACCACTACGGGACCATTTCCCCTCCTTTGCTTTCATTTCCCCCCCATTCGAAAAAGCCCCTCGCTAAATCTTTTTGGCTATATCAAGGATTGTCCATGCCAAGTTGCATGCAAATCGGATGAAAAATGCGACCTGTAGACTGTATGAACGGACGAACGGTCGGACATCGATAGCATTTTTCTTGTACCAATGGACTTAAAACGGAGACTTTCATTAACACGCTTCGCTCGCCTCCTCATCCTCAATCAATAATTCGGCTCCATCGCTGGCGTTTTTTTTTTATTTAACTTATTTTTTTTTGTTTTCAGTAATCAACATACATTTTCTAGTGGTGGTGTATACGTGTTATGAACTAATGCAAAAAGGCAACGACTTTAGTTTTCGACGGCATTATGATGTCGAAGAAGATCCGCTCAGTGACTGTTTTGATGAAACAATTGTCGACTAGTGCATAATAATTATATTAGTACGAAACCACAATATTAGGGGACCCAACGCTCCCTGCAGGAGACTCTACCTCGGGATCGTGCGGAGCATGGCCCTATACAATGTGTTAAGAAAACCCTGTCCGACCCGAAAGGTGCACATAGGCACTTCAATTTAAAACAAAAAAAAAACATATTATTTATAAGTATGAAATTGTTATACTTTTCTTAAATGCGTGTTTTTAGTTTCAGAATTAGTCCCATTTCCTTAAAATATAGCAATTTTTTAAAAACTGACAACACTTTTGTTGGCATACGGCGATCAGTGTATGTGATATCAATAGAAACCGCGCCGGCAGGTGTAAGCTGACCTTTTGACCTTGCATTTCCTAATAGCTCTTTCCCTGTGTTGCCATGTAAGCTACCACATTATATTACTTTACAATTTATTTTATACTGGGTAAATTTGTGGGGTAAATTTTTAGGGGTAATTTTTTGGGGTAATTTCTAAAAAGGATTACACGAATAAAATCACATCTCGATACCTACAAATAACTTAACGGATCGGACAGGGTTTTCTTAACATATTGTATATGCAATTCGCCTGTAGTTATTAATGTAATCGTATCAGTAAAGGCTTGATTTGCATTAAATACTAGAGGACCCCCACGGCTTACGCGTGGCATAGTTCAAACTTCCGTCGCACCTATTTAATCCCGTCGCTTATAAATTCTACAATAATGAATTGATAATGAATTTACTAAAGTGAAAAATTGGTTTGAGACGGGGATTGAACCCGTGACCTTTGCCTAACCAAGCTGTCTTTTTCACTTTAGTAAAAATATTTATGTGAAAGTTAGCGTAATTGCTTTAAAAATTTATCTACAATAATGCATAAAAAATTGACCGATTTGTCGACATTTATGACTACTGCTCCGCTCCCCAGGGTAGTAGCGTGATATTATATAGACCCTATAGCCTTCCTCGATAAATAGGCTATCCAACACAAAAAGATTTTTTCAAATCCGACCAGTAGCTCCTGAGATTAGCGTGTTCAACTAAACAAACAAACTCCTTAGCTTTATAATTTTAGTATAGATATACAGTAGGTATAGTATACGCCCGCGGCATCATCGGCACTGCGTTGTCAAGTTTTCCCGTACTGTTTTCCACAGAAACTTGTACCTGGGATAAAATAGTACCTTATATGTTATTCTGATGTGTAAGCTGTATTATTGTAAAGTTTAATCAAAATCCATTCAGCAACTTCATTACACGGGCGGAGCTGCGGGCATTTACTATAACTCTAAGATGCATTTCCGCCATGAAGCGTGTTGTATTCAATTTGGTACTTTAAAATATTTTGTAAAATTGTAATTACATAATTGAAAATGCAATTTTATTTTTCATTGGTAACCTTGTTACGTTTATTTTAATTCGTAATCTGCAGTAGCTTTTTGAAAACTAGTAGCCTTGCTTGATCAGTGGGAATTAGTGCGTGATGATGAAGTACTAAGAGAGGACGCCAGGCTTCGCGATCCATGCATACTTCTTTCGCTTCTTACTGATTCATTAATGGTTTCATACATGCACGTCTAGGTATCCGAGTACTTTGGACTTTTCCGTTTTTGAGCAATCTGCTCAAGTGATCTTCATAAATGTAAGCCTCGGCCTACCCTGGTCCCTGACTCCTTCTACCCTCACCTTTTGCACAATATATTATATTCTTCGTCAATCGTTCGAACAAAAACACTTGCACTGTTCATATATATTGTATTCTTTTATATATTGTATTCAATGACATCTGAAATAAATAAAATATGTGCTAACCTTTGAAAATGCCGTTAGGCGAAACCGGTCAGGTTAAAATAATAAATAAGTGGAACAGTACAAGTGTTTTTGTTCAAGATATCTACACGACTGATTAAAAGGATGAAGAGATCATGGGTCATGTGTTGTAGAAATAAAATAGTTGAAAACCAGTTACTAAATACTTTATTATTACAATCTATAGTGACCGGCGTAAAAATGCATAACCCCAAATGTTTATAAGGCCAACGCGTCCCTAAACGCTTACAGCCAAGATCAGCATAATTTAAAATACGTAATATATCAAATACGCATAACATAACAAGATTTCATATATTATATCTATACAGTAGAGCTATAACTTTATATAGAACTAAATATATTTAAATGTTATTTATAGATATTATTGTCTATATTTCCTTATAGGTAAGTCAACCGTTATTTATTATCATTTTAAGAATAATTAGGTTACAAACAATTAACTTATTATTGTACAAACAATATAGTGTATCATATCAGAAATCCTGTAATATAATAATTGCACGCCTCATAAGCGAAGCGTTGAGGTGGGTACTACTGTCACTTTGCATAAAACATCTGATTTTTCAAACTTAAAATGTCTCTATTTATCATATATTGCACATGTAAAATAATATATACACACACATATCAAAAAAACACTATTTTTAACACTCATGATATTTTTGATGACATTTTTGTTATTTAAACTAGTTAAAAAACTGTTTAAAAAAGTTTTGTCTTGGACGTCCGTTTGTCTGTATGTGCGTATGTTAACACGATAACGACCGAAATACTTTACTAATAGTCTTTTTTTTTCTCTTACGCTTCAGTATAATTAGGAATAGAACTCTTTTAATTTTCACGGTCTGATTCGATGTGGTTTAATTGTTATTATCTTTTTTTCAATCATCATCATCATCCGAGCGTCTGACCCAGTTGCGTCTCGCGACGCCCGGGGTCCGCTTTCCTACATTTTCTCCTCCCCTTCGCACGGTCTTCGGCATCCCCTGTAGTGAGACCATTGGCACGCATGTCATCCCTTACGACGTCAAGCCAGCACTTCTTGGGTTTTCCCCTCTTACCGGGACCCGGCGGGGCTGACATGGCCAGACATTTGTTACCTACGTAGCCCGGTGGTTGCCGCAAGACGTGACCATACCAACGAAGGCGACACTCTTGCAACTTGTCTACAATGTTACGGACGTGAAGGCTGCCGCGGATGCGAGAGTTTCTCACGCGGTCCATCCGCGTGACCCCACACGTCCACCGCAGCATCTTCATTTCCGTGACACGCAGCTCCTGCTTTTTTGATTGATTGATTTGTCCCTTCAACCGGATCGGCATTTTAGGGTCACAAATGACACCGGTCATCTCCCGCCATTTGGCCCACGCGGCAGCAATGCGTGACTTGACATCGCAATCGATGTCACTGGACGTGTGAAAAACAGATCCCAGGTATTTAACCTGGTCCGTGCGCTCGACCAAATCACCGCCTATGCGGACGGATGTGGGATCTGTCGAGTTTAGTGCCAAGTACTCGGTCTTTGCCACATTTAGTTTCAGACCGCCGTTTTCAAGCGTCTCCTTCCACGCCTTTACACGTCGTACCAATCTGCCCCTGTCCGCGTCTGCCAGCGCAATATCGTCAGCATACATGAGCAACCATGGAGGCTGCTCATGCGGGTTTCTGGTGCTGTCCGACAATTCGTCGAATATTACACTGAACAGAAGCGGACTAAGGATCGAACCCTGGTGTACCCCGTCGGTGATGGGGAAGGGTTTCGTGTCGCCAACAGCAGTCCGAACCATTGAATCGGAGTCATAGTATAGTGTCAATATAGACCTCTGGAACCCCTTTGGACCGCAGTGCCCACCAGATCATCGCACGAGGAAGACAGTCGAAGGCATTCTGCATGTCTAGAAACAAACAGTGCAGAGGCGTGTAGTTCGACCTGTATTTCTCTGCGACAACCCTCAGGGCAAAAACAGGGTCCGTGGTCCCATAACCAGGGCGAAACCCATATTGACACTCCGAGAGGGTACACTCCTGCCGGATCCGAGAGTCTATAATCCTCTCGAAGATCTTCATGGTGTGGGACATCACCTTAATACCGCGGTAGCTCCCGCACTCCTGCACTGACCCCTTACCTTTGAAGACTGGAGTAATAAAACTCAGTCTCCATTGGTTTGGGATCTGCCTGCTGATGAGTATGCGGTTAAAAAGGTTTACTAAGATGCCCATACCGCGAGAACCCATCGCCTTCCAGGCTTCGATGGGGACTCCATCGGGTCCGACAGCTTTCCGATTCTTCATGCGGCGAAGCGCAGTCAGGACTTCTTCAGGCGTTACCGGTGGCACTAGTCCCTGATTCGGAGGGAGGTCCGGAGGCTGCACCTCTTTGTGCTGTTTATTAAGCAGCTCGTGGAAGTACGAGCGCCATCTCTCCTTTACCGCGAGGTCTTCACTTAACAGGTTGCCTTCAGGGTCTTTTATACGGCGACACTTGGATATATCCTGTGCTGCTTTGACCCTGGAGCGCGCCAGCTTATAGATGAGCTTCTGCCCCTCAGACGATTCCAGCTTATCATACAGAGGTTGTAAGTGGTCACGTCTGGCTCTGGCTACAGCTCTCTTTGTGACGCGCTTGGCAGCCCTGTACGCGTCGCGGTCTTCAGGAGATCCGGTCGCTTGCCACTTTTTAAAAAGGGCTTTGTTCTCCCTAGTCTCCCTCTGGACTGCGTCGTTACACCACCAAGTTTCCTTGTCACATTTGCGTCCACCCTTAGAATCACCGAGCACCACCTTCGCCGCTCCAAGGATGGCCGCCTGAACTTTATCCCAGTAATCTTGAACTGGTTCGCCTTCAGTGTCGGTGCACTTGTCACTGACAGCTGAGACGAACTCCTGGGACCTAGTTTCATCAAGCAGCCACTATCTGATGCGGCGCTGGCACCGCTCGATGCGTTTGCCTTTGGGCTTCACGCAGAGGTCCATGACAAGGAGACGGTGTTGTGCAGTAAGACTCTCTCCGGGTATGACCTTGCAGTTGGCCACCTTGCCGATGCTGTGTCGCCTAGTGAGTAGGAAATCGTTCTGAGTTGTACGCCTCCCGCTCTTGTTGGTGATGAGATGTTCGGATTTCTTTTTGAAATACGTGTTCACAATGGACAGATCGGCAGCCGCACACGTTCTGAGGATAGTTTCTCCTTCAGCGTTGCGGGTGCCGTATCCAAAACCACCATGAACACGCTCAAACTCCTCACATTATCTTTTTTTCAATATTTTCGAATATGATCGTATACTAGCGTCATCTATGGTAAGAGTTGTGTACTGTCTAATACACATTCTTGTAAAGTTGTTAACAATTGCGAATATAGATGTCGCTGTGCACAACTCTTGGCTGGTACAATAAAAAGGAACGACTTTAGTTTTAATTTTTAATATTTAACTTTTTTTTTATTATGCAATAAAAGCGTGTGAGACGTGCACTTTTGGATTTTCCAAATTTTTTGACTCTTATTTTGCCATATTCTAACGAGGTATTAACTCGAGTTCACGTGGGTGAATGTAATAAAATAATATATAATAAAAATTGAAAATTAAATAGATAATAATATATTCTATTTATTTATTTATTATTGTATTTTGATTATATAGATAATATATTTATTATTTTATTTATTTATTATTTTATCGTCCCTGGTTACCAATCCTACTAACACTTTAATTGAGTTGCCCACATCGCCAACTTTTACTTTTCTTTAGATTGGGGAGAAGCGTAACATAACTCATACCTACATAATTTATCAGACCAGATGCACTCTATACGCCCAATTGAAATCTGAAATTGAAATTGTATTTTGTCTCACATAAGGTGGTCTCACGTAGCTTGACGCTCCTCTTGAAAAAGGACCTCCGTTAGGCCCGAAACTAGTCGGGCTATCCCGAAATTCAACCGTGAGTAAAACTGTTTAGTTTTTAATAACCACAAGACCAGTCCTAGTGTATTGCATAACGCAGTAACCGTTTCCAGAATAATGAGCGGGTTACGAGCGCTTAAGTAATTAATTTGTACCTACTAGGTACTTGGCAATTCGGTTTTGAAAGAGAACAAATATTTTTAGAAGTTCGTTAAATTGGCAAATCACTATTAAAACCAGCTTCGACCTTTCGACTCGGTAGAACGGCGTGCTATGAGGATTGTCAACGATCCTCTTTTAGCGGGCGGTGTCGAACCCCTTCGCGACAGGAGAGACTTTGCCTCCTTATGCATGTTCTATCGCCTATGCATCGGTCTGTGCTCTGAGGAGTTGTATGATATGATACCCACGGCAACCTTCTATCATCATTACCTTATCATTCAGGCCTTTATTCCCCAAGGGGTAGCAGAGACATTTTATATGTCCACATTTCATCGTTAGCATGTTTGTCCCACGTAACTGGTGCTGAGCAGTGCAGGCGTGTTGTACGGACAGGCGCAGGTTGTGGCGACCTGCTGTAGAAATCATTCAAACCGCTCATAAGTTAAACAAGTTTAACACTCTACAGATAAAATAAGAATATACTTTCTAGTTGGTAGCACTATAAGTCTATCTCTCTTATAAGTAACAATTCAGCGATGTAGGAATTTCAGCCCCTGTCATTTACACTCAATTTGCGGCATTCGTGAGTATTGCTATTGCAGTTTTCACAGGCGTTACTTTTCACAATGCAATACGTAAAAATACCTAATATTGTTTTTTCTGAGTTCTCTATTTCAATGTTATACCTCAAATATTCTTTTTACACTGTCTCTTACTGTCTTACTACACTGAATGTAAATATAGTAGAGGTATTAGTTGAATGTTCATAATTTTACTCTACATCATGTTTTGATTGATTCGTTATTTTATAATTATAACATAATTATGTGACAGCCACGGCTTCGCCCGTGACATACTTCAAACTCCCCTCACACCTATATAATCGCGTCGTTTATAAATTCTACAATAATTTATAAAAAATTGCACGATTTGTCAACATTTATGATTACTGCTCCACTCTTCAAGGTAGTAGCGTGGTGATTGTAGCCTTTAGCCCTCTTAGGTAAATGGGCAACAGCAGGTAAATTAAATAAAAATCTAATCCGGTCAGTAGTTCCTGAGATTAGCGCGTAAAACGTTACTGAGATTAGCGTGTTTTCTTTCCAATTCAATGCCAAATATAAGTGGACCCAGCCTTTAAATCCAGCTACGATTTGGAAGCAACTGAGAATACACCATAAGATGAAGATGAAGAAACAACTAATATAATTCTTTGGTAAAGTAATTTAAAAATACATTTACATTTACTTGCAGTCCTATAAAAAAGGGTAAAGGTTTTTTTACAGAAGTCAGTGGTTTATACTTCCTCCCTGCTATTAAGCTGCTTGTAAAAACTGTGACTGAGTAAAATCGTATAAATATTGTGACCTGCAACAGAAAATATAATAAATAAATAAATAAATATCCATCACGCCTTATCCCCGAAGGGGTGGCAGAGGCATATTATATGCCCACTTTTCACCGTGTGGATTCCTGTCCCACGTAATAGGTGGTGAGCCCATTGCCGTGTTGAAATAGACAGACGCAGGTTGTGGCTACCTGCTGTTGAAATTTTTAAGCCGCTATTTTACTGGCAACCGGGACCAACGGCTTAACGTGCCTTCCGAAGCACGGAAACGCTTGCAAATGTAAATGCCACAAAGTGGTCACCCATCCGAGTACCAGCCATAGTGAAAGTTGCGTAACTTAGTGATCGTTTACAGAACACTGAGACCGCGGAACCACGAGCGCTTCCATCCATACTATAATATATATAAATCCATACTAACTAATATTAGAAAGAGGAAATATTTGTATGTAAGTATGTTTGCTACTCTTTCACGTAAAAACTACTGTATAGATTTTGATGAAACTTTACAATAATATAGCTTACACATCAGAATAACACATAGGCTACTTTTTATCCCGGGAACGAGTCCCTGTGGAAAACGGGAACAAGAAAGTTCATCACGCGAGCGGAGCCGCGGCCGTCATCTAGTAATACATACGTAGTTCCCATATTTATTCTATGATTTAGGACTGCCTCGGTGGCGCAATGGAAATGTATGCGTCTGCCGCAACTGAGGTCCCGGGTTCGATTTAACCTGTCGGTTCGGGTCGCAAAAAATATTTGTGTGATCCACAAATTTAATGTTTGTTTAGGAGTTAGGGTGTTTCGTATGTATAATATGTATGTATTTAGAAACATCTAAGTGTTTTTATCTGTCGTCTAGATCCCATAATACATGCTTTAATATAAGCTTGTTTGGGTTAGACGGCGCGGACAATGTCTTTACGCATCGCAATCTTCTAAAACGTGGGCGTACAGTATGCCTCTGCCTACTCCTGCGGGGATGAAGGCGTGTCAATACGAATGTTTTGTAATTATCGGTGCAGCCGTTTCATCGCACTGATATAAAATGAGGTAACATAAATACTGACCAATATAGACGCATTCAGTGATGATGGTCCCAGCGGTGAAATGTGGCGAGTTGAGAAAGAATATGAACATGGACAGCAAAAAGAATACTATCCACATGATCATGTACGCCTTTATGACTCCGCGCTGCTCCTGTAATGTATAATATTATGTTAATACTAGGTGACCCCTCGGCTTCGCCCGTGACATGCTTCGAACTCCCGTCGCACCTGCCTCTGTGGCGCGGTGGGCGTGTATCCGACTGATACGTAAGAGGTCGTGGGTTCGATTCCCACCCAGGATCAAACTTTGTGTGATGAGCACGATAGTTTATTCTGTGTCTGGGTGTTATTTATCTATAATATGTGTGTATTTAGAAATATATAAGTATGTTTATCAGTTAACTGGTTACCATAGTACAAGCTCTGCTTAGTTTGGAATCAGATGGCGTTGTGTGAGTTGTCCCAACGATATTTTTTATAATTTATTTATTTTTTTAATTACCTTATTAATCCAAAAAATGCATAAAAATTTCCCGATTTGTCGACATTTATGATTACTGCTCCGCTCTCTAGAGTACTAGCGTGATGATAAATCGCCTATAGCCTTTCGCGATAAATGGGCTATCCAACACAAAAATATTTTTTCAAATCCGACCACCGATTCCTGAGATTAGCGCGTTTAACCAAACAAACAATCAAACAAACAAACTCTTTAGCTTTATTAGCTAAATATCATTACGCTACTACATTGGGGAGCAGAGCAGCGGTCATAAATGTCGACATATCGGGCTAATTTTTATGCATCATTGTAGAATTTATAAGCGACGGGATTAAATAGGTGCGACGGGAGGTCGAAATATTCCACGGGCGAAGCTGTGGGGGTCATCTAGTTTTATGATATATCGGCGCAGCATGACTGAGCCACCCCAGTGTGTGACATCACATGACGCAACGCCAAATAGGCGCCAGTTCGCCAATTTATTCCCGACTAGCTGATACCCGCGGCGTCACCCATGACATACTTTGAATCCCCGTCGCATCCATTTATTCCAGTTGCTTATTATTTCTACATAATTGTGGACATTAATGATTTCGGCTCCACTCTTCTGACTAGTAGCGTGATATTATAATATATAGCCTATAGCTATTCTCAATAAATGGACTTTCCAACACATTTTTTTTTAATTCGGACCAGTATTTCTTGAGATAAGCGCGTTCAACTAAATTAACAGACATACAAACAATCAAAGACTTCTGCTTTCTATATTACTACGTGACCCCCACGGCTTCACCCATGATATATTTCAAACTCCCGTCGCACGCTTATAAATCCTACAATAATATACAATTATGATTTGACATTTATGATTACTGCTCCGCTCTCCAGGGTAGTAGCGTGATGATATATAGCCTTTCTCGATAAATGGGCTAACCAACATGAAAAAATCAAATTCTACTTTTTCGATTCCTGAGATTAGTACGTTCAACCAAACAAACAAACTCTTCAGCTTTATATATTAGTATATAGAATTGTTTGATTAGTATTAGCATATACTAGTTGATGCCCGCGGCTTCGCCCGCGCATATAATTTTTTCTGTTCACATTTTCCACAGGAACTTGTTCCCGGGATATAAAGTAGTCTATGTGTTATTCTGATGTATAAGCTATATTATTGTAAAGTTTCATCAAAATCTATTCAGTAGTTTTTACGTGAAAGAGTAACAAACTTACATACAAACTTTTCTGTGAAACGTAGACTTCGGTGAATTTTTTTTTACCATTTAAGAAAAGTCAACATTTCTTTTTTTCGTTTTGAGCACTCTAGCCAACCACCATGGGACCATTTCCATTTCCCTCCGATCGAAAAACCCCCTAGCCAAAAGTTGTTGTTTAAATCAAGGATTGTCCATGCCAAGTTGCATGCAAATCCGATGAAAAATGCGACCTGTAGACTGAATTGACGGACGGACGGACGACATCAATAGCATTTTTCCCGTACCAGCGGAGTTAAAACGGACAATTAAGATTAAGATAGACTGAGGGACACCCTGCTGTTTCACCCGCATAGTGTTTAGGTGTTAAATTGATATTTTTTTGTTATTTTTCTAATATTTATTTAATATTTATTGAAACCAAAACAGAAATACTATTACAAATAATTATATGCAATAATGTCTGCATTAGTTTAGAACAGCACCTCAAGGCAGAGCTGGGGTATCAGAGTTCCATAAAGAAATATGAAATGGGTACAAGTTTAAGAATAAATATAATAAAATAAAACAATTAACACAAAGTAATACAAAAAAAAGAAAGAAAATCATGAGTGGATGAAATGTATGTAGGCGCATGTGTGTATGCGTGTTTCTGGGCGCACTTGTGTGTGTGTGTGTGTGTGTGTGTTTACAAACAGACACTTCAATTCTATTTATATCTGTACCTGTAGACTAGCGGATGCCCCGCGGTTTCAATCGCATAGTGCAGATTTCCTAAAGAATACGGAGATGAAATAATGTAGCCTGAAATATCAGCATTCTGCCAGTGAAATCATCATCATCATCCGAGCGTATGTCCCAGCTGCGTCTCGTGACGCCCGGGGTCCGCTTTCCTACATTTTCTCCTACACTTCGCACGTTCGTCGGCATCCCCTGTAGTGAGACCATTGGCACGCATGTCATCCCTTACGACATCAAGCCAGCACCTCTTGGGTCTTCCCCTCTTACCGGGACCCGGCGGGGCTGACATGGCCAGACATTTGTTACCTACGTAGCCCGGCGGTTGCCGCAAGACGTGACGATACCAACGAAGGCGACACTCTTGCAACTTGTCTGCAATGTCACGGATGTGAAGGCTGCCGCGGATGCGAGAGTTCCTCACGCGGTCCATCCGCGTGACTCCACACATCCACCGCAGCATCTTCATTTCCGTGACACACAGCTCCTGCTTGTGTCGCTCCAATATCGGCCACGTCTCACTGCCATGTAAAAGGGGGCAGGTCTAATAATGATTTTGTAGACCTGTCCCTTCAACCGGATTTGCATTTTAGGGTCACAAATGACACCGGTTATCTCCCGCCATTTGGCCCACGCGCCAGCAATGCGTGACTTGACATCGCAATCGACGTCACTGGACGTGAGATTCTGCCAGTGAAAGTCCCATTAAAAAGGACCATTATTATTCAAGATTAAGCAGCTTTCTCTATGGCCGATTCTCGATGGGTGACCAATTAGTGACATTTACATTTAGGAGCGTGTCCGTGCTTCGGAAGGCACATTAGACCGTTGGTCCCGGTTGCCAGTAACATGTCAGTAGTTAAGTCATGTTGAAGGCCTTATGGGCGGCTTGAAAATTTTCAACAGGTCGCTACAATCTGCGTCTATCTATTTTAACACAGCAATGGGTTCACCACCTGGGGAAAAAATGTATATATGTGGGCACATAGTGGTAGGCAGAGGGTTTGAGGTTAAAAGCGTAACAATATGTATGTATAATTACATAAAACACAATAATTATTACATCACATTTCATACCTAGCTTGGACCATATATCAATCCAAATTTATGATTATTACACAGATTTTCCTGTTGAGTTCTACAATAGGCACCATTAATATTATTTCTATGGTTTTTCCGTTTGTGGTAGGCAGGAAGTAGAGCTGAAGTTACATATTACAACGAGGTAATAGGGCAGTATAGAGAAATGAGTTTAAAGTAAGTATGTCAAGGTAGATTGTTTATTGCTTGGCTTACAACGACAGAATGAACAGAGAAACATGTACATAAGTTATTTATAACATTAGTACAGGTAAGCATTGCCGCCCAATATGGCGTAATAGGAAACGACGTCACAACTTGTGTCGACTATTAAACAAATTATCTGGTGTGGCGTTACATACAATTAAATTCTTTTTCAAATACAATTTTCAAAGCACCTTAGAGCTTATCAAGTGATAGCCTTGGAAACTGCGCGTCAGATAGATAGTGTTCTTTAGATTCCCTACCGCGAAGTGTGCTTATAATACGGCATTTTCGTGCGATGGCGCAAGGAGGCGCGGGAGCGGGGTCAAAGGCCTACGCCCCGAGAAATTGAGGCTCAGCGGTCTCAGCTCCGACAGAAACTCATGGAGACATGGAAGGTGCGACTTGAGCAACCAAGGTGGGGAAACGCCACTATCGGGGCGGTCAGACCGGTCATGGATGAGTGGCTGGAGAGGAGCCATGGCAACCTCTCCTACCGGATGTCGCAGATACTCACCAGACAAACAGATACTTACCGAAGCAACCGGCTTCGGTAAGTATCTGTGGCATATACACCGGGAGACCACAGCCGAACGTAGCAAGGACACAGCGCTCCACACATTGGTGGAGTGCTCAGCGTGGGCGCAGCAGGCGACAACAGGCGACAACGCCGCAGACTTGTCTTCGCCCAAGACCACCGGCCTCCATGACCGGGGGCCTGAGGACGGCGGGTGGGCTGCTCGCCGTCCTTACAGAAGCAGGGCCAAGACGTCGGCAGGACGTGAAAATTTCACGCACGCCGCATGCCCTAAGAAACGGGATAGTACCCGAACCAACCCCCAAAGAAGCGGGATAACACCTGAACCCCAGGTGAGGCCGCGGTGGTAGCCTAAGTCTGCCGGGAGCACTGGGAAATCTTTCCGAGGAGTTACCTGGGGCGTCCGGCAATAGACAGATAGGCAGGGATCGTTTGGTTTTAGTCGGTTCGAGTCCGGCATGACAAACGTGGGGATATAGTAACGTAAAAATAAAAATACGTCGTTTTCGTGTAAAAACTGAATTTAAAACATTCGTGGTGCATGGCTTATGCATAATATCTATGGTAGGCGATTCCAGCGGGCTAAGTCTACTAATTCAATCGCGTCAGATGAGAATAGAAATCGTCGCTCATTAAATAAATAAATATAAATATTGTGGGACACTTTTCACACAGCGCCATCTAGCCCAAAGTAAGCTAATATTAGCTTGTGTTATGGGATCTAGATAACTGATAAACATACTTATATATTTCTAAATACGTACATATTATAGATAAATAACACCCAGACACAGAATAAACCATCGTGCTCATCACACAAAGTTTTATCCTGGGTGGGAATCGAACCCACGACCTCTTGCGTAGCAGTCGGATGCACTCCCACCGCGCCACAATAGAGAGCCGACAGAAAAAAAAAACAGTTTCTAGTTCGTAGTCTAATATTACAATTGCGGTCTAATAGAATTCTTTCGGCCGGCCCATAGAATGTTATCAACACGTGTAGCGTCTGTAACTAGCTCTTAATTAGCATTTTTAGTAGTATATATTAATATTTTGATAGCTAAAACAGCTATTTTGTCTCTGTTCTGCAGCTATAGGAGTGTTATTGTGAAATCTTAATCTACACTAATATTATAAAGCTGAAGAGTTGGTTTGTTTGTTTGGTTGAACGCTTATCTCAGGAACTACTGGTCGGAATTGAAAAATTATTTTTGTGTTAGATAGCCCATTTATCGAGAAGGCTATAGGCTATATATCATTACGCTACTACACAGGGAGCAGTAGTCATAAATATCGACAAATCAGGCAAATTTTTATGCATTATTGTAGAATTTATAAGCGACGGGAGGTCAAAATATTTCACAAATGTTTGTTTCGGAGTTTGGGTGTTTTTTAAGAATTATATGTATGTATTTAGAAATATATAAGTATGTATATCAGTTGTCTAAATCCCATACCACAAGCTTACTTTAGCTTACTTTGGGCCACAAGACCAGTTGATTAACGGACGTGACAACAACGCAGGCGTCCTAAGCGCTTGGTTAAAAGATCAGACGGCAATCGTTCCCAATATTGCCAAATGAAAAAGGCAAACTATACACCCATATTTCACCGTGCGTATTCCTGTCCCACGTAATAGGTGGTGAGCCCATTGCCGTGTTGAAATAGACAGACGCAGGTTGTGACTAACTGCTGTTGAAATTTTCAATCAGCCCGTATTACCTTCAACTGGGCTTAACGACTGCCATGTTGCTGGCAACCGGAACTGCCTTGCAAAGCACAGAAACATAAATGTAATCGCTCGCAAAGTAAATGCCACAAAGTGATCACCCATTTGTGACCAGCAATAGTGAAAGTTGCTCAACGCAGTGATCGTTTCAATAGGTGCGACGTGGTTAAATACGTGCGACGGGGTTAAATAGGTGCTAATGGAGATCAAGGTATGTCACGGGCGAAGCAGCATAAATATTGTCTTAAAGAACTTACCCTGTAAACGCCCCATATAAAGGCCACGTCGAAACTAAACTTAACAAGAAACATAAGGACCAGTATGATGCACATGGCATATAAGCCCGTGATAGCTGCTTGCATTTCCACATCTTGTTCAATCTGCTCGTTCGAGTCTATCGCACCTACTGCTGCAGCGAACACTATCATCACACATAACATGATGAATGATAGCACCTGTAATAAAAATAAGAATAAAATAAAATTTCATTTTTACACCAATTTAAGGATATAAGTGTATGTGTACTTATGCACAGGCGTTAGAAGTTATACAGCTTTAGTTTAATAAGATTTCATCACATATACCACAACTCTTTGTTTGTAACAGGAATGATAAATTAGTAAGAAAAAAATAACATCAAAAAAATGAAATTTCTCGTGGCCCCGCGGTCTCAGTGTTCTGTAAACGATCACTGAGTTACGCCACTTTCACTATGGCTGGTCCTCGGATGGGTGACCAATTTGTGGCATTTATATTTGCGAGCGTTTCCGTGCTTCGGAAGGCACGTTAAGCCGTTGGTCCCGGTTGCCAGTAAAATGGCAGTCGTTAAGCCTGGTTGAAAGCCTTATGGGCGGCTTAAAAAATTTTCAACAGCAGGTAGCCACAACCTGCGTCTGTCTATTTCAACACGGCAATGGGCTCACAACCTATTACGTGGGACAGGAATACACACGGTGAAAAGTGGGCATATAATATGCCTCTGCCACCCCTTCGGGGATAAGGCGTGATAGATATTTAATTTATTTTTAAAACTTCTGTCATTGTTGTAAGTTTTCATGGAAACAACTATCAGCTAACTTCAGGCTGTTTATAAGTTATCATGGAAACACTTATCAGCAAACTTCATGGTGTTGGTTTTACTGTTGTGTTAGTTATAAGTTTTACCAATTGCCACCATCCCAGAATATCTATAAACTATGTAAATTCCACGGCTTCGCCTGTGACCTACTTCGAACTCCAGTGGCACCTAATTAATCCCGTTGCTTATAAATTCTACAAGAATTCATAAAAAATTGCCGGTTTTGTCGAAATTTATGATTACTGCTCCGCTCTCCAGGATAGTACCTAGCGTAAAGATATGCAGTCTATAACCTTCCTTGAAAATTGGTTATCCAACACGTGAAGATTTTTTTTAATCCGACAGTAGTAGAAATTAGCGTGTTCAACCAAAAAATACACATTAGAACCCTTCCGCTTTATATAGAAGTATAGATTTTAAAAACTTAAGCCTTTTATATACATAAAGAGCATTCATCGCTTTCGAATTAAGTTCTATATATATGACAAAAATAACGTTTTATTAATTCTACTTTTAGTCGCCAGTAGATAACATAGCATGGCCGTCATTGAGTTTATTTTTAGTTTAGTTTATTTATTTACCACTTTATTAAAGGAAACATGCGAACATAAAGGAATGCTTATATTCTAATGTCGCTAGCCGGTGGATGCTGATTCCCAAACTAGGCTATTGCCTGTATTTTGGGAGTCAAAAGGCATTATGGGTCTTGACAAATTTCAAACAGCAGGTTGTCAGAACCTGCGCCTATCCATTTCAACACAGCAATAAGCTTACCACCTGTTACGTGGGACAAAAATAAATACGGATAAATGTGGGACTAATGCGAGACAATACGTATTCTAAGGTTTTTTTTTTAAATTGTAATTATTTTCTTATTCTGCTGTTCGGGTGAGAGACAAATCTAATAAGTCAAGAATCATAATAATCGGCCCACCCGTTTTCAAGTTATAAATGGTGTAATAGATATGCTGATGTTTATACTGCGAATTTGTGGGCATTGAATTTCAAGCACCAACCCAGTTGTAAATATATGGCGTCTCAAGTTCATTTCAGCGAATACTTATCAGAGGTATGTGCTTCCATTGACTACAACTACGTTGAAGGGGCAAGAACAAATGATACGAACTTCAACAATATGTTTGAAATTATTATCACTATTGAGCTATGATCCTAATTTTAAGTGTCTACTTATATCGTAGCTCATCAGAAAGATACTTCAAAATAAATTTCAAAATTCCATCCGAAAAGACATACTTACAAGAAAGCGAATTCCGAATAACAATCTAAACTAAGAAACTAACTATCTTTACGCTGTATGCCTAAAGGGGTAGTCAGAGAGGACAGATCGCCAGGCTTCGTGATCCATGCATACTTCTTTCGCTTCTTGCAGATTCAGCAAACGCGTCGGCTTACCTCCTTCTCGTCCTTCTACCCGCTTCTCTACTTTCGCACAATATAAATATTCTTCGTCAATCGTTCCTTACTCATTCGTTGGACGTGTGAAAATAGTTAGTTAGTTAATAAAACTAATATGGAAGAGGAGTGTGACAGAAAAGGTTTCGCACTCCTCTTTCATATTAGGTATGAAATTAATGATTTAAGGTCGGCTGCTGATGTGCCCAATAATTCGTCTTTTTAAAAGAAAGAATGCTGTGAGAGCAGTATTCAACATCAGTGAGCCATCTTATTGCTTTTACTGCATGCAGCAAAACTAAATATGACTGTCAATTTTTATGTCTGTGGCCCCCACTGCCACTTTAATTCGAAAATTATTTATTTATTTATCTATCACGCCTTATCCCCGAAGGGGTGGCAGAGGCATATATATTATATGCCCACTTTTCACCATGTGTATTCCTGTCTCACGTAATAGGTGGTGAGCCCATTGCCGTGTTAAAATAGACAGACGCAGGTTGTTGCTACCTGCTGTTGAAATTTTTAAGCCGCCCATAAGGCCTTCAACCTGGCTTAACGACTGCCAATTTATTGGCAACCGGGACCAACGGCTTAACGTGCCTTCCGAAGCACGGAACTGGGGTGGGTCTAAAGGGCCGAATGAATTTAATAAAATGTGTCTATTTTAGATGTTAAATTTGTAAGAAATTTTGAACTTGTTGCCTTTTTAGTGAGGTGGTAACAAAAAGGCTAAAAGGTCTTATGTGCTAGACACTCATTAGCACGACCAATTAAAGTCCTGGTAGTCTACTTGAATACTCAAAAACGCAGAAGTGTGAACAGTATCTAACTCTCTCCAACTCTAATCCATTGGTCGCCATTTGTCCCACATTAAGTGTTAATAATTTAATAACTTTAGATTGTTTAGCATTTAAAGCTTTAGTTATACCCTCGTATTTCCCATGATGAAAAATGGGATGAAACGTAGCCTAAAACCATATTTGAAGAAGGTTGCATATCGACTCAAAATGTGAACTCAATTGGTGTAAAAGTTTTGGCTTGTTCCACTATGATACCCTGTTATATTATCCCGTAGGGGATGAAAAAGCACTTGCTATATAATATATTTTTTTAATACCACTTAGGTGGCAGACATGCATACGGCCCACCTGATGGAAAGTGGTTACCGTAGCCTATGGACGTTTGCAACACCACCGGCCATGGGCTACTACCAGCAGCACTCACACTGCCGACCCTTTATAAACCTTCTATGATCCCCCAAGAGATTCCTTCAAAATCCCCTATAAATATACATGAAAGTTGAGTCTGGAGCGTAAGTATTCAAACGAACTTAACATATATTAGAGTTACTTACAGCATTTATAGAGCCCATGATAAGGCATCCGGTTTTCAGGTCGAATATAAAACAACATGTCTCCAACGCTGGCAGACCCATTTTGTTCTGAAAAACAAAAACAAATATCAGATATGTCATAGATAATTGCTAAAAACATTGAAAAGCCTCAAACTTCGTAACACATATTTACTTCGACCCGGGAATTAAACACGCAACCTCAACAAGGTGATCTGCCTTCGTACCTAGGTACCCAGTTCCGCTGCAGCTGACTTTTAAAAATAAACATAGCATAGATATTCTACATTAAAATAGAGAAAGACCTGCTATTGGTCATCTATATCTAGTAATTAAACAAAATTATACATATCTATAACAAAAAAGTAGATGAAAATAATAGTGATTAATATAAAAAAAAAATTATAAATAGTTTAGGATAACGTTTATACATACCTAGAAATCTCCTAAAGGAGCTTACACCACGTATAAAGTCGAATGGACACTGTGCCCCAAAGTCAATGGGGGTTGTATAGTAACGACAAAGATTATTAACACAGAAGGTAACTTAGGTATAATGCTAAAATAAAAAATAAAAATGACTTTATTTTGCATAGACCATTTTTACGGAGCTTACAAAATGTCATACACTAGAACTTAAGATAAAGTTAATATTTGTAAAGTGACTACTGGTCCGGATCGCGGCCAACCTGAGAAGAATCGGCAAGATAGGCTTAGAAAGGCTTTTTTTGATGGCCTATTTACAATTTAATATTATTTCACTTTGCCAGCAGATAATTTCCAGACGTCCCTGTTCTGCAAATAGTCTTTAACAGCGAACTAACCTTTTTCACAGACCATGGACAAATCGAAAATTTTATGTAGTCGAGTGTGGTGGACTTAAAGATTGTTTTTATATCTAGTGTTTACATTATGTATATCACAGAGTTTAAAAAACTGTGATAGATTTTTCTGGACATACATAAGATTGGCAAAAATGTATTGTGATGCTACGGTTAGAATATTTATTTCTTTGAATTTTTATCGGAGACTCTCTGGGGCCCATAAATTATAAATAGAGCGTAATGCCCGCTTTTGAAGAACAATATATTCTTTACATCTGTAGCACTCCCCCAGAGGAGAATACCGCAAAACATAATACTGAGAAAATAGCTGAAGTACACTATTCTAGCCGTATCCACATCTGTTAGAATCCTGATCTTTTTGACAGCGTATGCACCCCCTAACTTCCTATCCTGTACCCCACATTAAGTGGGTAATCAATAATATAAATGAGGAACAAGAATGGCCCAAGTATCGAGCCTTGCGCCACATTCATTGTAACCATGGATCCTACAGAACGTGTACCATTAATATCGACCCTCAGTATTATATTGTTCAAATATAAAGACAGAAGGTCGAGAACTTTACCATAGTGAACCTATTCCATAGTGATGTAATTTTCTGGACAGCGTTTCATGCTGAACGCAACCAAAAGCCTTGGATGGATCGCAGAATATAGCTAATGAATCTTGCTTATCTTCCGAGGCTTAATGAATATATTTTAATAACTCAGCATCGAAAGTTGAGAGCCCTTTCGTAAACGCAAGCTGTTTCCCATAAAATATCTTAATACTAGTAAAATGGGATAGCAATTGTTTCAAGATTATTGTTTTAAAAACTTTGCTCAAAGTGCCCAGGAACCCAGACAGTTCTATTCACGACTGTGACTCTCTCTCTATAGCCCGGGAATTTAGTATAATGTAGAAAATAGATCTCTGGAACGTTCTCTATTACTCGGGATTGGGGTTCAATTGTCCTTTGTCTGGTCCAGAGGAAGTAGCTGCAACAACCTGGTGTATCCGCACTCCGCCTCTTCCCTGCTTTAAATATTATAACATAGGTTAAAAAACTGTGGTTTCAATTAATATTATGTAGTGATGGGGACTTATAGTGAACTGATTTATCAATTTTATTGAGCAAACGTAGTGTTCGTCGATTTCTATTGATTGAGAATCTTTCTTAATAGTTTATTAAACGTTAAAACCAACCAAACAATGAATAAAATGGTCACTTGAGGATATTGGCACAAAAAACGATATTCAATTTTACATTTATATATGTATCTTTACATACAGACACATAGAACTAATTGTTGGCAATAATGACCTTGTAAAACTCTTACTTTTATTGAGAACAGTGACACAAACTATTTTTATTGGATCTGACCTTTAAAATATGCGGGTATTGCCTTATATAAGTCCTAACGCTCTACAATCGATTTTTATGTAGTAACAACTGACTAATAATAATTGGATCCATTTTAACATCTTTCAACGACACCGATCTGCTATAAAATCAATTCTGGGATCGACTTTGGGATATTTTTACTGATTAAATTCCTTTAAATTACTTACGATTATATTCGGTGCGGGTTCCAAGACATTCACAACTTCTCCTGGGACTTCACCGAGGTGAAACTTCATCAGGTGTAATTTTTATGATCTTGGTCGTTGCTGTAGATCCAGGTTTACAGGAGTCACAGTAATGGGAATGTGGGTGGGATTAGTCCCATTAAAAATATCATTACTTAGGTAACGCTTCATTATCAACAATTAATTTATCGTATTTCCATAACATTAACGTGCCTTCTGAAGCACGGAAACGCTCGCAATTATAAATGCCACAAAGTGGTCACCCTTCCGAGGACCAGCCATAGTGAAAGTTGCTTAAAGCAGTGATCAATTACAGAACACTACGTCCGCGGGGCCAGGAGCGCTTCATCGTACATTTTTTTAAATAAAAGCATTTGAAATAATGTTTCTTAATAACAATGATTGGTACCACATTCCAATATGAACTCTCATTCATAATTTGAATTAGGGTTCATTTTTATTAACCATGAGATGATGAAGAGTAGAAGCGTGCCCGTCGCTATCCCTGCCAGCCAAGGCTGCAATTCTACTCCAACACGAGTGCCACAGAGGCGAACCATGTTAGGGCGTGCCCCCGAGGCGACGCGCACCAGTTCGTCCCCGCTGGTGCGAAAAGTGTGTGCCAGAGCTCGTAGGGACCGCTACCATACACGCGCGGCCCGACACGGCGGGAAGTGGAGGACGGAGTGCAGGGTAGCTGCGTGGAATGTTAGGGGAGGAATGGCAGATAAGATGAATGAGTTGATGGATGTAATGAAAGAGAGAAAATTAGATGCTGTGTGCTTGACAGAGACCAAGCGCAAGGGCAGCGAAGTCTTGGAGCTCCCGGGTGGGATGCTCGCGCTATGGTCTGGAGTACCAGAGAGCGAGCATGGCAGCCAGGGGGTTGGGATTTTGTTGTCCTCGCGATTGGTCTCCGGTATGTATGAGTATAAATTGGTTGGTCCTAGAGTCCTCTGGATCCGTTTAAAGCTCGGCTTGACGAAAGTTTTCCTGGTGGCTGCTTACGCACCAGTGTCTTCGTCGAGCGCGATTGAGCTAGAGGACTTCTGGGAGAGTATGAGAGAAGCTCTTAATGTGATAGAAGGAAGTGAAAGACTTATAGTGTGTGGAGACTTAAATGGATGGGTGGGTACCGCTCGCGATGGATTTGAGTCGGTACTCGGTAAGTATGGGGACAAAAGGGTGAATGACGCCGGCAAGCTTATACTGGCATTTTGTAAGGAAAAGGATTTGTTTGTGGCGAACACAATGTTCAACCACAAACACATTCATATGTATACGAGGAGACGTAAGTCAAAGAGAAGCATGATAGATCTATTCTTAATGGATAGTCGGCTCCGTAAACAGGTGATGGACACAAGGGCTTATCGTGGCGCTGAGCTGGGATCAGACCACTACCTAGTCATAACTAGGATTAGGGGTCTGCTCGCGGGTTGGCGTCATCGTGCCAAGTGTCCTGAACCTGAGCCGACTTATAGCATCAAAAGCTGGAAGCTGCAGGATGCATCCATTAGGGATAAATATAAAGAAAGGGTGGACGAAAAGCTTGGCGACGTCAATGTTAGTAGTGAGAGTGCGGAATGTGTATGGCAGAACCTTAGGGATAGTATGGTAAATGCCGCTGCGGAAGTGTGTGGAAAGACAAAGAAAAATTAGATGCTTTATAACATAGAAATTTTCTAAATTTTCTAAATAGAAATTTTCTAAATAAAAATAAAAGAGGCAGTAGTAATAAGCGCGATGCATGGTGGAATGATGAAGTGAAAGAAGCCGTACGAATGAAGAAGAAAGCATGGTTGGACTACTTAGCCTCGCGGAATGATTTGAATATGAAAGAGAGATACAAACTGCAAAAGGTTAACACTAAGGCACTGATAGAGGAAGCTCGTGAAAGGTGCAGAATGAAAGCGGATGAAAGGTTGTCGTCCAATTTCCGAGATAATGCCAAGCTCTTCTGGAAAGAGGTAGGCAAGACTCGGAGTTGTTCGACAATCTGCAGTATGAATGTGCTTAGTGTTGACAACGATGTTCTAACAAAACAAACTGACGTCCTGCAGAGATGGAGGGAATATTATGGAAGGATGTATGCAAGTAAGGACAGAGATGCCGCATCGGGAAGTAGAGCTCACTGTGACGCTCCGGATCCTGGTGTCATTGAAGTCATTAGTATGAAAGAGATTGAACAAGCGATAAGAAGTATGAAATGTGGTAAGGCTGCGGGAAAAGACAGAGTTACTGCTGAGATGATCTTTGTCTGCTATGCAACTTATGCTGGCAGACGGGTGAGGTCCCAGATGACTGGCGAATAGCAGTTGTAGTACCTATCTATAAAGGGAAAGGCTCTCGCCTAAACTGCTCCAGCTACAGAGCGATCAGCTTGGTCAGCTTAGCTAGTAAGGTGTATGCAAAGGTTATAACGGCAAGAATGCAAGAAAAGTCTGAAAGGTATTTGTGGGAGGCTCAATGCGGATTCCGACGTGGAAGAGGTTGCATGGATCATGTGTTTTCTCTCCGCATGATCGCGTAGAAGTTTCTGGCTGTTAGCCAGAAGGTTTTCTGCGCTTTTGTGGATCTAGGGAAAGCATTTGATAACGTTGTGAGAGGAACTCTGTGGGACTTTCTGCCCGGATATGGTGTAGACGGCTCGCTACTGCGGGCAATACAGTCGCTATACAGGGACTGTAAGGCTTGCGTGCGAGTGGGGGGAAATGTGACGCCTCTTTTCGACGTCTGTACAGGCGTCAAACAGGGTTGTGTCATGTCTTTCGGCTGTTCATAGTGTATCTGGATAGTTGCCTGCAGAAGTTGAAAGATTGTGATATGGGTGTGAATTTGGGTGACTTAACAGTAAATTGTCTGTTGTACGCTGATGATGCGGTGCTAATGGCCTCATCAGAAGCCAACCTTCAGGCATTAGTCACTAATATGAAAGAGGAGAGTGAAAGAAAGGGTCTTCGCTTGAATGCAAGTAAAACTAAGGTTCTGGTATTTTAAATAGAAGACGTAAGAACTAAGTGCGAGATTTGGGAAATCAGGAATGTCTAGAGCAAGTGTATGAAATTGTGTATTTAGGGAGTATGTATAGCGCGAATGGAAGATGGGATTCGGATGTAGAACGGCGAGTAACTGCCGGAAGCAAAGTTAACGGTGCTTTGTCCCAATTGGTAAAGCGACAAAGCATCGTAAAAGAAGCACGACTAGTGATTCATAACGCAGTGCTAGTGCCAACGTTTGCTTTACGGCAGCGAAACCTGGGTATGTCAGAAGATACATAAAAGTAAGCTGAATGCTGTGGAGATGCGATCACTTCGAAAATTGTGCGGTGTAACCTTGGCCGACCGAAAACGCCACGAAGTGATACGCAATATGGCAGGTTTGAGAGAATGTGTCAGCGTTAAGCTGGAAAAGGGCGTGCTCCGTTGGTTTGGACACGTTCAACGAATGACTGAGGAACGATTGACGAAGAACATATATTGTGCGAATGTAGAGGGCAGAAGGAGTCAAGGTAGACCGAGACTTACTTATGAAGACCACGTGAGCGGATTGCTCAAGAACGGAAGAGTTAAAAGTACTCGGATACCCAGACGTGCATGTATGAAGCGATTAATGAATCTACAGGAAGCGAAAGAAGTATGCATGGATCGCGATGCCTGGCGATCTGTTCTCTCTGACTAGCCCGTCAGAGATACAGCGGCGTGAAGATAGTTAAGTTAGTTATTTAAGGAAATTTAATAAAGTACATATATCACGCGTAATTAAAATGAAAGTGTGGTACGTACAATCAAATCTGGTAGAATCACCGAAAAACATAGAAATTATTGCGTGACTGCTGTCTGAGGGGGAAAATGGGGAGAAGAGGTTATATTATTCAGTAGTCAACTCGCTTAAAATAAAGTAGTAGATTCATTATTTTCAATATTTCTGTAATCATTCATTATTTTTGTATGTCTTATGACACTCAAGCAGCAAACGTTCTGAAATATTCCTAATAAGCACTAAACATTTGCTAATTTGGTTGCAATAATTGCCCATCATAACATTAGTGATCTGCATAATATATTTATAGATAATATTTTATTATGGTATTGACCGTAAGCGGTATTATTACCCCGCCACCTACGTTCTTCACTGCCTCGTTTGTGTAATTAAAACTGTGTATGCGACTGCCGCACATATGTCTTAAGTTCGATATCTGGGTGTTTCTTATGTATTATGTGTATGTTTTAGAAAGATATATTTATGTTTATCAGTTATCTAAATCCCATACCACAAGCTTATTATAAGCACATTGACGAATAACATAATTTCCAACAATGAAATAATACCTACTTACATCCAAGCTCATTAACATATAAATACTTACATATAAACATTTCCTTTTTATATTAATTGTAAGTAATATATTATAATTGACTGTAATTAATAAGTTCTGACATCATTGCTACTAAAAATACAGTAATAGCTCGCTTCGTGATAATTTATGGAATTCCCCGATATCATTTTTACAAAGCGTGTTTCCTTCTCAGGCACATCACACATCTTCTTCAGAAACATCCTTGACCCTTTTTTTTTCGTGTGGAAATGGATGCTATGCCGGACTCCTAGCGACTAAAACCACACGTTTTACTTCCATCTGTCTATAGCCAGGAGTCCCGCGTGAACCCTCGGAACGATATCCCCAGGGCTCCTGACAGACTTTGTCCGCTACCGCAGGCTCGTTCAGGGGGGGTTCGGGTGTTATCCTGCATCTTTGGGAGGTTCGAGTGATATCTCGCTTCTTTTGGGGGGTGTGAGTGTTATACCACTATTGAGAGGGTGAAGGGCGTGCCTGTAACCCTCACGCTGACATTCTTGACCCTAAGATAACGTTTTAGAAGCTAAAATCAAAATATTCATATATATTCTTATCTCCTCTCATAATTAAGTCGTAATAATTGATATAATTGTCTCGTTAAAATGTAAGCAATAGTAGTTGTTTGTACCCTGTTACGCTTTAAATTTTATGAAATACTAGATGACCCCCACAGTTTCGGCCTTGGAATATTTTTATCTCCCGTCGCTCCTAATTAATCCCGTCGCTTATAAATTCAACAATGATGCAAAAAAAAATTCTCGATTTGTCGACATTTATGACTACTGCTCTGCTACCCAGTATAGTAGCGTAATGATGTATAGCCTATAGCCGATAAATAGGCTATCTAACACATAAAGTTTTTTTTAAATCCGATCAGTTGTTCCTGAGATTAGCGCGTTCAACCAAACAAACTCTTCAGTTTTATAATATTATGAAATATAATATTCAATAAGTAAGATTTGAGCTATAATACTTGCACATAGAAAGATGAAGGTCAAATGTCAATGCGTACCTCCGTATTAACCCTCCACTCATTCCTCACTCACCAGAGTTCACCTTTCAGCCTCCCTCTGAAAAGCGTCCAAATTCGAGTCGCGTCTCAGTGAATTAAACTCTGGGAATTCCTGTAACTCGGTTAAGCGAGGAGAAAAACTGTGATGGTTAAGTGAGAAGCCTGGCCCCTTCCCAGGCCATAGTTTCATAAAAAGCGTAGACGTGCTTATTTGATTTCAATTACGCAAAAAAAGAACATTTAATTAGATCAAATATTTATTTTGAATACTTATTCCATATATATTCCACACATAACAGAACACACTTTTGACCTTGAATAGTTACCAGTTCTTAAAATAAACAGGTATAACAAGATAACATATAATATTCTTAAGTTCAAAATTTACATAATGGAGAATAGATCTAAACACAAGCTTTTTAAACCGAACCGAAACTAATGGTTTGTGGCACTCTGCTGTTAAAACTCCTCACCAGTACTATGTTAGTAGTACCAGAGACAATTGGCTCAATGTGTCTTCTGCATCACGGCAACTTTCATTAAATATAAATGCCACACACGGTGACCCATCACAGCTCTAACCTTTGTGTTATTCTCAGTTTTTCATCTCATCAACGCATCACTGCTTTGACTTATTTTGGCGCAGTTTTAGTGTGTGCGTCTGCCTCGGTGATGTCTCAGGTTCGATTGCCGGGTCGGAATAAATATCTGTGTGATCCATAAATGTTAGTTTCGGAGTTTGGGTGTTTCTTATGTTCATATTGTCTGCTTCAAAATATAGTAATGTTTGTAAATGTACATTATAGAATGCAATGAACGTATGGAGTATTGAGTTATGAACACCTGAACAAACATTATAGCACCATGCTAGTAAAATAAAATTTTGCATTCAAATAATTTTGTAAAACCTTAAATATAATAATTTATGCGAAAATGCCAGAAACCTAACACGTTCTTCTAGTTATATTAAAACATGTTATAATCAAGAATTTTGCAAGCCAGCTTATGATATAAGAGTTCAACAGTATTTTATTTATCCCTCTCTATAACTCTAATTATTATTTTCCTTATACATCGCTACATATTATAAAACAAAGTCGTTTTTCGCTGTCTGTCCCTATGTTTGCTTAGATCTTTAAAACTACGCAACGAATTTCGATGCAGTTTTTTTAAATAGATAGAGTGATTCTTATAGAAGGTTTTTATGTATATTTTGTTAAGTTTTTGTATACATTAACTTAATTATAACGATATATGTTGGCGGTGTCGGAAATAATAAGCCGTCTGGGAGCTTTCAGCGAAAACGCTGCCTAAACCCTTTAAGATATAACAAAATAATGTTAAGTGGAATTGTGTATCTAATATAGGTCTACAAAAAAGTCCGCGACGGTATATGTCTATCTCTTGAGAATACCGTACTATATCCGTTTTAATACTTAAAAAAAAAACAGCAATAATGAAGCATTAATTTTAAGGCTATTTACACAAATACATTATTAATCCTTATCATTTTTAATATGTTAGTTTGTTTCAGCATTTTATGAAGATTATTTTGTCCATTTACACTTTGCAAATTAAATGAATATCTTAGGCGATATGGCAATATCAAAAAATGCGCAAAGAAAATAATTTCGTGTTACAAAAATTCGACCGGGCCTTGCGGGCGTGGGCGTAGTTTTTGAGAGCGGAGAAGTAATCAAGTAATTTGGAAAATATTCATACATTATCGTGAAATTAATAAACGACGGGATTAAATGGGTGCCACGGGGTTCGAAGTATGTCATGGGCGAAGCCGGGCGAGTCAGCTAGTCTTATATAAAAGCTGAAACTGACTGAGTGATCCATAGAATGTTGCTTGAAATATTAATATGCAACAATCCAGCAAACATTGCAAGTTAAAAAAAGAAGCTATAATAATGACAAAATATGATCTTTTTCAATTAAATTATTCAAGTAAAAACGCACTCCGTGTTATGAGGCAATTTAAGAAAATATAGATATAGTAGGTAGTACCTATACTGAAACTGATTTTTATTGATTAAATTTTGTAATATTTTTAGCTTCTTTTTTAATTTGCAATGTTTGTATGTTTACTGCATTCTTGCAAATTATTTTTTAATAAATTCGTCTAAGCTAAGTATATCATTGAAAAAAAAATTGTAGGCAGTTATTGGCGAATTTTTGTAAATAACTAAATCAACGAAATTGACATGCATTTTCGATTCGTCGTCTTGTCATATATGGAGCCTCTTACTAAGAGCCTTAACCAATGTATTGTCCTTTCTGCGGATTGCTCTTTATTTCGTCGGGCGTCGTCAAGTCTGGATTCTATGATCAATAGAATTCGGGAGTTCGGGACACATTTATTTGAAACCATATTTTTAAGGTTATATTTAATGTTAATATTAAGTTAAGTTAAGTATAAATTTTGGTATATATGGTATCAATGTTAATATTATCATTTATCATGTTAACCAGAGAAGTATAATCATATTTGATTATTATCATTTATATAATATTATATAATTATAAATATCTTCTTTACACGGGTCCTAAGTCCAAAACGCAGAGGCCCCTTGAGAATTAAATTATAACTAACTAACTAACTAACTAACTATCTTCACGCTGTATCCCTGACGGGGTAGTCAGAGAGGACAGATCGCCAGGCTTCGCGATCCATGCATACTTCTTTCGCTTCTTTCGCTTCTTCGAGATTCATTATTAATTATATTTTAGATAAATAAATATTATTATATTTATTTATTTGATGAATCTACAAGAAGCGAAAGAAGTATGCATGGATCGCAAAGCTTGGCGATCTGTACTCTCTGACTACCCCGTCAGGGATATATCATGAAGATAGTTAATTAGTTAAGTTAGTTAGTTTTAATAAATGACGCACATTTTTTTCATATACCTACTTATAAAAAAGTCTTGACTAGCTAGTTGACTATCAACTCCTAGCTTACTTACCCATGGAGATTCGGATCTAAATTCCTGAAATTTAAGCCAAATGCGAGTTTTCAATTTTCAAACCATTTTTTTTTATAATCTAAAGCGAAGCCGTGGGGCTTAGCTATATATTAATACTAACTGTATCTCGGCTTCACTCATGACAAACCTTGTTAAACATTACCCCCTATTCCCTCTTGATGGTGAAATTTAAAAAAAAATGTTTTACCGTGCGTGCGAATTTAATAAGGGTAGCTTACCCTAAAATTCCAAGTTAAGTGAGTCACACGGTGATTTTATCATTATGGAAAATATCCGGTGACTCACTCACCTATCAACGTCCAGCCGAAATCCTTAGATCTAGAAACTTACATTAAAGGTTGGACGGTATAATGGGTAAAATTGTCCAATGAACACTAACTAGTAACTATACATATAGTTGACTGCCTCGGTGGCACAGTGGTAGTGCATGCGACAGCCGCGACTTAGGTCCCGGGTTCGACTCCCGGGCCGGAAGCCATATTTGTGTGATCCATAATTGTTTGTTTCGGAGTTTGGGGTGTTTCCTATGTATAATATGTATGTATTTTGAAATATATAAGTATGTTTATCAGTCGTCTAGATCCCATAACAGAAGCTTATATTAGCTTACTTTGGGCTAGACAGTGCTGTGTAAAAAAAATATTGTCGTCCCACTATATATATTATTATTATTATTTATTAACTATGAGATAGTCGCAGTGGACTTAGGACTCAATCCAGTCTTTCTGATTGTATCGAAAATAGAGACTGGACGCTAATATTTGACTAATGGATGATGTGTACTATTTAATGTTAGTCGACATCACAGGAGACCGAAGAGCTGGCAGCTACCTCGGACAAAGAATCTAGCTATTTAAAAGAAAAACGGTGCCGCTGCTGATGAAAATAATAATTGAAATAAATAATATATTAATAATTTATTAATTATTAATATATATCCTTTTAATAATATATTCTAGTTATACTCCTTTTTATAATATATTAGGAAGCTAAAGTGTTTATAAAAGAAATTGGACAGAGGCTCAAAGAATTTACTGGTGACTCTCGATCCGGATCGTTCTAGGTGCAGAGGCTGGCCATCGCAATCCAGCGTGGAAACGCAGCGAGTGTGATGGGCACGTTTGCGCCGGGTACGATTCGGGGCGGGTTTTTTGATTAGTTTTTAATGTGTTTTATATTATTTTATTTTAAATTTATGTACATAAATTTAAAAAAAAAAAGTTATATTTCATATTTTTTAAGGTTATTATATATTATTATTAATTATGTAAGTTAGGTTATTTTAATATTGTGTGTTAAATTTAGATTTTCGTTATCTTTGTTTATTATATCTTAGTGTTAAGGTTGATTTACAGATTATAATATGGTTTTATTTTAGAAATCATAATCTTTTAATGATAATGTGAATTGCGATTTACCATCTCGCTACAACTTTTAATGGACATAACATTCATTTTTTTAAATAATTATTTAATGACCTGGTTTCTAAGACCTTTTAGCCAAATCTTATTTTTTATATCAAATTTCTTCAATCTTATCTTCTAATTAGTCCTGTCCAGTCGATGTCGTGTCCTCAGGCTACGTCCTGGTCCTTGCCCTCAGTATAATGGTGATTCTTATACTAAGGTTGTCAGTGGACGTTTCGCGGCAAGAGAGAAAATAGCATTTCACTGCATATATATCATTGTCTTTCACTATAGCACGTTAACATAACTTTTATGTCCAAGAAACCACCACTCCCGCACATAAAACAAGATAAATGCACTAGTTTTAGAAAATAATATAAAGCAAACGTCCGCACTTGTCACTCTTCCCGCCAAATGTCCGACATAACATTCAGATTAGCAAGGTAGGTGGGCAAAGAGCACTACAGGTGAGCCCTTAAAGACATGATTTTTTTTTCAGAATATCTATACTAATATTATAAAGCTGAAGAGTTTCTATGTTTGTTTCTCTGCTGCAGCTGTGGGGGTCATCTAGATCTGTATAAATTTTTATTACGTTTTATAAGTAACAATTAAACTTTTTTATCATTCTTGCCCTTATTTCCGAAGGGATGGCGAATTCAGACAATACGCCCACTTTTCCCCGTCAGCGTTTTTATCCCAGGTAACAGGTGGTGAGCCCATAACCGTGTTGAAATGGACAAGAACTGAAATCTGTATAATAATACTATCGTGCCGTACTCCAGTAATACTATCGTTGTTAAGAATCTGGGGCTCCTTATGGAAAATAATTTATCATTATTTAAATTACTAACGAGGTCAGCAGGAAGGTTTTTGGAAACCTATCTGCGTCTTTAACTGCCTTTGTGGCGCGGTGGTTGTGTATCCGACTGCTGCGCATGAGGTCCCGGGTTCGATTCCCGGGTCGGAACAAATATTTGTGTGATCCACAAATGTTGGTTTCGGAGTTTGGGTGTTTCCTATGTATAATATGTATGTATATAGAAATATATAAGTACCTATGTATATCAGTTGTCTAGATCCCATAGTACAAACTTATAGCTTAGATTGGGCTAGATGGCGCTGTGCGAAGCATGTCACACAAAATTTATTTATTATTTTATTAATTTATTTATTATTCCCTCAAGCGCCTGCAGAACTTTCTTACCCTTAAAACGAGAATTAGTCTCTGTCAATCTCTTCTTCTGCTTCTTCTTGACAATGTTGATGTCTCCTATCTTGATGCCATGGTGGAGCTCTGGAGCAAGTTGGAGCGCTTTTTTATTTCCAGTTGTCCATTTCTGCGCAGTATATATTTTTACGGAAGTGTTCCTATACCTCATCCATCACAAACTAATTTGGGCGGTGATATATCCCATCATGACAGGATAAATAAGTTAGTGTTTACAACCCGTTGGAAATAACGTAAGGAAATTTTATGTTTAATAAGGTATTCCATTTAATTATGCGGAAAAATGTGTGATGTCTTACTTAGCCAATTGAATTGAATTTATTTCCTTGTACATCAAGAAAAATAATTGATAAATTTTTAAAGCAATTATTTGCTAAATTTCTCATAAATTTTTATTAAAGTGGATAAAGACAATTTGATTCGAGACAGGGATTGAACCTGTGACCTTTGCCTAACCAGGGCAATGTTCTAGCCACCTGAACTACCCGAACCGTATCGAATCAAGTTGAAATTCTCCACCATATTTATATCGTCATTTTAAGAGTATGACCAGAGCCATCTATCGAGCTAATGAACAACTCGATACCAATGAACAGTGTTACAACTATTTTTAAACATTGATGCAATGGACTCCACTCAGTATATTGATAAATTTTTAAAGCAATTATTTGCTAAATTTCTCATAAATATTTATTAAAGTGGAAAAAGACAATTTGATTCGAGACAGGGATTGAACCTGTCTCGAATCAAATTGTCCATGACAAAACCTAACCAGGGCAATGTTTTAGCCACCTGAACTACCCGAACCGTATCGAATCAAGTTGAAAATCTCCACCATATTTATATCGTCATTATGACTAATGATTGAATGTTAATAATAATGTAAAATAATGTGAACTGAATGTTTTTATCCCACGTAACAGGTGGTGAGTTCATCGGCGTGTCGGAATTAACAGGCCCAGGCTGTTGCGACCTGCTGTTGAAATTTTTCAAGCCGCCCATAACATCTTCAACTGCCATTTTACTGGCAACCGGGAGCAACGGCATATCCTGTTGAATAGACGAAATAATATAATATTTTCCTGGTTCCTGATTATCATAAAAATAAATATTAGGTAGGATTGATATTTTGTGATTTATTTTGCATTAATGAATTGATTTTCGAAACTTATGAACATTTCCAGTAACTTTCTGTAAATTATATGTTATTATAATATACTAGCGAACGACCCGCGGTTTCACCGTGTAATTCCTCCGTGGGTTTACGAAAATAAATTTAGCCTAAAAATTATCAGCTATCTGCCAGTTAAGTTCCCGTTACAATTAGTCCAACTGTTTCTGAGATTGTTTTTGAGAAAGGGAGAGATAGAGGTTTTTTGTTTATATCGTAGATAGTTTCATATGCATTTAATGGAAAGCTGTTAATTTGGTATTACTAACAGATATGGCAATTTTTATTGGCTTTCATTCATTCATTTCATTCTGGTCCTCAGATGGGGGACCACTTTTTGGCATTTACATTTGCAAGCGTTTCTTTGCTTCGGAAGGCACGTTAAGCCGTTGGTCCCGATTGCCAGTTACATGGCAGTCGTTAATGCCAGTTAAAGGCCTTAAGACGGCTTGAAAAAATTCAACGGCAGGTAGCCACAGCCTGCGTCTGTCTATTTCAGACAGGAGAGAGACAGGAATACACATGGTAAAAAGTAGGCACATAATATGCCTCTGTCATCCCTTCGGGGATAAGGCGAGATAGATAAATACTATTTAAGCCTTACTATGATATGAAACTTTTTAAACAAATAGGTGAGAGTCCAGTAGTAACTCACCAAGCGTCGCACCTCTGGTTTTGCAAACGTCCTCAGGATACTACGGTGTTCACTTTTGATCAAGTTGGCCGTGAAATGTGGGCGTATAATATGCCATGTTACCCCTTCCGGGATAAGTCGTGATTGATAAACTTTCAGTAAAGGAAACAAAAATCGGTTACATTCTGAGTTTTTGTTAAATTATCCCAGAGTTAACGCCACTCATCTAAATAAGCTTGAAAAATCAATTTTCTGAACACTTACAACTGACCTTAACACTTAACCTTTGAATTGATTAAATACATTGTCCTTTAAGAATCTCTTGTAACTATAAGTACAACAAAAAAGAGTCCAACTCTACAATATCGATCCACAAAGCGACGCTTGTTAATAAAAAAACGTAAGTGTAGTGATTCATAATAAGTAGATTTAAAAAGGCTCTTCCAAATGCAAAGTAATGTACTTACGATACTTGTCATAAATAAAAATGAATGAACATCGTCAAATTTGAAATCGCTTACCAACAAGACAAATACGACGCAAAAGATAAACTGGATTAATTTGTTATAGTTAGTTTTTGGGTCGCCACGCTAATATCAAGGCCGTCCCAAAGCGCAGGTGATGTCATCGGTGCCGACCACACGGCGACGAACTTCTATTTTATGCTTTGTTTGAGAAGCTCGCGCTTAACATTCAATTCTTTGTTCTCTATGTTTATACACGTTGAATTTATATTCGTTTTGGATTTTGTATTCGGTATTTATAATAGAATCGATTAATATTATTTATTTTAAACAATAGCGATATTAAATTTTAATAATAAAAAGCCTTGCATCGATAAAAAGCCAAATTAACTTGTCAATGTTTATAATTGAACAAGTGAAATTTATCTATTATTATAATATAAGTATTATTCTTCACTCATTCGAGTAAAAAACCCAAACAACTAAATAATTATGTAGATAGGTATTTAAAATAGTATCTAATAGGTATACTTAAGTATTTTTTTAAATGAATAACTTTAAAAAACTATAATTATTTTGTTTAACTATAAGTATTTTTGCAATATTCCGCTTTTTAAAATGTCGTATGATGTCGACACTAACACCTACACCTAAACCTAAACCGGTAAGGTTTATCAAGTAAATATTGTGGAATAGTACGAGTGTTATTATTGAAAATGTGTAGCAAGTTCCACCAAGAGCCATCAATCAACAGTATAAATTAAAATAATTATTGTTTTTTTAAATGTATTTCCGCCATGTAACGCCTGATTCGATTAGTTATTTATGAATAAATTTAATCGATTCTATATTAATACACACCAAATTCAAAATCTTTCGCTCCAAAACGAATATAAATTCAGTGAGTATATAATATAAAATATTGTACAACCATCTTTCTTGTTTTTTTTTGATAATTCTTTGTTCAATAAATAGTTCGTTTTAATAATGTCAAAAGGTCATCTTTATTAACTTGTTGTTTATTCTGTGTACAATAAATACTTTGTTTTAGTAATGTTTTGAGGCCATTTTTTATGTCATGATTTTATTATACCTAGGTATACCTATATACTCTTTATCTTTTACAACAAGCTTCCCTGTGACCTGAGAAATTTACCATTAAATAAATTTAAAAAGTTTATTAAAAGAAAGCTTTGTGAAAAAGGTTATTACTCTATTCAAGACTATTTACAGGACAGGGATGCCTGGAAATGATCTGCTGGCAAATAAAATATTATAGTCATAAAATATTAAATTGTAAATAGGCCATCAAAAAAAGGCTTCCTAAGTTTCTTGCCGGTTCTGCTCAGGTGGGCCGCGTTCGAAACAGGTGGTCACTTTAAATATACAATTTTTTTCTTGACTACCCCGTCAGGGATACAGCGTGAAGATTTTTTTTCTTTTTTTTTCTTTAGTTTTAGTGGATGACATTTTGTAAGCGCCGTTGAAATGGTCTATGCAAAATAAAGACATTTTTATTATTTTATTTTATTATTTTATCTACGAAACGTAACAAACGTAATTTTATAACGATTAATTTCATAATTATTACTTCTCAATAATAATAAGCCTTTTATTGCCTTAATAACAATAATAAGAGAGCATCGTGAATCTAGTAAATAATAATAATATATATCCTTCATTATATTGAAGTGTTCGTGGCCCCGCTGACTTAGTGTTCTGCGTTAAGCAACTTTCATTATGGCTGTTTACGGATGGATACCCGCTTTGTGGTATTTCCATTTACGAGCGTTTCCATGCTTCGGAGAGCATATTAAGCCGTTGGTCCCGTTTGCCAGTAACACGGCAGTCGTTAAGCCAAGTTGAAAGCTTCATGGGCGGCTTTAAAAGTTTCAACAGCGAGTAGCCACAACCTGATTTGTCTATTTCAACACGGCAATAGGCTTATTACCTATGACGTGGGACAGGAATGCACACAGTGAAATGTGGGCGTATAATAACCTCGGCCTTGGTCACCCCTTCGGGGATAAGGCGTGATTGATTGATAAAACAATAATATTGAAGTTCCTTACTATTTTTTTTACAATAACATACAATTTATAACATACCTACATACATACAAACATATGACTTTACATTTACAGAAAGGGTAAGCAGTGTAATATTTTATCCCCCGTTGTACAAAATTATATTACACTAGTTAACGCCCGCGGCTTCGCCCACGTAGAGAAGTTTTCCCGTTCCCGTTTCCCACAGGAACTTGTTCCCGGGATAAAAAGTAGCCTATGTCCGTCTCCTGGCTCTAAGCTACCTCTCCACCAATTTTCAGCCAAATTGGTTCAGTGGTTTAGTCGTGAAAGCGTAACAGACAGACAGACAGACAGAGTTACTTTCGCATTTATAATATTAGTAGGGATTATCTGTGGTTGTACCTACTACGGTGCTGAATTTATTGCCATGTTGAAATGTAATGCGCAGGTTGTGGCTACCTGCTGTTGAATTTTCTTAAGCAACCCACAATGTTATTAACTTGACTTTACTATTACCATGTTACTGGCAACCGGGACTAATACCTTAACGTGCCTTCTGACTTCCGGAAAAGCTCTTAAAATGATATTTCACAACACCGTCATCCATTTTAAGACCAACCGTGCGTAAGCTGCTTAACGCAGTGATCGTTTACAAAACACTCAGCGAGGCTATGGGTGGCGAAACTACACAAATAAAACTATTGTTAAAATTTGTATGCAATATCTGGTGAAAATAAATTTACTTATTATTATTATTACAATTGGCAATTATGAACTAAATAGAAGTGTTTTGGTGAATTAACCATCTCTCAGAACACTTTCACTGGGACAGAAAGGTTGCCGAGACGTTTTAGGAGGTATTCTCAGTGCCACTACGATCAGATGTTTGGCGACCTTCATACAAGTCCATTGCGTAGCCAGCAATGGTAAGTCTGAAAGCGGATAACTTTTTATAAATACATAAACTAACTAACTTCACTCTGTATTCCTGACGGGGTAGTTAGAAAGGACAGATTGCCAGTCTGCCCGATCCATGTACACTTCTTTCGCTTCTTGCAGATTCATCAATCGCTTCATACACGCACGACTGGTACTTTTGATATTTCCGTTTTTAAACACCCTGGGGGCCGAGTCTGCTATTTCAATCGTGTCGGCATAGAATCGAAGTCGTCACTCAATAGGAAGTGTTGTCTGTCGCACTCCAAAAGACTTCTATCGGTTGGCCGATAGAATTCTACTAAAACCTGACGCGCTAGTTGCCGCTAGTCAGTTGCATTTTTGATAGTCTACTATCATTTTGACAGCCAAAAACAGCAATTCTGGTTCTTTTCTACGGCTAATTACGGCTTGTCCATAGTAGACTCGACCCCTGCTCACGTAGTGTTCATATGTAAGTAAGTCTCAGCGTACCCTGATTCTTTCTACCTTCTACTTTCGCGCTGTATATACTATTTTTCGTCAATCGTTCATTACCCATTCGTTGGACGTGTCCAAACCAACGGAGCACGCCTTTTCCAGCTTATCTCTGACACTTTCATTCAAACTTGCCATATTGCGTATCACTTCGTTCGTAATCAGTCGGCCAAAGTTCGAAGTGATCGCATCTCCACAGCATTCAATTTACTTTCATGCATGACACATCCAGGTTTCGCTACCGTAAAGCAACTTTGGCAGTAGCACTGCGTTATGAATCGCGAGTCGTGCTTCTTTTACGCTTTACTAACTGGGACAGAGCACCGTTAACTTTGTTTCCGGCAGCTGCTCGCCGTTCTACATCCGAATCACATCTTCCGTCTGCGCTAAATATACTCCTTAAATACGCAATTTCATTCACTTGCTTTAGACGTTCCTGGTTTACCCAAATCTCGCATTTAGTTCTTTCGTCATTCCTTTCTTAAAAACAAAGTGTCATAAATTAGTTCAAACACGCAACGCTTGCCTGACCGAGAAACGAATGACATATTTCATAATCATGAACTATGAGAACTATCGGTCTAATAAAAATGGTCACCATTTTAAATTGCGGTAAGTACAAATTAACTCATCACGGGATGGGATAATCCTGGTCAAGGATAATTAGATGATAATTGGTACTCGGGACCCATACAGCGACAACTCCATCGTTACGTGCAATATTTGGTACTGTTTTCTGCAAAACTCAAAGCGGACTCATTTGTTCGACGATTTTACTTATGTCAGAAAACTTGAAAGCACATTTTTTTATTCGGTCAACTGTAGTGACTACTTTTCATAGTTACTGTATACCTTTTTACATCAAGCTTCCCTGTGACCTCAGAAATTTGCCATTAAATAAATCAAAAATGCATGTGAAAAAAAGGCTATTGCGTGGTTAAAGACTTTTTACAGGACAGGGATGCCTGGAAATAACCAGTTAGCTTCGTTTAATAATACAAGTGGTTCTGTGAACCGTAGACTTCGGAGTAAATTGAGGAAAAAGGCTAAACATTGTTTTGACTATCATTCATGAATAATTTATTAATTAATGTAATTTTTTTTTTAAAAAACAATTTTAAAATTAAAGAGTAACAAACATCCATCCAAACCTTTGCATTTATAATATTACTAGCTGACCCGCGCAACTTCGTTAGCGCCACAGGAGAAACAGACATACAAGAGACATTAGTTAAAGAGGATGGCGCGTAGGCTATTCCTATGAAACAACTTCTGACGTATTCGCTTTTTAACAACAAAAATCTGATTAAAATCGGAATACTTGTTGATGAGTTACTTACAACTGGATAATATACACGCGGGCGAAACTGTTTGAACTGAATATCTTGTGCAAGACATTTCCTGAATTAATACATAGAGTACCTACTTTATGTCCCGGGAAAAGAATACCACTGTAAACTACCGACAAAAATTGGAAACACATCCCAACTTATTAGCTTCACAACTGACACTCTGCAGCTATGCAAGACGCATAAAGAGTAAAGATATTCTGTAGAGTAATTGAAGAAGAGATGAGATGCTCTCGCTGGAGGATACCCTCTAAACGTGAAATAATACCACACATTTGGTTATAGTGCACAGCACTGATTGCTCATAAAATTTTAAAAAACCATGTCAGGGCAAAACATCTTTTTCCCGCCAGTAAAAATTTTTGTGTACTAACGACTTCACGTGAGCGGAGCCGCGGGCATCAACTTTCGGAAATGTTCTACCTATATGCCGATTTTCATCAAAATGTGATAAAAACAAACGTCCAAATAATATAGACATCTTTACAAACTTTTACATTTTTTATTTTATTATTCCAATGGGAAAAACCGGGAATTCTTTCTTGGTGCTCATCTAACGTAGGTACGTAATGAATACATTCACCATATTTTAGGTTGTGTATGGTTTTACCCACGTAGTTCCCGTTCCCGTGGAAACACCGGCTATTCCTTTCTTAGTGCTGATTCAACGAAGATACCTAATAAAAACTTTCACCAAATTTTAGGTATGTTTGATAGTTTAGACTATCTGTAGCTTCATCCGCGTAGTTCCTGTTTTCATGGAAATATCGGGAACCCCCTTTTAAATTGCTTATCCAAAGACTTAAAGTATAATGTTATATATATATAAAGTTTCCATGTTTAATGTTTAGTCTCTGCGTGGTTTACTGACATAGTTTCGGTTCCCGTTGGAACACCGAACTCGCTGGTAATACAGGTCTTATAAGATCTTTCTAAAACTGGTATAGGCACGTAAGTACATGTTACTAACTTTGAAAATGACAATCTTCCATACAACCGTTTAACCCTTATTTTCGTCCTTAGGGGTAAAAATTCGCAAAACCTCTTCTTAGGGGGCACCTACGTATTCAAAGGAACCCCGATGCGAAGTTTAAACTTCATAGTTCCATGGATTTCGTGATTAATGAGTCAGTTATTACAACCTCTGTTATACCTTATTGGTAAAAAAATTCAAAACCGCGATACACGTGCCCATTTATTTGTAACCAGAAACAGGTGTACGTAAATTCATGTTTCTAACTTTGAATATAACGAACTTCCATACAACCGTTTATCGCTTATTTACTTTCTTAGAGGTAGAATTTTGAAAAATCCATTCTTAGCCGAAATCTACGGGTTAAAATGAAATCCCATGCGAAGTTTGAGCTGCGTAGCTTTGTTAGTTTAATAGATTTCGTGATCAATGAGTCAGTTATTACAACTCCTGTTTTATCCCCTCAAGGGTAAAATTTATCGAAATTTCTTAACACTTAATTTTTTATTTTTATACAGAAGCAGGTACTTACTTGTACCAGGTACAGAACTTCGGTGTTGCTATGTTTGAAAATGAAGAATTTTCCATGTAAACCTTGTTAACCTTATTTTATAGATAAAATTTTGCAAAACCGCGATACACGTACCCATTTAAATTGCATTTGTATCTAAAAACAGGCGTACATAAATTCATGTTTCTAACTTTGAAAATGACGAACTTCCATACAACCGTTTATCGCTTATTTACTTCCCTAGGGTAGAATTTCGCAAAATCCCTTCTTAGCGGAAACCTACGTATTAAAAAGAATCTCCATGCGAAGTTTGAGCTTCATAGCTATGGTAGTTTTAGAGATTTCGTGATCAATGAATCAGTCAGTGATTTTGCCAAGTAATAGGGAATATAAAAAATATAATAATTGGGAAAAAATATTGTTTATATTTTACTTTGTATTCTTTGCAGCTGCTGTAATTTTGTTTTGGATGCGTTTGCCCAGATTTCTGCTAAAAATCAGCGGGGAAGTATTCGTACCTTACGTTTGCCGTTTACGTGTCCACTCCAGTGTTCGTTTGCGCCATCGGCCATCGGTTCTTCTACAGACGTGGCCAGCCACTTTAACGCACTTACACTGTGAGCTATGACATCAATCTGGTTCTCCGAAGGATAACCTCGTTTCAAAGTGTATCTTTCGCGAGATATGGGGTAGACACCCCATAGCTTACTCCATATCTCGTAGCGCAAAGTGGAAGGCACGGTTGTAGACTGTCGTCTTCAAGCATTGCGGTACCTAGGTGAATGGGAGACACCTGAATACTACTGTCCGAAGCATCCCAAGCGGACCACTTTGGCGATTTTCTCTTCCAGGTTTTGCTGGGCAACTTAAATAACTTGTCCAAGGTAGGTGCTGGAAAACTTCGTTATTCGACGTAAATATTATTGGTCACAACGTGATGTGCTAATTGGTCATAACCTTGGTATTTTCCAAGTTCATGCCGAGACCAACACGTTAGGATGCTCCGCTTAGACTTTGCATCCAGCTCACCGTTCCAGCATCTCAGCTACTCTGACGTCATCGGCAAACCGCAGGAGCGAGATGCAAAAAGGTCTTAAACGCATCCTCAAGCGCGTTACATCGCTCTGTCTCAAAAGATGCAAACAAAAAGCAATGTCAGTCTATCGATGACTGACTGCCTCGGTGGCGTGGTAGTGATGAGTGAAGTGGTTGAGTATGGAACTGCCGCGCTGAGGTCCCGAATAAATATTTGTGTGATCCGCACATATTTGTTTTGGAGTTTGGGTGTTTGCTATGAATAATATGTATGTATTTAGAAATATATAAGTATGTTTATCAGCTGTCTAGATTCCACAGCACAAGCTTATAGCTTAGTTTGGGCCAGATAGCGCTTTATGAAAACTGTCGCACAATATTTATTTATTTATTTATCGATCTGTTTATTCTACCCATTTAAGCAGTACTTTAGTGGTAGATAGTTGCTATCAGCACGTTTATTACAAACTAAGTGATCCCCTCTTCGCCCGTGACATACTTCTGCCGCTTATAAATTCTACAATAATGCATTATAACTTGTCCGATTTGTTGACATTTACGACTACTGCTCCGTTCTCCAGGAAAGTAGCGCGATGATATATAGCCTATAGCCTTCATCCATAAATGGGCTATCAAACACAAACATAATTTTTAAATCCGACCAGTAGTTTCTGAGATTAACGCGTTCAGCCAAACAAACAAACTTCAGTTTTATAATATTAGTATAAAACTGAATCGTAACCATCTCGTAAGTAACCGAAAATCTATTCTTTATGCATCAGACAGATAACTATTAATGACCTCACATCGTTAACGAAACACGTTCTATTCTTCAATTACTATTACAATCGCAACAAGACATTTGTGGATGGAATGTAACTTAGAAAAGAGATAAAATAATAAATAAACCTAACGTGATGTTTTTCATAAGACTTTGAGAAGTGTACACTACGACTTAAAACTTGTTTATCAACCACGCCATATCTCCGAAGGGGGTGGCAGGGGCATATTATATTATATTACATTTCACCGTATGCATTCCTGTCCCACGTTAAAGGTGGTGAGCCCATAAGTTTTAAACCTTTAGACAGACCCTAAGGCTTAGACCGCAGTGGTAGCCAATGTCATGAAATCCTATAGAACTTTTATTAGGTTCAAAAAAAATTAAAGAAATAATGGGTTTTCTAAATTGGCCAGTATTTAATTGTAAACAGCATTTAAAATTATAACATAATATGTTCAAAAAATATTATCTAGATATTTCCATGGTGCTTCTGTAGATGTAACTATCATTGGAGATACGGAATTCCTGGCAACCACCATTTTAACTTTATACAAATTCTTACATAACAAACATCGTAGTTTTTTTGGCGCGTAAAAATAGACATGGTGATTGGATGATAATATTCTAAGAATCGGAGCATTTTAAAAAAAGAATACCGAAACGTTTTAAAATATTTTGCTAGATTTATAACCTTTTTTTATATTATACTTCCTTTGGCGCGTTAGGGAAAAATTATGAAAGTAATTTTTTAAGATGCTGCGCGCGCAAAACGTCAAGAAAAACCGACACCATAAGTTAGCTGATAAGTGTTTCCATGACAGCTTATATTTTTCTCCTTACTAATTTTACTACTAACTTCTAATGCGTGTACACACACACTTTTTCTTTAACATGTGGAAATCCTTTAGGACGCTGTACTGGACTTCTACCGACTAAAACCTCACCGTGCCCTTTTATCTGTAATTGCAACACAAAAATATTTTTCTGTGTTGCAATTGCCGATAACTATATACCTAGCTCAATCTCACGTGTTATATTCAATACTTATCAACTACATAAAATGATTTGGAATCAACGCCAATTATTAGATTTTCATTGATTCAGCAATTTTGTGCAATTAAGTGCTTTGCTTATATTAAACAAAAATGGGGGACCACCATACCCTTTAGACATTTAGGGTGTTCCACCGCCTCCCTCTCAAGGACATGTTTTGTAGTTACAGTGTTTTTATAGCACGAATATTGTTCCGGACATGCGCACAAGCGAAGTCATTTGATCCATGTTTATTCGTGGCGCCTCAATGACGGGGACTGTCTGTGGTACATAGGTAGGTACCTCTCCTACTATTAAACACTATATGAAACCCGTGGTTTCGCCATACTTCGAACACCGGGGCAGCGATTTAATTCGTTGTTCATAAATTTTAATGTATGAAAATATGACTGATTTGTTAATATTTTATGATCAGTGCTCCGCTTTCTCTGGTGGTTGTGCGATGAATATTCCTAGCTTTTCTTGATAAATGGGCTATCTATATTTTCTTAAGTTTAGTGTACTCCCAGTTGCTTTCAAGAATTTGAAGCCCGCTTTTATTTGTCTGCTAGGAGCAGATATTCTTTTGGTTTTTATTTTTTGCTTTGAGCTGTCGAGACCTGTCGTCAGACTTTCCAACCACATTAAGGCACCTACGTTGTTCCCTCGTCTGTTAGTCAACAGGTGCACCGCCAGCAGGTGAGGTCGACTTGGTCCCAGAGATAATAATGGTGCCCCTTACACCAAATGTTCGCCATAAAATATAAAATTAAGAAAGATTACAGTTAATAAAATATTTAGCTACTATTGAAACAAGTTTTTGAATTCATAATTCTTTTGACGTGTTAGGGAATTATAAGAGTATTTTTTTAAGATGCGCGCAGACTGTCACGAAAAACCGTCACCATGAAGTGAGCTAATAAGTGTTTCCATGACAACTTATAAATACCCTTTAAGTTGGCTGATAAGTATTTCCATTACAACTTATAATTACATTCAAATCATTCTTTCGACGTTTTTTTTGTTACTAATTTATCATTCCTGTTACAAATAAAGAGTTGTGGTATATGTGATGAAATCTTTTTAGACTAAAGCTGTATAACTTCTAACGCATGTACATAAGTACACACACACACTTTTTTACTGTGAAAATCGTCATGGATACTGTGCCATAAAGCAAATCTATTTTTATATTAGCCCACAGAAGTGAAATCTGTGGCAGCACAGCGACACTTGCTTACGTCAAATAGACTTTTATCGGTAACAGTTGACACCGGGTCAAGAAATCCCTGTTTTGATAACAGTTGCTGTGAAATCTCATTATTGCTAAGGTTGACTGTGATAATTCAAACTGGACAAATTATGTGACGTAAATTATAATACATGATTAAGAAACAAATTATCTATTTATCTTCACACTATATCCCTGACGGGGTAGTCAGAGAGGACACATCGCCAGGCTTCGCGATCCATGCATACTTCTTTCGCTTTTTGCAGATTTGTCAATAGCTTCATACATGCACATCTGGGTATCCGAGTACTTTTGACCTTTACTACTACTACTTTACTACTTTCGCACAATAAATCTTCTTCATCAATCGATCCTCACTCATTCGTTGGACGTGTCCAAACCAACGGAGCACGCCCTTTTCCAGCTTAACGCTGACACTTGCATTCAAACCTGCCATATTGCGTATCACTTCGTGTATTTTATTGTTAGCACTTCAAGCTGGAATGACTAGAATAATAATAATAATAAATATTCTTTATTGTACACTACAAAAGAACATATTTTAAGAAGAACTTAATTACTCGATGTATGTACAAGAGGCGGCCTTATCGCTAAACGCAATCTCTTCCAGGCAACCTGTGAATGGAGAGAAATACATGGAGCTGTTTAAGGTAGTGTACTAACATTTAAAATACATAATGAACCAAAATTATAAAATAAACATACAAAACACATAATAAACAATATAAAAATACACATACACATCAACAAAAATACACAAGTAGGCACGTACCAGTACCTACTTAGTACATAAAATAATAAAATAATAATATTATTACACCTATGTTAATACACAGTATTTTTGATACCTGGAGATACGCTGTACTAATGTGGGACAGACAGAAAGTGATCCTTTAACATTCTCTTAAATGGCGCCAGTGATTGTGCTCGTCTTATCGATACTGGCAAAGCATTCCACAGGCGAACCGCTTGGACAGTAAAGGATTTGTCCATAAATTTTGTAGAATGCTGTGGCATTCCGAGTCTCAAATTTTCCGATGACCTCAAAAATCTAAAATGTGTGGCATAAAGGAACTTGAAACGTTCTTTTAAGATATTGCATGGGAGGGGGAGTGCATGGATTAAACAGTATACTGTATAGTAAAGATAGTATGTGAGTATTCCGTCAAAGGCGAATTGGGAGCCACTTGAGCTTATTCCTGAATTCAGACACATGATCATATTTGCGTAGGCCAAATATAAATCTTTTACAAACATTTTGAAGACGCTCAAGCTTGTCAAGTTGCTCATCCGTGAGATCGAGATAGCTGACATCTGCATAATCGAGAATTGGCAGCAAAAGAGCAACTTTAGTGGCTGTGGGGAGAAAATTGCGTAGTCTACGCAGTGATCCCGTAGATGCAAACAATTTGCGCCCGACCTCCTGCAATTGATGATCCCAGGATAATGTTCTATCTATGTTTATTCCCAAGTTTTTTACCGTATCACTTATTTCGATAGGAGTATCATTAAAAATTACTTGGGGCAACCTTGTGTAGTCAATCGCTCGCTTGTGTATATATCTGTAAGTCATCCGCATAAAGGTGGTAGGATGAAGTTAATTTTTATGAGATTGAATTTATAAATATAGCGAAGAGTAGAGGAGATAGAACGCCGCCCTGTGGTACACCGGCTGTAATATTACACCAAGAAGAAAGAGTCTTCTATACGTATACGTTGCCAGCGGCCACTAAGGTAACTTTGAAACCAGTCGATCACTATAGGAGATATGTTAATAGAGCAAAGTATGCCGAGTAGAATTTCAAAATCCAGCGTGTTGAAGGCATTAGTAAAATCAAGTAAAGACAGTACAGTGAGATGGCTTTTTTCCATACCTGTTCTTATATCATCTGTAACGTTAACTAGGGCTGTCACAGTACTAGGTCCAGGACGAAAACCAGACTGATAAGGATTTAGTAAAGAGTTTTTACAAAGGAAAATATTGAGCTGGTTATAGACAAGGCGCTCAAAAACTTTAGAAAGGAAAGGTAGTATAGATATAGGGCGAAAAGGGAAGAAAGAAGATGGGTTACCTTTTTTTGGTAAGGGTATAATTTGTGCGTCCTTCCAAGTGGATGGAAAGAGGCTTCTTGTAGTAGAAAAATTTAGTATGTGAGTCATAACTGGAAGAATCTGATCGAGAATAGGTACGATCATGTAACGGCTCACACAGTCATCCCCAACTGCATTTGATGTAATCGACATTATGCTCTTTTTAACATCACTATCAGTGAATAGATCATAGAAGAAACGTGAATAATTAGGAGTTGGAAGTGATGAAAGATAATTTAGTGTATTTGTTTTGGTGGTCCCTCCAAAATTGGACGAAGAAGAAAAATGCAAGTTAAGTGCTTCGAGGTCAACCGTTTTAGGAATACTATTCTCTTTAGGCTTTCCAACTCCTATGCTTTTCAGGAATTTACACACTTTAGATGGATCACCGTTATCGATGGACGTATGAATCTATCGGCGTTGTGCATTTCTACACACCTTATTGCAATGACTACGTATTGCGACATATTTTTCAAAGTTGCCAGTAGTCGGTCGACATTTATATTTAGCTGCAGCTTTCCTCGCCATCATATCCCTAATGGCATCAGTGAGCCAGGGAGCGGGTAAATGTTTTAACCGCTCGGGCAGGAGCATGCTTATCAAAAAGTTTTATTATGCGACTGTTAAAAATGTGTACTTTTTCATTAAAATAAATAAAATAAATATCCATCACGCCTTATCCCCGAAGGGGTGGCAGAGGCATATTATATGCCCACTTTTCACCGTATGGATTCCTGTCCCACGTAATAGGTGGTGAGCCCATTGCCGTGTTGAAATAGACAGACGCAGGTTGTGGCTACCTGCTGTTGAAATTTTCAAGCCGCCCATAAGGCCTTCAACCAGGCTTAATGACTGCCATTTTACTGGTAACCGGGACCAACGGCTTAACGTGCCTTCCGAAGCACGGAAACGCTCGCAAATGTAAATGTCACAAAGTGGTCACCCATCCGAGGACCAGCCATAGTGAAAGTTGCGTAACTCAGTGATCGTTTACAGAACACTGAGACCGCGAGGCCACGAGCGCTTCTTATTGATACTTTTTCATTGATACATTTGGAAGCAATTAAGGAGTCCCAATCAATTTTATCAGCATCCCCACGAAGGTTATCAAGATTCATAGCACTAAAATTGCGCTGCCACATAATTTTGCATCTTGCCTTAGGAGGGCGGAGTTTATAGGACAGGAAAAGTAAGTCATGAAACGAAAAGGCATCAGCATTACATTGACCATATCCAATGACGTGCTTCACGGATGCCACCAAGATAAGATCTAGCAAGGATGTGTTGCAGTTAGGAAAATGATGGGTAGCATTTAAAGGAAGAATCGAAAGATTGCAAGATTGAGTTAAACGGCGAAAAGAAGAAGAGCGGGAATCATTCTATAGGAGATAAGTATTAAAATCTCCGAGTATGATTGTGTGACTGTAAGAGGGCGTTAAATTTTCTAAAAGGCGTTTGAAGATTTTGAAAAAGTTTTTATGTAACGAGTAGCAATAATAAACACCCAATAATATTTTTAAATGATCCAGTTACACTTCTAAGAAAAGGAGGATATACTTCATCCCAATCTTTTTGTTATTCATCTTAATGTCTTCTTCTTTATCCTAAGTGTTTTCTCAGTTGCTTTTAAACCCTACCTGGTTTTGGAGCCTGGGGAATATTTTATGCGGCTGATAGCAGCAGTTATAATGTGGCTTCAAATGTTCTTCATTGTTGGCATACAAATGCCGTCTGGCCTGCGTCATGGCCTCGTCTGTTAGTCAGCAGGTGCAAACTTAAGCCTTATGATCTTCGTCAGCCTTGAAATGGATAGGTGGAGGTTGTGATGACCTGCACTTGAAATTTTTCAATTCACCCATAAGGCCTTCAACTTAGCTTAACAACTGCCATGTTATTAGCATCCGGGACCAACTGCTGAATAAGCTTTCCGAAGCACAAAAATGCTCGTAAATGTAAATGCCAAAAAGTGGTCACCCATCCAAGGACCAACCATTGCGAAAGTGGCTTTAAGCAGTGATCGTTTACAGATCAGAAACAGCAGTCGGATCACAGTATATATTACATATAAAACATTCCTTGGCCTAAACCAAAATTTACACATCTATTCGCCACTGAAGCGTAAGGAGTTGTCTCTGTAATTAATATAAAATCGAAAGATTTTAATATAATTAATTTCGCTTTATCTGAGATTAATTATAGTAAGTACTGGCACAATAATAGTGTTATTTTTAGATTAAGATATGAAGGATATGAATGTCACAATGTATAATAATATTAATAATACTCTATATATATCTAATGTGAACACTGCGACAAAAGCGAATGGAAGGCTAAACAACATTGCGAGGACCGCTACTAGGGCCTGTAGATACGTGCTTTTGTGTAAGGAAGCCATTTGCACGGTTATAACCTACCAAATCTGCAAAACTTGTAAATTGCTTGAGTGAGACTATTATCCCTTTCGATGGGGAGATAGGTTTAACGACATTCCAACGATTTTAATAATAAATGCTAACTAAAAACGACCACCAGAAACCACTTCAAATACTACTCGGACTTTTACACGAAGATTTGAATTCAACCGGGACTTGGTTTTGAAATTCTATACAAAATCAAGTCTTCCGTCGCGTCTGCCTGTCTATTATATAACTAAAAAATTACTGAACGGATTATCATGTAACTTAAATTGAGTGATTCTTGAGGAAGATTTGGGTATAAGTATAATATGTCAAAGTTTTATGTAAATTGATTAAAATATAGTGATAATTGTTTCAGATATCGAAAAAGTCAAGCCGACTGAGGACTTACATCAAATGGCTGCATAAGCCTTGAGAGATTAAACAAGTCAATGTACAACGATATATAATTCGCGTATTATTTTTAATTTATTGTATTTTTTATTCGTTTATATGCTGTTTATTTTTTGATTAAGGAATGAAAATAAAATATATATAACGTCAAGATTATTTCTTTTTCATTTGGATTTGCAAGGCAATATTCAAAGCCTGAGAAAGAACCTGGCAATAAAACTCCTGGCCACTTTTTTTCTAATCACCAAAACTTCTGGGTGAAGCATCATAAGATGTTTAAAACGTTATTGGTCGGATCATTAGCTGAAGCTCAGCACTTTCAATTCCTAGAGTATTGAAGATTGAAGCTCTGTAGCCGAATTAACTCAGTTATTTTATGAAACCACGCTATACAACGCCTATGGGTGCGCCCTGCGCCCATGTAACTATACGAATCTTTCGGTAGGTACATAATTATACGTATTTGCAAAGACCCTGAGTTTCGTATCATCGTGCGGGCCGCGGACTAGTAGTAGTTCATTTGAATCCGTCAGGGCACTCAGTCGTTCGACAGGCAATTTCTAAAAAAAATTGTGCCATTTAGTGCCACGCCTGTTCTATTTTTGTGACTTAGTTCCGGGTGACCCAAAAAAACCGTGAGTATTTTTAATAGTTTTTTTTTTGCTGCCCTGTGCTGTATTAGTTGCTGGTTTGAAACTTTTTATGAAATATTTGTTTGTGGAATTTGTATTTAATATTATTTATTTATTTACTGTTATTAAAAAAAATAGTATGTATATTATATTGACATGATTAAATATTAATAAACATATTCATTAGTAAAAAAATATTAATCATTATAAAATAACTGAGCGATAATTTATTTATTTCCATTAATAAATTAAACTCAATAAATATTTAATAATGTTTGAATTATTATATTTCAAAATTATAATATAAATATTTTTTTAACAAATATTGTATTACCCTGGGAATAATATATTAGTTGAAAAAAATAAAATAAAATTATTTATACATTATAAATTTAATTTAAAATATATTAATAATTATTGTGGGAAATTTTTCAGTGCGATCTAGCCTACACTAAACTAATATAGACTTCTGCTATGGAATCTAGACAACTGATAACAACTTATATAACTAAAATATTTCTAAATAATACATACTACCCAGACTTCAAAACAAACATTACACAGATATTTGTTACAATGCGGGAGTCGTACCAGAGACCTCGGCGCGGAATTCGCATACATTACCACTTACCCCAAGAAGGCAGTCAACAAGTAAATTACAATTACATATTAGTAAATTATTTTATCCCGGGTCAGATCAAAAATTTGTGTGAACCACAAAGTATTTAGAAATATATAAGTGTCTGTTAGTTGACTAGATCCCATTTCACAAGCTTATATTATCTTACTTTGGGCTAGATGGCGCTGTGTAAAGAAAAAAAAAATGTCCTACGAAATGTATTACTATTATTAATTAATATATAGAATAAACAACCGCCATTTTGATATCAGTATTATTAAGTAGGTATCTACGTCCTTGTGGGTTTTCAAAGACACACTTCTTCTAATTTATCCTGTTTGTCCATAATTTAATAAACACGCAAACCTTCCTTGAATATATCTACAGGTTATGAGGGCGGACTGTAGGCAACTTATTACATATAATATTAATAGTTTCGGCGTTGAAATAGTAATAACTTCTTATGAGCAAACAAAAATTGTATTTGTGTAATAATTGTAATGTAGGGTAGTTAAAATAAAATAAACAATTTTTGTGCAATTTATAAAAAAAAATTTGCTTAAGTGTTCTACCTATATTTAAATTAAAAATAATGTAAATCGTGATAATGTAGGGTAGTTAAAAAAAATTACTTTTAATTTTTAGTACCACATTTTGCTCCGTTATTTTAAATCCGAACTACAAATATTTGTAATTCCTATTTAGAACACGTGTTTAAAAAGATAAATAAGTGAAAATAATTATTAATAAATGACCTAATAATTGACAGAGATTGTTTTATCATAAACGCTTTTATTCATGTTCAAAGACTTTAATATTAGTAACATAATTCCCATGCTAATCCTGGATTGAGAGCAAAACATGGCAGCATATGCTGCTAACTTCATTACGACGCTATGAAGAGGTGGACGCGTCCCTGACACTCTAACTAACTTCATTGTGGGCGGGTCCATAGGGTTTTCATTCAAATAATGTGATGACTACGATAGCTATGATAACTGCGTTTGGTTGATAGTTAAAATTGAATTAGGGATAATGGGTTAATGGGTCAAATAGGGGGAATGCTATCCTAATTTAACTTACACCTCAGGCGAGATTTTAGGTTATAACTCACTTGTTACCATGTAGAGGGAATTTTCATTAGAGTACACCCTGACTTTTAAAGTATGATATATAAGCGCCATGTGCATATTATACACCCTTTCAATAGTCCTGAGTTCCTGACAGATGAAATCCAACATCAACATCAACACTATTATCAAAAAAAAAGTAAACATAATATTATACATACTACCTATATATAATAGTTTTTTTCAATCTGTGAATGGAAGCTAACCATTTCGCCTTCAGTTGCTAAAAACTAAACAAGACACTATTATTATTTCTTTCGTCGCACGCTACGAATGGTTGCCGGTTTTAAAACTCGTGCGTATCAAACATTGTATAATATGAAACACATTTTGTGGCGTCTATTTTCGTAAAACGCTATTTGTGTTAGTAATGGCGTCGTAGAATAACTCCACCTGGTGGAAAATTCGTGAAACCTTTTTTTTTCACTTGAGTGTTGACATTGGTGCGATATCGTGATCGTAAATTAGCAGCATGGGATTATTTGTTATGTAATTTTAGCGTTAAGTCTTAACTGTGTTAAAGCATTTCTTTTTAAAGATAAGAGACGTTTAAAACTTTTTTATTTAAGGACATACCTACCTAACTTAAATTCCCTCGCTACATCAAGAGGAGTATTCAGGGCACTATTTTTTTATGTTCTAGTTACCTATATGTTTCCTATGACATGTGTGTGTATGACATAAAGCTACAAAAAGAATATACCTATTAAGATCATTGAAATATAATTGACTACGTACGCTAGTAATAAATGTTAGCTCAATGTTTAAGATGTAGTCTTTATGTATTGATTGATTGAATGATTGATTTATAGGTATCTGAATAATGACTAACTAAAAGTAGCATGTGCCATTTAAAGTATTAAATAAATATCTCCCCTTTTTTAGCTCATTTTTACACAAAGATATCACTAATAAAAGGTGTCATCGAATCAACAACTACTTTCTATCATCGTATCGCTCCCATAGACAATGTGTTCAACCTCACACTTTGGTTCAGCCGATGGTAACCACCTTCCATGAGGTGGACCGTATACTTGTCTGCCACCTTAGAGGAAAATAAAAAGTATCAGAAAGCATCTCAGTCTATTACTAAATAATACTTAACAGGAGGTTGAGGTTAATTTTGGCCTAATGTAACCAAACACATGTTTCTCTTAAGTTTTGAGAAACATTCTGAACTTGCGAGGCTTAGTGACCCAGTAGCCTTGGGATTATTCTTCTCACCCACTCGTGTTTCTAACCATAGGCACATGGAAGGGCACCGTATGGTTTTAAAGTCCGGTAAAGCATACAATGAGGACAGTTAACAAAAAAAAGGGGCTGCCCTGGAAGCCTGAACGGTTGAGTGTTTATGATGATGGTGTCATTGACGAAGCAATGTCAGTTCTTTTTCTTCATCTTACTTCCAAGTTGCTTCCAAACTCTGGATTTGTAGCCTGGGTGTAGGTGTTTAATATAGTTAAATCCCCTCGGATATCATGCCGGACTCGATCCGGCTAAAACCACACGGTCCCTGCCTAACTGTCTATTGCCGGACGAGCCGGGTAACTCATCGGATAGATGTCCCAGTGCTACCGCCACACTTTGGCTACCACCGCGGCCTCACCGAGGGTTCGGCTGTTATCCCGGTTCTTTGGCGGTTGGTAGCGGATATCGCGTGGCTTTTCATTTTCGATTATCTTTGAACTTCTATAAAACATAAAGTTGAATTGTGTAGCCACCTCTTTTATGAAGTCAGTTGATAATAATTGTCTATTTGTTGTAACTCTTCATTTCCGTATAATTTTTTACTATCTTTGTTAGACTGCCAAAATATATAATGATTGTATTTGTATAGTGACGTGATGTAATAGGCATCTGTGAACTGATTGTGACCTTGTGAATTGACTCGCTATGTTTTTGCAAAACGACAATGATGAATTTTAAGTTATTTGTATAGTCTATATTATATATCTTTATACTCCATATAAGCCTCGGCATAGGCGTGGGTACAAATATACATAGATGTAGTTACGCCTTTATCCCTGAAGCGGTATTTAGAAGCATATTTTAAACCTACATTTCAACATTTGTATTGTGTCTCACGTAATAGATAGAGAGAGAGATAGAGCCTATTGCCGAGTTGAAATGGACAGGTGCAGGTTGTGGCATCCGTTGTGGCAGCTGTTGAAAAGTATATTTTTCAGCCATTGCCATGTTATTGCCATATTATGGGCAACCGAGACCAACGGCTTAACATGCCTTCTGAATTGCGGAAATGAAAATGCCACAAAGTGGTCAACGATCACAAGACCGACCATCTATGGCTTAAGACGCTTAGGTCAATGATTGTTTACACAACACTGACCTGGACTACAAGTACTTTAATTATCTCTAAACAACAATTTGGGAGCTAATTTCAATAGTCTTTAAGTTAATTTGAATAGTCTTTAGTCTCTAGTCGTTATGGACTTTCCATCAGACTAGTGACGTTATTTCGATCAGGGAAAAGAAGTATTTATCTAAGGTGTTCACATTGTTTTTTCCGTGACGCTTGTTTATGATACACACTAGGAAATTCTTTAAAATCTGTTCTATACGCCGGCATAGGGGTTGCGTCTTAGAGTCTTGCGGAACCAACAGCTTTGCCCTTAGGACTGTTATGGAGAAATACAGGAAAAAAAAATACGTCTCCGCATTGACTGTACTAGACTAGCAGATGGCGTTTGACTGTGTCAGTCGAGATATTATCTGGTACGGTACAAACATCATGCAAAGTTTTCTTATCATTTTCTCAGTATATTTTCAATTGCTTTAAATTCTACCTGAATTTTGAGCCTGGGGTTTACAATTATCGTCTGGCTTTTCATTGTTGACAACGATAGTCGTCTGACCTACTAATAGCTGTTACCTCGTCCCTTAATCGGCAAGTGCACTGCAGTAGGTTCGTTCGATTTCATACACTTTCCAACTGGCCCCCAATTATCGATCATACGACTTGACGTAAACTTACCAATGAAATGACTATTGTCTCTTGTTTCGCCGTTTCTAAATATGAAACAAATGACATTTAACCAGCAAATTTCAGTCTTAACTTTCAAGTTGTATGGTCAAGAATTGGGCCCCAGATTTATCAAAAACTAAATACGTAATCGGGATTTACGTTCGAATGATAATTGGCTACTGTCATTTAACCGCAACGTCATTTGTAAAATGGAAGTTCCATTTACAAAATGACGGTTTCAATTAGGCCACCATTTTAGTATGCTATTAAAATAAACTAGGATAGTTTATAGTTGTTGATGGAAACTGAAATTAGAACCTTACAAGTGGATTGTGGGTCTGACTAAATGAGTAGCTGAGAAACGACTTTAGCTATATTTAACACACTATGTTAATCACTGCGTTAAGCGTCTTACGCTATGGTTAGTTCTGAGATGGGTGATCGTTTCGATCGCTGTATTCAGTCATCAATTTCCCACTTTTATACTGACAATATCTAAAATGTCACAGAAATAGTCCCCGTTATTGGAAAGAAACATATACCTAGGTATTTAAAAACCAAAATGTTTTAAAACAAAATATCACTAAAGTCTGTACAATTTCATTTATTTTGTCTGTGTTAAATTGGTGTTTACAAAAATGTTCACATAACAATATATAAACAAATTTACCAATACGTGAGTGCAAAACTGACACAAATCAAAATAAATACGTAAAAGGTACAACACATAGGGCGATAATAAAAACTGTGCCAGGTCAAGAATATAGGTCAAGAAAAGTTACTGATCATTATTCCGAAAAGTGGTAGGTAACTACTAGGTACAGTTAGTTATTATTAGACGAAGAACACCAAAAATACCCATACACACACACACACACACACACAAATATCAACAATCCCACATTCAAATCCGTTCCCATTTGAAACTTGCGTACAATTTATTTTCATACCCGTAATATTTTACATATTTCATTTTGTATGCACTTATAAAATGTATTCGAATTATTTAATTATGTATCTTTTTAGATAACACTTTTGTAAAGAGTTTACATTGACCATAAATATATTTTCAACGGAGAGTTTAGGCGCTGTAAGCTGAGATACAGGCTCGTCCTACTTCAACTTCAGATGCGGATTAAAATTACTTAAAATATCGTTAATATTAACATTTTGTATTTATTAATACATATTATCACATGTTCATTTATATTTTTTATTTATTGGCATTGAAATACATTTTGTACATAATGCTAATGTGATACAAAATTCTAGACGTTATCGTACCAAAGTTATTTCTTAAATGTTACTTTTGGATGAAGACTTTATTCTTCACTTTCTTAGTCTATTTCCAGTTGCTTTCAATCCCAACCTAGATTTAGAGCATTGGGTTCACTTTGGTTTTACTACTTCAAGAGGCTATAATTTTCATTCTGATTATCGGCATTGTTAGAAACGTTTGCCATCTGTACTCACAACCAAGAAGGGCGCCTGCGTCATTGCCTTGCACCTTCGTCAGAAATTGCACCATTACCAGATGAGGTCACAAAGATCTGAATTGGGCCTCTTAATTTTTTTAGTTAAACAGAATGTCTGGCAATTTGGTGTTATATTTATACACTATGTATTTTAGTGTGATGGTCTGGTTACACATTTCTTAGTTTACTAGACATTATCTTTGATAGCCGTTTCTGCTATAAATTTAAGATCGTGCAGAGGAGAGAATTGAATGTAATAAAACAAATGCAAATTGTCATTTAAATTCTATTATATATGAATTTCATCGAAGTACAATAATTATTTATTCTCATCAACTCTAATTCTTATCAAATCATTTTAGTTGATGAGGAACTAGATTTTTAAAAACAAGTTTTAATAAATCAAGTTTCCTCAAAATTAATGATTATATTGTCGATTATACCTACCGTCATTACTTTATATTATTTTACGATAACATTATCTTACGTATGTTTTAATGTGACAGTATAAATTTTAAAAGACAGCATTTCATTTCTGCACCTTTTAATTACATTCTGACTATATAACCCCCGACGGCTTCGAACTCCCGTCGCACATATATAATCCCATCGCTTATAAATTCTACAATAATGCATTAAAATTTTCCCGATTTGTGGACATTTATGATTACTGCTCCGCTCTCCAGAGCAGTAGCGTGATGATATATAGCCTATAGTCTTCCTCGACTTCAACTTCAACCAAACAAACAAACAAACTCTTCAGCGTTGTAAATTAAGTATAGATTAATTTCGTTGCGGGTTCCAAGACATGCTAACTTCTCCTGGGACTTCACCGAGATCGAGTTCGGTGTAATTTTTCTGATCTTGGTCATTGCAGCAGATCCTGGTTTACAGGAGTCTCAGTAATGGCAATGCGGATGGGATTAGTACAATTTTTTATCATGGTTTCCAATGTAGTGCAACCTATTATAGAGAATGAAAGTATATTGAATAAAGGCCGATTAAGTTGTTGGTATGTTTCAATTATTAACTGTTTTTGTAAAAAATAGTTATGTGAATGAAATAAAATTTTACTTACGAGTGAAAAGAAACATTAATTGTTCGACCGCTATAATTTTTACACTATTCCACAGCTTATTTCGTCATTTTTTCTTTATAAATTACCCTCCAAACATGTAAGATAGACCGAGTCCGCGGATCAGCGACTTAGCTAAAAATGCTTAGCAAATGGCATGCGGGGTATACTCGTGGGCGCAAACGGTAAGATAGCACGTCCATTGGTTAAATCGTCCTAGGCTGCAACAGATGACTCGAAACGCTGAACTGAAGCAAGTAATTAATTTGGTGAAGTATTTTAATTGGGACGGTACAGTTCTAGTTGATTCAGATGACTGGTCGGTCCATACACAATCGTCTCAACCTTATCCTTCATTTTTCTAGCCTCCATTTTGCACTTCAAAACTGTAACAGCGGTTTATTCTTTATCTACAGTCTATATTTTATTTTATTGTCCAAAGCGTGAATATCACGCTCTGGGTGTGTGCGGTGGTAAATTACGGGAAACATAGTGTCATACATAAATTTAATTCCCTGTGACATTGGTAGACTTGATTTGAATATAACATTAGTTTTAAACACGCACAGACTACATTACTACTGAATACATTATGTTTTTACAACTCAGTGGACCTGAGTTGTAAAAACATAATGTATTCAGTAGGTTTGTCATACACGATATAATTAAAAATATATTTGGAACCTTTTTTACCGTATGCATTTTTGCCCATGGTAACAGGTGGCGAGCCCATTGCCGTGTTGAAATTCAACTTGGCCTAACGACTGCCATATTATTGGCAACCGTGACCAACGGCTTAACGTGCCTTCCGAATCACGGAAACGCTCGCAAATGTAAATGCCACAAAGTGGTCACCCATCCAAGGACCAGCTTTAGCAAACGACTACACTGAGTCCGCAATTGTCGCCCCATTTTCGGATGGCCATAGTCTTTAACTACTTCTTAATCTTTGCAATATTTTTCCTCATTAAAACCTTACTCCTACAACATAAAAAACAAAAACAGTTTTTCAGTTTTGGGCATAGCAACACATATCCCGATTCTCAGTCTCTTTAATCTATCATTCTACATTATATTAATTTCTATCTATTTTATTTATGTTGATTGTGTTAAACGATTTTATTTCATTTATATTGATTATATTATACTAGCTGACCCACCCGGCTTCGCCCGTGACATACTTTGAACCCGGTGGCACCCATTTAATCCCTTCGTTTATTAATGTCACAATAATGTATAAACATTTTCTAAATTACTTGATTACTTCTCCACTCTCAAGTCCCTACGCCCGCACGGCCCGGTCGAATTATGGTTACACGAAATTAATTTTTTTTCGCATTTATTGGATATTTCTATATCTCGCAAGATATTCATTTAATTTGCAAGGTGTAAAGAGACAAATAATCTTCGTAAAATGCCGAAGCCGACTAACATATTAAAATGATAAGGATTAATAATGTATTTGTGTAAATAGCCTTCAAATTACCGCTTTCTACTTGCAGTTCTTTTATGTATTAAAATGGATATAGTATGTTATCCTTCAGATATAGACAAATACTGTCGCGGATTTTTTTGTAGACCTATATTAGATACACAATTCGACGATAGATTATTTTGATATATCTCAAAGGGCAGCGTTTTATTTAAAAACTCCCAGATGGCTATTTTTTTCGGACACCCCCAACATATATCGTTATAATTAAGTTAATGTATACAAAACCTTAACAAATTATAAAAAAAACCTTTCCTATGAATCAATATATCTATTATAAAAAACTGCATCGAATGTCGTTGCGAAGTTTTAAAGATGAGATGAGATGATTTGTTTTTTTTTTTTTATTTTAGCACACATAGGGACAGACAGCGAAAAACGACTTTGTTTTATAATATGTAGTGATGTTATAATTTTGATGTGCAGTCTGTTGCCCATATAGTGACGTTTCCTCATATATAATATAATAAATAATAAATAAAAGTGCTTATTATGTTTATTCTTGGCGGTTTTCCAAAATACCTTTTTAATTCTGTACACTCATTATTTAACTACTCTAGTCGAAGATATTCTTCGCTTTTTTTGCTCCCAGTTACATCAAAAGCTAAATTTGGAGACCAAACTCCAGGGCCAGCAGTAATGATTTGGTTTTAAATTACTTAAATATCAAATTAAGATAAATTTTTAGTAACAAATATTTCTCAGTTCTGACTGCATTCGAGCCTATTTCATCAATTCGATTCCGGGATCGGAACAAATATGTGTATAAATCCACAAATGTTGTGGAGATGCAAGTTTCGAATTTCGTTTAATATTAAATATCCAACAAAATAGAATATTTACAACTTACAGCTACTATAAGAAAGATATATAAGAATAAATAGAATTTAAGCATGAAAATATTTCTCTCATTGGCATACAAATATTTTTGTTCCGACCCGGGAATCAAACTCGAGACGCGGCTATACCATACACTATCGCATACGTCACACAAGCAGTGATAGTTAACACCGAAACAGTTGTATTTTTTCACGTTATGTTCTGTTTTAAATACGAGTAGATACAAACATTTACTTAATACTTATTTAAAGGTAGGTACAATGCACCTTAAAATCATTATTAACTTTTATGTACTTATTGACAAACATAAGAACATTAAATTTATGTTGATTGCATTTTTTACTTAAATATTTAAAAAAAAATACAATATCTATAATTTTTAAAAGTTAACTATTCAATATTTAAAATATTTATACCATTTTTTTAAATAACTATAATAAATTCATACATTTAATAAAGTCATTCCTTCACCCCTATAGTATTATAAATAGCTTAAAATACAAACAATTTAAATAATTGTATCGAAAGGACAGGTAAGGCTACGATTTGAATGAATAATAAATGACATTTGTCATGAATCGCTCTGGAATGATGTAAATTTATCTACCTACAGTTAATATAAAAAACCTTGGTCATTTAAAATAATATCTGATTGTATAAGTTCTGAGAAAAATAATAGAATTAATTTTTTGTGTCTGCTCCATATCTTTTTCTATATTTTTCATGTTCGAAAACAACTTAATATGTATATGAATAAATGTATTAGACGCGACATTGAAAAGTGTCAAGTTGAATTTTAAAACAAAGTGAAGTTAATATAAAAACAGCGAATTACTTCAGTTTCACATGACTTGTATTACAATTAGTATCTCTCTCTCTCTCTCTCTCTCTCTCACCCTCTCATTCTTTTAAATCTCACTGCTGGATCAATTCTAATTCACTGCTGGATCAGTTATAGTTTAATGCTGGACCTTTCCCAATTTCATTAAGGAAAGGTGACTGACCTCGAAATATTGTGTAGGTTGGTACAGACTACACAGTTTTAAGTCCGCCTTCTAATTTTTATGAAAATGAAATAAAAATATCTTTATTCAAGTAGGTCACAAAGTAACACTTATGAACGTCAAGATTATTGCTTCTACATTTACTGCCAGATTCGCAAAGCAATAGGCAGAGCCTGAAGCAGAACTTGGCAGTAAAACTCATGGCCAATCTTTTTTAATCGCCAGCAATTACATTAGTTTTCGTTTAAATAATTAAGGAAAAAAAGATATTTTTTTATTTTAAACAGTATTGTCTATTACATTATGTTTACTGTTTATTTTTTTTCTATTTGTATATTTATGTGGGTTGTTACTTTGAGCGACTTAATTCCATGCATTTTTATTATTTATATAGTCTTAAATTTTATGACCGTCCGTTAGTCAACAGCTGCACCTATGCAGGTGATGGTAGCTTAGCCCCAAAAATCTTGGCAGAGTTACACCTTTCTGTGATCGTTGCTGATCCAGGTTATAATTTCCATGAGCATACCTGATTACATAGGGTTGTTAGAATATTTTTTATACCACTGAGGTGGCATACGAGCATAAGGTGGATCTTATACTACGCTACTACTAATAGGCTACGGTTACATTTGCAACAATCGAGGTGCTGCACTCGCGCTGCCGTCCCTGTAAAAACCTTTTAAGACCCCTTTTGTAGAACCTCGTGCAGGTAAACTTCAGAAATTAGTTATAATTAGAGCCTAGAACATTGCCCTGGTTAGGCAAAAGTCACGGGCTCAATCCCCGTCATGATACAAGTTTTCGTATTTCACTTTAACAAAAAAATATTTGAAAGTTAGCATACTAATGACTTTAAAAATTTGTCCGTGGTTATACGTTTTTGATATAATAATATGAAGTGTGGATTTTTTTTTGACTTGAGTCGTTATCGAACCGGACAAGTAAGAAGTCACGGGTTTGAGGCCTGCTCAAGACAAATTTACTGAATTTTTACCCTCCTTAAATTTATGATATAGTTAGCATTTTAATTATTTTTCAAAATTATCTAATGTTAACATATTATTTGCTAAAAATAATACATAAAATTATCAATCGAGCGTTATACTTGGTCTTGGTTGCTTGCATTGCAGCTTCGTACTCTTACGTTTACACTCTCCTGATTTTCAACATCACCAATAGTGATGACACAATTAAGTACAAAAAGATTTTAATTTTTTTATTTTTTTTTATTTTTCATGTACAATTACTATTCATGTACTCCGATAAACTATTCATGTTTACAAATATTCAGTATATGTACCGACCATTAATTTTATTATATAATTTTCATTGGTCGTAACTTAATTATCAAGACAAAATAGAGAATCAGAAAGAACCCTGAACCTTGATGATAACTCTAAAACTTATCACGAGTAACAAAACAAAACAAAATTAAATTGATAAACGGATGTTTTCGCCATTTTAGATTCACGATATTTAATGATTTACAGTTAATAGAGATAATTGAGAGCACAAAAGTTATCTTATTTAACTGAACTTATATTTTAGGTGGAATAATATTTAACGATAATTCCAAAAATAAATCAAATGCTCAGTTAAGATAAAGTCCAATTATTTCACGACTTATCACGGGACGGACAAGCTAAACGGCGTGAACGTCTATTACTACATATTTGATGTGAGACTGAGTTGTGTAGTGTCGCCGCGTCTGTTTAACCTATACATTGACAGTTGCTTGAAATAACTACAAGAGAGTGCGTATGGTTTGAATATGAATGAATTAACCGTCAAATGCCTCTTATACGCTGATGATGGTCCATAAATTCGTACCCAGAAGTTATAGTGTTAAGGTAAAATAAATATTTAAGCAAACGGTCAGAAAATTGGTCCTTAGGTATCGCCACAAAATTAATGAATTAGCTGTAGTTTTCTGAAAGTAATAAATATAATAAAGTAAAAATAAAAAAAATAAATTAAGTATTGTGGGACACTTTTCACACAGCGCCATCTAGCCCAAAGTAAGCTAATATTAGCTTGTGTTATGGGATCTAGATAACTGATAAACATACTTATATATTTCTAAATTCATACATATTATACATAGGAAACACCCAAACTCCGAAACACACATTTCTGGATCACACAAATATTTGTTCCGACCCGGGAATCGAACCCAGGACCTCTTGCGTAGCAGTCGGATACACTCCCTTCGCGCCACAGAGGCAGTCAAATACAATAAACAAACGATATTTGTGTACAAAATGGCGTTAAAGAACTCCATGTTTCGACCTTAAATTTCGAGCTTAGAGAGAAAGGCTTTTTGTTCGTGAGCTATATAGATATAGGTACAAACCTTACGAGGCGCTCGGACTCCTAGTTTTTGCGTACCACGAATTCAAGTTCGAAGATAACTTCAAAACTGGTTACACAGGTTTGGTTAGGTCGTAACAATAACAGGCAATGCTCTAAACAGACGAAAATCTCAAGGTTCTTTCGATAACTTGAAACATGTGCTGTCTGATTTAATGGTATTTCGTATTATTGATACTCACGTGTCGATAATATATCTGGATTTGGATTTTTAGATAAACAAAAAATCATTACCATTATATCAGAGTTGTTATTGCGCGATCTAGTCCTTTAAGGTTATATTAAGCTTAGTGCTGCGGGATCTAGACAAGTGATATACATACCTACCTACCGACCTGTACAATTATATAACATTAGATAACAATTATACAAATATTTGTTTTGAAAATCATTACCATCATCATCAGTTCTTATTGCGAGATCTAGTCCTTTAAGGTTATATTAAGCTTAGTGCTGCGGGATCTAGACAAGTGATATACATACCTACCTACCGACCTGTACAATTATATAACATTAGATAACAATTATACAAATATTTGTTCTGAAAATCATTACCATCATCATCAGTTCTTATTGCGAGATTATACAAATATTTGCTCGTGGCCCGCTGACTCAGCTCCGTATTCCAGAACGTTTCTTAATACTCAATCAACGCTTGAGACTAGATTTTGCATTGTAAAATCTACTCTCAAGTGTTTCTTGAGTATTGATAAACGTTCTGGAATACGGCCGTCAGTGTTCTGTAAACGATCACTGCGTTAAGTAACATTGCTTTAGGTGGTCCTTGAATGGGTCACGTTGGTCCCGGTTGCCAGTAAAATGGCAGTCGTTAAGCCTGGTAAAAGGCATTTTGAGTGACTTAAAAATTTCAACAACAGGTCGCCACAGCCTGCGTCTGTCCATTTCAACACGGCAATTAACTCAACACCTGTTACGTGGGACTAAAATGCATACGGTGAAGTATGGGCGTATAGTATGCCTCTGCCTACCCCTTCGGGGATAAAGGCGTGACAATATGTATGTATGTGCGTATAGACTGCCTCTGTGGCGCGGTAGGAGTGCATCCGACTGCTACGCAAGAGGTCGTGGGTTCGATTCCCACCCAGGATAAAACTTTGTGTGATGCGCACGATGGTTTATTCTGTGTCTGGGTGTTATTTATCTATAATTCGTATGTATTTAGAAATATATAAGTATGTTTATCAGTTATCTAGATCCCATAACACAAGCTAATATTTAGCTTACTTTGGGCTAGATGGCGCTGTGTGAAATGTGTCCCACAATATTTATTTATTATTTATGTAAATATTTGTTCAGACTGCGAGTATGGAATATATAACCTCAGCAAACCAGTCGGAATTACCACCACTGTCTGCCGCTGAAACTTACTTTCTATTCTCATTGTAGTCACTTTTGATCTCTTATAAATTATTAGTATCAATATTTTCATCTCGCGGTATCATATTTCCAGGTGACATAATGAAGCCTTTAATGCCGCATTAGTTTTTACTTTCCTTTTATTTGACTTCCCTTTGAATCTTCCCTTATGAATATCCACTTTATTCGGTACAGATGTACAGTATCATGTACTTTTTACTACTATTTTTCCTACTAGTTATATCATTAGCAAGCAAAGTGTAGGTATTCTATAATATAAAGACTTGGGATCTATTTTCATCAAGTCCAGTGAAGAACGTCAACAAAACCTTTTAAGACCCCTTTTGTAGAACCTCTTGCAGGTAAACTTCAGAAATTAGTTATACTTAGAGCCTAGAACATTGCCCTGGTTAGGCAAAAGTCACGGGCTCAATCCCCGTCATGATACAAGTTTTCGTATTTCACTTTAACAAAAAAATATTTGAATGTTAGCATACTAATGGCTTTAAAAATTTGTCCATGGTTATACGTTTTTGATATAATAATATGAAGTGTGGATTTTTTTTGTCTTGAGTCGTTATCGAACCCGACAAGTAAGAAGTCACGGGTTTGAGGCCTGCTCAAGACAAATTTACTGAATTTTTACCCTCCTTAAATTTATGATATAGTTAGCATATTAGTTATTTTTCAAAATTATCCAATGTTAACATAATATTTGCTAAAAATAATACATAAAATTATCAATCGAGCGTTATACTTGGTCTTGGTTGCTTGCATTGCAGCTTCGTACTCTTACGTTTACACTTTCCTGATTTTCAACATCACCAATAGTGATGACACAATTTAGTACAAAAAGATTTTAATATTTGTGACCAATTTTACATGCAATCATGTTTACAAATATTCAGTATATGTACCGACCATTAATTTTATTTTATAATTTTCATTGGTCGTAACTTAATTATCAAGACGAAATAGAGAATCAGAAGGAACCCTGAACCTTGATGATAACTCTAAAACTTATTACGAGTAACAAACCAAACAAAATTAAATTGATAAACGGATGTTTTCGCCATTTTAGATTCACGATATTTAATGATTTACAGTTAATACAGATAATTGAGAGCACAAAAGTTATCTTATTTAACTGAACTTATATTTTAGGTGGAATAATATTTAACAATAATTCCAAAAATAAATCAAATGCTCAGTTAAGATAAAGTCCAATTATTTCACGACTTATCACGGGACGGACAAGCTAAACGGCGTGAACGTCTATTACTACATATTACTACGTAAGCCTATCTTATATTTGATGTGAGACTGAGTTGTGTAGTGTCGCCGTGTCTGTTTAACCTATACATTGACAGTTGCTTGAAATAACTACAAGAGAGTGCGTATGGTTTGAATATGAATGAATTATCCGTCAAATGCCTCTTATACGCTGATGATGGTCCATAAATTCGTACCCAGAAGTTATAGTGTTAAGGTAAAATAAATATTTAAGCAAACGGTCAGAAAATTGGTCCTTAGGTATCGCCACAAAATTAATGAATTAGCTGTAGTTTTCTGAAAGTAATAAATAAAATAAAGTAATAATAAAAAAATAAATAAATATTGTGGGACACTTCACACAGCGCCATCTAGCCCAAAGTAAGCTAATATCCCCTTCGGGGATAAAGGCGTGACAATATGTATGTATGTGCGTATAGACTGCCTCTGTGGCGCGGTAGGAGTGCATCCGACTGCTACGCAAGAGGTCGTGGGTTCGATTCCCACCCAGGATAAAACTTTGTGTGATGAGCACGATGGTTTATTCTGTGTCTGGGTGTTATTTATCTATAATTCGTATGTATTTAGAAATATATAAGTATGTTTATCAGTTATCTAGATCCCATAACACAAGCTAATATTTAGCTTACTTTAAGCTAGATGGCGCTGTGTGAAATGTGTCCCACAATATTTATTTATTATTTATGTAAATATTTGTTCAGACTGCGAGTATGGAATATATAACCTCAGCAAACCAGTCGGAATCACCACCACTGTCTGCCGCTGAAACTTACTTTCTATTCTCATTGTAGTCACTTTTGATCTCATAAATTATTAGTATCAATATTTTCATCTCGCGGTATCATATTTCCAGGTGGCATAATGAAGCCTTTAATGCTGCACTAGTTTTTACTTTCCTTTTATTTGACTTCCCTTTGAATCTTCCCTTATGAATTTCCACTTTATTCGGTACAGATGTACAGTTTCATGTACTTTTTACTACTATTCTTCCTACTAGTTATATCATTAGCAAGCAAAGTGTAGGTATTCTATAATATAAAGACTTGGGATCTATTTTCATCAAGTCCAGTGAAGAACGTCAACTCTGTTGACGATTTGTAATGTAACCTAAGTACCAGCACTTGGTGTACCTGCTGTGAGTAATTGTTCCAGAAATCAGGAATTTTCTGCTTTCTGAAACAATTCCTTCCCTCTCTGAAAGATCCCAAGTCTTAATATTATAGAATACCTACACCTTTCTTGCCAATGAAACAGTGAAATGAAAACAGCTATTGATCTGGGCGCAGAGTTCACTATTTTAATATTAAAAAGTTCTATTAACTACTATTTTGATAACGATTCTATTGCTATTTATTAAGAGGTAGTCTACGAAACCTATTTTGACGTTTTATAGAATTACTATAGAATAGAAATAGCCAAGTTATGATTTGTACAGTTTATACACGTTTCACGTTTCGAGTTACACGACAATGGGCTCACCACCACCAAATGCATACGGTGAAATGTGGGCGTTTAATATGCCTCTGCCTACCCCTTGGGGGATAAAGGCGTGACAATATGTATGTATGTATGTATTTATATAAAGTTCAGGCTAAACCTCTCTAAAAGGAATAAAAATAACCTGACCATAACTAGATTATTATTATCTACCCACAAGATCTCCACGCCCATTAACATTACATAAGAGTGTAAAAACCTGTTTCCTGTGAAGGTTAAACTTTATACAGTGTGATTTAGTCCCTGTGTGGGTCCAAGGTCAGAACGCCCCATACACAACGAAAACCATGACGTAATTACTATTTCCGCAGATGGTACTTTTTAGATTTTTATTGTTTCGTCTACAGACAAGGTCATTTTGTTTGCCGGCATTTTTTCTATTAGGTAATGTTTTTTTCGTGCATGTGTTAGTTTTGGTAGGAATTTGTATTTACTTGTTTTTTTTTTTGTGTATCTAACGCTGCTTTAGTGATGTTAGGTCTTAAATTATAAATTTAGTTTTATCAAACAAAATCATTTTAAAAATAGTACAATACGAGATAATTTTAATTTGTTTAATAGAATTGCACCAACTACTATTATCCATACTAATATATAAAGCTGATGAGTTTGTTTGATAGAACGTGCTAATCACAGGAAGTACTAGACGGAATTAAAAAAAAATGTTTTGTATAGCCCATTTATTGAGGAAGGCTATAGGTTATATCATCACGCTACTACCTTGGAGAGCCGAGCAGTAATTATAAATGTCGACAAAGGTCCCTACCTCAGGTGCGAGTTACATTTATTTTTCATTCAGTTTACAAAACATTGAGCTGGGTTTGACAGACGTATTCCTTGTACGTTAAAACTAACCTGTTTTTAAGTTGCCAGATGTTATAGTGAATATTTTCACTTTTGTTTCAGATTCAAAATGGCGTTTGAAGTCAACAACTGTTGCTTTTGTATCGAGCTGAGGACTGGATCCCTGATTATCGGATATCTAAACTTGGTAAGTAATACACTAGATCGGTAATTCTTTTATACTTTTTCTTAAAGGTGAATTGACGCACAGTTCGGGTTCGATTCGATTCGATTCGATCGAACGGATTGTCCACGAAAAGTGCTATACTTAGTTTGAAACACACAGTCAAATACTATACTTCGAGGAAGACCGGTCTACGCGTGTTTCCTCGACTTGTCAAAGGCGTTCGATCTCGTTTCTTATCATGTCCTGTGGGACAAGTTGAGGGGTGCGGGTGTACCGGCGGAATACACAGCTCTCCTCAGATACTAGTATGCTCACCAGACAAACAGGGTGAGATGGGTCGGTACTCTATCGGATGCGTACAAAATGCATTGTGGTGTAAGGCAAGGGGGTTAAGCTCACCTCTGTTATTTAATGTTTATATAAACCAGCTTATTGAACGACTGGGCAGCACTAATGTCGGTTGTCATATAGACGGCACATGTGTCAATAACTTAAGTTATTGACACATGTGCACGACGCACACGACATGGTGCTGCTGAGTCCTTCGATAGGTGGGTTGAGAGAGCTACTGTCGATTTGTGAGACTTATGCGAGGGTTCATGGTCTTAAATATAACTCTGAAAAAGTAAGATTATGGTGTTTAAAACACAAATACAACGGCCTCGTTATGTACCTTCAGTTTTACTTAATGGCACAGTGCTGAAAGTAGTTGAAAATTTTAAATATTTAAGCCATATTGTCACTAGTAATTTAGTGATAACACTGACATGGAGAGGGAACGCAGGGCGTTGTCGGTGGGGAGTAATATGCTCGCCCGCAGGTTTTCTCGTTGCACGGCAGAAGTAAAGGTGACATTATTTAAATCATTCTGTCAATCCTTTTATTCAAGCGCCCTGTGGGTGTCATATACACGCCGAGCTTCCAACGTCCTGCGAGCTCAATATAACAACGCTTTCAGGATGCTGTTGCGACTACCGCGACGTTGTAGTGCATCGGGCATGTTTGATGAAGCTCGCACAGATGGTTTTCAAAGCGGTTTCCATGTTACAGCGTTTGCGTAACACTCGGAACAGCATCCTGAAAATGATTGTAAACAGGCCGGAATGTCCTATACAAAGATACTGGGTGGAATTAGCAATAGGTATAAAAAGATAAGTTTGTGTTGTATCAAGTAACTAACAATACTAATGTAGAATTTAAGTACATGTCTGATATTAACCCATTACTAACAAATTTATGGACTGTACATTTACGTGTTCATGTCTGAAATAAAGATATTATTAGGTATTATTATTTTGGGGGTTGAATCTTAAAAAAACAAAGTCAGATACATATCTCACTTTATTCCGGAGGAGATGTTTATGTTTTTGTCCAATACAATGTACGACCATGCCCCCCTATATAAAATAATTTGTATTCAGCCAAACAGCAAAAACTATGTTCTGAAAATAACTCAAGTGTATCTGCTATTATTATGAGCTCCACATGAGTGAAACGAAAAGCTGTTTCGCTGTGTACAACGGATATTCGATGTTGTTAGTTTGGTTTTCAAAGTATTTATAGAACATAACAATATTCTGTTTGTAATTCCGTTGTAAAGGTAAACGTCAAGATCAGAGAAGGGATGGCAGAGGCATATTATATACTTTTCACCATATGTATACCTGTCCCACGTTATAGATGGTGAGCCTATTCCCGTGTTGAAATACACAGACGCAGGTTGTGGCTACCTGCTGTTGAAAATTTTCAAGGCGCCCATAATGCCTTCAACTAGACTTAACGACTGCCATGTTACTGGCAACCGAGACCAACGGACTTAACGTGCCTTCCGAAGCACGGTCCAAGATCAATTCATTGCTATTTAGAAATCAGAATCAGTGGCAGACTATATTGCACTCCGCATCTGCAGTTTTTGAACAGAATAATGTGCCGAATATTTTAGAATATTACCTTTTTAAGAACGGCAACACCTTATTTATGAATTTAATTTTGTTTGTTTTGTCGCTAAGAGTTGAAATCACGAATATTATGCAAATTTTAAGGGATAGATAATTTTTTAAGAAATATTGTCTTAGAGATTACAATTATATCTTTATTCTTTATATTGTTACCTACTATTAGCTGACATTTTACTGTTTTTATTGTCATGAGTTAATAGCAATCATGTCAGTCGTTGGTATTGCTGGGAAACCAACGTCTTAAAAATAGCACTAGACGACCTGAAAATGACATTAGAAAAAACACTGAATAATACTACTAAGGAGTACTCGTATTGTTCTTTCTAAATATAAGCAGAGTATAATTAGATGTATAAACAAAATGTTATAATAGATATTTTTGCAGCATATATTGAGAAAGGAATATTGAATATAAACATATATTTATTTAAAAGAACCATAATCACTATTTTTTGATGATGATATACCTACATTGTACGGTTATTAGTTTGAGTATACATTCTAGGTCTAGTCGTCATATTGTATACCTTTAAGAATGCCGTGAGGCGAAACCGGTCAGGTTTACAAAGTAAATGTTGTGGAACAGTACAAGTGGTATTATTTAATACTATTTTTTCAATTTTTTTTGCAGATCTGGAATATTATACTGACATTGCTGTTGATTTTGGGCATAGCAGCAATTGGAGCACTCATTAATACCGAAGATATGAAAGATGCGCAAGCTGCAGGAACTGTTGCCATAGCCGTTTTGAGTATCGGTCTATTATTTGTGATCTTGAATCTTATTTTCATCATTGTGCTACTGGTTGGCTTACATCAGGTACATTAATTTATAAATTAAAAAATATCCATCACGCCTTATCCCCGAAGGGGTGGCAGAGGCATATTATATGCCCACTTTTCACCGTGTGGATTTACCTGTCCCACGTAATAGGTGGTGAGCCCATTGCCGTGTTTGAAATAGACAGACGCAGGTTGTGGCTACCTGCTGTTGAAATTTTTCAAGCCGCCCATAAGGCATTCAACCAGGCTTAACGACTGCCATTTTACTGGCAACCGGGACCAACAATGTACATTAATTTATATTGTTTTATTTTCTTATTTATAATTATTTATCTATCACGCCTTACCCCGAAGGGGTATCAGAGGCATATTATATGCCCACTATTCACCGTGTGCATTCCTGTACAACGTAATAGGTGGTGAGCCCATTGCCGTGTTGAAATAGACAGACGCAGGTTGTGGCTACCTGCTGTTGAAAATTTTTCATAAAAAAAAATCTATCACACCTTATCCCCGAAGGGGTGGCAGAGGCATATTATATGCCCACTTTTCACCGTGTCGATTCCTGTCCCACGTAATAGGTGGCGAGCCCATTGCCGTGTTGAAATAGACAGACGCAGGTTGTGGCCATCCTGCTGTAGAAATTTTTCTAGCCGCCCATAAGGCCTTCAACCAGGCTTAACGACTGCCATTTTACTGGCAACCGGGACCAACAGCTTAACGTGCCTTCTGAAGCACGGAAACACTCGCAAATGTAATCACCACAAAGTGGTCACCCATCCGTGACCAGGCAGGAATCCATAGGTCACTGGGTCAAATCCGACTCGAAGGAACTCTTTTTATGTATTTAAACACAGTCAAATTTAAATAACTATAGTGCTTTTTAACTCGATTAGTACTTTTATTCTTAAAGTAATTGGGTTAACCCTAGTACCCATCTAAAAATTGTCTAACGCGACATAATTAAGAAGTACATAGGTAGGTAGGCTTTTCGTTTTTTTTTTAAGTTTACTAATACGATATACTTACGTGCTAAAAATCCAATTGCAGATGACACTCTCTGGCAAAATTTCAGTTCTGTCGGCACTCCCGATCAACCCGTAATTTATTTATATACAACAACAACAAATCGCACCTAGACCGTACTATTTGTTCTGACTTGATATCAGACTATATAGATCTGTACAATATGACCTCTATTTCGCTAATTTATGGCAACGTAGGGACTGTTATTCCATTGCCACTCTAAAAATATTGGAATTTAATTTGATAAATTCTTAAAATTAACTTCACTATGTTAGTCATAAAGACAAACATAAAGACAGGGACATAAAGACAGTAGCTTATGCTAATAGGTACTAAATAGCAGAATCGGGGCACGTTTTGCATACGTTATTACTGCACTACCGTGGCTTTCAAATACCCCATGTGAGTTCTTCAATTCACAAAGTAATTTTATGTACCAAATCTAATGAAGCTTTGTTTATAATGTTATAGTTTACTACTGTAAAGTAAATGACCCAGTTCGACTATGTATTGTTGCCTTGTGAACTTTAAGTAAATAAATTTGTTATTATTAATTATGTGTTCTATTTTTTTTTAGTACAAACGTGGACACCTCAAGGCATACCTCATCTACAACGGAATCTTCATCTTGTTCTCCATTATTTATTTCATAGTCATCATCGCCCAAGGCAATCCTGCTGGTAAAATTATCGAGAGTCTTATTAATTTGTGTAAGTTTCTTTTTCTTTATATTTTTAAGCATATATGGTGTTATTATTATTATAAACGCAAAGTTTGTAGGGTATGGATCGAATTTTGTTACTCTTTCACGTAAAAACTACTGAATAGATTTTAATGAAAGATTACAATAATATAGCTTATACATTAGAATAACACATAGGCTACTTTTTACTAAGGGATCAAGTTACTGCGGGAAACGGGAACGGGAAAACTTTACACGCGTGCAGTGCCGCGGATGTCAATTAGTTCATAAATTTATTACAGACGATTTTTTCAAAAATATTAATAGTACCCAATGTTCTTATTCAAATCTTATGTTCCTTATATTCGAAAGTGTTTTGATTGATTTTTTGTTATCTTTCATTTTAAGATCAAAGATTCAAATTACAGATCGAGAATTAGGTGGCTAAAAAAATTACTTGGAAAATATATCTTTCTTTTATTTCGTACAATAAATACATGTACTTGTACTTATTATACGAAAAAAAAACCCCAATTAACTCTTGAGCAATTGCGTGGAAAAAAAATAAGTGTGGGCAAATCCATAAGACTTGTTTCGAGTAGGGAAAAGAATCAAAACAGCTTCTATTTCGTTCCTATTACTACAAATTCTTATTTTTCGTCTATTGTTGATATTATTAACCTAAAATCTATATTTTTAAATTTTTCAGTGTTCACTATTTACTTCTTCGTGGTCATCAGAAGCTATTACTTGAAGATGAATGATGCTGCCAACAAACCAGCTGTTTACAACACAGCTTAAGAAACCTATAATCTGTTTTATTTCTATTAAAGGAATATAATTCTGATTATTATGTAACATCAAAATTATTACAACCTTAACGTGTCTTTGACTTTTGCCCTTTGTCTATTTTGCGTCAATTCGTAATCAATATTCAGGTCACGGACCTTAAAACTCCGTTGATCCATCCGAATGTTCAAAAGCACCATTAATAAACTATTCAGAAAGTAATTTCCTTCCTTAAATTTAAAATTAGTGCAATTGACCAACTATGTGGACCAGTTGGTCAATTTATCACAGTTAAAGGTCAAAGTAGCTAAATGTTATGATAATTTTATTGATAAGTGTATTTTTACAATCTGCTTTTAAGAAAGCGTTTAAAGCCATTTATATAATGTTGATAGTCAAATTAAAAACATTGTATGCGACATAATAAATTTATAACATTACTGTCAGTTGAAGCAACTATTAAATACGATAAATTTATTTTGAAGTAAAATTATTGTTGATTATATTATATTGGTGTTTGGGGCTCTACCAAGATCTTAAGGACCCAAGCGACGTCACCTGCTAGTGATGCACCAGCTGTTTAACGAAGGAGGCAACGACGAAGGGGATGTGACGGAGGCAATTGCAGGTTGGGAGATCAGACGGCAATTGCTCCCGAAAATGCTGAGAATCGAAAGCCAAATGATAGCTCTTCATAGCAACCCAATAAAAGTGAACTCCAGGATCCAAATCCTGGTAAGGTTTGGACGCAACTGGGAAGACACTTTCGCAGTGCAATAGCGTAAATATTATTTTCTATTTCAAATTTAAGATCTATAAAAACAAATATATGTACTGTTACAATTTTCAAATTTAAAATTGTGAGTTTAACATTTTGATCATGAGTTTGACATTGCATATGACATTTTTTTTTAATATGGCTTTATTCGCCCGCTTAGATTATATTTGCGCATGATACATGTTGTTTTAAATAATATAGATGTTGTTTCTAGCTTAAGTAAGTCAATATATACCTAATAGATTTGTAAGTCGATTTAAGTTTTGTAACAAAGCATTTAAATAGTTATACATGCAATATTCCATCTTTAAGAATTGCAGCAGAACATTTAGAAGTCAATAAAAACGGATGGTAGTAACCTAGAGATAGTAGTAAAAGCTGTATGTATTCACACTTTAATTTGTAATATAAAAAAATGCTTATTTTTGTTTTTTTAATACTTTTATAATACATATTGTGTAATGTCCCGAATCTTTAAAGTTGTAAACATTTTGGAGCCAGGGATACACCTTTGGCTAAGCTACTTATATTATAATAAGATGTTTCTAAAAGCATATTTCGAATTTTAATAAATCAGTCAAATTTCTTATTATGTACTTACTGAATTTATATTTACTTATTATAACAGTGTCATAAAATATTATTGGTATTAGGAATATGTTCCGATAAATCCATTCTGCTGTATTGTCGAAAATACATTTCTAACCAACTTTAAAACTGAAGGTTCTTATAGTACCTGCTTAATGTATTTTTATGTTTGTATCTTTCGTTTGTATGGTTATGTTTTAAGGAACCATTTAGATTTAATGTATCTGTTACTAGGCAAAGCATCACTGTTGACCATAATGCTTTTGTGAAAAAAAAATATTAAGATGCAATCATAATGCTATAAAATATCACACAGATATTATCATCAACAAATATTGTTAAATTAGTCTTAAATAGAAGTTATACAAAAATATCTTATAAAAGAATGACTCTTATAATGATAATAGTATTTACATAATATAATATATATTTTGGACATATTTACAATAGTATCATCAAATTAAGCTAAATATTGTGCAATAATAGCAGACATAGGAGGTACTGTATCCCAATCTATTATTATTATTATAAGAGGATTCGCAAAGCACTTGAAAGCAGATTGATATTATATTCAAATACTGTCATCGTATAAGTACCTCGAAATTGTGTAAAAATTTTAATTTCATTACTAAAATAAATATTATTAGATAGTTGTAGTTGTACATTTTATTTATTTGGACACTTTTCATAAGTTTACTGCTGAATAGGGGAAATCTGCAGTAAATTTTTAAACTAACAGTCCCTGGGTATAGATATTTTACCAAACTAGATAGTCAAATTTAAAAATAAACACAGAGAACACATTAAATAATAAAAAAAAACACTAATGTAAAAAAAATTAAAGGCAATTTCTGTGTCACAAAACTTAGCATAAGGTTTTTTTAGTATGGTACAAGTGTGTAAAGTTGGTGATTACCGCTGAGGCGCTATTGAAACCCGAGCTTTTTTTTTGTTAAAGCTATTGTATAAAGTTTTAAATAGAGAGACAATAAGTTACATTTGAGTGAAAGTTTTGTTTATTATACACGTACAAGATGAAATTTTCTATTTAAATACGAAGTTGCATGAAATAAGCAAGCAATAGGTACGTTTATTCATTTATTTGTTTTATTGAACACGATCTTTTTTGTATTGATTTTTTTTAAGAATTATGCTTCTCAATCAATGCATTAAAATAAAATCTATTATCCCACTAGTGATATATTAACAACCAAAAATACAAAGTTTGATAAAAGGTATCATTATGTACCTAATTGCGGTGAGATAAGAGTCATATTATGAGAAAGTGTATTGAAATATTCTTTATGAAACACTTACGGGGTAGATAAATCAGTAGTTATAATTGCCATGTTTTGCCGTACAATTCATTAGTAGATGTTAAGATCTACTTATGAATTGTACGGCAAAACATCATGGTGTATCCTAAAGATCTCAAAGTAGATCTTAAAAATCCTCGAGGTATATTATAAAAATCTCCAGGTAGTTCTACCTCATCGCAGATCAGAATCAAGACTTATTAAATCAGCCATGCCTTAATCAGCTTCATCAGCATTCATAAAGATAGTGTTAGCAAATAATTACACATTTTGCACAATAAAAAAATTAAATGTAATACGACCGTACCAATATTTGCATAATTATTTGTTTTAAAATACGTCTTTAATATTTTATACTGTTGGTTGATGGCACTGGAACGTGCTACACATTTTAAATAACCGGTTTCGCCTAACGGCATTCTCAAAGGCTTTCTCAAACATTTATTTGATAAACCGGTTAGGTTTATCAAATAAATGTTGCGGAATAGTACAAGTGTATTTAAAAATTCTTTAATATAACATTATATATTATTTCTGCGTTCTTCTACTATAACTATATATAATTTTAATTAATTTAATTCAAAGTGCCCGCAAATAAGTTCTACTCGCTTATAAATTCAACGTCAAACTTTGTTACCAGTAATTGGCAATTTTGAACCAAATATTTGAAGTGAAACATCTTTATTATTCACTGCCTCTGTGGCGCGGTGGGAGTGTATCTGACTGCTACGCATGAGGTCGTGGGTTCGATTCCCACCCAGGATAAAACTTTGTGTGATGAGCACTATGGTTTATTCTGTGTCTGGGTGTTATTTATCTATAATATGTATGTATTTAGAAATATATAAGTATGTTTATCAGTTATCTAGATCCCATAACACAAGCTAATATTAGCTTACTTTGGGCTAGATGATGCTGTGTGACAAGTGTCCCACAATATTTATCGAAGTTGAGAGAAATTTAATGGCTGTAAATAAAAATTGACACGTTTTTCGATTACGCGCCATGTTGTTTTGAAGTGAAACTTCTTTATCACAAGTGAAACTTCATTATCGACCTATGAGACAAATTTTATAGCTGTAAAAAATCGTCACGTTTTTCTTGATACGCACCATGTTCAAATTCAAGTGAACTTCCGATAAAAGTAAGAGTGATAATATATTTCGTTTAATAAATTTAACACGTGAGCGTGATATTCAACAGATATAATATTAACAATACTCAAGGGCTTCAGGGCTGGTGTCTTATACAAAACCGTAGTAAAGTATTCAAAAGCATGACACCACGTGCTACAATTACTTCAATTCTATTATTGTGCTGTAACTAGCTCTTGTCTTGCTGTATCGTATCAATCAGATTTGGTTACATTAAAATACGGCGTGTTGGTATTGTTTTGCTGCAATATTTATTTAACTACATATTTCGTACGAAGCAGAATCACAGGGGGGCGAGTCTACTATTGACAAACCGTAGAGTAGAACCAGAATCGCTGCTTTTAGCTGTCAAAATGTTAGTAGACTATTAAAAACGCAACTGACTAACGGCCACTGGCGCAGTACATGTTAGTAGAATTCTATCGGCCGACCGATAGCAGCATATTGGTGTAAGATTATTATAGTAGCCTAGTAGTGGCTTTCTATGGAGCGACCATTTCAATTCTATTTCGACACGATTGAAACAAGCTAATTGTAAGTCATTCACCTAGCATACTGTAATAGTGTCTATCAATCACAAATATCTGTCAACTATGTATAGTTGCTCCAATTGGCTATACACTACATGTAGACTATTCTATTATGTATGTGGTGAAAAATAAATCGATAAATAACATAAACCGCTATGTACGAACATTGATACGAACAACAGTAATGATTCATAGATAAGATTAACAACTGAAAACAAAGATAGGCTAAAAATACATATTAGGGCTGTCAGTTTTACGGTGCGTCCGGCAACAGACAGATAGGCAAGGACCGTGTGGTTTGAACCGGTTCGATTTCGCATGACATTAGAGGTGATTTCATCACCATCATTCATTCATAAAAAAAGGGTTTTCAGTTTTTATAACAATTGCGTAGGAACTTAGGACAATAGTTTTTTTTTTCCTTAACGCTGTGAAATATCATTACGGAAAGAGTATTTTTGCTTTTTGATATCTAAGTGCATAGCCGTTTTTATTCGCTAGAGGACTTTTTTTTATATAAAGAGGATGCTACTTTATGTAGATTCACTTTAGCGATTACGATTAGCTAATGAGCTAATAAATAAGTATACGTCTTAAACTTCTACAATACTTATTCTAAGAAAAGAATCCACTGATTTTTCTTAGACTCTGAATAACTGAATAATTACTCTTTGTTATTGTGTTCTAAAGTCAAAACACTAAACACTTATTGTTTTCACTTATCACTACACTAATTCAAAAGGTTTAGTTCTTTTGAGTCTTCTTTTTAGGTCCGACCAATCAAGGAGGTGGATAGCCTCAGGATTGACATGATAATGAAGTCTCTTTTCGTGAGCTTCTGCTAATTGCTGGACAAATTTGTCTACAGGGTCCACTTGTAGGTTCCTTTGGAGTTCATTGTTTCGAGAGGAGTTCATTGTTTCGAGAGTACCAAGGAGAAAGTTAATACTTTTTTTTTAGAAATCGCTGAATTCCGGTTCGTGCAGCCCCAAAGCTGTACACCATACGTCCACACTGGCATGAGGACTTGTTTGTAGATAAGAAGTTTGTTGCAAATTGACAAGCTAGAATTTTTTTTTCAAGCAGCCAATATGTGTCTTTATATCGTATTCTAGCTCTTCTCGCTTTTTCTTAATGTGAGCCTTCCAGCGCAGCTTCGAATCAAGCGTCATACCGAGATATTTTGCTATGTTTGCATATGGAACTATCTTTAAAAATTTTGATATATATGGAGAAGTATTGGGGAGCTTTGTTGGTAAAATCGATTTGAACCGATTTCTATTCATTTAAGTAGATACGCCACTATTGAGCCCATTTAAAAACATTAATGACTGTTTTTTGCACATTTTGCACTGCTTCCTTGTTTCCCGTCGACATTATGGCGGTGTCATCGGCAAAGGTTGCAATGGTGCTGTTTTCTAATTTTGGAATATCACAAGTGTATAGTAGGTATAAGACCAGCCATAACACGCTTCCTTGCAGAATTCCTGCTTTTATTGTCCTAAGTTCTGAATAAGCATTTTCCTGCCTTACCCTAAACATCCTGGAAGAGATATAGGATTTTAAGATTGTTACAAACGGTGTAGGCAGCATTGTCAAATGCCTGCGCGACATCCAGGAACACTGTTGAGAATACTTTTTTCTCTTCTAATCCATTTTCTATAATTTTTGTAATTCTGTGTACTTGGTCTATTGTAGAGTGTTTCTCTCTACAGCCAAATTGGTGGTTGGGTATAAGAGCTTTTCGATTAAGTATAGGTTTCAATCTATTGAGCAGAAACTTTTCGAATACCTTAGATATGATGGGCAGGAGAGAGATTGGCCTATACGATGTCTCACCTGACTTGGCAATCATGATGAGTTCAGCCACCTTCCAAACAGCAGGAACATACTTTAATCTCAATGCTGCATTGATTAGATTCGTCAACTTTACCAATGCATTTTGTGGGAGATGTTGCAGGACATGACCTGTAATAAGATCATAACCCGGGGAGATTTTGACATGCATGGATTTCCTTATTTCGGTTGCCACTTTTTTTGGTGTTACTAATTTTATTACCATCGTTTCTGGTTCGTATGTTTGGTGCGGCCAGTCTTCCAACGGCCCATCGTTTGGGTGGAACATTGACTCCAAATGTCGCTCAAATCTTTGGGCCTTTTGCTAATTACTAATTGTCCATTTACCACTTTTTTCCCTTATTGGAGGGATTATTATTATTATTTTCTTGTTGGGGATGTAGGCAACGCCGAGCGAACGATCCGACCGCATGTCTTGCCGCCCACTTCGCTCATTTTCCCGGATCTCCTCCTTGCGGCTTGGATTGGGTATCCCAGCAGTCTTCAAGGCGCCCCGTCGAACCTTCTTGTTTCCTTGCAGAAGCTTACTATCTGATCCACCTTCAGATGTTCTATATCTTCTTTTCCTAGTTTGTCTGTGCCCATAATATCCCATCTTGTTAACGAATACATGGGACACTCAGCTAGTAGGTGGAATTCGGTTTCTTCTTCCTCTATGCATTCCGGGCATAATTGGTCATCCATTACTCCTATCACTTTTAGGTGCCTGTTGAGGCGATAGTGCCTGTGATGATCTCTATGACAAGTCTCATATTTGGTTTGGTAAATTTGACAAGTCGGCTTGTCCTTTTCGCATCCATTCCTCTGATGAAGATCTTCGACTGTATCATGCCTATCGAGGACCTGCATCTAAGGTTGGTTTCTACTGTTATGCTTCTGCTAATTACTCCTTTCGTGATTTAAAATTGTTTAGCAATTGGAAGCCATGGCGATCACGCATTCGTCAGCCCCTTCCCGGGCTAGTTTGTCTTGTTCTTTGAAGTGATTTCTTGCTCTCCTTGACTGTTGCCGACATTGTTTCCATTTGCACATTGTATATGCACACCGGAGCCAGAGAGCTTAGTAGATACCTTTCTAGAGCCGTCAGTATAGTGATGACACTTTCGGTGCCTTCCATCTGCCAGCTCTCTCTTTGTCCTATATGTATTCTTTACTTTTTGTCAAAAACCCTCTCCTTCTTGATTAGGTCATTGTTAGAGAGGATCATTGACAATTTATCCTCGTATTTCTTATTGATACTAGCATGTCCGCCATCTTGAGGATTACCTCTCTATAGGCCCACACTTTTCAATTTAAACCATTGTTCAATTGCTTTCTTTTAAATTTCTAGATCCAGACGATGGAGTCCCATTACGATCTCTTATTGGAGGGATGGGCAAGATAGATGTTTTATAGTTATTCATCGTCTTCCAAAGTGAATACTTTCCTGAGCGGTCACTGGTCAGCCTTTCCAATGATCTTGAAATTGATTCATCTTTATGGCCTTTGATGGTTCCTGTCAACGTTTTAATTAGGTTATTTAGATTTTTTTATCGGTAGGTGATCTTGTGTATTGCCATTTCATTCTTTATCTTCTTTTCTTTACTATAAAATCTATAATTTTCTTAGGATATGAGTTACCTTTACTTTTTATCGTAATTACGGGCGTGTTTTGCCATGCTGATTGTCCAAAGTAAATTTATTTACTTCACAGTCCAATTGATCTGCATTTCTGAGTGGTACATTAAGTTGACTTCTAGCTTCTAAATCAATTTGAAAACTTTCCCAGTCTGTTCTCCTATTCACTAACGTATGGGAATTTTCTAGGTGGATAATATTTTCACCAAGATTTCAAATTATTGGAGAGTAGTCTGAGTTTATATCAAAACCTTCTTCAATAGTCATAAGGTTGATGAGATGTTTTTAAAGATGAAAAAATCTATTAGATCAGGTATTCTGCCTGGATCCGTTGGAAAATAAGTAGGTTAACCAGTTACATTACGTTGCATTTAGTTTCTTTCATAGCACGTATTAGCTCTCTTTCCTTCGATGAAGTTAATCTTGAACCCCAATATGTATTATTGGCATTAAAATCACCTCCGAGAATAAATCTGTTGCCAAGTTTATGCAGTAAATTTAGTTATTCCTCTTTTTTGTTCGAGTGTTTTGGTGGGCTATATATAGTTGAATAATTAAAAGCATATCGTTTAGTTTCAAAGCATACTGATATAGCTTGTATAGCACACTCTTCGTAAATCATAGTTTGGTAATGGGAAATAGTTTGTTTTATGACCACAAAACTGCCTCCCTTTGCACTGTTGCTGGGATGTACAGCGTGATATGATTTTCTATTATCGACCTAAAGGAATATCCTTTAGGTCTATAAAGGACTGTTTGGTAAAATGAGACTCGAATATCAGACACACGTCGATGTGTTCTTTGTCTAGGACAACTTGCAACTCATATTGATGGTTGAGAAGGCATTCCAAGTCATGATTTTTTAAACTTTACTCATTATTGTTGTCTAGCTACAGCTTTGTTAGCGCTATTTTTAGTGGTCATTCACAGCGGATTTTATGGAGACCTTCGTCAAATATATAGCATGAGTTCCAATACTTTGTTAAATTTTTCATCGATATCCGTGTTTACATTATGAGTCACCTTTTTACCACTAGTGATTTGAGCATAGGGTGCATTTTTTGTTGTTACATTTGATTTGCCGTATGCGCAAGGTTGCGATAAATACGTGACCTTAATAGATTTTGTTGTGTTTGCATCACTAGTGTGTCTCTGCAAAATGGGTTTTCTTTATTAACATTTTATTTTTAAAATTTTGCAGCTTCTTTGCTACTAAACATCCCTTTTTGTTAGCAGAATGAGGTTCTCCACAGTGTATACATTTAGGTTCCTCTGTTGCGGGCTTCTGGCAATCTTTAGTTAAGTGCTTGCCAGTACATTTAACGCACCTTGCTTCTTAGGAGCAATATTTTTGTGTATGACCGTAGACTTGGCACCTTTTGCATTGCGGTATCAATTTGGGGGTCTTTAAAGGGTGTATTTCCACTTTACACAACCAAAAATAACTAAACTAACTATCTTCACGCTGTATCCCTGACGGGGTAGTCAGAGAGGACAGATCGCCAGGCTTCGCGATCCATGCATACTTCTTTCGCTTCTTCGAGATTCATCAATCGCTTCATACACGCACGTCTGGGTATCCGAGTACTTTTGACCTTTCCGTTTTTGAGCAATCTGCTCACGTGGTCTTCATATGTAAGTCTCGGCCTTCCCTGACTCCTTCTACCCTCTACTTTTGAACAATATATATTCTTCGTCAATCGTTCCTCACTCATTCGTTGGACGTGTCCAAACCAACGGAGCACGCCCTTTTCCAGCTTAACGCTGACACTTTCATTCAAACCTGCCATATTGCGTATCACTTCGTTACGTATTCGGTCGGCCAAGGTAACGCCGCACAATTTTCGAAGTGATCGCATCTCCACAGCATTCAATTTACTTTCATGCATCTGCTGACATACCCAGGTTTCACTATCGTAAAGCAAAGTTGGCACTAGCACTGCGTTATGAATCGCCATTCGTGCTTCTTTTACGATGCTTTGTCGCTTTACTAACTGGGACAAAGCACCGTTAACTTTGTTTCCGGCAGCTACTCGCCGTTCTACATCCGAATCACATCTTCCATCCGCGCTAAACATACTTCCTAAATACACAATTTCATTCACTTGCTCTAGACGTTCCTGGTTTACTCTAATCTCGCATTTAGTTCTTACGTCACCTCTTTCAAATACTAGAACCTTAGTTTTACTTGCATTCAAGCGAAGACCCTTACTTTCACACCCCTCTTTCATATTAGTGACTAATGCCTGTAGGTCGGCTTCTGATGAGGCCATGAGCACCGCATCATCAGCGTACAGCAGACAGTTTACTGTAAAGTCACCCAAATTCACACCCATATTAAAATCTTTCAACTTCTGTAGGCAGCTGTCCAGATACACTATGAACAGCCAGGCGGACATGACACATCCCTGTTTGACGCCAGTACAGACATCAAAAAGAGGTGACACATCCCCCCCTACTCGCACGCAAGCCTTACAGTCCCTATAAAGCGACTGTATTGCCCGCAGTAGCGAGCCGTCCACACCATATCCTGGCAGCAAGTCCCACAGCGTTTCTCTCACAACGTTATCAAATGCTTTCTCTAGATCCACAAAAGCGCAGAAAACCTTCTGGCTAAGAGCCAGAAACTTTTCCGCGATCATGCGGAGAGAAAACACTTGATCCATGCAACCTCTTCCACGTCGGAATCCGCATTGAGCCTCCCATAAATACCTTTCAGACTTTTCTTGCATTCGTGCCGTTATAACCTTTGCATACACCTTACTAGCTAAGCTGACCAAGCTGATCGCCCTGTAGCTGGAGCAGTTTAGGCGCGAGCCTTTCCCAACAACCAAAAATACTTTTTATGTTAGCATGAATAAGTTGAGGGGCTCCTTGTTCTTCCACCTCAGTTAATTCACTGCAGCCTCTATTTTGTAACCTTTGTGTTGGAGGTCCTCATAAAATCCTTTTTGGTGTAGATTTTTGGCAACTTATCTATCATGCTTATTTTCATAAGAGTGCCATAAGCAATTATTAGGGGAAAAGTGTTTGGTAATCAACCTGTAACTTCTTCGTCAATTGCATTCACCTTGACGGCGCCCCGCTTAACATTTTGACAGTAAATGGGTCACCTGATAAACCTTCTACCAAAAAGTCGTAGAGTTTTTGGTAATTTTGGATGCCGTCCCTTATCACTAGTGGTGGCAAAGGAGTCTTTTTAGAATTAACCTGGCTCGCATCGCTGTTAGATGCTAATTTGGATGGCGGTGAGGGAATTGTGTTGAGTTTCCTTTTTTCCTTTTTTTTTGACACGAACTCCATTTCTTAGGCTAATTCGTCCGCATCTGTGCAATATTCTACACTTTTTGAGTAAGAACTTTCAGTTGCTTGTTTAGTGACAGTTTGGGGGACTTGCTGTTGTTGCAAAAGTTGCTCTCTAAAGCTGGTTTCTCGTTGCGATAATAGTTAAACAGCAGATGCTCATTTTCTGTTTTTAATTTAACACTCGGAGATGAAGCCATTTCGAGCACGTCACTTTGTACACTTTGTTAACGTCACACGCAGAAGTGGGCCATGATGACGCGCACTGCCGACAGTGGGCACCAGTAGCGGCGCGGGCGGCGCTACCTATGCACTTTTATCACGCACGAATTAGCACTAGAGTGTTACGTTCTACACGTCTGCTTTGTTTGGGATTACGAACTCGTACGCTAGAGGATAAAGTACATTGAATTTAGAACATAAAAACTAACTAACTATTACGCTGTATCCCTGACGGGGTAGTCAGACAGGACAGATCGCCAGGCATCGCGATCCATGCATACTTCTTTCGCTTCTTGCGCTTCAATCGCTTCATACAGGCACGTCTGGGTATCCGAGTGCTTATGACTATTCTGTTTTTGAGCATTCTGCTCACGTGGTCTTCATATGTAAGTCTCGGCCTATCCTGACTCCTTCTACCCTCTACTTTCGCACAATAATATTTTCTTCGTCAATCGTTCCTTACTCATTCGTTGGACGTGTTCAAACCAATGGAGCACGCCCTTTTCCAGCTTAACGCGGACACTTTCATTCAAACCTGCCATATTGCGTATCACTTTGTTACATATTCGGTCGGTCAAAGTTACGCCGCACAATTTTCGCAGTGAGCGCATCTACACAGCATTCTTTAACATACCTACTTTCATGCATCGTCTGACATACCCAGGTTTTGCTACCGAAAAGCAACGTTTTTTGACATCCCTATTCAGAAAACACACACATTTAAAGGAAACGATAAGATATATTATGTCAACTCACACACATATACATAGCTTTTAGTTATTGGTATAGCGCCTGATATGTTATCCAGCAGTAACATAGTATAGCGGTATTCATACGCGTAAAACAAAAAGAACAGATTTATCAATTTCGAGGAAGTACCTAATCCGTTCAGTAGGGATTCCCTCAGTGAGTTCTAGACCACTTTAGTTACAATCAGTCACTAGCGGTTAAAGCCTCATACGAAGAGACATATTAAACTGACTTGATATATCATAAATAAATTGGAATTTTTGAGTTTTGAGTGTCACAAAGAACGTGAGTACTAACTATTGTTTTTTTTAATTTGCTTATAAGTTGTGAACACGTATGGTTCTTCGAGTGGCAACTGAAAAGGCTCTCTCAGGCCTGAAAACTACGTGTCAATAGCAATTCTAGTTATGAAAGATCCTCAATCTCTGATTAGTTCATATTTACAATCAAAATATTGTCACGCATTTAGGTAGATAGAGGCATACTATACGCCTACATTTCACCGTATGCATTATTGTCCCAAGTAACAGGTGGTGAGCCCATTTCCGTGTTAAAGTTCAGGCGCAGGCTGTGGCGACCTGCTGTTGAAAGTTTTCAAGCCGCCCATAAGGCCTTCAACTGGGCTTAACGACTGCCATTTTACTGGCAACGGGGACCAACGGCTTACCTTCCGAAGCACGGAAACGCTCGCAAATGTAAATGCCACGCAGTGGTCATCCATCCAAGGACCAACTATATATAATGTTGCTCAACGCAGTGATCGTTTACAGAACACTGAGTTACCGAGGTTACGAGAGCTTCATATTTACGCGCTAAATTTATAAAACATTTATCGTTATCCCGTTCCGGTTTCCCACAGGAACTTATTCCCGGGATAAAAAAATACCTATGTGTTATTCTGATGGTAAGTTATATTTTTGCAAAGTTTTATCAAAATTCTTTCAGTAGATATTCCGTGGAAGAGTAACAAACATCCATACTTACAAACTTTCGCGTTTATAATATTAGTAGGATTTATTTTGTACAAGTTATGTCTCCAATATTAATACAAGTTCGTATTTAATTTTGTGATGTGGTTTTCCCGTTAGTAATAATAAATCTTTATTCATTTAGGTCACAAAGTAACACTTATGAACGTCAAGAATATTGCTTCTACATTTACATTTACTGCCAGATTCGCAATGCAATAGGTAGAGCCTGAGGAAGAACCTGGCAATAAAACTCATGGCCACTCTTTTCTAAACGCCAGTAATTACATTCGTTTGATTAACATGATATTTGACCAATTATATAGTACTCGTTTTATTAAAAAACTTTCAAAGTTCTACCAGCCTCATAAAGTGTGTGCTACATGTGTTAATGTATCTTAGAGTAAGTGCATTGGGCAGTGCAAAAGAAAAAGTTCTTTTAAATTATTTTAAAATACAACACACAAATTGTTATTGTTATCTATGATAAATAAAGATATTTGAAAAACAAAACAACTCGTTTACACAGGAACTTGATCCCGGAGTAAAAAGAATTCTGTGTTTACTCAATGTATAAGCAATGTTTCTTAGAAATCTATTGAGTGGTTTTTCCGTGAAAGGTTTTAATAGTTGTATGATGAGAATTTTTATAATCTTATTGATAATTTCTTTTATTATGATTAAGAAGCATAATGTAACCTACTTGACAGACAATATATATTACAGTACAAATATAATAGAGGAGTGCTTATTCCTACACTTATGCATGGTAGTGAAAGTTGGGTGTGGCCGGAGAAGCATAGCCACTGCAAAGTTCGCTCAACGTTCGCGCTGCCAGAGCAGCAGCATTTTTCGTAATTAACCTATGACCTAATTAACTAAAATCGTGAAATCTTGAAAACTATAATATCTAGACAAAAAATTTAAATAAATAAATATCCATCACGCCTTATCCCCGAAGGGGTGGCAGAGGCATATTATATGCCCACTTTTCACCGTGTGGATTCCTGTCCCACGTAATAGGTGGTGAGCCCATTGCCGTGTTGAAATAGACAGACGCAGGTTGTGGCTACCTGCTGTTGAAACTTTTTAAGCCGCCTATAAGGCTTTCAACCAGGCTTAACGACTGCCATTTTACTGGCAACCGGGACCAACGGCTTAACGTGCCTTCCGAAGCACGGAAACGCTCGCAAATGTAAATGCCACAAAGTGGTCACCCATCCGACGACCAGCCATAGTGAAAGTTGCGTACCTCAGTGATCGTTTACCGAACACTGAGACCGCGGGGCCACGAGCGCTTCTATAATATCTAGACAAAAAATTTAAACTACTGAAAAATCGTAAAATATATAGGTAAAGATAAAACTTATAGCTATAATAATTTGGAATTTTAATCATAATTAACTGATATATTGGTATAAATACGAAAGAGTAGGTTAAAAAATAAATAAATGTTATTTTTCAGAAATTTGCTACTTATCCGAAAAACTAATATAAAACACTATTATTTGTTTCACATAATCAAATTCCTGGAATTATAACGATTAAAACGATATATGACACTAATAACTTATAATTATTCTTACTAAAACGTAACTTAATATAAACTAACTAACCATCTTCACGCTGTATCCCTGACGGGGTAGTCACAGAGGACAGATCGCCAGGCTTCGCGATCCATGCATACTTCTTTCGCTTCTTCGAGATTCATCAATCGCTTCATACACAAAAAAATAAATAAAAAAAACATAAAAAATGGCGGAATAATGGCCGCCGTCAATGTTTATATCGTGTTTACTTTTAATTTTGAAATTGTGACATGTAGATATTAAACCTCTGATACACGGGCATTTTATCCACGATTGTAATGGTATGAAATTCATTCATTCGTGCTGTAGAAATAATAAGTCTGCGAAGTATAGCTGGAGTGAAGTTGATGGACAAAAAAATTAACACCGCGATAAGGGAACATTGCGGTATGACATAAGATGAAGTGACTAATATAGAAAATGGGATGCTTAGATGATTCGATCACATGAAACAGATTGATGAAAATAGACTGACGAAGCTGATTTATCAGGAGACATTGAATGGGCAAACTGGTAGGGTCGACCTCGGCGTACATCAAATAGAAGATCTTTTGGTTACGAGAACCGCTAACCGGCTAACGTGAAACCTTATGAAAGTAGAAGTGAAAGTTGTATGCCAGAATTTTAAGCTGTAGTCTCTAACTACCCCGATGGAAGACAAGCGTGAAAATATGTATGTATAGGTACACATTTAACACCTTACAGTCATTGAACTGAAATTACTAGTGATGGGCTCTTAAATTTATGATTTGTACCTAAGAGTCTTAGGTACAAAAAAAATAGGTTTCAAATGTTATACTTATACTGTACTGTAAAGTGTGATTGTGAATAGTAATGACTAGTTGATGCCGGCAGCTCCGTTCCAACGGTCAAGTGTTCCCGTTCCTTTTTTCCACAGGAACTTTGTCCCTGAATAAAAAAGTAGCCTATTCTTATGTAAACTAGGATGTACAGTGCCTTCTTTTTTTTTTAAAGTGTGGACAGCCAGTCGTATGTCATGGCGGATTCGAACCGGCTAAGATCACACGGTCCCTGCCTGTCTTTGTTTTTTTTTTTGACGTGCGGAAATCCCCTCGGATGTCATACCGGACACGAACCAGCTAAAACCATACAGTCCCCGCCTAACTGTCTATTGCCGGACGGCCCGGGTAACTACTCGGAAAGAAGTCCTAAAGATTTTCCTTTCAGTAGTTCTTCATGTAAGAGTAACAAACATACATCCACTCGTCCAAACAAATTTTCACGTTTATAATATTAAAAGTATGTGTACCCAAGAAATTAGTCAATAAATATAGTTAAATTCCGACCCGGTTACTCACGGGCCCCTTCTCAATCTTAAAATGCATGTATAATATATATGTATTGCTATTGCACAGCCTTCCTCTTGAATCACTATGTCTATTGATGCAATCTGCAGTAAAATCCATTGTGTTATTTAAAAGATCTAAACGTACAAACATACAGACAGCGGGGAGCGTTTTACATACATATTGTGGGACATTTTTTTTTTACACAGCGCCGTCTAGTCCAAAGAAAGCTAATATAAGCTTGTGTTATGGGATCTAGATGACTGATAAACATACTTATATATTTCCAAATACATACATATTATACATAGGAAACACCCAAACTCCGAAACAAATATTTGTGGATCACACAAATATTTTTCCGACCCGGGAATGGACCTCGTCGTATACACTATCACTGCGCCACCGAGGCAGTAAAAAAGTTTCATTTAATTCTGAGTAAAGTTAAAGCCTTGTTTGCGTGTACGTATCGAGCATTCACTTATTGACGAGGAAAACTCTAACAAAAACTTTGTCAGTCTAATAAGTACATAGTGACTCACATACAAGATACTATGTGAAATATATCTAGTATAAATTCGTATAATTATGTTGTCTATTTTTATCAGTCACGCCTTCATCCCGGTGGCAGTCATATTATACACCCCCATTTGAACATATTGTCATATTGCCACGCCTTTTTCCCCGAAGGGGTAGGCAGAGGCATACTATACGCCCACATTTCCCCGTATGCACTTTTGTCCCACGTAACAGGTAGTGAGCCCATTGCCGTGTTGAAATGGACAGCCGCAGGTTGTGGCGACCTGCTGTTGACGGCTTAACGTGCCTTCGTAAGTACGGTAACGTTCGCAAATGTAAATGCCACAAAGTGGTCATCCATCCGACGACCAGCCAGAGAGAGTTCAGAGAAAGTTGCTTAACGCAGTGATCGATTACAGAACACTAAGTCCGCGGAGCCACGAGCGCTTCACACTTCACTTTTCAATGTAAGCATTAATTCTTTTGTCATGTGACGATGTGCTGTTGAAATGTTTTCAAGCCTCCCATAAGGCCTTCAACTTGGTTTACTAAATGCCATGTTACTGGCTGTTACGTGGATACATCTCTACGACACTAGGTCGGTGATACCCCATCTTTATTGTCATTTATTCACTCACTTGGTCCACGCGCTGCATGGAGTCGACTTGTCTGATATTTATAGGTAATTACTGAGGGTTTGAATGTAAGAGCCATCGCCACAACACTGGCAATCGGGACCAACGGCTTAACATGCTACCTGAAGCACGGAAACGCTTGGAAATTGAAATATCAGCCATATTACCAGCCATAGCGAAAGTTGTTTACAGGGCACTAAGTTAACGGGGCCAAGGGCACTTCAGTTTATTTCTACTGATTAAATCTGAACCCGGAAGCGAAAGGACATCATATAAGTCCACCGGCAGAGGGGGATTATAGAATATCTAGAGTAGATGGTTTACTGAAGCCCCGCTCTTCCTGCCATACAGACTTATACACTGCAACACACCTGCTAAAGAGAAATGAATACTGATTGCAGTTTTACCAAGGAAAAAATAAATCTGGACCCAGAAGACAGTGCTAATTACACAAAGATATTTGTCAGTTTCAAAGCGAGCTCTGTAAATTAGAGTAAGAACCCCAGCATTAAGGGCCGTATTCCAGAACGTTTCTCAATACTCAAGAAGCACTTGAGAGTAGTATTTATAAGGCGAAAACTAGCCTCAAGCGTTTCTTGAGTATTGAGAAACGTTCTGGAATAGGGCCCTAAGATTGTCTGTGGGCGCGAGTGAGCAGGAACGAACAAGATTCCTCGCTTTGTGCTCTTTGCTCAATTTAATTCAAATAAAACTTTAACTTTATGTTTTCCTTGTTGCTTGTTATGTAGGTACCTATTAATTGTGCTAATATAATTAATAGAATAATAAAATATTAGGCACATAATTACTAATTGGTACGATGATTAATACGTTTATTTGCAGGATATTTATTTAATAATTGTTATTTTAGTTCTGTAAACGATCGATGCATTAAGGGACTTTCCCTATGGCCGGTCTCCGGCTTTATAACTACTTTATGGCACTTCTATTCATGAGCTTTTTTGTGCTTCAGAAGGCAAGTTAACCGTTGGCCTCGGGTAGCATGGCAGTCGTTAACTTGAAAGCCTTATAGGCGGTTTAAAAAAAATTAAACAGCAGGCCACTACAGCTTAAGTCTTTCCATTTCAACACGACTCCATAGCTCACCACCTTTTGCGTGGGACAATAATGCTTACGGTGGAATATGGGCGTATCTCATGCCTCTGCCACCCCTTCAGGGATAAAGGCGTAAATGATAAGTAATAAAACTGAAAATGTAATTAAGAAGAAAAAACATTATTGCTCGTTATAGATAATTTACACAGAACAAATTAATGTGCTCATCATACGAAGAGGTTTGTCCTGGATGGAATTTGATCACACGACCTCCGATTTGGTAGGCAGATTACTAAATATTAGAGCAGGAGTCATTTTAGTCTCCATTCAGAATGCATAAATTATTCGATATTTAACTTTTTTTATACGTATGGAAATCCCCATGGACACCATACCGGACTTCTACCGACTACTCCCGGCCAAGGGTAGATTTCGATCTTCCCATGGCCGGTAGTCCCTGATAAGCCCTCGAAAGGATTACCTATGGTTTTTTACACAGTCTATATCACTCAAACTTATAGGTCACTTGTATCATTACAGAACAAATATGCCACTGGAAGTAAACAACTGCTGCTTTTTCATCGAGTTAAGGACCGGTTCACTGATAATTGGCTACTTGAATTTGGTAAGAACATTTTTAAATCTATCTTCATCTTAGAAACAAATTTGGAAAGCAATTAAGTATGCTTTTTTTTCGTGTGGAAATCCTCATGGATGCTATGCCGGACTCCTACCGACTAAAAACACACGTTTCCGTTCCATCTGTCTATAGCCAGGAGACCCGGGTCATATTGTCCGCTACCGCAGGCTCGTTCAGGGGTTTTCGGGTTTAATCGCTTCTTTGGGGAGTGTAACTATATTCTAAACTAAATAGTTGACGCCCGCGGCTCCGCACGAGTGGTGAAGTATTTCCGTTTCCTACAGGAATTTGTTCCCGGGATAAAAAGTAGCCTATGTGTTAATGTGATGTATAAGCTATATTATTGTAAAGTTTCATCAAAATCCATTTAGTAGATTTTGTGTGAAAGAGTAACAATCATCTATCCATACTTTCAAATTCTCACGTTTATAATATTAGTAGGATTTAAAGTGATTTTTTTTCAGTCTTAACGCGTCAGAGGCTTTACTAACTAGACTATCGAAACCCACTTAAAACTGTCAAATTAATCCACCTCTTTCCGCCTTAAGGCACTTGCACTTAGCAAAGTTACACGGAATTGCACCTATGATCTTTCCATGTGTGATGATACCTGCCTAAACATTAGAAACAATTTTGAAAAGCAATTAGCTAACTACCTATATCTTAAATATAGCCTTAAGATGGAAAGAGGTGGATTAATTAATAAAAAAAGAAATTAAAAAAAAGAAACTAAAGCTATCTTCACGCTGAATCCCTGATAGGGTAGTCAGAGAGGACAGATCGTTAGGCTTCGCGATCCATGCATACTTCTTTCGCTTGTTTCTTTCTTTCGTTGGACGTATCCAAACCAACGAAGCACGCCCTGTTCCAGCTTAACGTTGACACTTTCATTCAAACTTGCCATATTGCGTAACACTTCGTTACGTATTTGATTAATTAATAATTATAGTAATATAAAAATGGTAATAAGTATAATTTAATGGACAGAATTTGTAAAAAGAAAGGATTCTTACTAAGTCAGTGTTGCACAGTAGTTGCCACGCATTGCCACGTCAAGTACAGCACGATAGGTCAAAAAATAGTTACGATTTAAAACAAATTTTAAATGAAAAATAATATTATATTATAAAGTCATAAAAGTATATCAACACAATGGTGGACAAATATGTGTGGCGTATGCGGCGACCTCGATTATTCGCGATTCCTCACGCTAGAACCATTTTGCTTGACAAGGCGCTTTTAATGCGCATTATGCGTAGATTAAACCTTGTAACGTTGAGGGGGTAGGCTGGGGTAAATTTAGGGTGACTTGCGCACAGAGATGAAGGAAAGGTGCATATTGCAAGTACATGAGCATATATTAAGCAAATTTGACGTAATAGAAAGCAATGAGAAGGTAGGAATTTAGAAAGAAAGTAAGCTAAAAAGTTATTAGAAGAGGGGCGGGTTCGGTAGGCGAGATCGTTGAGACGTGTCCCAAGATAAATGGGAGACGTCACCATGTCGAGAAGCTGCAGCAGAGAAGGCGCGAGGACCGCCAGTGTGGCCCGTTATATCTATAAGGCGCTGCGGAGGACGTAAGGTCGCAGGGACAAGGCACCGCTCCTGGCTCGCGCGCTGGGCCGTAGGTAGCCATGACGTCACAACTTAGTTTCCGATAAAATTGATATATTTTATTGTTCTTCCTCTGAATTTATCATCGTTACTTTAAGCATATTGTGTTATCCAATATAAATTTAAAAGGTAACCACACTGTTGTACTGGGGAATACCCTGTAACGATAGTGTATTGTGTGTGAAATCTATATTAATAAAATTACGTGTGCCTCACTCATCTATCAACGTCCAGCCGAAACCCTTGCACTGAGGAATAAGAAATTTTTAGGGTAAACTACCCTTATAATGTAGGCACCCACTAAGAAAGGATTTTTCAAAATTCTATGCCTAAGGGGGTAAAATAAGGCATAAATAGTCGTATGAAAGTTCTTCATTTTCGAAGTTAGAGACATGAAATTACGTATACCTATTTCTCATTACTAAGACTTTTTTGAAATTCCAGCCCTAAAGGGGTAAAATAAGGGACAAACTTTTGTATGAAAGTTCAACATTTTCAAAGTAAGAAACATAAAATTACGTACACGTGTTTTTGGTTACAAATAAATGGGTACGTATTTTGCAGTTTTGCCTAATTTTACCTATAAAGGGGTAAACAGAGGTTCTAAGTTTCTATGGGAGATTCTTCATTTTTATAGATAGCAACACCAAACTTCGCATATGTACCTACTCCTGATTAATAATAAATAAATAAATACACAAAACAATCTTTCAGTCCACCACAGTCACCTACATAAGATTGGTGATTCTTTCCAGAGTTACTGTATACACTTTTCAACAAGCTTCCCTGTGACCTTAGAGATTTGCTACTAAATAAATTCTTCTTCTTTTCGTGTCACTAACAAACCTAAATTGTTTTGACCCAATACTTAACTACAAGAATAGCATTTTCAGGGGGCCGAATCTACTATTGACAAGCCGTAGAATAGAACCACAATCGTTTTTTAGCTGTCAAAATGTTAGTAGACTATGAAAAATGTAGCTGACTAGAGGCCACTGGCGCGGTACGTGTTAGAAAAATTATATCAGCCGAGCGATAGAAGTCTATGGAGTACGATTGTAATAATAGACTACGAAAAACTGTCAAAATTGTAACGTTTGTTTCTATTGAGCGACGATTTAGATTCTATTTCGACACGATTGAAATAGCCGTCTCGGCCCCAGTAGCATTGATCGCGGCTCGTCTCGCAGCTTATCTCGTGGCTCGCGCGAGATTGAAAATAGGTATAGTATAATGGATTTCCATTTGTCACGATGATTATTTGGAATCAACGCCAATACTAACTATTCGAATTTTTTACATGTCTGTTTTGTACGAACTTGAGAGATAAGATGGTTTTCACTGGGTTTTGTTTTATCAAATTTCGTTGATAAATTATTTTGTGTTTTGAAGCGAATAATAAATGTGCAGGAAGCAAAATAAATATTTATGGACCGCGAAACCTGGCGATATGTCTTCTATGTCTTGTCCGTCAGGGATACAATGCGAACATAGATAGTTGGTTAATTATAGGGTGAATATTCTGTAGGATGTACACCTAGTTGCCTTTCAGGTCTCCCGCTTTGCAAAGGAGGGAAGAGGCGTTAATTATTTTTTCCAACTCCTTCAAACTATATTCTGATTGATTTCAATGTGAATTTAAATTTTAAAGTGCCAATTTTTTTAAGTCAAGACCTATTCTCGAACCAGCGTCTTCTGGTTTAACGCATCAGATGCGTTCACCAACAACACCACCGAGACCTGGTCGAAACTGACGATTTAATCCACCTCTTTACGTCTTAAGGCGACGTAACTATTTCCACTTTATAATTTAAATTTAGAAAAAGTTATCATACTAATTGCATTTCAAAATTCTGATGATTTTAATGTGGTTTCCAAGACACCAACTTTTCCTGGGATTTCACCGAGATCGAGCTCGGTGTAACTTTTTGATTTTGGTCATTGCTGTAGATTGCTGTAGAGAGCTATTTAATATTATTAATTTTCGCTTTGCCGCTGACTATAAAATATGATATTTTATTCTGATGAAAATCAGTGCTATCTTGGGAACGACCTGTTTGCACCTGGGTCATCTTTATACTGAAAGGTTCGCGTTCGTCGTTCCGCGTAGCAGGTGTGATGCACATTATCATTTAGGTTACTTACCTCTCTAGTTACTTTTCATTTTTTACTTTTTTGAAGTGAAACCTTCTTTAGCGGCGTTGGGTATAAAATCTTAAACTCGCGTCAGGGTCACGTGTCCTGATCGAAAAAGAGTAAGATTTTTTATCATCATCATCTTTACGTCGATCCCGGTCAATTTTTGAAGGAAAAACTTCTTTTAGCGCGGTACGCATATTTTTAGATGAGATAAAATCTCTGGACTCGCGACCATAATCATCATCATCATCAAACGTTGATTCCGGTCATCTACAGGTCTTATTAAATAATGCTGTGTAATCAATTAGGACTCTTTCAGTGTAGAATTATTTTTTATCATCATCATCTTTACGTCGATCCCGGTCAATTTTTGAAGGAAAAACTTCTTTTAGCGCGGTACGCATATTTTTAGATGAGATAAAATCTCTGGACTCGCGACCATAATCATCATCATCATCTAACGTTGATTCCGGTCATCTGAAGGTCTTATTAAATAATGCTGTGTAATCAATTAGGACTCTTTCAGTGTAGAATTATTTTTTATCATCATCATCTTTACGTCGATCCCGGTCAATTTTTGAAGGATAAACTTCTTTTAGCGCGGTACGCATATTTTTAGATGAGATAAATTTGGACTCGCTACTCCCCGTTACGATACGCAGCTATAGTTTGTGCATATATGCATGTACCAACGCGACTAGATAAATAAATTATTAATAAATTGAGTTTTCACTTCTGTCGGCACTCCCGGAGTGCTTGGTTAGGTTTTTTTTTTATTTATATTACGATTAAGTTGTACCCATTTATTTTTTCTCTGTGTTTTGTTTTTTACGTGGAATAAAACATTTTTGTGAAAGTAAAAGCTTCTTTTTGAAGCGCTCGTGGCCCCGCGGTCTCAGTGTTCTGTAAACGATCACTGAGTTACGCAACTTTCACTATGGCTAGTACTCGGATGGGTGACCACTTTGTGGCATTTACATTTGCGAGCGTTTCCGTGCTTCGGAAGGCACGTTAAGCTGTTGGTCCCGGTTGCCAGTAAAATGGCAGTCGTTAAGCCTGGTTGAAGGCCTTATGGGCGGCTTAAAAATTTCAACAGCAGGTAGCCACAACCTGCGTCTGTCTATTTCAACACGGCAATGGGCTCACCACCTATTACGTGGGACAGGAATCCACACGGTGAAAAGTGGGCATATAATATGCCTCTACCACCCCTTCGGGGTTAAGGCGTGATGGATATTTATTTATTTTACTTCTTTTTCGAAGTTGTGAGGAATTCTATAGCTGTAAAAAAAATCGTCTCGTTTTTCGGTTACCCGCCGTTAATAAATTCAAGGGAATTTACAATAAAAGTGAGAGTGTTTTTCTCATTCAACACGTTAGCATGTTTATAACATATATTTGAGGTTAACCTCACTTTTTGATCGTAAATATCAATCAGTAAATGTATAAAATCTGTAAAAATTTGCAAGTGTTAGTAAATATGTATAGTAGAAAAATGATATATCGTAAAGAAGTCTCACTTCTCACCTGTGTAGGTACTCTGGTGCACACACATATTTTTTTAGTTATTTTTAATTTTTTAGATTTTCTTTATTTATATATTCTACTCTGTATTTTGATTTTGCTTTCTACGTGGACTTAAACATTTTTATTTCTTTATTTTTTACAGATATGGAACGTCATCCTCACGGGGTTGCTGATTGCAAGTTTGGTGGTAGCTGGCAACGCTGATAAACCAGACAATAATGCAGCAACCGCAGTTCAGTTAGCTCTCATCGTTATAGCTATAGCCCTAGTTTTTGTTCTAATGAACATCGTTTTCAGTGCTCTGCTACTCGTCGGCATATATAAGGTACTCATTCATTTATTGTCTGTCCTATAACTAAACTGACTATTCTATGACTGCCTCGGTGGCGCAGTGGAAGTGTATGCGACTGCCGCGCTGAGGTCCCGTGTTCGATTCCCGGGTCGGACCAAATATTTGTGTGATCCACAAATGTTGGTTTCGGAGTTTAGGTGTTTACTATGTATAATATGTATATATGTATGTATTTAGAAATATATAAGTATGTTTATCAGTTGTCTAGATCCCATACCATAAACTTATATTTGCTTACTTTGGGCTAGACGGCGCTGTGTAAAAGATGTCCTACAACATATTTGTATTATATTTTTTAGTAAAGTGAAAATCACAATAGGTTAGTTGCGAATCTAGTAAGCTGAGAATCTGGTTAATTAAGAATCTGGTAAACTGCTCATGTAGATATTCAATCGCACAACAAAAAAAAATCCACAATATTTATTTCTATATGGCTAAAAATGAATCGTTATTCCAGAATGTACGTGGATACGTCAAGGCATACCTAATTTACACTGGTATTTTCTTGGTGTTCGCCGTTATTTCTGTCGGTACCAGTATTGGACAAGGTGCTTCAGCCACTGATATTATAAGGAATATATTCAGCTTGTGTAAGTACCAGAATAACTATACATAACCATTTAGAAATACCTTCGAGGTTGAATTTAAGATGGAGGCGTTACGGGCGGTTTGAAAGTTTGTACTCGTACAGCAGATATATATTTTTTTTAACGATTGGAAATCTTGTCGGATGTCAAGCCGGACTCGAACGGGCTAAAACCACACGGTCCCTGGCTAACTCTTCGGAAAGGTATTCCAGTGCTCCCATCATACTTTGGTTACAATCGCGGCCTCGTGGTTCGGGTGTTATTTCGCCTCTTTGGGCTTGGCTCGGGTATTATCCCGCTTTTTGACGAGTGAGGCGTGCGTGAAATTTTCACGTCATGCCACCATTTATGACCTGCTACTGTAAGAACGGCGAGCAGCTCACCCGCTGTCCTTAGCCCCCTCAGCAGATAGCTACTATCTCTCTGGTGTGTAAGGGGGCTACACAAAGATTTACACCATTGATGTACCCGCTGACTAACTGACGAAGCACATTGAACAGTACCCTCAATAGTATTTTAATCAAATTAGCCTATTATAACATATTCATGGGTATGGGCATATAGTGGGCATAATGCATAAGGTGCGATAAAACATGGTTGTAGTATGTGTTAACTTCACTGTTTCAGTCAGTTGAATGTCGTTTGCTGGCTTGATTGTAACAATTTAGGTATCTAAAGGTATTTATAACCTGTATTTGACACACAAAATTATGGACGGCTTTAAAAATTTTAACAGCAGGTCGCCACAACCTGCGCTCAACACCTATTACGTGGCACAAAAATCACACGGTGAAATGTGGGCGTATTATAATCCTCTGCCACCCTTTCGGCGATAAAGGCGTGACTGAAAAACAAAATAGTGAGGACTTGATTGACGAATTATTGACGAAGAATAGTTATTGTGCGGAAGTAGAGAGTAGAAAGAGTCAGGATAGACCGAGACTTACATACTAAGACCACGTGAGCAGAATACTCATACAGTAATTCTACTGAATCTAAATTGAGATCCAACACATGTGTTCTAAAAATGCACAAGTAACGTAATATTAAAAGGCACATTATTGTGACTATTATCTAAGCTTTGATTAATTTACATTACTGTGTCATAATTTGTTATCTTTCTTTCAGTGTTCAGCATCTACTACTTGATAGTCGTCAGGAGTTACTTCTTAAAGATGGACTACGCTCCTCCAATGATGACAGCGTAAAGAATTTGTATTGTCAATAATCAATATTCTCGAAGCCTCAAAAATATTGCATTAAATTCTATATTACTTTAATTAAGTACTTGCTGTGTAATAAATACAGAACTTGAGTAAGTATATTCATAAAATCTTCAAGGTTGAATTTAGAATTTTCTGGACTGAAGCTACATATCAGACGTACATATTAATACAGCATGTCAGGCATGAACCGAGTATACCCACGCATAGCTTCGAAACGGCTGTATACAGGCAAGAAACTTGGCAGGCATACACTCGTAAGGAAATCCGTAGAACCCTACACAGTCCTATCCATCGACTCTACTGACCTCTGCTCATAGTTTGGGGATCAATTACTCCAATTGCATAGCAGCCACGCTGGAATACGTTCCGTTCCTTTTCGGCAGGTTCTAGGTCCAACTCCATAATTATAATACCTAATCTATATTTAATGGTACAAATTTTGATATTGCAAACCCACCTTACCTAAATTGTGTATTTTAATTCCCTTTTTTTCCATATTATAATCATTGTAAACATTAAAGTCGGATAAAATAAGGTGAAGAGCGAAATATCTGAACACAAGTACCTAAGTAAGTTTAAATTTAAATTTCATCTATATTTATGTACCAAAATTACATTAAAATTAAGATTATTATGGGAATAAATTAGATCATGTAATTTTATAATTTCTCTGTATATTTTATTATTTTATGACAATAAAATAGAATTACCTACGTTATAAACGTATATACGAGTATCTTTTATATTACTTTATATGACGATCAAAAAAAAAAATGTATTTAATTATAATTCGATAACATTTGGAAATTCTCATGAACGCTCATGGATGCTATTAAAATATGCCTATCTCTCTGCCTATGGTCAGAAGTCCCGGGTGAGCCCTCAGAAGGATAGCCCCAGGGTTCTCCACAGTATCCACCAAAGTGGCCTCATCGGGTTTGAGTTTTTTTTGCTTCTGTTAGAACGGCGAGCAATCAACCTGCAGTCCTTAGACCCCAATAAAATCCATAAACTAACTAACTAACTAACTATCTTCACGCTGCATCCCTGACGGGGTAGTCAGAGAGGACAGATTGCCAGGCTTCGCGATCCATGCATACTTCAATCGCTTCTTCGAGATTCATCAATCGCTTCGTAGACGTACTTTTGACCTTTCCGTTTTTGAGCAATCTGCTCACGTGGTCTTGACTCCTTCTACCCTCTACTTTTGAACAATATATATTCTTCGTCAATCGTTCCTCACTCATTCCTTGTACGTGTCAAAACCAACGGAGCACGCACTTTTCCAGCTTAACGATGACACTTTCATTCTAACCTGCCATTCTGCGTATCACTACGTTACGTATTCGGTCGGCCAAGGTAACGCCGCACAATTTTCGAAGTGATCGCATCTCCACAGCATTCAATTTACTTTCATGCATCTGCTGACATACCCAGGTTTCACTACCGTAAAGCAAAGTTGGCACTAGCACTGCGTTATGAATCGCCATTCATGCTTCTTTTACGATGCTTTGTCGCTTTACTAACTGGGACAAAGCACCGTTAACTTTGTTTCCGGCAGCTACTCGCCGTTCTACATCCGAATCACATCTTCCATCCGCGCTAAACATACGTCCAAAATACACAATTTCATTCACTTGCTCTAGACGTTCCTGGTTTACCCTAATCTCGCATTTAGTTCTTACGTCACCTCTTTCAAATACTAGAACCTTAGTTTTACTTGCTTTCAAGCGAAGACCCTTACTTTCACACTCCTCTTTCATATTAGTGACTAATGCCTGAAGGTCGGCTTCTGATGAGGCCATGAGCACCGCATCATCAGCGTACAGCAGACAGTTTACTGTAAAGTCACCCAAATTCACACCCATATTAAAATCTTTCAACTCCTGCAGGCAACTGTCCAGATACACTATAAACAGCCAGGCGGACATGACACATCCCTGTTTGATGCCTGTACAGATATCAAAAAGAGGAGACACACACCCTTCTCGCACGCAAGCCTTACAGTCCCTATAAAGCTACAGTATTGCCCGCAGTAGCGAGCCGTCCAGCGTTTCTCTAATAACGTTATCAAATGCTTTCTCTAGATCCACAAAAGCGCAAAAAACCTTCTGGCTGACAGCCAGAAACTTTTCCGCGATCATGCGGAGAGAAAACACTTGATCCATGCAACCTCTTCCACGTCGGAATCCGCATTGAGCCTCCCATAAATACCTTTCAGACTTTTCTTGTATTCGTGCCGTTATAACCTTTGCATACACCTTACTAGCTAAGCTGACCATGCTGATCGCCCTGTAGCTGGAGCAGTTTAGGCGCGAGCCTTTCCCTTTGTAAATAGGTACTACAATTGCTACTCGCCAGTCATCCGGGACCTCACCCGTCCGCCAGCACAAGTTGCATAACCGACATAGTGTGTCCCAGACGCGCCACCCCCCGTACTTGATCATCTCAGCCGTAACTCTGTCTTTTCCCGCAGCCTTACCACATTTCATACTTCTTACCGCTTGTTCTATTTCTTTCATACTAATGACTTCAATGACATCGGGATCCGGAGCATCGAAGTGAGCTCCACTTCCCGATGTGGCATCTCTGTCTTTTCTTGCATACATCTTTCCATAATATTCACTCCATCTCTGCAGGACGTCAGTTTGGTCTGTTAGGACGTCATTGTTAATACTAAGCACTTTATTCATACTGCAGATTGCCGAACAACTCCGGGTCTTGCCTACCTCTTTGCAGAAGAGCTTGGCATTATCCCGGAAATTGGACGACAACCTTTCATCCGCTTTCATTCTGCACATTTCACGAGCTTCTTCTATCAGTGCCTTCGTGTTAACTTTCTGCAGCTTGTATCTCTCTTTCATATTCAAATCATTCCGGGAGGCTAAGTAGTCTAGCCATGCTTTCTTCTTCATTCGAACTGCTTCTTTCACTTCCTCATTCCACCATGCATCACGCTTATTACTATTCGCACATGCATGCTTATTACTTTTCGTCTCTCCACACACTTCCACAGCGGCATTTATCATACTATCCCTAAGGTTCTGCCATACACTTTCCACATTCTCACTACTTACATTGACGCCGCCAAGCTTTTTGGCTACCCTTTCATTTTATTTATAAATCCATCACGCCTTATCCCCGAAGGGGTGGCAGAGGCATATTATATGCCCACTTTTCACCGTGTGGATTCCTGTCCCACGTAATAGGTGGTGAGCCCATTGCCGTGTTGAAATAGACAGACGCAGGTTGTGGCTACCTGCTGTTGAAATTTTTAAGCCGCCCATAAGGCCTTCAACCAGGCTTAACGACTGCCATTTTACTGGCAACCGGGACCAACAGCTTAACCTGCCTTCCGAAGCACGGAAACGCTCGCAAATGTAAATGCCACAAAGTGGTCACCCATCCGAGTACCAGCCATAGTGAAAGTTGCATAACTCAGTGATCGTTTACAGAACACTGAGACCGCGGGGCCACGAGCGCTTCCCATTATATTTATCCCTAATGGATGCATCCTGCAGCTTCCAGCTTTTGATGCTATAAGTCGGCTTAGGTTCAGGACACTCGGTACAATGACGCCAACCCGCGAACAGACCCCTAATCCTAGTTATGACTAGGTAGTGGTCTGATCCCAGCTCAGCGCCTCAATAAACCCTTGTGTCCATCACCTGTTTACGGAGCCGACTATCCATTAGGAATAGATCTATCACGCTTCTCTTTGACTTACATCTCCTCGTATACATATGAATTTGTTTGTGGTTGAACATTGTGTTCGCCACAAACAAATCCTTTTCCTTACAAAATGCCAGTATTAGCTTGCCAGCGTCGTTCACCCTTTTATTGTACCGACTCAAAGCCATCGCGAGCGGTACCCACCCATCCATTCAAGTCTCCACATACTATAATTCTTTCATTTCCTTCTATTACATTTAGAGCTTCTCTCATACTCTCCCAGAAGTCCTCTAGCTCACTCGCGTTCGACGAAGATACTGGCGCGTAAGCAGCTACCAGGAAAATCTTCGTCAAACCAAGTTTTACACGGATCCATAAGATTCTAGGACCTACCAGTTTGTACTCATACATACCGGAGGCCAATCGCGAGGACAGCAAAATTCCAACCCCCCTACTGCCATGCTCGCTCTCTGGTACTCCAGACCAAAGCGCGAGCATTCCACCCGGGAGCTCCAAGACTTTGCTGCCCTTGCGCTTGGTCTCTGTCAAGCACACTGCATCTAGCTTTCTCTCATTCATAACATTCATCTTATCCGTCATTCCTCCCCTAACATTCCACGCAGCTACCCTGCACTCCATCCTCCACTTCCCGCCGTGTCGGGCCGCGCGTGTAGTGTGGCGGTCCCCTACGCCGCTCTGGCACACACTTTCCGCATCAGCGGGGACGAACTGGTAAACACCCTGTCTATGGCGACCGGTGCGATGATAGATGGTAGCCGTGGGAATCATATCAAACAAATCATCAGAGCACAGACCGTTGTACAGGCAATAGAACACGCATAAGGAGGCAAAGTCTCTCCCGAAAGGGTTCGACACCGCCTGCTAGTAGATCGATTGTAACTCGATAATTAGTATCGAGTTGTTCATTAGATCGATAGATAGCTCTGGTCATACTTTTAAAATGACGGTTAAAATATGTTGGAGAATTTCAACTTGATTTGATACGGTTCGGGTAGTTCAGGTGGCTAGAACATTGCCCTGGTTAGGCAAAGGTCACGGGTTTAATCCCCGTCTCGAATCGAATTATTCCACTTTATTAAATTTTTTTGAGAAATGTAGCAATATAATTGCTTTAAAAATTTACCCTCTTTTATTTATTTTATACATAAATAATAAGCCAAAATATATATAAATTACCATTGACCTTATTTGCTGATGATAGCACTGTGACAATACTCGTAACAAGTAGAAAAATGATAAAACTTACAAAAATAACAATAATTATTCTTTGTATCCAATAGTAAAATGCTAGCCATTTTACTATTGGATACATAGTACGATAGTAATTATAAAATTAAATAAAACAAAATGATTCAATTTCAGTCAACGAATATCTGCTATGAATAGAAATTATAATAATAATGTAATATAGCACGCACGACCTTTTTAGGGCAATTGATAAACAAACAGTTAAATTGGAAGGAACATACAGATAATGAATCTTCATATGCTCTAAAGAAATTAACACCAATAATAATGCACTGGAGCATTTTTGACTGCATACTATGGTATTGTAAAATTCACCTTAAGATATATTGGACTTATATTTTGGGATAATCGACAGAGAAAGAAAAAGGGTCTAAGGCTCAAAAGAGATGTAAAAAGTCAATTTTAATTTAAAATCTACACAGAACTGCATGCCTTATTTTAAACAGTATAAATTATTAACCGTATTACCACGCTTGTATGTTCTGGAGGCTGCTGTATTTGTAAAGGCAAGCCCGTATCTCTTTGAATGCTTAGCCAATATCGTCTCAAGAATATACGCGACAATAGTAAGTTATGTCTTTATACGGACACATTAATCCGTAAGCGGAAAGCGGTCTCAGTGTTCTGTAAACGACCACTTTGTGGCATTTACATTTGCGAGCGTTTCCGTGCTTCGGAAGGCACGTTAAGCCGTTGGTCCCGGTTGCCAGTAAAATGGCAGTCGTTAAGCCTGGTTGAAGGCCTTATGGGCGGCTTAAAAAATTTCAACAGCAGGTAGCCACAACCTTCGTCTGTCTATTTCAAAACGGCAATGGGCTCACCACCTATTACGTGGGACAGGAAATTCACACGGTGCCATCTGCGAATATGCCTCTGCCACCCCTTCGGGGATAAGGCGTGATGGATATTTATTTATTTATTTATTCTCCTATTCTTAAATATACAAAAAGAAACAACTTAGTTTATTTAAAATAGTTAAATTTGTAACAACACAATGACATTATACGAGAAAATTTATGAACCAACTAAACTTTCAACTAGCACATTTTTATTAACTGGCACGGTTAAGCCACGACATGCAAGCCATCGTTTTAAATCCCGGAAAAGATGATCTTGCACTTTTGCAAATTTCAATTTCGCTCCAGGTACATCTTTTTTCGTTAATTCCATTATAATTCTATATGTTTGACGTTGTTGTCAAAAGAGAATTCAAAACATATGTACCCCCCACCGGTGCTGCCCCTAGCGCATCTATTTTAAATCGTCCCAGGAAACAGGCTTATTACAGAATAAATGACTTAACTGAAAATGCTAGTAGGTTTACTGCAAATATTAATAATAATATAATCACCTAAACTATAATTATCTTAAAATCGTGAACCTAATAGTGACGAATGTCAAAAGATATTTTACTCTAGGATTTAAGTCTGTATAATGTACTAGTTCAAGACATTTTTGCATGCCTAAAGGTTTCGAACACCATTAAAGTACTTACTCATATTTGCGTAATAAATTATCTTATGTTATAGAATATAGATAAAAATCTTAAACTTGTTGCTTCCCTTGCCGCGCCATGACAGTCTGATCTTGCTGATGTATTTGATACTCCTGGTTTGCCATGGAATACCGTAGGTTCTGCTTGGATACAGCTGAGGTTGCTAGTACATAGTTGGTTCACTAGCCGGATTTGTTTCATTCATCGTCAAGTGATAGCTTCTGATAACTATCAAGAAATATATACTTATCACTGGAAAAAAAATTACATAAGGATCAAGATTTAATAAACTGTGAATTTAAAATAATATCGGCAAGGAGCTCACTACCTTTTACCGTTAGGTGGGACAAAAATGCATACGGTGAAATGTGGGCGTATAGTATACCTCTGCCTATCCCTTCGGAGATAAAGGCGTGACAATACGTATGTGTATTTGTATGTTACGTATCAACTAATGGAGAACGCATTGCACGTGTGAATCAGAAAAAGAGATATATAATTTTGGCAGTTTGCCTGTCTATCCTATTTAAAATTATTCGCTTCGTTCGGAAGCGTTTTCAATGTGTGCCAAGGTCCGATGTAAAATATGCTTTTCTTTTTATTTCAGATTCCTTTTATTGTGAAAGTTTATAATTAAAAATGTAAAAGTCGCTAGCAAAATTTTGAAATAACTTTTTAAGTCTACCGAACTACTAATCTGAAGCAACTAGATTGCTATTTTAAAATCTCAACCCTCCCCTTTTGTCTTACTGGTCAGAATAAAAGATTATACCAGTAACACACCAAAGACCAATTTTCTATAATATTAGTAACTATAATTATATTCCAATATGGTATAATGTCCTCTATCAAGTAACGACGAGACTCTTATTCTTGAAATGTTAATTAAAGAACCGAAAATTTTCTAATACACATGTTTTTTTTGTATTTGACACGTCAAAATGGCGTCTCCCGCCTGATGGTAAGCAAAGACGACGACCCCTAATTTTGGGCAGCTACCCTAACCCACAGGGCTAGGATAGCGACCCTCAACTTGACGGCCCAGAAATATGCCTTTTCACGCTTCTCTTAAAAGACCCAGGATTGTAAGAGGAGGGAAACACGTGCGTTCTATATTTTTATGGTACGACAAAAGAAGGACCTACGGAATCTTTCCGTTCTAGGCAAGATGGTGTCCACAGTGTAAGGATGACATCTCTGCCCCGCCCGTGTTGTTCGTGAACGAAAGGGGGAGGGTGGGACTAGTTGGAAGAGCTCTTCAAAACACTCACCGTGGTAGATGCGGTAAAATGCAACTAAGCTGGCGACCGTTCTGCGCATCTCCAACGGCTCAAGATTGCCAGTAACATCTGGACAATCTATGATGCGGATGGCACGTCGCTGCAATGCGTCGAGAGCTTCAAGCAGGTATTTGGCGGATTCATCCCAGAGATGTGAGCAGTATTCCACGCACGGACGAAACTGACATTTATATAATAAGCATCTCTGTACCGGCGTGAAAAACCGCCTCACCCTGTTCAGGATTCCGAGCTTGCGAGAGGCCAAGCTGATGCACCCGTCGATATAATTTTTATTGTTGAGCTCTCGACGAACGTCCAACCCCAGAATGCTGAGGTAGTTTTGCAGCGGTAGGGTTGTGCTCTGAAGAGTTGGAAGGGGAAGGAAAGGGGATAACTTTGCAGTAAATACACACGCCTGCGTTTTCCTGCCATTGAACTCGCCGACTTATCGAGACCCCACCGAGAGATGCGGTCCAGACTCCGATCGAGTTCCGCCACAACTTGTCCCCTCATAGCCTCAACATTCGTCCGCTTTACCGCCGGATGACTAATATATCCCCCATGTAGTGTACTGTCGTCTGCATGGCAATGTATATTGCCCAGGGACATCATATCATTGATATGCAGAATATGCAGATTTTGTAATCTATCTATTATATTTTCTTAATAGCTCGTGGCCCTGCTGACTCAGTGTTCTGTAAACAATCACTGCGTTAAGCAATATTCGCTATAGGTGGTCCTTGTATGGGTGAGCACTATGTGGAATTTATATTTGAGAGCGTTTCCGTGCTTCGGAAGGCACGTAAAGCCGTTGGTCCCGGTTTCCAGTAAAATGGCAGTCATTAAGCCTGGTTGAAGGCCATATGGGCGGCTAGAAAAAATTAAACTGTAGGTCGCCACAGCCTGCGCCTGTCCATTTGAACACGGCAATGGGCTCACCACCTGTTACGTGGGACAAAATTGCATACGGTGAAATGTGGGCGTATAATATGTCTTTGCCTACACCTTCGGGGATAAAGACACGACAATATGTATGTATGTATATTTTCTTATCCTTTTTCTTTATTCTGTTAGCTCTTGAGGATTGTGGCGCCCAACGTGGGGCATTCAATAAAACCATTTCGTATTAGCCACTCAAACGTTCAAGCTAAAGCAGCTGACTTTTATTGGTTTTTTTTTTGTACTGACCTCCTTTCAAAACCTTTTTAAACAATGTTGTCTGTGGTTTTAATGAATGAATTTTATATAATTAGAATTGTGAATAAAAAGCCCATATCTACATGTCACAATATCAAAATTCAAAATAACTGCGGTATAAACATTGCCGGCGGCCATTCTCCCGCCATTTTTTTAGTTTTGCGTTAATATTTAATGGGTTAACATTTTTTTAGTTTTTTTTTAGAATAATTATAAGTTATTAGTGTCTTATATCGTTTTAATCGTTATAATTCCAGGAATTTAATTATGTAAAAAAAAAGTGTTTAATATTAGTTTAAGTGGCAAATTTTTGAAAAATAACGTTTTTTTTTTTTTTACCGTCTTTTTCGTGTTTATACCAATATATCAGTTAATTATGATTAAAATTCCAAATTATTATAGCTATAAGTTTTATCTTTATATATTATACGATTTTTCAGTTGTTAAATTTTTTTGTCTAGATATTATAGTTTCCAAGATATCACGATTTTAGTTAATTAGGTCATAGGTTAATTAAAAAAATGCGCTGCTCTGGCAGCTCGAACGTTTAGCGAACGTTACAGTGGTTAGAATTAGAAACAATTCAGCGTCGATTTTAGAAAATTTCTTACTAAATAGCATTGCAGCCAACATAAGTATGTTACCGAATATAATATAAAAAAAAACATAATATAAAATAGGTTTAATGATTGCATTTGATAGAAGAAATCGAATATACTCACAAATATCCAACACGCTTATTATTATATTAAAATTTGTTGTTCCAATCGCAATTGCAGAGATGAACAAGATGATATTTAATCCAGTGAAAATTACATTGAAGATAAGAAAAGACATAACAAATTGAGGTTTATTCTGAAAAAGAAAACAAATATGAACAGACATCTACCTAAACATTAATGCTTTTGTATTGTAGTGGTTGTGATGTTTGGAGTCACGCGAATGGACCGCATGAGGAACTCTCGCATACGCGACAGCCTTCCCGTCCGTGACATTGCAGATAAGCTGCAAGAGTGTCGCTTTCGCTGGTATGGTCATGTCTTACAACCGCCGGGCTACGTGTTAAAACAAATGTCTGGCTATGTCGGCTCCGCCGGGTCCCGGTAAGAGGGTAAGACCCAAGCAGTGCTGGCTTGACGTCATAAGGGATGACATGCGTGCCAATGGTCTCACTACAGGGGATGCTGATGACCGTGCGAAGTGGATGAGAAAATGTAGGAAAGTGGACCACGGGCGTCGCGAGACGCAACTGGGATGGGATAGACGTTCGGATGATAGTATCGGTAATAGTAGTTAGGATGGGTGTAAGAGGTCCCACCAAGACCTAAGACTCTGGGGCCCAAGCGACCAAACCTACTGACGGTGCACTTGCTGACTAACAGACGAGGCAATGACGCAGGCGTCCGTACGGTGTTGGGAAGTCAAACGACACTCGCTCCCAACAATGCCGAAAATCAAAAGCTAAACGATAGCTGCTCCTAGCAGACAAATAAAAGTATACCACAGGCTTCAAATTCAGGTACGATATGGAAGCGACTGGAAAAACACTTTTGATAAAGAAGAAGTCGGTAGTGGCTAATATGTTAAATCTCTATTTATCTATCACGCCTTATTCCCTAAGGGGTGGCAGAGGCATATTATATGCCCACTTTTTACCATGTGTTTTTCTGTCTCACGTAATAGCTGGTGAGCCTATTGCCGTGTTGAAATAGACAGGCGCAGGTTGTGACTACTTGCTATTGAAAATTTTTAAGCCGTCCATAAGGCTTCAACTTGACTAAACGACTGCCATGTTACTGGCAAACGGGACCAACGGCTTAACGTGCCTTACGAAACACGAAAACGCTCGCAATTGTAAATGCCACAAAGCAGTAACCCGTGACCAGCAATAGCGAAAATTGCTTAACGCAGTGATCGTTTACAGAACACTGAGTCCGCGGGACCACGAGCACAGATGTTAAATAGGTAGTTATTTATGTTCTAATATTAGCCATGATGGTCAATTGGAGGTCTTTTACAGCATAAAATAATAAGATGCTCTGGCCTTCTGGGATGCTTCATCTAAATGAAGTCTCCCAATTCTTTTTCGACTTTCTAGTATATGATAAAACTAGAAGAAGCCCGCACGAAATTATCCAGAACATGTTTCTCATACAAACAGTCCCGGGATAAAAGTAACTAACTAACTAACTATCTTCACGCTGTATCCCTGACGGGGTAGTCAGAGAGGACAGATAAAAGTAGCATGTATTAATTCCTGGGTGTCAGCTACCTCCACATCAGATTTTATCCAAATTGGTTCAGCCAGTTGAGCGTGTAGAAGTAACCAACATACACACAAACTTTCACCTTTCTTATTATTATACTAGCGGCACGCTATGATGGCCGTTTTGACATAATACAATAGTGAAGATATTTTACTTCTTTTACATAAGTACTCTGTTTTCTACCGTAGTAAAGATATACATATACGTATAAATACCCTCTAATGTGGTCGACTATTCACGTATTTCTACAAATACAATGTAATTAAAATTACTACAAAACTTCATGAAAGTACAAACGTCAAAGCGGCCATCATAGCGTGCGGCTAGTATAGACTTATAATAATACTGCCACCTCCAGAGTATAGACAGAAGAGCGTATTATAAAAGATTTACCTTGTATAGACCTATGAGAAACATCATTATAAATATAATGCGTATTGTATATATAACGAGGTACAGAGCAAAAATTATGAAGAGACCATTGAACTCTGTTTCCAGCGGTACAACTATTGCCAGACTAAAAATGACACATGTGCCTAGGCACCATACCTAAAAAAAACAAGAATAACAATTTTTATTTTTTGAATAATATTTACTAATTTTTATTAAAATTTAACATATTTACAGAAACCAGTACAAAAAAAAGAGATGGTGGGGATTATTACAAGACTGACAATGATGCCCCGACTAGGTGTCGTAGAATTCCTCCCCATCAAAATCAACCGGTAAGGTTCCCTATAAGGCTGGTCGCATTGCCACGTTGTATGATTCTCTGAGCGAGAAGGAGGCCAGCCCTATGGTCACGAGAAGAGTCGACCAGTCGCTTTGCGATATCACTGTATAGCGAACGAGCACTTGGGCCCCACGAGCCCAGTGTCTCGACATAACATAACATAACATACTTTCACGCCTTTATCCCCGAAGGGGTAGGCAGAGGCGTACTATACGCCCACGTTTCACCGTATGCTTTGCTTTTTGTCCCACGTAACAGGTGGTGAGCCCATTGCCGTGTTGAAATGGTTGTGGCGACCTGCTGTTGAAATTTTTCAAGCATTTAGTAAAACTTTCGACTTCTACGGAGTTCGTTTAAGTTACCCAAAATATTCCCCGTTACGAAACGTATTCACGTACATTAAATGGCCTTGTTAACCGATCTTTTAGAAAAACTATTGCAAAATATATTAAATACCAAATGGGCTATTGAATTTGGGGTTAAATGGATTGGATAACTTAAGAACTTGTATGCTTTTCATTAAGTTTGTTAAAAGTTTATAAATTGGTATCTGAAAATGGACAACTTAAAAGTCACTTCTAATATTTCCTCATACGGTTAAGTCGCTTAAAAATATAAATTATGCTACAACTATTAATGTTACTATTTACTTCTTACCAGATTCAAAAAACCGATGACGTATGATCCAGAACGTAAATCCGCACAAAAGCAACAATTGTTGACTACAAAAGTCATTTTGGATCTGAGGAAAAATAATATATTGCAATATAGAATCAGATTCCTCCAGTCCACCACAAAATGTCTTCAATCATTTGTGTGAGACTATTTATTTTGACCTGTACCACGCTGACCGGCTTGGTGTAGCGTTTTGTTTCCAGTTTTTTTTTTTCATTGACCTCATCTCAGCAGGTGTACCACTTGCATGGGCAGTGAATATCTTGGTAGGGCCTCACGGCAATGTTTTTATATTTAATAGCGGACGCCGTATAGTTTTGCCCGTGAAGTGTCCGTTCCCGCCTACATTTACTGCCAGATTCGCAAAGCAATAGGTAGAGCCTGAGGAAGAACCTTGCAATAAAACTCATGGCCACTCTTTTTTTATCGCCATCAAATACTCTAGTTTACGTTTACATAATTAAAGAGTTTGAGAATTGTTTAAAAAATTGAGATGAGCGAAGGGCATGAGTAAATTTAGGGACAAAAAGACCATGCCGAATTATTGTAAAAGCCGATTGTATATTAACTTGAAGGAGTCGGTCATCACTAAAATTTTTAATTTTTTCCTCAATAAAAGAGTCATAGGCATCTTCTAGAATGGGAGACCCTAGGAGGCGGAGAGAACATTTCTAAACGATTTTTAATTTTGGGGCCAAAACATAGCATTTTGAAATCGTAGTGTTACGCCGGCGGACTAGTGAACAACTTTAAACGTCATTTTCTGGACCTTGGGAACGACCTTGGGTTTCAGGCCGTCTCCGAGGAGGCTCTATCACATATCAAATTATTCAAATTTCACCCCAGTTGCCGTTGTTTTCAGGGGCCTGAAACATGTTTTCAGTTCGTTTCAGGCCACCCCCTATCACATGCCATCATAACCTGAAAACCCTTTTTCAGGCGTTTTCTGGACCCCTTATGGGCCTTTGAAGCCCACTTCAGTATAGAGCGGAATTTCATGAAAGAGTGACAAGGATAGCAGTATTAGAAAGAGAGTGCTACATTCAGAATATTCCAGAGCTATTAGACGGGGATAGCACTATTAAAAAGAGATAGCTACACTAAGAACATTCTAGAACAGAACTATGTGATAGAGATAGCACCAGAAGGGACAGCAATAGGTCGAGAACCTTCCGGCACATACCAAAGGAGCAACTAGAATCGTGTGGAACATTCTAGAGATGTACCCGATTGTAGGTACCGAACGAATTCTCCCGAATATTCCAGAACATTACTAGGCGTATATAAAGGGCCGAGCTCGCGGCTACTGAACAGTCTCCTTTGAGGAAGCAAACAGTGCGAATCGAAGTGATCGAAGCTAAATAGTGCGATACTGTTACAGTGCAATTATCTAAGTGAAGAGTTTGTGTTTAGTGTGTTTAGTGGCGATTATTAGTTGTGGTTTTATTGTTTTTATTTAGAGTAATTAAAGTGTTTCTTTTAAATTTGTGGTATCAGTGCAACTCCTATTAGTATCCACCCTACGAACGTAACAGTAGAAACACTATCGATATTATCATTTAGAAAAAAATCACACTTTGTAGGGTTTAGATCCAAACCAATTGATTTGACCTAGTAAGTCAATAAATAAAAAACCACACGAATTGGAGTCGGACTCGCCTAGGGTTCCATAAATATTTGTAGACACGTTTTGTACCTTGCGAGTGCCGGAAAATACGTTTACTACATCATAAGCCATATTTTGTTTACGTTAACTTAAAAGTTTTATTTTTTCTCAGATTTAAGGGACCGTAGACCTGATAATAGTTTTAATTTTAACTCGATATCTTCACGCGTTTCCGAGATAAAGGATATTGACAGACAGACAGATCAAAATGTGATCCTATACGGGCTCCGTTTTTCCTCTTGAGGTACAAAACCAAAAAAAAAATACTTTTAGGAAAATATAAACCCATCAAGACCCCACATTTTAATATTTAAGCAAGAAAGTTTTAATACTCACAGTAGTTTATACCATAATCTTTACAATATTAATTTATATTTGTTTAAAATATAAACTTATACACTCTACCATATAATTAGACTACATTCTATCGTCAACGTAGTAAACAAAATAAATGGCATCATGCTTACTAAATTAATGTTATATATAACAGGCTTGATAACATTTCGATTATTTTGATGTGATTATCAGTCACGCCTAATATTCCCGAAGAGGTAAGTAGAGACATACAATATAAACCCACATTTCACCGAACGCATTATGGTCCCACAAATGAACAAAAAGTTCGAAATGAATTCGTCCGTGACATTGCAGATAAGTTGCAAGTGTCGCCTACATTGATATGGTCATGTCTCGCGGCAACCGCCGGGCTACGTAGGAAACAAATGTCTGGCCATGTCAGCCCCGGTAAGAGGGGAAGTCCGAAGAAGTGCTGGCTTGACGTCGTAAGGGTTGACACGCGTGCCAATAATCTCACTACGGGGGGTGCCGACGACAGTGCGAAGTGGAGGAGAAATAGTAGGAAGGCGGACCCCGTGCGTCGAGAGACGCAACTGGGAGAAGCCCTTGTTACTGGCAATTGGGACTAACAGCTTAATCGCACGGGAACACTCATAAATAATAATGCAACATAGCATTTATGGGGCTTGGGTACTGAGTCTACTATTTTGCAATAAAATGTCGTTCTATTTGTATTCTATATCGATTCAATTGCAATTGGTTTATAACTAGGTGGTCTTGTAACTCTATTGCGGTATATTATAATGTCAATTAACAAAGAGCAGACAGCGGGTAGCCACAACCTGCGTCTGTCTCTCTCAACACAGCTATAGGCTCATCACCTATTACGTGGGTCAGGAATGCCCACGGTGAAAAGTATGCATATCCTCTGCCACCCCTTCGGGTATAAGGCGTGATGGATAAATGAATAAATGAAAAAAAATAACAAACCCGTGTCTAAAGCTGTTTTGACTACAAAAAATGTTACTATGGTAAACTGTGTATCAATATTTCCATTAATACATTTGTGGTATAAAAATTTTTGTTTACTACTACTACTATAATTTTCCAATGATATATTATTTTAGGGGATGAAGATTAGAAGCGTGCACATCGCCATCCCTGCCAGCTACGGCTGCAATTCTACTCCAACACGAGCACCGCAAGGGCGAACAATGTTAGGGCGTGCCCCTTAGGCGACGCGCACCAGTTCGTCCCCGCTTGTGCGAAAAGTGTGTGCCAGAGCGGCGAAGGGGACCGCCACCCTATACGCGCGGCCCGACACGGCGGGAAGTGGAGGATGGAGTGCAGGGTAGCTGATGAATGAAGATGATGGATGTTATGAATGAGAGAAAGTTAAATGTAGTGTGCTTGACAGAGATCAAGTTCAAGGGCAGCGCAGTCTTGGAGCTCCCGGGTGGCGTGCTCGCGCTATGGTCTGGAGTACCAGAGAGCGAGCATGGCAGTCGGGTGGTTGGAATTTTGTTGACCTCGCGATTGGCCTCCGGTATGTATGTGAACAAACTGGTAGGTCCTAGAATCCTCTGGATCCGTCTAAAACTTGGTTTGACAAAGATTTTCCTGGTAGCTGCTTACGCGCCAGTGTCTTCGTCGAACGCGAGTGAGCTAGAGGACTTCTGGGAGAGTATGAGAGAAGCTCTAAATGTGATAGAAGGAAATGAAAGACTTATAGTATGTGGAGACTTGAATGGATGGGTGGGTACCGCTCGCGATGTGTTTGACTCGGGAAGTATGGGGATAAAAGGGTGAACGACGCTGGCAAGCTTATACTGGCATTTTGTAAGGAAAAGGATTTGTTTGTGACGAACACAATGTTCAACCACAAACAAATTCATATGTAGCGAGGAGAAGTCAAACAGAAGCATGATAGATCTATTCCTAATTGATAGTCGGCTCCATAAACAGGTGATGGACACAAGGGTGTCTTGAACCTGAGCCGACTTATAGCATCAAAAGCTGGAAACTGCAGGATGCATCCATTAGGGATAAATATAAAGAAAGGGTAGCCGAAAAGCTTGGCGACGTCAATGTTAGTAGTGAGAATGTGGAAAGTGTATGGCAGAACTTTAGGGATAGTATGGTAAATGCCGCTGTGGAAGTGTGTGGAGAAAACAGTAGTAATAAGCGTGATGCATGGTGGAATGAGGAAAAAAGCAGTTCGAATGAAGAAGAAAGCATGGCTACTTAGCCTCACGGAATGATTTTAATATGAAAGAGAGATACAAGCTGCAAAAAGTTAACACGAAGGCACTGATAGAAGAAGCTCGTGAAGGGTACAGAATGAAAGCGGATGAAAGGTTGTCGTCCAATTTCCGGGATAATGCCAGGCTCTTCTGGAAAAGGTGAGGCAAGACCCGGAGTTGTTCGGCAATCTGCAGTATGAATAAATTGTTTAGTGTTAACAATGACGTCCTAACAGACCAAACTGACATCCTGCAGAGATGGAGTGAACATTATGGAAAGATGTATGCAAGAAAAGACAGAGATGCCACATCGGGAAGTGGAGCTCACTTCGATGCTCCGGATCCCGATGTCATCGAAGTCATTAGTATGAAAGAAATTGAACAAGCGATAAGAAGTATGAAATGTGGTAAAGCTGAGGGAAAGACAGAGTTGCAGTAACTCTGTCTTTGTCTTGTAAGATGATCAAGTACGGTGGGTCGCACGTCTGGGACACTCTATGTCTATTATGCAACTTGTGCTGGCGGACGGGTGAGGTCCCAGATGACTGGCGAATAGCAGTTGTAGTACCTATTTACAAAGGGAAAGGCTCGTGCCTAAACTGCTACAGCTACAGGGCGATCAGCTTGGTCAGCTTAGCTAGTAACGTGTATGCAAAGATTATAACGGCAAGAATGCAAGAACAGTCTGAAAGGTATTTATGGGAGGCTCAATGCGGATTCCGACGTGGAAGAGGTTGCATGGATCAAGTGTTTTCTCTCCGCATGATCGCGGAGAAGTTTCTGGCTACTAACCAGAAGGTTTTCTGCGCTTTTGAGGAGATCCACAAAAGCGAAAACTCTCAGATGGAGAAAGCATTTGATAACGTTGTGAGGTAAACTCTGTGGGATTTGCTGCCCGCATATGGTGTGGACGGCTCGCTACTGCGGGCAATACAGTCGCTTTATAAGGACTGTAAGGCTTGCGTGCAAGTAGGGGGGGATGTGTCACCTCTTTTTGATGTCTGTACAGGCGTCAAACAGGGTTGTGTCATGTCCGCCTAGCTGTTCATAGTGTATCTGGACAGTTGCCTGCAGAAGTTGAAAGATTGTGATATGAGTGTGAATTTGGGTGACTTTTCAGTAAACTGTCTGCTGTACGCTGATGATGCGGTGCTCATAGCCTAATCAGAAGCCGACATTCAGGCATTAGTCACTAATATGAAAGAGGAGTGTGAAATTAAGGATCTTTGCTTGAATGCAAGTAAGACTAAGGTATTATATATATATATATATATATAGATATTTGAAAGAGATGACGTAAGAACTAAATGCGAGATTAGGGTAAACCAGGAACGTCGAGAGTAAGTGAATGAAATTGTGTATTTAGGGAGTATGTTTAGCGCGGATGGAAGATGTGATTCGGATGTAAAACGGCGAGTAGCTGCCGGAAACAGAGTTAACGGTGCCTTGTCCCAATTAGTAAAGCGACAAAGCATCGTAAAAGAAGCACGACTGATGATTCATAACGCAGTAGTGCCAACTTTGCTTTACGGTAGCGAAACCTGGGTATGTCAGCAGATGCTGAAAGTAAATTGACTGCTGTGGAGATGCGATCACTTCGAAAATTGTGCGGCGTTACTTTAGTCGACCGAATAAGTAACGAAGTGATACGCAATATGGCAGGTTTGAATGAAAGTGTCAGCGTTAAGCTGGAAAAGGGCGTGCTCCGTTGGTTTGGACACGTCCAACGAATGAGTGAGGAACGATTGACGAAGAATATATATTGTGCGAAAGCAGAGGGTAGAAGAAGTCAGGGTAGGCCGAGACTTACATATGAAGACCATGTGAGCAGATTGCTCAAAAACGGAAAGGTCAAAAGTACTCGGATACCCAGACGTGCGTGTATGAAGCGATTGATGAATCTTGAAGAAGCGAAAGAAGTATGCATGGATCGCGAAGCCTGGCGATCTGGCCTCTCTGACTACCCCGTCAGGGATACAGCGTGAAGATAGTTAAGTTAAGTTATTATTTTAGTTTATAGAGTGCATGAGTGTATGCATAATCATTTGAAACGATTAATGAATCTGCAGGAAGTGAAAAAAGTATTGCGGAATGAAATTAACTAAAGCAATCCTTTTTAACTACCCTGTTAAGGACACCAGATGAAGTCAGTTAGTTACTTTACTATTTCAAGTGTTGGTATCATCTGTTATTAGAATAGAATATAAATATACTTTATTGTACATCAATTAATACTTAAATGTAAATGGAACACAGGTCTTCAAATATACAATGGGTTATTATTGATATCCGTAGAAGGCATTGATGAATCTCCAGACCTCCCTCATAAGTTAGCGTTTAGTGATAGCGATTGGCGTGAATGAGCATTTATTTTTCTTATTTCTTTTGGATCCTGGATTTAAAATTTGTGAACAATGTCCATTTGAGTTCCATTTGTTGTTGTTCTAGTAATTCTTTCCTTTTTACCATGTACTGTACCCGTCTGGGATATACCGTGAAGATAGCCCAAATTAAGCTTGTGCTATGGAATCTAGACAACTGATAAACATACTTATGCGTCTAAATACATTCATAATAAAAACATTTATGGATCACACAAATATTTGTTCCGACTCAGAAATCGAACCCGAAACTTACAATACTGAGACTAGATATTATAGTATACGCATTAGGTACATTATAATCTGTCATATGAGCTTGTAAAAGTATAATATCGCCCGTGTTCATCAAACTTATCAGGAGTGGCTTGATAAGACGAGGGGACATGCAATTAAATTTTCAACAGCAATATTGTTATCATTATTACTCGTATATTGCACTCGTGGCCCCGCTGACTCAGTGTTCTGTAAACGATCACTGCGTTAAGCAACTTTCGCTATGGATGGTCCTTAGATGGGTGACCACTTTGTGGAATTTACAATTGCAAGCGTTTCCGTGCTTCGGAAGGCACGTTAAGTCGATGGTCCCGGTTGCCTGTAAAATGTCATTAAACCTGGTTGAAAGCCTTATGGATGGCTTGAAAAATTCAACAGCAAGTCGCCATAGCCTGCGACTGTAACATTTCAACACGGCAACAGGCTTACCACCTGTTACGTGGGACAAAAATGCATACGGTGAAATGTGGTCGTATAATATGCCTCTGCCTACCCCTTCGGGGATAAAGGCGTGACCATATGTATGTATGTATGTATGTAATAATGTTATAATTATTACTCGTATATTTGATTAAGAGTCAATATCCACTCGGTGATACCCCGAGTGTCAATGACCATCCATCCAGATCACATAGCGAATGTTGCTTAACGCAGTGATCGTTTATAGAAGACTTTACATTTCGTGTTTATTTTATTTCAATCGGTTGGGGATGGGTTTCAAAAAAATCTAATTCAAGACAAAGCGTCTAATATGTTGTGTGTGTTCGATAAAATATCATGAACGTTCAGTTACATTCATTACCTGAAAGTTATACTAGACTAAATTATCCCTTAACATGTGGATGGATGACGATTTTGAGAAATGGGAAGTCAGTAATTATCTGACAACTGTTAGATTTTTAGAAATAGAAATTTGATTACACACTAAATGCGCTCAAGCATGGGCGTCAAAAAGGGCCAGAGCGCCGGGATTCATTTCTAGCAAATTAAGGAAGGTGCTTTGTTATCAGTGTGCGTAAGTCTTGGAAGGGGACACATATGAAATTATAATTATCTTTTCACTAGATCATTCTGAACTAAACTTGCAAGCCTGCGAAGCTGCAGGGTATACTGCCCACCGTCCTAACAAAAGTAGGCCCTGGCTGGTGGCGTCGCGTGAATCACACGTTTTCACCAATGAATAGAATTCCAATATATTAGATAATATTAAATAAGTTTCAGAAAAAAAAAAACGTTTGGAAGCTTTCAACGAAATGCTGCCTAAGCCCTTTGAGATATATGGATATTTCTCAGCGCCTTAAATTTTCGATGTCTGGAGGTTTATCTCTGTATCTATCTTATATAACGTTATGAAAAATATTTTTTTTGGTGTACCTTAGATATTATCTAACTCGTACCAATTCCGTTTGCATATATCCGGGCGGGGTAGTCAGAGAGGACAGATCATACTTCTTCAAAATTGTGTAACGAAAACCATATTATATTCAACTAAACATCAAAAATTCCGATGAGTTGTGGCGTTGGTGAGCCAGTGATTATGCCGCTAGATTCCGCCATTCCTCATAATTACCATCTCCCAATTTAACCGCGTAACCCTGTGTGCGAAAGACTGCAAAGACTCTTTGCAAGTCACAGGGGCAGATACTTCAGTGTCAGCTTCAATGGGCTCACTATACAGGATGCCAAAGATCGTGCAAAAAAGAGGGGAAAATTTAGGAAAGCGGACCCCCTGTTGTCGGAAAATTTAGATATAGACCGCACATATATTTTAAAATATGTTCTGTTCTTTTTTATCATAACACGTAAAATAGTTAAAACTCCCTGCCTGGGTTTTCCCGAATATCTGCAGTATGGGGTTCTTCAAAAGGGGTTTATGAAGATTTTTACAGGGTCGGCAGCGCGAGTGCTGCGTTGCACTCTAGGACGATTTAACCAATGGACGCGCTATCTTACCGTTTGCGCCTATACCCCGCTTGCCGTTTGCTAAGCATTTTAGCTAAGTCGCTGATCCGCGGACTCAGTCTATCGTACACGTTTGGAGGGTAATTTAAAAAGAAAAAATGACGAAATGTGCTGTGAAATGGTGTAAAAGTTATAGCGGACGAACAATTAATGTTTATTTTCACTCGTAAGTAAAATTTTATTTCATTTACATAACTATTTTCAACAAAAACCATGAATTATTGAAACATACCAACAACTTAATTGGCCTATAGTCAATATACTTACATTCTCTATAAACATTAAACAAAGAGTTACCATCTCAAATTAACCAAATAATATTGTGTCAAATTCGTATTGCATACGTACTTTTTTTTATTGGCTGTTAGACAGTGACAACACTTCATGCAAGAGTAAGAAAACAATATGTGTGTCGTTTCCCCACCGGACGAAAGTTGGTTGAACGTGATTTCATACTTTATTTAGTACATTACGCGTCCATTGGTTAAATCTTCCTAGGCTGCACCTCCTTAAGCTACTTATGATTTACTTACTATTACTTATAATTACACATTACAACATTATGACCGCTTTCCATTAGTGGTATAAAAAAAAACTAAAAATTTTTTTTCAAATTTACTTGTTACAAATCAAAACATTGTGTACCTACTAAGCGTGATAACAATGAACGCATTGTTGAATGCCAGACTTCTATCAGTGGTTCTTCTAAGTCTGGCATTCTTCTTTTAATTCAGTTAAATACTAAAAATAAAAATTATTCCAACAATTGATATAATTATTCAAACAGATTAACAATATAAATGAAAAAATATCATAATCATTCAACCCCATATTTTTTTTTATACCACTGTGGTAGCAGACAAACATACGGCCCGCCTGATGGAAAGTGGTCATCGTAGCCTACGGATGATTCAGCACTCGCGCTGCGATCCTTTAAAAACCTGCTAAGACCCCTTTTGAAGAACCCCATACTGTAGACGTTTCAAGAAAACCCAGGCAGGGAGTTTATTCGACAATCTAAGCGTACGCGGAATAAAGCCTATGTCCGATAGAGGCTTTATTCCGCGTACGCTTAGATTGTCGAATAAACTCCCTGCCTGGGTTTAACTAACCTAACCGTATGCGAGCCCTCCGGACAAATAGTTTAAGTGTGTACGACCTGTCTATGGCGAGCAGTGCGAAAGGCGAGAAGGTAGCCGTTGGCATCATGTAAAATTTTTTTTGGTAAAATCCTAACAAAAACCATCTGTGCTTGTCCATTTCAAATCTTTCATTCTATTCTTGTCTATACCATTTCAGTCTTGTCCATTGGGCTCGCCACCAGTTTTACGATGTGAAATGTGGGATTAAGGCGTGATTGGAATACGACCAATGGGTAAATACTAGTTTCCTTTTTAACATGACATACATTAAAAGATATATAAAATAAATAAAAAAATAAATATCCATCACGCCTTATCCCCGAAGGGGTGGCAGAGGCATATTATATGCCCACTTTTCACCGTGTGGATTCCTGTCCCACGTAATAGGTGGTGAGCCCATTGCCGTGTTGAAATAGACAGACGCAGGTTGTGGCTACCTGCTGTTGAAATTTTCAAGCCGCCCATAAGGCCTTCAACCAGGCTTAACGACTGCCATTTTACTGGCAACCGGGACCAACGGCTTAACGTGCCTTCAAAAGCACGGAAAAAAAAATATATCAAAGTAATTAATTTTAATTGTTAAATACAAAATAGCATACATGGTTACAAGTCGTAAAATGACATTCCAAGGGTCTAACTTAGTTCCTATACACAATGATTATATGTGAAATGAAAAAAAAAACTATCAAAATACACAATTTGCTGTTCTTACCATACCAAAATTGTGTATTATTGTGTAACATTATTATAATAAAAATAAAGAACCTAAAATATAATTATTTCGCCCGTGATTAGCGCGAAGGAGGTGACGTAAGAGAACGGAAGAGATATAGTAGGCACTCTCCCAAAATCTCCGTCTTCTGTGAGTGTTGGTCGTGTTCCACTGCGCGTCTCCTATGCGACTAGAGCAATTAACCTCTAAACAGTGAGCAGGGATTAAAAGAATTGTTATATAGTATTTATTGGCCCAGGGAGTTCCTTACGAGATTATACCATATTCTTTGGCTATATACCTACAGCCGTGAAGGAGTGCCGTATAATTTTAGTCGGTTCAAGAGTCCGACATGCCCGTCCAATAATAAGCTCCAGTAAAAAAAAAAAATCTATGTAAAAAATTAAAACATTGAAAAGGCTTTATTACGATACTGAATTAAGTATTAAATTGTTTTCAATGTAGCTGTTCCCGCAGACAGCAAGTACTTAATTAAAATAATAAAGGGATAATAGAATATTTTCTCATGCAATATTTTTGTTGCTTATAGAATATTTTTGTGATATTCCATATTCTCTACGTTGACATCATTCGCGGAGGGTATTCCATTTTTAAGAAATAACTCCTGATAACTATCAAGTAGTAGATGCTGAACACTGAAAAAGAGATAACAAATTATGATTGTACGTAGTAATACAATTAATTCAACGCGTAGGCGATAGTCACAATATGTGCCTTTATCCTAACATATTCATTTTGATAATGGCCTTAGTGTACCACGCTGACTAGACGGGTTGGTACGGGTTTTTGTATCTAGTTTACCTTTTTAACACCATGACCTCGTCCGTTCGTCAGCAGGTGCTCCACTTGTAGGTGAGGCAGACTTGGACCAATAAGGAGACTGTAGGATGATGACCTTATTGTACCACGCTGGCCAGATGGGTTGGTACGGGGTTTTTTTTCTAGTTTTCCTTCTCTTCACCATGACCTCGTCCGTTCGTCAGCAGGTGCTCCACTTGTAGTTGATGCAGACTTGGACCAATACGGACACTGTAGGATCCCACAATGTTATAAATATCTATTAAATCTATAGCCATGATGAAATTAACAGAGATAGTGACTATATGGTGCTGATATTTTCAAGCCGTCCATGAGGCCTCTACTTTATATTCAATTTCAAATATTTCTATAGATATTCTGTTACTTATACAAGCTGAATGTTGACACAATTATTTCAAGAGTGAAAAACATTCCAATAATTGAAAACATTATGAAAATTCCAGTATAGATAAGATATGCCTTGACGTATTCACGTTTGTTCTGGAATAAAAATAAAAGTAAACGGTCGTAAATGTAAATGACACAAAGCGGTCACTCATCCGTGATCAGCCATAGCGAAAATTGCTTAACGCAGTGATCGTTAACAGAACACTGAGTCCGCGGGACCACGAGAACTTCAATAAAGCGCTTTAAAATTTTATAAGTATTTTTATCAGTTGTCTAGACAACACCACAATACAGTACGACAAGCTTATATTAGCTTACTTTAGGCGAGATGGCGCTGTGTGATTAAAATATTATGTTGTCAAAATTTCCACTGTGCTCAGACGGGACTGACAAAATTAATAAAAAGGTGTAAGTGTATTCCCAGTCGAATTAAAGCCTAGGTCTATTACCTAACCTAGGTTTTTATTTGGTAGCTACAAGAAGCTGCGTACCTCGGGCTAACCGGACCCCAGGCGTCGTGAGACGCTACTGGGATAGACGCTCGAATGATTATGGAGCTAAAAGAGCTATCGTTTAATTCTGATTTTAGGCACTTTGCCTGCCCAAAACTGTAAAACTGAGTTTGTCTGTCTTTAGGCTTAATTCACATTGGTTTTTTCACATTCTTACACTTTACTAAAAAAATATTATCCCACACGGTCCAAATGCTTCCCGTAGCACAGGAAAGCTCTTAAATAGAATAGCGCTTTTTATCATATTCTTCGCTTTACGTCAGATTCACTTTAAGACAGAAATTGTACAGAAAGTTTATTCAAGGTGCCTGAGTCGGTACCTCATCCGTTAATCAGCATTTGCACTGCTAGTCGGTGAGGTCGCTTAGGCCCTTTATACCTACAGTAATGTACATAAACCTTCCTCGTGAACCCTTTATCCATTTGTAAAACGAATTGAATATCAAAAGATCGTTTCTCTGTCGAACAATAGAAATTTGGAATGCTCTGCCAGCATACGTGTTTCCCCTTTCTTATAATCCAGGGTTCTTCAAGCAGAGCGTGAAGAGGCACATCATTGAGCAACCAACTTGAGAGCCACTGTTAATAGTCCTATGGATTTTGACAGTGGCTTTCAATTCGCTAAATATCGCCATGGCTTTCCATCAGGCAAGTGGCGTCACTTTGGCGATCGAAATATAAACCTGCAAGAAAATCTGTTCCATATTTCTTGGGTTTGTAGCATTCAGACAGACAGACTTAGTGTGAAGAAGTTGTTTTATAATTGTATGGATACAAAAAAATCCCCAGGGCTTTCGGAGTTCAAAAGCATACCTGCTGCACCTGTATTTGTTCCAAGTGATCAGAATTTGTCATCTAAGCATCAAAGTGGACCTCTGTCCCCAAAATTAAATAAAAAAATAAAATAAATATCCATCACGCCTTATCCCCGAAGGGGTGGCAGAGGCATATTATATGCCCACTTTTCACCGTGTGGATTCCTGTCCCACGTAATAGGTGGTGAGCCCATTGCCGTGTTGAAATAGACAGACGCAGGTTGTGGCTACCTGCTTTTGAAATTTTCAAGCCGCCCATAAGGCCTTCAACCAGGCTTAACGACTGCCATTTTACTGGCAACCGGGACCAACGGCTTAACGTGCCTTCCGAAGCACGGAAACGCTCGCAAATGTAAATACCACAAAGTGGTCACCCATCCGAGGACCAGCCATAGTGAAAGTTGCGTAACTCAGTGATCGTTTACAGAACACTGAGACCGCGGGGCCACGAGCGCTTCTTTCCCAAAATTAAGTTTTTGAATTACCAAGACTTTTAGATCAGATATGACAGAGATTATAAATGAGTACCTTATATATGCCGACGAGTAGCAAAGCACTAAAAAATATGTTCACGAGGACGAAAATTAGGGGTAATACGATTAGAGCGATCGTAGCTGCTTCTTTTGCATCACGGTCTGTTGTATTTGAGGCTGCTTCATTAATTACTACTATACCTGAAATCAGCAACCCTGTGACGATGGTGTTCCATATCTATAAAGAAAAAACTAGTTATTAAAAAAAAAAATCTATAGGTGGAATTAGTGCACTTCTAGTGTGGCAAACGTCGGGTCCGTATTGGGTTGCATAAATTTTTGAGGCATAAATTAAAACTGCAAAACGTTTTTGGCATACTCTTCGTTTCGCATAACGTTCAAACAGAATAAATCATTAGGCATTCTTTATTTTCCCATAACTTCTTTATAATAAAGATATACTCGCATAAAATGTTTACGCATAATTTTTTTTACAATAACGATTACTAATCATAACATTTATTGGCATCTCGCTCACTCTCGCATAAAATTTACAAGTCATACATATAGAATACCATAATGTTAACGAGTATATATTTTTATATCTAAGCTTGAACTGTCTGAGATTTCTAGACCGTCTGATCGGGAGGGGAAATGCCCACTGATTATAAATGTCGATAGTCACTATACTGAAGTTCAAAATATCAACACTTATATTTAGAATATATAAATAAAGTACAAAAGAAGTAGGTAGATTAAAACGAGCGATTTAGTTCTGGCGCATCGCCGGCCGCTGCCGCGGCACGCTTGCTACGCTCGCTCGTTGTGGTCACAAGTGACCTAACACTCCTCCCTGCTTCGCTCGTCGTCGTACCTATTTACGACTTTGCTCAAGACTAGTCTAAAATTAATAACACTTAAAATATCGTTTTATGATGTTACAGCTTACAAACTTGGCTATGAGTGAGATGATTATTTACAATTGTGTCTCATATTCATATTCTTCATCTTCTTCATATTCTTAGTCTAATTTGTTATTCATTTATGATGTAAACGGTAATCCATACCTCCATTATGCGTTTTGTATTTTATGATAAATTATCTTTAGGCGTATAACAATTATGCCCTTTACATGTATGCTGATTAAATTTATGATAAAAAAATTAGAGTAAGTTAAAGTTATGCCAATAGAACCATTATGCGTTTATAACACTCTGCTTATCATAATTTATGCGAGAAAACTTTATGCTAAAACTGTTATGCCAAACTACACTATGCTGAAAAAGATATGCGATCGAAAGGGCTCCCGCAAACGTCTACAGGCTACGGTGACCACTTTCGATCGGGTGGTGCGTATGCTTGTCTGCCACCTCAGTGGTATAAAAAAATGCTCATAACCTACAAGGTTATAATATACTCATTGAAACTAATCTATTGAACCCAAATACGATAGGTCTGCTGTGAGTTTTCGAAGAATCAGGTTCTCTAGAGACCATTCTGGTTACAGCATCAGGTCAAAGTTATCAATCAATTGTCATTTAACGATTATACTGGCACGTGTTAAGCACTCCAAAGCACTACTAGGCAGTCCGAGACTACCAGGACTTTAATTAGTCTTGCTAATTAGTGTCTAGCACATAAGGCCTTTTAGCGTTTTTGTTACCACCTCACTAAAAGGCAACGGGTTCAAATTTTTTTTCAAATTTTACATCTAATATAGACACATATTATTTTATTAAATTTATTCGGCCCTTTAGACCCGCCCCAGTTCCATGCTTCGGAAGGCACGTTAAGCCGTTGGTCCCGATTGCCAATAAAATGGCAGTCGTTAAGCAAAGTTGAAGGCCTTATGGGCGGCTTAAAAAATTTCAACAGCAGGTCGTCACAGCCTGCGCCTGTCCATTTCAACACGGCAATGGGCTCACCACCTGTTACGTGGGACAAAAATGCATACGGTGAAATGTGGGCGTTTATTATGCCTCTGCCTACCCCTTCGGGGATAAAAGCGTGACAATATGTATGTATGTATGTGTTAAGCACTTAATCGAGTATTCATACGCTAAAAATGCCTTCCATCATTTTGGAAAGCAGCTGATACTCTTGCACTGCTGGACCGATATTAACAAAACATAGCTAAGAACCATCGCAAAGAAACTGGCTTTCAAATGAAAAAATGAAAAAAAAAACTGCAAACACACACACACACACAGATATATCGATGTCAAACTTATAACACCCCTCTTTTTGAATCGTGGTTTAAAAGCAACAAATTAACTATTTATGTATCTTCACGTTGTATACCCGGACGGAGTGGTCAGAGTCATGACGGTCCCATTATCCCACCGGTCATACTACCGATTTTCATCCAATTGTTATTAAGTAACAAACCTCCAAATGGATAAAAACCTTCACAAACTTTTACATGTTTAATATAAGTGGAATTTCATTTCCGTGGATATACCGGGAATTCTTTTCTTGGTGCTTGCATCTAAGGTATCTAAAAATACTTTCACTAAATTAATTTATCCATGTCTAATAATCAAGCGTTTCCGTGCTTCGGAAGGCACGTTAAGCCGTTGGTCCCGGTTGCCATTAAAATGGCAGTCGTTAAGCCTGGTTGAAGGCCTAATGGGCGGCTTGAAAAAGTTCAACAGCACAGCAGGTAGCCACAACCTGCGTCTGTCTATTTCAACACGGCAATGAGCTCACCACCTATTACGTGGGACAGGAATCCACACGGTGAAAAGTGGGCATTAATATGCCTCTGCCACCCCTTCGGGGATAAAGCGTGATGGATATTTATTTAGTTATTTATTTATAGATTAGGCTGTATGTGGTTTCACCTCCGTAGTTCCCGTGGGAATACCGGGAATTTCTGTCTTAGTGCTCATTCGCGTGGCTATTACGAGCAGTCAGCTCATTTTCAAGTTATTATCCTAGCGAAAAAAGTTTGATTTTGAGATGATTTAGAGAGTAAATATTCTTACCAAGTTCAAGTAACCAATTATCAGTGAACCAGTCTTCAGCTCAATGCAAAAGCAGCATTTGTTTAATTCCAGTGGCATATTTTTTCTGCAATAGTATAAATATAACATGACTACCCAAAATCTAAATATGAGTGGCAAAATTTGTATCAGGAATACTGAGGTGATCCTTAAGAAAGCTCATCAGGGACTCCCGGCCGATGGAAATTAGTGCACTGTGTGGTTTTAGTTGGTAGGAGTGCAGCATAGCATTCCTCAGGATTTCCACACGTAAAAAAGAAAATAATTAGAATACCGAATGGTTTATTTCTATCGCGTCCAGTAAGTAGCAGCTGAAACAGATCATATTTACTCTTCGTAAGACGAATATCATAATTTCATTACCCCTGTTTACGCACGACAGCTGAAAAGGCCTTGATCCAAGCCACAGAAAAACGAAACGTCAAAAATGTCAAAATGGAAAGAATATTACCGCCAACTTATTACTTTCGTTAGAAATTTTAACACTGTTCTTCTGTACTGTAATAAAATGCAAGTACCAAATAAATTTATATAAATCATAAAAAAAGGACTTTAAATTAGCCCCACTGTATAGCAAAATATGCATGTCGGTGGCCCATGAGGGGAAATAATAACCGCAAGAAGATCCTATGTAATCGAAATATAAAAGTTTTGACAAGAAAAACTTTAGAAAACCGTTGGAAGTACAAAATAAAGTTTGAAGTTAAAATACTACAAGAAATCTAGATTCTAATATCTTAAAAAACACGATTCGAAACACGATTTGGAACGCAAGTACCTATCTAAGGTTCTGCGGCAATAGCAAGATTTGTATAAAGGATCTCATTGTTCGCCGATTGCCTATAAAAGATAAGTGTCGTGCCTGTTGTGCCCTGTATTTGTATCCTTTATCCTAAATAATTATTCAATATTGTGTGAATCAAATCCATTTGAGCTAGTAAAGAATAGTCATTAAACTCTTTAGGTACCAACCTACCTACTACAAGTTGTTAAAAATAAAACCTTTCTTTTTACTTATTTCATAGTGTCTTTAAACAATCAGGCAATATACAATGGGTCGCTGCTCACGGGTATTATTCGTCGTATAAATACAAGTACATAACACTTATGCTAATAATTTCAGATATTTTAGCCATACAAATGCAATATCCTGCTGTGCTATAAGCGGTAATTTGAGTAAGCAGATCCTGCTTCATCGAGGTGTCGCCGAGGAGAGGAGCGTGAGCGATCATTTCTTACTATAAATTTCATTATATTAAACTTAATAAGTGCAACCTTAACCTTTACTGACAATGACTACTGAATCAGTAGATAAGAGTCGTCTGAAAGAGTTGATCATTAAAAGAGCCTCTGCTAAGGGACAAATAACAAAATTTAAAGGTTATTTAAATACAATTAGCAATGTTCCTACCTTAGATAATATACAGGTAACAGAGTTAAAGTTAAGAATAGCTAGGTTTGAAGCATTGTCAGTGAGGGTCGATGAATTGCAGAGTGAGATAGAGGTTCTGAACCCCGATGAGCTGTCAGCTGAAATCGAGGAACGTAACAGTATAGAGAGTGATATTATTGTGAGCATGGCTAAAGCCAAAACATTGTTTCAGAAATTTACTAAGGTTGAAGATCAGCATATGTCGGTACATGATGTGTCTTGTTGTTCGGATCAACATAACACTGGGTTCAAACTACCTCAGATTCAAATATCTAAGTTCGATGGTGCATATTTCCGGTGGCTTGAGTTCCGCGACACTTTTGAAAGTCTGATACACGAGAATGAACGCATTGCAGTAATTCATAAGTTTCATTATCTCATCTCCTATTTAGAAGGTGATGCGGCAAGAATTATTGCTAATCTTGAAGTGTCGACTGCAAACTATATAGAAGCATGGAACCTGCTTTGTAGTCGCTATAATAACAAAAGAATTTTAATCAATCATCACTTAAATTCCTTATTCAACATAAAACCAACTACACGTGAATCGGAGAGGTCCTTGAGATTTTTAGTAGATCATGTTACAAAAAATTTACGCGCACTGGCCAGCTTAGGTCAACCTACTGACAGCTGGGATGTTCTAATTATTTTCATGTTGTCCTCAAAACTGGATAGTCAAACCTTAGCTTAGCAACGGTTATCATTGAAGTATTGAATCCATTGACAAAGCAAAAGGCCAAGGTTCGAGCGCTTCTCGATTGTGGTAGTCAATCATCCTTTGTTTCCCAATCATTAAGGGATAGAATTTCACAAAAGACATGTCCTATTGACTCTCTAAAGGTCATAGGAATTGCAAATACAGTTACAGCACACATTACCAATAGCTGCAATATTAAAATTAATTCTTTAAGTGGCAAATACAGTACAAACTGCTATTGTCTCATTATGAATGAATTAACTGGTTTAATACCAAGGTCAATGTTGATTCATTGAACTTACCGAAAGACATAGTATTGGCCGACCCAATGTTTGATCAGCCAGCTCATGTAGATGTCTTAATAGGCGCTGACTTATTCTGGGATATCTTGGGTGATGAGCAACGGTCTCTTGGTCCTCAAAATCCCATATTAAGAAACACACAATTAGGCTGGATTATTTCTGGTCCTATAGGTTCAAATTATTCTAAACAAGCAATGCATTGTAATCATGCCAGTATAGTTACAAAATCACAGCATAACAACATAGATATTTTAAAGGCTATGACTAAGTTCTGGGAATTAGAGGAAGTCCCGATGAGATGTGTAAGGAGTGAAAATGACAAGGCTTGTGAGCAGCATTTTATCACCCACACTCATAGAGATGCTTTTGGTAGGTTCTGTGTAAAGCTTCCTCTAAAATCCACCCCAGACCATGTAGGAGATACGTATAATTTAGCTAAAAAACGATTACTTTATTTCGAAGGTCGTTTTAGAAAAAACCCAGCATTGAAATTAGAATACATTAATTTTATAAAAGAATATTCCAATCTGGGGCATCTCTCGTTAGCAAAAGACAAGAGGAAAATAACTTATTATTTGTGTCATCACGCTGTGCTAAAACAAGAGAGTGAGTCGACCAAATTGCGTGTCGTTTTTGATGGGTCTGCTGCTTCTACATCTGGATATTCATTAAATGATATTTTAATGGTTGGTCCAACACTTCAGGACTCTTTATTTTCTATTCTTATTCGTGCAAGGCAATACAAGTTTCTTATAACAGCGGACATTGAGAAAATGTATCGCCAAGTCCTGGTTCACGAAGAGGACCGTGGGCTCTCACGTATATTATGGCGCGAAAACGAGGCGCAGCCAATTAAACATTTTGAATTGAACACGCTCACTTATGGCACCGCTTGCGCTAGCTACTTGAGCACACGCTGTTTATGGCAGCTAGGAGAAGAACAAGATGATGAATTCATAAAAAATATAATTCAAAAGGACTTTTACGTTGATGACCTAATAACAGGTGCTAATAATGAAATGGACTTAATGTATATACAAAATACTGTGTCTGAGGCTCTAAAGAGTGGCTGCTTCAATTTAAGAAAATATAAAAGCAATAACTCAGCTGTTTTAAAAAACCTAGCCACAGATAATGGTAACAATTTGGTCATGAGTGAATCGTCTAGTACTCTTGGACTTGGATGGATTCCACATAAGGATTCCTTTTATTTTCCTAGTAATATTTTCTCTTTTGACAAGGATGCAGTCATAACTAAACGATTTGTCATGTCCAACTCATTTAAAATATTCGATCCATTAGGGATATTAAGCCAATTATAATACAGCCCAAAATCATGCTGCAAAAAATGTGGCAACAAGGCTATGATTGGGATGAGCCAGTAAATGAAGAGCTAAGAAATGATTGGTTACAATTTACTGAGAATTTGATATGGCTACGTAATTTTCAAATTCAGAGACAAGTATTATGCGACACCCCTAACTGGATTGAGCTGCACTCATTTAGCGATGCATCTTTATGTGCATATGGTGCATGCATTTATTTAAAGTCAGTTAATGGTAGTGATAACACTGTCAACTTATTATGTGCTAAGTCAAGGGTGTCTCCTTTAAAGCCAACGACAGTGCCTCGGCTAGAATTATGTGCGGCGCTGTTGGCCGCGAAGCTATGCAAGGTTGTTATTGAGGCCCTGCGTTATAGGCCGGGAAGAATGGTACATTGGTGCGATTCTAGTGTAGTTTTAAGTTGGATAAACAGTGATCCTACCAGACTAAAAATGTTCGCAGCTAATCGGGTCTGCGAAATAGTTGAATTGACTGATGCTACTTCGTGGCGATATGTTCCCACTGAGATGAACCCAGCTGATTTGGTTTCAAGGGGGACGGCTGCTAAGGGTTTATTAAATCATGACCTATGGTGGCACGGTCCGAATTATTTACTTAAGGACGAAGTCTACTGGCCTAAGTGGAAAGAAACAGGGCCAGATGACTTGCCTGAGGTCAAGACACACGCATCGGCAGTAACGGATGATGTGTGTCTGATAATGGATAAGTATTCTTCTTTTACTAAACTTAGAAATATTATGGCTTACGTGAAACGGTTCATATCTAACTCTCGATACCCTAGTAACAAGCGAGTAGGTATCCTTACCACAGAGGAGTTATTGGAGTCATTCCATACGTTATGCGTTATCGCTCAAAGCAAATCGTTTCCAGTTGAATATGAAGCACTTAAAAAAGGTAAACCGCTACCAGCTAAAAGTAAGATTTTATCGCTGTCACCATTCTTAGATAAGGAAAATTTAATTCGTGTCGGTGGTCATTTAGATGCGTCTGTATGTGCATTTGATAAAAGGCATCCGATTCTTTTGCACGCTTCTCATACGTTGACAATCTTATACTTTGCAAGGGAACACATTGTGAACTTGCACGCCGGTCCACAGCTATTGCTAGCCACAATTAGAGAAACAGTGTGGCCTGTTAATGGTCGGCATCTCGCTAGGCGTATCGTTAACAACTGCGTCCGATGCAGGCGGTTAAACGGCAAAGCATTGTGCCCTAAAATGGGAAACTTACCTTCACAACGTGTGAACCCTGACTTTCCGTTCTTGTCAATAGGTTTGGATTTCGCTGGACCTTTTTTCATTCTGAATCGCAAAGGTCGTGGAAGTAAAATTTTAAAATGTTATATGTGTATTTTTGTGTGTCTACGTTATAAGTGCATTCACCTTGAAGCAGTCAGTGATTTGAGTAAGGATGCATTTGTAATGACTCTAAAATGGTTTATTGCGCGTAGGGGCAAGCCACTGGAAATATTTAGTGACAACGGTCGAAACTTTGTCGCTGCCGCGAAGGAAATAGGAAGTTTTCTAAAGGAAAATAGTGAACCTATATCTGATTTTGCAAGTCAGCAGGGCATAAAATTCAGTTTTATACCTACCTACGCTCCTCATTTCGGTGGCATCTGGGAAGCGGGCGTAAAATCTGCGAAATATCATATAAAACGGGTCATAGGTAATAGCCATTTATCATACGAAGAAATTACGACTTTATTTGCTCAAATAGAGGCAATTCTCAACAGTCGTCCCTTGTGCCCTTTATCCTCCTCTCCCAGTAATCTCCTTGCCTTATCCCCGGGGCACTTCATTATCGGCCGACCATTAACTGCGATATCGTCAGCGCATCTAGAAAACATAGGCGAGATAAGACCGATAAATAGATACAAACGGCTTGAACAGATACGACTTCACTTTTGGCGAAGATGGCAGAGGGAGTATCTGTCTGAACTTCAACAGCGCACCAAATGGCATAAAGACGGCGCAAGACTCAGTATCGGAGACATGGTACTGCTAGTAGAAGATAACACTCCTCCTCTAAATTGGCGTCTAGGACGGGTTCTGCGCCTGTTCCCTGGTCCAGATGGAGTTGCTCGAGTCGCGGATATAACTACATCAAGAGGTTGCGTGCGGCGTCCGTATACCCGTCTTTGTCCGTTACCTACGGCTGAAGAGTTAAGGGGTTAAAAGCAAGCTTTTAACGGCCGGGAATATGTTTACGCACGACAGCTGTAAAGGCCTTGATCCAAGCCACAGAAAAACGAAACGTCAAAAATGTCAAAATGGAAAGAATATTACCGCCAACTTATTACTTTCGTTAGAAATTTTAACACTGTTCTTCTGTACTGTAATAAAATGCAAGTACCAAATAAATTTATATAAATCATAAAAAAAGGACGAAATTAGCCCCACTGTATAGCGAAATATACAACCCCAAAAAGCTTTGATATGGAGAACTAAAGTTTATCCTACAAAAGTTGTTCTGGGCCTGGAACTAACACTTATTTTTTCGTGAGCAAATCCTCATAGGTGCCGAGATGAACTCTTACCGGCTAAAATCACACGGTGCCTTCCACGGGAGTCCAAGGTGTGCTTTGGGATCATTGATGACATTAACCCATGTTTTCGTGCTAATCCTATCATCTCACCTATACTATGCCAAAGTTAGCATTTAGATCTTGCAATGCCTCCACATTTCCTAACAATACACGATACCTTCATTTTCTGCTAAAAATGTTACGGAGCTTGTGTGACGAATGCTCTGAAAAATAGCGAATTCTTTGGCTTGACTGGTTAAAATTGCCGCCTTTCTAGGAGTTTGCTACTCCGCTTGTGCCTCAAATTCCATTCTTTTGATAAACTAGCTAGCTATCGCTTAAAAGATTGATAGTGGTCTGCATAGCATCCATAAAAACCATAATCCATAAAATAAAGTGAATAAAAATTTAAAAGTGAAAATGTATTACCATTGTTATATTCACCAGAATGGATAATAAGCTGCATTTAAATTATCAATCAATCAAAATTGTAATGTGTATAAATGTAGCAATGTTAAATGTGCGCTGGTCTGTCTACTAAGCAACTTTGCAGCCATAAAAGCCTCAGGAAAACTTGAATGGCATGCGAAGAATGCCATAGCTAATCACCCAGAAAGATTATTCCTGAAGAACAAGATGAACAAGAAGATGACGAAGTCGTGGTAGTATCTTCTTGCACAAGAAGCGGACCGTCGGCGTTTTACATAAACCTACTATCTGAGAGGTCTCTAGTGTGTTATTTTGGAATATACGCCAGTTGAGATAGATCAAGGTTGTATTGACCATATTTTTGTTGGATATTGCACAGGATACATCAGCAGCGGTCAGCACTCGGCACTGCACTAGCCGACCATCGCATGACTGTTGCTATGTTATTTGGTCATGAAAGTTATAAACGTGCTTAGTAAAAATAAATAAATTATTAATTAATACACTTATAGATTACATAGAATTCCCTACATTTGCATCGGATTTAAAAATAATTTTATGCCTTACCTTTCGTCAACTCCCACTACACACAAATAAATTAAATATAATAAGTTTAAATAGATGAACGAAATAAAAATGTATGTCAAATCGACAAAATGGAAGTGCGACTAACGCTCAGAACAAATAATAATAGGTTTAAAAGTGTTATCACTCGCATTTCCGTCCAGTAATAATGTTAATCGACTGTCTCAGTGGTACAAATACATACGGTAAAATGTGAGCGTATAGTATGCCTCTGCCTACCCCTTCGTAGATAAAGGCGTGACAATATGAATTTATGTATGTATCTATACAGTATTTATAAACCTTAGCTCACTATAATCAGACACATCCACTGTGACCCTGTGGCCACGAACTAGTCGCTCCAGCGACAGGCGACTTGCGACGCGAATTGCGACGGGAACAAAAGTATAGAGCTTGATAGAGCATGCCACGATCTTCCGCGACACGATGAAATGCACGAACGATTCGCGACAGCGACGGCGATGAGATGGGCGACTGAACTTAAACTACCTACTGACAGCAACGCGAGCGGCCACGGCGCAGAGCGACGCGACCTACGACTGCGGTGGACGTATTTAGCGACGAGCGACCGAAACAATATTTTTTGTTTTACTTGCCGCGATTTTATTTTCAGAATGTATACTTATTTATAAAATTAATTTAATATATGTGATTATAAATTTGTAATATTAGGTATTCTACCAATAATCACAATAATAGTAACACTTACAGCCCTTTTTTTTAACGTGTGGAAATCCTCATGGATGCTATCTCTTAACGACTCTTAACGACTAAAACCACACGGTGCCCTTCCATTTGTGTATGGCCAGGAGTCTTTAAGGAGACTTTGGGGAGGATTCGGGTGCTGTCCTACTTTCTTGAGGGGGTGAAAGACGTACGCGAAGTTCTCACGTCACGCCACTGTAAGGCTGCTTCTGTAAGGACGGCGAGCAGCCCACCCTCCGTCGTCAGGCCCCTGGTCATGGAGGCCGGTGGTCCTAAATATTAGGGCCACTACATATAAGGGTCACTATATATTAGGGCCACTACATATTAGGGCCACGACATCACGATATCTTTTTTATTGTGACTTATTCTAAATATACTTACCTATTAATAATTTGTAACTGCTTGTAGTTAGTGTGTATTTTTAAATAATAACACAAATTTTAATAGCTTTTATATTGTAGGTCCTTCATATGAGAAAAAACTTTTCTGCAGGCGTTACTGTTGTTTTGGAATTTACTCGTACCGTCAAGTCCTTTTCTATGTGCAAGAGTAAGGGAGAATGAAAAATAGCCTAGAAAAACGGGATATCTAGGCAATTTCTTTTTTTTTTATTTATTTTGTGGAACCAGAAATACAATAATGATTATATGCGATAATGTCTGCATTAGTTTAGAACAGTGTCGCAGCCATTAATGCCATCTCAAGGCAGAGCTGGGGTGTCAGATTTCCAAGAAGAAATAATAAATGGTTTAAGACTAAACACAAAGAAATACACAATACGAAAACGAAATTTAAAGGTTAAAATGTATGTGGGGGAGTGTACTTCTCTGTATATGTAAGTGAGTAATTAAATGAGTGAGTGAGTGTGTGTGTGTGTGTGTGTGTGTGTGTGTGTGTGTGTGTGTGTGTGTGTGTGTGTGTGTGTGTGTTTACCAATTATTCAACGCCGCATGAAAAAATAGCAATTGATTTTAATTCTTCGTAGCTTAGTCCTCGAGGTTATATTATGAGGGATATATATTTAATATTCTATTAACTGGATTATATAAAACTGCGCCACGAATTACTACAGCTACACCGAAAATACAATCACTGAATAAAAGCCAGGATTCTGCATATGATATGTCAAATACAATTGTACATATTGATTACCTTATATTTTCAATGAAAACACTTGTATTATACTATTACACGTTATTTATTATTAACCTGACCGGTTTCCGCCTTACGGCATTATCAAAGGTTAACACATAAGTACATGTGATAATGCCGTAAGGTGCAACCGGTTATAACAGATTAAGTGTTAACTTATACTATTACACATAATGTGTAATAGTATAAGTTAACACTTAATTAACATTTAATTTTGGAATTGTATATCTAATATAGGGCTACAAAAAAGTCCGCAAAAATAACATACTATATCCATTTTAATACTTTAAAAAACAGCAACTATAAAGCGGTAGTTTGAAGGCTATTTACATAAAAACATTATAAATCCTTATAATTTTTAATATGTTAGTTGGCTTCAGCATTTTATGAAGATTATTTTGGCCCTTTACACATTTCAAATTAAATAGATATCTCTGGGGATACGGCAAAATCAAAAAAATAAATGCGCTAACAAATTAATTTCGTGTAACCAAATTCGACCGGGCCGTTCGTGCGTAGGTAGGTACTTGAGAGCGAAGAAGTAAACAAGTAATTTGGAAAATAATCATACATTATTGTGAAATTAATAAACTGCGGGATTAAATGGGTGCAACGGGGTTCGAAGTATGTCACGGGCAAAGCCAGGCGGGACAACTAGTATTATATATTTAATTAAATTATAGATTACCAAAATTAATTCGGACCCAACAGCTGCAGCGATATGACCTTGGTTTCAGACAATAATTATGTGCAAGATAAAACATATATATTCCTAAACGCACATCCCTTTAAGATAACCGTTCAACTGACATAATATCAAATTCATATTCTGTCGTTCTTTCGAAATCACCGATACAAAATCACAATTCAGTTGGTTAAATTTGACAGTGATTCTGATTCTATATTATGAAGTACAAAGCCTACCTTATACTTCCCGACGTTTCGACCGGATTACACCAGCCGTGGTCACGGGTTAACGAAATATCTATACTATTATAAAATTGTAAAATTAGCTGTGACGTACATGGAAAATAAATTAAAAAAATATATTGTAATCGACTATTTAAGGGATTTTGAGTCTGAAACTGTGATTTTTTTTCTTCGCGTCTGTTTGTTTGTTTGTTTGTTCGGGGTTGGAGCAAAATCCAGTTGGTTGATTACAACTCTGCTAAAAGAATATTGGGTTAATTTTCCAGTTTAAATACTGCGCTATATTTCATCAAAATCGTTTCAGAAGAAGTGATAATACATCTTGAACTACATCTTACTAGACGAGCTATACATAGGACAGGTCAAAGTATTTAAGTTTGTTATTTAGACTTTAATTTAGAAACCATTCTTCACATGACCTTTGATTTTCAGTGATGCACATACTCGTATCTGTCTTCACTGATGACTACACGATGAGTTAAGTTAGGTTATCTAAGTGCGATCTAATTTTGAATGGGTAACCATTTCAAAAATAGGTGCATCACGTCAGCATACACTTTTTTTTTAGTTCTAATAGGTAAAGGATCAGTGAAGGTCACACAAGTCGCGGTCTACTTTTAGATGGGTCAGTTACGCACATCGAGTTAAAACTAAGGTATCAACTTAGATTTTATAAACACCCAGATTACTAATGAGCGCGACGAAAATGCAGCCAATAAATATACACTACTTCGGGTATGCCAGTCAATCCGCCCGCCAATGACCTTATTGAGTCATCGCGACGCAATACGGTCATTGGCGCACACGTGACGCACACAAACGCAACGGCGTACGTAATATACACGCGCCGGGCGTGGCTTACCCAATATGGCTAAAAAAGTGGCAGCAACTTTGACGACACGCGTTGTACTGGACATGGTATCTGGGTGTTTATATAATCTAAGGGTATCGAATTTAAGGCAGTGACCACTTTGAGAGAAAGTGAAACGCATTTCAGCAAACATTTTGCTTTTAGTTACGCACAAGTTTCTATCATTAATGGGTAAAAGATCAGTGACTTATAAGGAATCTAAGCATGGTTAACTTTTGGAAGTGTGCCGATTTTACGAAATCCGCAGTTTCTAACAACAACTTCTGTTATATATTTGCACAAAAGGGACATTCACTTGGTTCAAGCCGGCTTCAGCAGCACCTGCTAACTGGTAGAGGTGCCCAGGACAGCTCAGGAGGTCGGTAGGCTATAGGCAATTGCCACTAATGTAGTATGTTGTATAAAACAAATGAATTAAAACCAGCGGATAAATACTCTTTTAAATAATAGATAGAATTGTTTGTTCGTGGCAAACAAGTATACGGGTCTACCTGTACAACAAATTTAAAATTATAGTTACTGTCTTCTGGTTTATACAAATTGAATAAACAATTATTATTGTTTTGCTATGACTGGTTACGAATGGGTGACAACTTTGTGGTATTCCCATTTACGAGCGTTACCGTGCTTCAGAAGGCATGTTAAGCAGTTAGTCCCGGTTGCCAGTAACATATTATGGTAGTGGATAAGCCAAGTTAAAGGGTTTTAAAAATTTCAACAGCAGGTAGCCACAGCCTGCGTCTGTTTATTTCAACACGACTATGGGCTCACAACCTGTTACGTGGGACAAAAATGCATACAATGGAATGGGGGCGTATAAATGCCTCTGCCTAGCCTTTCGGAAAAAAGGCGTGGTCGATAAAAACTAATTAAGTAACTATCTTCATGCTGTATCCCTGACGAGGTAATCAGAGAGGACACATCGTCAGGCTTCACGATCCATGCATACTTCTTTCACTTATTGCAGATTTATCAATCGCTTCATACATGCACGTCTGAGTATCCGAATACTTTTGATATTTCCGTTTTTGAGCAATCTGCTCACTTGGTCTTTATTATGTAAGTCTCGGCCTACCCTGACTCCTTCTATCCTCAACTTTCGCACAATATAAATTCTTCGTCAATCGTTCCTCACTAATTCGTTGGACGTGTCCAAACTTCTTCTTTCATATTAGTGAAGCGTGCTTGATAAGCTTAGAAATATCGTTTTGTTGCCATTGAATTATATTCTGATACTTATTTACTTCAATTCCGTTTCATTTTCGATCCCTAGCTTAAATCTTAGCTTAGGTAAAAGTTGAGATTTTGAAGTTTCATTTTTGTACGTGATGGAATGCATTAGGGCACTTCACTCACCTTAATGTCAGGTAGGTAAATACACAAAAGGGTATCGAAGTCAAAACCGCACACTTAACTCTCGCATCCGCTGCAGTCTTTGCGTCCGTGACATTGCAGATAAGCTGCAAATGTGTCGCCTTCTCTGGTATGGTCATGTCCTGTGGCACCCGCCGGACTCCGTGAGAAACAAATGGTTTGCCATGTCAGCCCCGCCGAGTCTTGGTAAGAGTGGAAGACCTAAGAATGACATGCGTGACACTGATCTCACTACAGGGTATGCAGACGAGTTAAGTCTGCGTTCTAAGGGGGTGAAAAGCGGTAACACGGGGCTCCATATACTGGTGGTAGACGGGGTACTACCGGCTACTCCAGTCGTGGTTGCGCATTACAGCCCCAAGGCGCCTTCAAACCAAACGGCGTTATCTTTTTCTCCTCGCTGCCATCACCTCGCTGGACAACGAGGGCATGGCGACTAAACTCGCCGGATGTGATACATCCAAACCAACGTTGCTGCAAACACACTTTCGGTATTTTGCTTCTACCAGATAGCCTGGGAGTACAGCACTGCCGCAAGCCTTGCAGGTTCGCCAAACCACAATATTCTCTTGCAATGGGTTCAGCTGCCGGGAATTCGTACAACCACTTATAGGGGCAGCGTTAAGCTATAGGTCTGCTTGTCTATCAGTCCTGCTTCCTCTGACCACCAGTAAGCCCCGTAAGGGGTAAAAAACATGGAGGTCTCCCGATTCGTATCTCATATTTCAGAAGTTGACTTTGCTAGATTTTACAACGTTGAGAACTTTACACCGCCTTAATACATTTTCTTGATATTTTCTGTCTTTTTACTTATAATTTATAATTCGGTGTAGAATTTATTATTTTATAGTACTAAGAATATGAATAAAACTAAACAATAGAAATGAAATTTTGTCACAACGAGAAAAACGACTGCCATCTTAGAAAGATCTTGAACCATATTTGAGAGATGTTGTGCTAAAGGTCAGAGCGAAGAAATGCTCAATTCTCAAAGAGATCATCATTCCTTTTTAAGAAAAGTCTTGATCAGTGATCAGCGAGCAGAAAGTTTCAAATGTGAAAATGAACCTCAATCATCTTTAAGAAGAGCTAAGATCAGTCAGCGAACAACAAAGCTCTTATCTCAAAATATTCAACAAACCACTCTAAAAGAAATCGTGTGAAATGCTAATGATCGAAAACGCATAACTTGGACCAAAGAGCAATAGGATTTTTGTTATATGATGAGTCTCGATTCGATTCGAGGTTAGGTCTGATACAAGAAAATTAACATTGCGAGATAGATAGAGCATGCTATCAACACACATGCATTAACATTGCGGTGCATATCAGAAATAGTGCACCTAACATGATTAAAAAAAGGTAAACTCTAAACGAAACCCTGTACTAACACGTCTGGACTGCGTGCGCGGCGTGGAACAATAACTTTTAAAATCGTCATTACTGCCACAGGAAATAAGTACAAATGTACATTTTTTTTATTAGTTTTGAACTTATTGTTACTCACATACAAAATACCACGAGAGCGTAGCCGCGGGCAAAAGCTTCGCCTGTGGAATATTTTGACTTCCTGACGCACCTATTTAATCCCGTCGCTTATATTAAATTCTACAATGATGCACAAAAAATTGCCCGATTTGTCGACATTTATGACTACTGCTCTGCTCCCCAGTATAGTAGCCTAATGATATATAGCCTATGGCCTTCCTCGATAAATGGGCTTTCAAATACTAAAATATTTTTTCAAATCCGACCAGTAGTTCCTGAGATTAGCGTGTTCAAACAAACAAACTCTTCAGCTTTATAATATTAGTATAGATATTTCGGGTCTTACTCGCGTCGCATATTATTAGGTATAAAGCCTACCTTATACTTCCCGACGTTTCGACTGGATTACACCAGCCGTGGTCACGGGTAGTATTTATATTTCGATATATCATAAATATGAACATATACAGGGTCATTTGTAAAACACCAGCAACCTGCTAAGGACTAGGTAGCTAACATCACGTTTTTTTTTGTAATATTGTTTTTTTTTATTGTTTTTATTAATTTATCTTTATTTTATGTACTGATTGAATTACAGTACCGTAAAACGTGGCAACTTGACCATATTTTTTCACAAAATTTTCTTCTATTTTTTAACTAAATGTTGCATGAATAAGAAATCAATTTTTATATACGTAATACACTATTGGGTACCCTTTTCTGTATAAGTCGCTATCTAAAACTTATTAATTAAAGCTATAGAGAAGAATAAACAACACAGGTAAAATTGACACGAAATTGGTAAATTTACCTACATTTTTTTCTTGTATATTTTTTTATGAACTATTGCATATTTAATACTAATTTAGGTAAAGATGATTGTATCAAAGATTATCTTTACTATCAAAAAAATAATAAGGAAATAATTCAATGAAGGAGACCCAAAAATGACCGTAGGTATAGTTGCCACTGAAATTTTTGTAATTTACATACAAAAAGTTTTATCGCGTAGGGTTGTGAAAATACAAAAATTCAATTGTTAAATTTTTATTTACTTTTTTTTCCGCTTGTGCTCTTTTAATGTTATATTCCGCTCTTGAACTATTGGTCTCGATGTCGCTCAACAAAGTTCTTTTTCCACCATTCTCCAGGCGAATCGCCAAATGTATCAGTCCTCTTATTTTTTGCAAAAATTCATTAACGGCTATTCTGAAGTCTAGTTGTGATAGAGGAGAACCGTAATCAAAGATCACAATAAGGCTTTTATTGAAGTACAATTCTTCGTCTGATGTTGATTTTCTCTGAATGGAGATATTTTATCTTTATTTTTATAGTCCTACGTGGCATTTTAAATTTTTAGTCGGCCTCATAGGAAGATATTTTGTTTATTTTAAGAATTTCAATAGCCAGGGCCGTCATTTCATCATTTTATTTTTTATATGAATGAATGTTTTTTTTTTTTGTTCTAAAACAATGCACATGCATGAAGTAAAACGGACGGATATGGTTCATTTAATATTATGTACTACAAGCAATCTCGTTAAGATTATTTTACAATACCTTCGAAATTATATCAAAAACTATTATATATGACTAAAGAAAATCTTAATAATATCTATTATAAATGCGAAAGTTTGTATGGATGTTTATTACTCTTTCACGGAAAAACTACTAATATGTTGAAACATTACAATAATATAGCTTATATATCAGAATAACACATAGGCTACTTTTTATCCCGGGAACAAGTTCCTGTGGGAAACGGGAACGGGAAAATTTTTCTACGCGGGCGAAGCCGCGGGCGGCAACTAGTTATAAATATAAATGTTTGATTTTTGAGACAACCCTAGCTACAGGTAAAGTTGCCAAGACCCACCCAGTGGTAACTTTACCTAACCTTATTAACAATACCCCAAGAGATATTTCAATAAAGCGAAGAAATAACAATTAGCTGATCTTGTAAGAGAAATGCCAACCGTTTTTTACACATAATATCAAAATTTCACTAACCTACAACATATAGTTTAGCCTCTGAGACCACAATTTTACACCTATTACCAAAATACGTTATCACTATAGCCGACTTGATGCAGCCCTATTGAAGAAACTATCTGTGTTATAAGTTACAAAAATACAAAAATGTTGCCGGAAGATATCGAAAAACTATCACCATTACGACGAAGTATCTATCTACAGATAATGAAAAGTTATTTGTGTTTATGTCAAATACCTATGATGTGGTAAAGTTACCACAGGTTTGGTCAAGTTGCCACGTTTTACGGTAATACACAACTCTTGAAAATCACAGGGGATGGGGGTGTACCGGTCATAACTCCTTTGATCTTGACCTTTTTCAACCGCATTGATGTGCGCACATTCATCGTTCATCGAGGCATACAGTATGTGTCTAAACAGAGACCCAGGAGTTCTTTTAAACGAATCCAAGAGCAAAAACCTATGACGAAGCTCGAAGCTTCAAAGTAAAATAGTGCTCGCTGTGTAATGAAACGTTGTTTGTTATGACCTTGGCCATCTACTCCTAGCAAGTTGCTGGTGTTTTACAAATTACCCTGTATATATTATACAACTATGTGCAGATATCGGTGTAAAAAAGAAGACAATATATTATATTGAGCACAAACACTATTTATTTATTTATAATTTTTATTAATGTTAATCAATTTTATTGTATTTAAATATTATAAAATTATATGCATTTATCCTTCGAACTTTTTTAAAGTAAAGGATTATAATTGTAGCGAAACAAAGAAGGAAGAAATGCACTAACTGGGGCAAGGAGATATTTGAAGCTGCAAATGCATCAGGAATGTTTACAAAAATATCCAACGCGACAGCTGGATTTATAAATTTATTAACTTCATCATATTTATTAAATATTCTATACAATATATAATATTTATCACTTTCTTTTTCTTAATTTTAAGTTTATTCCAGTCCAAACCCTAGAGTCTACTTTTATTGGCTCTTGGGATTTGTTTTTTATTTTAAATTTCTTACTCAGACCCTTCGTTTGTAAAATAAGCTACCTCCTTTGGTTTTCTTAAAACACTACAGTTTCATCTTTTATATGATGTTGGTTAGGTACCTGATGACTTATAAGATAAACTAATTATATCTTAACATCTTGCAAATCACTTCATTCACCTTCCAAAGTTATTATTTTGAACACAGAAAACAATATTTTGTTTGATATACATTTTACACTACAATTTGAAACTTAAAATTCTGTAAAAAAATAGATACACTTTCCGCTAGATCTGCATTTGACAAGAATATGAGAATTTGATAAGGTTAGCGTTGAAGTTAATGACAAATTATGACATGAAATAGGACTGGGTTTAGCTAAGCGTTTAATTTTTCGAACAACATGAAAAATATACCTTTTCATGTTGGTATTTACAAAAGTTACTTATACCAAATATACTGATTACGTTAAACTTAGACTTGTTGCTTCTCTTGTCGCGCCATAACAACCGGCCCATGCTGCTGTGTGGGATACGCCTGTACAGGATACTGGAGGTCCTGCATGGGATACTGCTGGTTTTGCATGGGATACTGCTGGGTTTGCATGGGATACTGCTGAGTTTGTATAGGATACTGCTGAGGCTGCAGGTACATAACTGGTTGGTTAGCTGGATTTGATTCATTCATCGTCAAGTAATAACTTCTGATAACTATCAAGAAGTATATACTTATCACTGAAAAAAAATATACATAGATATTAAGATTAATTATCAGTATATAATTATTATCGGTATGTTATTTATCAGCTTATAATAATAGTAATTAATAATTATCATTTATTCCAGGTAAAACCCATATTTTCTTTTCATATTGACTTCTTATAGAGAAGTCTATACGCGTGAGTATACAACTAAGATAATTATCTTCTTTTTGCATTGCTCGCCTATAATGAAAATAATAAATGTGAGTGTCGTGACTAAAAGCTAGTACTATTAATTATTCTGTGACATAAAAGTAATATTTTGACAGTTTTTAACAATACAAATAAATTTGGCAAACTGTAGTGTCCCTATTTAAAAAAAAATTTGTTTTACTATAAAGTCCACGTAGTATGGGAATGCTTTTTTTCTCACACTACCCTACTGACCGTAGTCAACGAGTAAGGGTAGGTAACTACCTATATAATGAATGAAAAAAATAAAATAATAAACGATGTAGTAAGGGTAGGTAACTACCTACCCTTACTACATCAGCAATGATGCAAACTTAACATTTGGTGTCCCGCAGGGCAGCGTATTAGGTCCTATTCTGTACCTTATTTATGTTAAAAGATTTTGCCACCTGTCAATACCTAACACAAAAAAAATCTGATTTCTTTTATTGTGAAACGCTATATGTAATTCAAAGAAAACTTTGGAACAGATATCTACAAAGAACATTTTACTCCCTCTACAGTTCAGTAGAAAACCACACCCTGAGCTTTCTCTATCTTCCCCACCGAAATACAATTTACTAATTAACGTCTAATGTAGGTAGGCTACCGTTCCAATGTACGTTATACTCTAGTAAGCACTTTGTACCCTAGGAAATGAGAATCGTGAATTTTATGATTCGCATCAATTGCATGTTTGAAGCGATTGATGAATCTGCAAGAAACGAAAGAAGTATGCATGGATCGCGAAGCCTGGCGTTCTATCCTCTCTGACTATCCCGTCGGGGATACAGGGTGAAGATAGTTTACTTATTTTAGCATCAATTGGGAGACGGGGTCACATCGTTTATCAACAATAGGCTGATTGCTTAATGAATAGAACGACCAGGCTACAACTCCTATTTTCTAAAATAACATTATAGTCATACATACATACATATTCTCAGGCCTATAAGCCCACATTGTCCTACGTTACAGATAGTGAGTCCATTGCAAGTTGTAATATATTCAACTAGCGGACCCAACAGACGTTGTCCTGCAGTACCGAATTCGGCGCCTTTTTTTCACCCAAACGCATACAAAAAAGAAACATTCAAACCGATCCAGCCGTTTAAGAGGAGTTCAGTGACATACACACGTACAGTAGAATATATATATATAAAGATTTACATACCTATATCAAACACGCTCAATATTATAATCAGTATTGTGGTTCCAAAGAGAATTTCGATGATGAAAAATATAATATTCACTCCAGTGAAACAGGCACTGAATATAAAAAAAGATTGAACATGTTTACGTTGATGCTGAAAAGATAACACTAAAATTAATTATATTGTATTAAAAAATATATAAGTATCTATATCAGTTGTGAATAAGTGTGTGAAGCGCTCGTGGCCCCGCGGACTCAGTGTCCTGTAAACGATTACTGAGTTACGCAACTTTCACTATGGCTGGTCCTCGGATAGGTGACCACTTTGTGGCATTAACATTTGCGAGCGTTTCCGTGCTTCGAAAGGCACGTTAAGCCGTTGGTCCCGGTTGCCAGTAACTTGGCAGTTGTTAAGTCAAGTTGAATGACTTACTGGAAAAATTTTAACAGCAGGTAGCTACAACTGGCGTCTGTCTATTTTCAACACGGCAATGGGCTCACCAACTATTACGTGGGACCGGAATACACATGGTGAAAAGTGGGATATAATATGCCTCTGCCACCCCTTCGGGGATAAGGCGTGATAATCAATCAAACGTTCAAGCTGCTAAAGCAGCAGACCTTTTTTGCTTTTCCTTTTTTTGTACTGACCTCCTTTTAAAACCTATTAAAACAATGTTTTCTGTGGTTTTAATGAATGAATTTCATACCATTAGAATCGTGGATAAAAAGCCCGTGTATTAGAGGTTTAATATCTACATGTCACAATATCAAAATTCAAAGTAAATGCGGTATAAACATTGCCGGTGGCCATTTTCCCGCCATTTTTTTAGTTTGCGTTAATATTTAATGGGTTAACATTTTTTAGTTTTAGTTAGAATAATTATAAGTTATTAGTGTCATATATCGTTTTAATCGTTATAATTCCAGGAATTTAATTATGTAAAAAAAAATTGTGTTTATATTAGTTTTTCGTGTAAGTGGCTAATTTCTGAAAAATAACATTTATTTATTTTTTTACCGAATTTTTCGTGTCTATACCAATATATCAGTTAATTATTTTTATCAGATTAAAATTCCAAATTATTATAGCTATAAGTTTTACCTTTATATATTTTACGATTTTTCAGTAGTTTAAATTTTTTGTCTAGATATTATAGTTTCCAAGATATCACGATTTTAGTTAATTAGGTCATAGATTAATTAAGAAAAAATGGGCTCTGGCAGCTCGAACGTTTAGCGATCGTTACAGTGGGTAGGATAGGTAAAAGGAAACCTTAATGTCATGTGTAGGCGAAACACGTGTACACACACACACTTACGTGACACTATAAGTGTGACGTAAGTGTGTGTAAGAAAAATGTAAAATCTATCTATACTTAATATATATAAAGCTGAAGAGTTTGTTTGAACGCGCTAATCTCAGGAACTACTAGGCCGAATTGAAAATATAATTTTTGTGTTCGATAGTCCATTTATCGAGGAAGGCTATAGGTTAGATATCAACACGCTACTGTCCTGGAGAGCAGAGTATTAAACATAAACGTCGACAAATCGGGCAATTTTATATATTATTGTAAAGTTTATAAGTAACGTGATTAAATAGGTGCGCCAGGAGTTCGGAATGTGTCACGGGTGAAGCCGTGGTGCTCACCTGGTATAAAAATATAGGAAATTATAAAATCTTTAGCAACAAAAGTACTTTTAACTAGTAGACCCCCGCACAAATTTCTCAGGTCACAGGGAAGCTTGTTGTAAAAGCGTAACTGTATACGCTTTTACAACAAGCTTCCCTGTGACCTGAGAAATTTACCTTTAAATAAATTTAAAAAGTTTATTAAAAACAAGCTTTGTGAAAAAGGTTTTTACTCCGTTACAGACTATTTGCAGGACAGGGACGCCTGGAAATGATCTGCTGGCAAAATGAAATAATATTAAAGTGTAAATAGGCCATCAAAAAAAAAGCCTTCCTAAGTTTCTTGCCGGTTCTTCTCAGGTGGGCCGCGTTCCGAACCGGTGGTCGCTTTAAATATTTTAAATAGTGTATGACATTTTGTAAGCGCCGTTAAAATGGTCTATGCAAAATAAAGATATTTTTTTTTTTTTTATTTTTTTTTTACTTCGCCCATCTTTTAATCCCCGTCGCATTCATTTAATCACGTCGCTTATTACTTTTACATAAATATATGAAAATTTGCTGACATTTATGATTACTGCTACGCTCTCTCGGGTAGTAGCGTGATGTTATATAGCCTATAGCCTTCCTCGATAAATGGACTATCATACACAAAAATATTTTTTATTTCGGCCCTGTAGTTCCTCAGATTAGCGCGTTCAACCAAACTCATAAACATACAAACAAACAAACTCTTCAGCTTTATTTATTAGTATACATTGATTAGGTTATACTATTGATATTTACCTTGAATATTCCGATGAGTAGTAGTATGATGAAAAATATACGTGCCGCATAAATGGTTAAGTGCACTGCAAAAAGTACGACGAGACCAGTGGCCTGTATGAAAACAGCAGCACCTATTGCCAAACCAAAAATGATAAGTGCTGCAATGGACCACAACTAGAACAAAGACAGCATTGTTAATAGTTACTGATTACTTCAATATAATTACTGCCTAAGTACCGTGGTGTAAGGACCTTCACCGAGAACTCAGGGGTCCAATCTCCCTCACCTCATCTCATCTGCTGATTAAAGAACGAGGCAACGACGCAAGTTTTATCAGGGAGCCGAGTCTACTATTGCGAAGCCTTAGAATAGAACCAGATTTGCTGTTTTTAGCTGACAAAATGTTAGTAGGCTATCAACGTTTCCTATCTTTATGAATAAAATACTATAAGTATAACACTTAAGTATAGAAAATGATCTTAGCTTAGTTATATCTGGTAATTTCTTGATAATGAAACTTCATCACTCTATGCACAACACCTTTTTGTATAACTTAACAATAATTTTATGTAATACTAGCAGACCTGCCCGGCTTCGTCCGTGACATACTTCCAACTCCGTGGAACCCATTTAATCCCGTCGCTTATTACTTTTCCAAAAATGTAAAGTTTCCCCGATTTCTTGACATTTTTGATTACTGCTTCGCTCTCCTGTGTAGTGGCGTGATGATATATAGCTTAGAACATTTGTCAATAAATGGGCTATCAAATACAAAAAGTTTTTTTTCAAATCGGTCCAGCCTTTCACGCGTGATGGCGTGATTAAGGGAAATAGGGATTCATTTTTTTTAATATCGATTTTGACACATAAATCTTTGATTTAAAGATGACAGCGGCGGTTATATGTAGTAGAACAATTGTCTACGCGCTTTTTGCTGTCAATGTGTGAGTTAGATGTAGCTACACAGGAATATCAAAGATAGCTTTATACAACAAATATCATGAGTGAAAAGAATAAAGTCGAATAAAGTATTGCTCCATAAGCAGAGGAATATGTTTACTCTTGTACGTGTGTGATGAAAGTTAACCACAGGCTTCAAACCCTGGTAAGATTTCTCAACTGGCATTTCACTAATATGAAAAAGAAGGGTTTCCTACTCCTAATCCTATGAAACGATAAAAACCAATTATAATTTTCTTACCAGATTTATAAACCCGATGACATATGATCCAGAACGTAAATCCGCACAAAAGCAAAAATTGTTGACTGTAAAAGCCATTTTGGATCTGAAAAAAAAAGAAGCATTTTAGTATCAAATCAGCTTATCGCAGTACACCGCTGGTGGTAGTTTGTCCCAACCATTGCGGGATGGTGATAGGTCTTACTGTATCGCTTATGTGGCCCCATGGGTTGAAATTATTCTTTTTCTTTACCATTTGGCATTACCTCGTCAGTTGGTCAGCAGATCGACTTGAGCTCAGAAAAACTCGGTAGGACTTCATTCCAGCGTTTGTAATTACCATTGTCCAGAAGTGAACGCAGTCCTGCTCACATATATTCGTAAACGATTACTAGTCCCCAAATTAGTGACCGCTGTGGCATTTTCATATACCTACAAACGATTCCGTGCATTGGAAAATACGTTACTCCGTTGGTCCCGGTTGCCAGTAACATGCTAGTCTTTAAGCCAAGTTTATGTTACACTAGTCGCGAGCATAAACCGCTTGGTGAGTGAGGCAAAATTAGTGTTATCTCACTTGACATGGTGTAAGAACGCGGTAGTGCCAGTAATTTGCAGTTAAAAGATAGACTGTAGTATTAAATAAGATGCAAGATGTCATTTAGTTTAAAACAAGTGATGCTAATTTTAGTATAAGTAGACTTTCGGCTTTTGGTAGTTTATATATAATTGTGTATATTTAGGTAAACAAAATAAAGTTATTTTTTGTTTTAAATAAATAAACTATGTTTGTATGGCAGTATTTTTTTTAACTCTAAATACGCTTTTTTACGCGCGTAGTTTCATGAAAAATTTTAGTAAAATCTAAAGGCTTTTTGAATCCTAACTTTTAATCAAATAAAATTCTTGTGATTTTGAAACCTTACAAATATAGCCCTTAATGAAAATAACTTAATATGTCTTATTTTTGATCATTTGTCAAAGTTAATTTTTGAATTATTGTCCAACGACGTTTGAATGGAAGAATGAGTCACTGACCAATTTCCCCTTAAGGCCTTGAAAATTTTCTATAATAGATCGCCACCATATACGCATGTTCATTTGAAAACGGTAATGGGATTCACCTTTTTATGTAGGATTTAAATGCATACACTGTGACGTGGACGTATGAGTATGCCTCACCCAACGGAGATTAAGGCGTGACTCTTAAGTGTGTCACAAAGCTGTCTAATAAGTAAGATAAAGACCAGCTGTAGCGAAAAATGTTTCTCATTACTATATAATTGGTCAAATATCATGTAAATCAAACTAATTTAATACTGGCGGTTAGAAAAGAGTGGCCATAAGTTTCATTGCCAGGTTCTACCTCAGGCTCTACCTATTTCTTTGCGAATCTGGCAGTAAATGTTATTGGAGAAGCAATAATCTGGACGTTAATAAGTTTTTCTTTGTGACCTACATGAATAAGGATTTTTTATTTAATTTAACGCAATGATAGTTTACAGAAAACTGAGTGAGCGGAGCCACGAGATTTCTAATATTATAAAATCTTCTGCAAGAAATAAAAATGGTTAGAAATCGTATTCGGTAAGAACAAGTACTTCTTTTCACGTACGTTTACTAAGCATAGAGATCCCACCAGTATCTTATTTCTTGAAATTTTACAGTACGGTATTGTTGAAAAAGAGTTGTTAAAGATCTTTGCTGTGTTGAGCACCAGTAGCATCTATGTTACAAACAGACTAGGGTGATCTATCTGAGCAACTAAAAGACTTTTGTGAAACACTGCAGTAAAACAGTACAATATCTTTATTGTACACAATTACTTTAGATTTTTGAACTTGGTTGCTTTGCTTGGTCGATTTCTGGGACTAAACGAGATTATTTTTTATACCATTTGTTTCCTGACGTTATCACGGGCCACGACCGTTCAACCTGGTCAAAACGTCAGGCAACAAAAGGAATGAAAAATGCAAAACGCAGTCCCAAAACTGCTGGTACGGGAAAAATGCTAATGAGTATAACAAAAACACAAAGTTTTAAAATAACTTATTAGCCTCGCCTTTATTTCCGACAAAGTGGTAGAGCCATACATCTCACCGTATGTTTATTGAATATGGACAAGCGCAGAATGTGGTGAACTACTGTAGAAATTTTTGAAGCCGATCATGAGGCCTTAGACTAAACACCAAGACCGGCGGTTTATCGTGCCTTAAGCACAGAAACACTCGTAAATATAAATGCTTTAAAACGGTCCCCCAACTGAGGACCAGTCACAGCTGCAATGCTTATGGCAGTGACCGTTTACAGAAAACTGAGTTAGCAAGACTACAGGTATTTCTTACTTTAAAATATATATGACAAAATAATATCTACAACCAAATTTTTCCCTTTATCTGAAAGCGATAAACTCAAAAATCATCACACCTATTTTTTAACTTAAATGAATTAGGGTGTAAGATAATACATAATTCCAAGTAAGTAAAGCCACAGGCATAAATTGATTAAACATATACACCCTTTGAGTGTTTAGTCGGGTTAAGGGAAAGCTACTTCACAAAAATGAAATTATATACACACAATAAGTAAAACTTAAATTCATCAAAACAGCAAGTATTACAATTCCTAAAAGAGAATGTAAATACTTACATTAGGTTATACCGTATCTGCTTTATAATAAAAAAATGTAAATTGATTTAGATTAGAAAACTTTTACACTGCACCGTATAATAAAACCTACATACTATCGTCAAGGTGGTGCGGAGCAAACAAAATAACTGATACTGTAAGTCGATTTTATTTAACGAACTGATAAGTTCGATAGTGTTTTGATTATAATTGTCTATCATATATCGTAAGGGATTTATCGCCACGTACAAGTAGATTGCTGCTGAATATCATCGGGTGACTAATAGTAATAATAATCTTTATTTCCTGTTTTACAATTGGTTTTCGTTACAGTATAAGGTTCACAGTGTTTAATTAAGTAGTATGTTAATTGTAGGGTTACACGAAGTAGTTCGCTACTGACACCCAAACTAAGAATAAACTTGTGTTATGGGTATCAGGGCTCTCATTATGTGTGACATTTATGAACATACTTGCTGTTACGTGCACATCTTACTTAAAAATAAAAATATCTTCTTTAACCAAAACAATATTGTTACTTATGACGATTGGGTCTTTTGTTTGGACACAATGTATATTATTGGATTTATATATGTGTGTGTGTGTGTGTGTGTGTGTGTGTGTTTATGTGTGTGTGTATGTGTGCGTGTGTGTGCGTGCGTATGTGTGTGTATATGCTATTTAATAATTAATATATGCTATTTAGATAGTCATTGTGACAGTAATTTTTCAATATTCTCGTAGTCAAGTTCATGATCCATTTACTTATTTTCACCTTAAGTTTATAGTTATTAAGATTGTATATGTGACATTCTTTGTTAACAGCATTGTATATGCGACTCGCAGCGATTGAGAACTGTCTTTCGGCCAGTTTAGTTCTATGTTTATCAACGTCACACACTCTCGTACGTCTGCGCCTTGTGGTGGGTACAGGATGTAATTGGAGGTTTTGATGTTTATGCACTAGAATGTGGAACACATATAACTGTCGCACAGACATTACCTCGCAGTTTCTATACAATGCTGTCGTATTAAATCTATAGTGTTTAAATGTCATCATCATCGTCATGAGGACAGCCCTCTGCGCCCTTTCAAGCTGTATCATTGCAGTCTTTGGTGCTCCACCCCAGACTGCTATGCCGAAAGATATTATGGACTGACATAAAGATTGATAAACTGTCCTCAAGGTATCGAAATCCGCACTATATCGAAGCTTCTTAAAGATGGCTATCAGTTTTCGTACTCTGCCGCACAATTCCTTAATTTGAGCATTCCATGCTAATTGGTTATCTATTTTAATTCATTCCTAAATACTTAATATTAGTTGTTCTCATCAACGAAAGACAAGAGCATTGGTCTGTAAGTTGACTACAGTCATGCACTTTAATGCAAAATAAGTCACTTGGTTGCGTTCTGACCGTAAGTGCGAAGGTTAGAAATTTAGTTTTTGTTACATTTAGTGTTAAACTGTTTGCTGAAAGCCAGGATTTTACAATAGCGAACGCGGACTCCGCTCTCTCATGAGCCTTAACCCAATCCGCCGCATGTATAAGAAGCGTCGTGTCATCCGCGTAGGTATATACATTACAATATGGGAGTTTTAGGTCACATAACCCGTTTACATAAATTAGAAACAGAGTTGGACCAAGAATAGAGCCCTGTGGGACACCAAAGGATAATGTACTCTCATCACTCACACATGACGCCACCGTCACTTGTTGTATACGTTCCGACAGGTAACTTTTAAAAATTTTCAAGGGCGTTCCCCTAATCCCAATCCTTTCCATTTTTTCCAAAAGCTTAGACACAGAGACAGTATCGAAGGCCTTGGATAGGTCTATAAACATGCCTAGACACTTATTCTTTGCATCCAATATCCCGACAGCATCGTCAATAAGGGCCGAGATGGCGTTTTCACATGATTTGCCTTTACGGAACCTATATTGGTTTTGGCTGCCGGAAACAAGTTAACGGTGCTTTGTCCCAATTAGTAAAGCGACAAAGCATCGTAAAAGAAGCACGAATGGCGATTCATAACGCAGTGCTAGTGCCAACTTTGCTTTACGGTAGTGAAACCTGGGTATGTCAGCAGATGCATGAAAGTAAATTGAATGCTGTGGAGATGCGATCACTTCCAAAAAATTGTGCGGCGTTACGTTGGCCGACCGAATACGTAACGAAGTGATACGCAATATGGCAGGTTTGAATGAAAGTGTCAGCGTTAAGCTGGAAAAGGGCGTGCTCCGTTGGTTTGGACACGTCCAACGAATGAGTGAGGAAGGATTGACGAAGAATATATATTGTTCAAAGGTAGAGGGTAGAAGGAGTCAGGGAAGGCCGAGACTTACATATGAAGACCACGTGAGCAGATTGCTCAAAAACGGAAAGGTCAAAAGTACTCGGATACCCAGACGTGCGTGTATGAAGCGATTGATGAATCTCGAAGAAGCGAAAGAAGTATGCATGGATCGCGAAGCCTGGCGATCTGTCCTCTCTGACTACCACGTCAGGGATACAGCGTGAAGATAGTTAGTTAGTTTTTTTTTTATATTGGTTATCAGACAAAATCTTGTGGGTTTCCAAAAATGATACCAGGCGATCATTGAGAAGCCTCTCAAGAATCTTAGATAACACAGGAAGAACTGATATAGGTCTGTAATTACTTATATTATCTCTGTCTCCCGTCTTGAAAATAGGATGGACAACTGCCCTCTTTAAAGCCCTTGGAAAGACACCCTCATTTAAACACAAAACGCATATTTGAGTGATTACTGAAATCAGAACATGACGACTTATTTTCATTAATTTTGGGGAAATTCCGTCCCAACCTGAACTTGAGTCCGTCCGTACGAACGCGTTCAATTTCTGTATAATCAGGTTCAAGAAATACAATTGAATTTAACTGACGGTCATTCCTTACAAATGGCTTATGTTTTGCACCCAAGTCTGTTATTTTAGCCGCTAGGTCGCTACCCATATGTACAAATGTATTATTTACCAATGAAGATTTAGAGTCAAGTCCAGATATAGATAGTAATTCAGTGGGGGGAGTTTTCACTACACGCTTATTTATTATATTATTTATTACTTGCCAAGTCTTTTTAGGATCATTTTTTGACTGTAAAAGTTCACTTTTTTTCATGGTTAGTTTTAAGCTTTTGTAATAGTTTATTGCAAAAATTGCGGTAACCATTATAGGTTATTTTTAAAATACCTAGTCAGGTCATAAGTATTGTCACACAGTAAAAACTTTTCTTTTAGAATGATGGTCACAAAAAAGTTTATTGAATTCGAATTTCGAATTGTTCATGAAAATAAAAATGTATACTTTTTAGAATTTTACTAATTTTTAAATATGGAGTGGACGCTTAAAGAAGATCGTGTTGCAGTTATTGCGTTGCATCGTTGCGGTTACGCGCCAATTCAAATTTTTGACATACCGAGAAATGTTAATATAACCAAAAGATTCGTTTATCGTACCATCAAACGATACAATGAAGACTGAAGTGTAGATGACAGGTCAAGAAGTGGTCGCCCTCGGTCTGTTAGGACTCCAGCAGTGATAAAAGCTCTGAAGGCGCGAATTCAAAGAAATCCCAAACGTAAGCAGAAACTGTTGGCCCTTCAGATGGGGTTAAGCAGAACCACAGTGAAAAGGGTGTTAAATGAAGACTTAGGGCTTCGGTCATATCGAAGAAAAACAGGACATCGTTTAAATGCTCGTCTAATGGACCTGAGACTGAAGAGATGCCGCGCTTTGTTGAAGCGGTACGCGGGAAAAAATATCGGTAAATTCTTTTTTGGATGAAAAAATTTTTACCGTAGAAGAGAGCTACAACAAACAAAATGATAAGGTGTACACACACAGTAGCGAAGAAGCGAGCAACCGTATTTCGCGTGTCCAACGAGGTCATTTTCCAGCCTCGCTCATGGTATGGTTGGGAGTTTCTTATTGGGGCTTAACAGAGGTAAATTTTTGTGAGAAAGGTGTAAAAACGAATGTAGTTGTGTATCAAAATACAGTCCTGACGAACCTTGTGGAACCTGTTTCTCATACCATGTTCAATAACAGGCACTGGGTATTCCAACAAGATTCGGCGTCAGCTCATAGAGCGAGGAGCACACAAGACTGGCTGGCGGCGCGTGAAATCGACTTCATCCGGCACGAAGACTGGCCCTTCTCCACTCCAGATTTGAGTCCGTTAGATTACAAGATATGGCAATACTTGGAGGAAAAGGCGTGCTCAAAGCCTCATCCCAATTTGGACTCACTTAAGACATCCTTGATTAAGGCAGCCGCCGATATTGACATGGACCTCGTACGTACTGCGATAGACGACTGGCCGCGCAGATTGAAGGCCTGTATTCAAAATCACGGAGGTCATTTTGAATAAACTTTATTGTCATAAGAATCTATGTTTTGTTAAGTTCATTTTGGTATATAAATGGTTACATAATGAATAAACTTGTTTCAATTATTTTATATTAAACATGTGATCATTTATGACCTGACTAGGTATAATTATCTAGTTCTCTTTTACATTTCATATGTATATTATCTCTATTTCTGATACACCTATGCAGACCTGAAGTAATCCAAGGCTTGACCGGCCCCTTCCGGACGAGATCGACCGCTGGAGACAGTCGGCTCGCGACGATCTCTTCCGGAAGTGGGCCGAGAGGTTGGTAGGCCCCTCAGTTAGCCCCCGGCTCGTGGGGGCTGTCCGGCCCGTCCTTCGTGCTTGGGTAGAGAGGGCACACGGTGCGCCTACGTTCCACCTCAGTCAGCTCCTCACAGGGCATGGCGTATTCGCCAAGTACCTGTGGGAGGTGGCTGGGGTGGAGCCGGACCCCGTGTGTCGTCACTGCTCAGGTGGCGTCGTGGAAACGGCGGAGCACACACTCGCCGTGTGCGCGGCGTGGGACGGGCCGCGTATCGCCCTCACGGGCGTTATTGGTGTCGATTTGTCGCTGCCGGCCGTGGTGCGAGCCATGGTCGGCAGCCAACAGTGCTGGGCCGCCGTCGCCTCGTTTGCTTCCGAGGTGATGGCGGCGAAACGTGAGGAGTTGCGGGTGCGGGAGCGTACGGGACAGACGCTCCCGCCCCGCCGTCCGGTTCGGGGGCGTCGTCGTGCTCAATACATGCGCGCCCCCGAATAGTGTATGGCCGTGGGCGGAAGGTCGGGGGACCCTGCCCAACTGGCCACTTGGCGGCGGGCACCCTTTCTGTGTTCCAGGGGGTGCCCACTTTTTGCGCACGCCCGTACCGGCCGCTCTCACTTCCTCTGCTTACAGAGGAGCGCTCGAGAGCGGTGGAGGTGCGGGCTAGTTCTTCAGCTCCTTAGGGAGCTCCGGGGTGGTCGCTTATCGACCGCCCCGAGACGGACCCCTCCGTTCTGGGGTGCCCCTTGCCGGCTCGCAGTGATTTAACCTCAGGCCTACCCTGCGAGTCGGTTTTAAGGTGAGGCGGAACATCGCGGGGTTTAGTGGGTAGGACGGCCCTCTCTCACGGGCCGGGAGCCCCACACACCGTCCCTGCTGCCCCCGCAGCAGGGATGACGGTGCGTAAATGCATTCCCCGAGAAAACAAAAAGAAAAAAAAACCAAGGCTTGATTATTCTGACCTTTGATGGGACACATTTCTTTTTTGTATTTTTGTCAATTATATTTCTCATTAAGTCTATCAAATAATTAGTAGCATAATTAGGATCATCTGAGAGGAGGACTGGACTAAAGTCCGCCTTTGAGAGGTCCAAAACAACCTGGTCCAGGTCTGTTTTAGAGATAATTTTTGTTGTTTTTTGCAGTCTAGTATTACTAAGGCATACAAGTACGGGAATGTGATCAGTAATATGACTATTTATTATAAATGAGACTACTGGCTTTATCACGTTAACCATAGCATGGTCAATACATCTTCCATCTCTGGTTGGAGAGATGTACGCGGGAAGTAAACCATGTGAAGCTGTTAGATTAATGTACTCATTAAAATGTTTATCTTTATTGTTTTGCATGATATTTATATTCATGTCTCCCACCAGAAACGTGTTACTATAAGAAGCGATTGAAGTTAATACGGAATCGAGGCTATTCAAAAAGTTGTCTATTTCTGAAAAGGATGGTGACCTGTAAATCGCCACAATTACAACGTCAGTGAGTTTGCATACTAGACAACTTGCATCTCTAAAGCTTGGTTCAATGATAGTGTGGTGCAAATCGGTTCGTACGTATACAACTACACGCGTCATTCTGGTTAATGTCTTTTGTTGTCATGTAGCCAGAGTAGTCTTGAAGTGTTGGAATGTTTTTACTTTCGTTTAGCCAACATTCTGTTAAAATAATAACGTCACAACTCACTTGCATAGAGGATAGTAGTACCAAGAATTTATCAAAGTTTTTATGTATGCTGCGTATATTTAAGTGTACAATTTTTATATTAAAGTGATTGTTTTTTAGTAATTGATGATATTCCCAGGGGGCACAGTTGTGATATTAGTAAGAACCGTACGAATCTAACCTACTTATAATTTCATTTACATTGTTCACTTTTAATAATCATTTTACACAGAGTTATTGATACTATGATTAATCTTACAATTGACTGCAGCAGTGGCATATCAGAAAAAAACCATTTGTAGTGATTTTCCTAATGAAATATGTCAAAATAATATTTTCTAATAGCATATAAAGTATTTGTATTGTTCCTATTTGTCTTGATTTGAGTTTTGTTTGTCGGCATCATTTGTTGCATTTTTTTAAGTGTGTGATATATTTGTGTAGTATATTTAGTAGAAAGTATGTATAAACCTAATACAGAAGGTTTAAAATTTAAAAAAATTAAAAGAATATATAAGACTAAAACCGGTAATAAACTATGTAAACTATTTAACATTTTTCTGCAATAGACTCTGAAGAGTGGCATCTGAAAGAATATGTATCGGTTTTTCTCCTGCCCTCTTTCGCATGAGAATTTTATCATTGGATATCCAGCAGTACTGAAATCCCTGTGATTTTGCAAACTTACGGGCTTCATAAAATAGACTTCTAGACGATGCTGAAGCCGATCAGCAACATATACCGGTTTATGCTCTTCTGTCCAGCCTATGTGTTTAGTGTTCAATTTGTCAACTGATAGTTTTCCTTTGTTGAAATCTCGCACAGCTCGAAGTACTGTATTTTTCATTACAACTGATTGAAACTCCACTATGATTGGTTTCGGCTGTTCTTGGTTAGCCTGTACCAAGGACAGCCGAAACCAATCATAGTGGACTTCCAACTAACTCTTATGACAACTAAGTCTTATGACATTAAGCTAATGTGATAATTTAATGATAATGAAGTCCGCTTGCCACTTGCCACTTGTCCGGCATTGCCAGTGGGCTTAATTATCGCCATTATAGAAACTGAGGATGACGAGTAGGTACGTGGGGTGACAGAGGCGAGACTAAATTCTGTAAAAAATTATTGCGGTGTTGTGCACACTAATTTATTGCCGTTTATGAGAGCAAATTTGATAGCTTTTATGGAAAGATAATTCTTGGACTTTGTCCCTTTATAATGCACCTTTGCTATAGGCTATCATTGTGCACGAATTTTTGAGATGTTTTTTATTTTTATATACCACTGAGGTGGAAGATAAGCGTACGGCCCACCTGATAGAAAGTGGTCACCGTAGCCTATGGACGTTTGCAACACCAGAGGTGCAGCACTCGCGCTGCCGACCCTTTATAAACCTTCTAAGACCCCTTTTGAAGAACCCAATACTGTAGATTTTCGGTAAAACCCAGGCAGGGAGTTCATTCCACAATCTAAGCGTACGCGGAATAAAGCCTCTATCGGACCTAACCGTGTGCGTGCGCTCCGGACGCAAAGTGTGAGGGTGAACACCCTGTCAATGGCGAGCGGTGCAATGATAAAAGGTAGCCGTGGGCATCATATCAAACAACTCCTCAGAGCACAGACCGTTGTACAGGCGATAAACACGCATAAGAAGGCAAAATCTCCTGTGGCGAAGGGGCTCGGCACCGCCCGCTAGTAAAAGATCGTTGACAATCCTCATAGCGCGCCCTTCTACCGAGTCAAAAGGTCTAAGCTGGTATTCAGGTGCACCAGCCCAAAGGTGACAGCAGTACTCCATGTGCGGCCGCACTTGCGACTTATAGAGGAGCAGTGTTTGCTCTGCAGTAAAGTACTTAGTACGCCAGCTTCGCCTTGTCCTCTAAATGACTTCGGTATTGGACGTCACGAGAGATCTCAACACCAAGGATCCCAATACTATTAGAGATGGAAAGAGGTGTGCCCGGAAATTACGGCGCTACAGTAAATGGAGCTTTTTTAGCGTTGAATGCACACACTTAAGTCTTGGTAGGGTTAAATTGGACAAGATTTTGTCTACCCCAATCGGACACTCTAGCATATTTTTTTTACAATAGCGATTACTAATCATAACATTTATTGGCATCTCACTCACTCTCGCATAAAGATTACAAGCTAATGTTAACGAGTACATATTTTTATTTTTATATCTATGCTTGACCTGTCTAAAATAGAAATGCCCACTGATTAAAAATGTCGATAGTCACTATACTGAAGTTCAAAATTTCAACACTTATAAATAGAATATATAAATAAAATACAAAAAGAAAGTAGGTAGATCAAAACGAGCGATTCTGTTTTGGCGCATCGCCGGCCGCTGCTGCAGCCCGCTCGCTCGGCTCGCGCGTTGTGGTCACAAGTGACCTAACACTCCTCCTCGCTTCGCTTGTCGTCGTACCTATTTACAACTTTGCTCAAGACTAATCTAAAAAAAAACACTTAAAATATCGTTGTATATGTTACAGCTTAAAAACTTGACTATGAGTGAGATGATTATTTACAATGGTATTGTAGCTTGGAATTGACATTGTAGCTTAATATTTATAGAATAAGTCTGACATATTGCCATTGCTATTTTAATAGATTAAAATTGATTACAATTGAGACGACATTATTGTAAATTATGTACATTTGTATATCTGGTACTTACATTTTCATTTCTGACCTGATATTTTTAGCTGCTCAATTAAAGATGTTTTTTATATGATAGAATATTTTGTATAAGTTAGAATAACATATAAGCGCTTTGGGTGAAACTGTAAGCTTATATTGTTTTGTAATAATAAATAAATAAATAAATTCATGAGCATATGAATTGTATCCCAACTGAGCTATCAAATTGTAATTATAATGAAGATCTCTTCAAAGCTGATTCCTCAGGTCACTAAGGAAACTGTTCGCCTGGATTCACCATTGAACAGAACTGTGACTGTGTTCCTTCCTGTGGGTTTACCGTAAAGTTTTATAAACTATTTCCACTGCTTTTCATATTAAGACATCGTATATTCATCCCATATCTGCAATATAAGGTCAATCATATCAGTAATACATAAATATACAATTCGTTTATGCACTTAGAACAAGTATATTTTTAAGTGTAATAATTAACTAATTTAAACTACATGTTTATAAATGATAGATTAAGATATCATGTAAAATATATACTTTATAACTATTTTAATGTTGGAAATAAATTTATTCTTATTCTTAATCCCTAAGAATGTGTTCCTTATTTTAGCTACATTATCATTGATACGCGACATCATTGATACGGTCTCACTACAGGGGATGCCGAAGACCGTGCGAAGTGGAGGAGAAAATGTAGGAAAGCGGACCCCGGGCGTCGCGAGACGCAACTGGGACAGACGCTCGGATGATGATGATGATCATTGATACGCGCCAATAATAATATAGGAGTTTCGTTGCTCTTATTCTTCTCGTTATGTTAGATTCTGTAAAACGCAGCCAAGAAAGCTATTGTTCTACGCCAGTGGCACAAACCCCTTACCTCATTAGATTATAACTCGAATATCACGTCGATACATAGCGTTGAGTCTAGTAGGTCTAGTAAAAACTTCACAGAGTAGTTAAAAGCCGTATTCGACGCAGGGACGAAACTGAGTCCTGGAGAACACTCTTTACTTAATTCAGGATTCATAGCTTTAGTCAGGCTAGCCCATGTCAACGTGTTCAAGGACAGTTTATTAAAATTGTCTTTGCTCTGAAGTGTTGCTACGCCTGACCTCTGAGAGATTTGATAGTGAACATAATTACCGCTAACTATGCCTACACATTCTGTTATACATTGGCTACGGGTATTGCCAATGTGTAGAGATAATATTAATAGAAGCGCTCGTGGCCCCGCGGTCTCAGTGTTCTGTAAACGATCACTGAGTTACGCAACTTTCACTATGGCTGGTCCTCGGATGGGTGACCACTTTGTGGTATTTACATTTGCGAGCGTTTCCGTGCTTCGAAAGGCATGTTAAGCCGTTGGTCCCGGTTGCCAGTAAAATGGCAGTCGTTAAGCCTGGTTGAAGACCTTATGGGCGGCTTGAAAATTTCAACAGCAGGTAGCCACAGCCTGCGCCTGTCTATTTCAACACGGCAATGGGCTTACCACCTATTCCGTGGGACAGGAATCCACACAGTGAAAAGTGGGCATATAATATGCCTCTGCCACCCCTTCGGGGATAAGGCGTGATAGATATTTATTTTATTTATTTAATTTAGAGATAATATTATGTGGTATTTTGTAGAACCAAACTCTTGTTAATATTCATGTAAGATTTAACTAAATCTATGCTTTTGTCCCGGAGATATATATGTGCCTAATAGTTCTCTCAAGGGCTTGTGGCCCCGCAGACAAAGGTCAATGGCAAAGGAGCTATCACCGGCCCACCCTCACCCCCTGTGATTTTCATGAGGTGCGTAGTACTGTAAAACAATCAGTGCATGAAATACAAGTGAAATTTGAAGCGTTCGTGGCCCCGCGGTCTCAAACGATCACTGAGTTACGTAACTTTCACTATGGCTGGTCCTCGGATGGGTGACCACTTTGTGGCATTTACATTTGCGAGCGTCTCCGTGCTTCGGAAGGCACGTTAATCCGTTGGTACCGGTTGCCATTAAAATGGCAGTAGTTAAGCCTGGTTGAAGGCCTTATAGGTAATAAATAGGCTTGAAAAATTTCAACAACAAGTAGCCACAACCTGCGTCTGTCTATTTTAACACGGCAATGGGCTCACCACCTATTACGTGGGACAGGAATCCACACGGTGAAAAGTGGGCATATAATATACTCTGCCACCCCTTCGGAGATAAGGCGTGATGGACATTTAATTTTAAATTTGAAAAAAAGAACTTAAAAATTTGTAAGAGAATATAAAATCATAGAACCTTTTTTTATGATGTTAGTTTCCTAGTCCCAGCAGGTTGCTGGTGTTTTACAAATGACCTTGTAATACTGTTAACGCCTGCTTTATGTGTTTGGTGTTTAAGAATGAACAATTTTTGTTGCTATTGTAAAGCATACCTTGTTGGAAAATATACTTTTGTTACTAAAATATAATCAAAGCAATTTGAAATTATAACACTATCTGGGGCTGTAGAGGTGGTGGCACGGAGTAGAGAATAAAAGCGGAGATGCCGAAAGAGCAACTGAGTTGCTTGCCACCAAGTAAGTTGTAACGTAACAAAGTGGGCGGAGCCATACAGCCACAGTTTCATGTAAATCGTCGCTGTGCTCGGTTGAGAGTCTGAAATTTATTTTCGCTAAATTCTATAGTTATTGACGGTGTTCACCATGAAGTGTGCTATTCTTGGATGCAAAAACGATTAAAAAACTTATTTTTAACATAATGATAGTATACAATTTTATTTGTAAGTATTTTTACTTAATAAAAACAATTTATACAAAATACAACCATTGTAAGAACATTTTATTTGACAAACGCCAAGTAATCTTATCGATTGCAAAGAAACAATTCAAAAAAAAAATTCTCACCTCATTACAACAACTATTGTGCAGACATCATGACAGTTAAAACTTTTCGGATACTTATCCGAATTAAACTAACATGATTTTGCAGTTCTGCCATACGCGTTTTCGTAGAAAGAAAGATCCTTTTTATTCATTCGCCGGATTAAGGGCTGGCTAAAGTCTTACAAACATTTGCAGAATGAACACGACCACCATAAAAACGTCACCTACGATTCCTGTTTGTCACACCGCACGCAATCCATTATGTGTGGATGTAGCACAAACACAACTCAGGACAGCTATCTACCCAAGCCTGTGTCCCGCATCAACTGACGACCCTATAGATAGCACACGTAGTTTTTGGAACGCGCCCATAGCTCGATTCGACAGTTTAGACAACGTCAAACTCACAAACCGGAGTGTAAAAATGTTTTAACATTTTAAATAATCAGACAAATTTGTTTAGAATTGTAACTAAAGTTTTGTAAAAAAAATTAAAAAAATCCAAAAAAACTTCTGTCTTCAATTATAAACGAAAGTACATATTTTAATTTGTATGCATATTAGTTTAAAAATGGTGAACTTCCATAATAATAATAATAAAGAATACGCTGACAAAAAAAAATGAAAAAATGAAAAGCTCACATCCGCAGGGCAGCTTGTGGCAAACCGGCGCCGCACCATAGTTGTAGTTACCTACTCCATTTAACCCCCAACTTAATATCCCATTTTGTAGTTAGCATAGTTTACAATAGTTTAACTCCCATTGGAGGTGGTCCATTATCGTTCTTCTACATAAAGCGGGCGAGGACTGTCTGAAGTGGGGGTCCCATTTCCTTTTAGATTAAAAATTTCAAAGGGCCTCTGCGTGTTGGACCAGTATGTCCAAAAACCCGGGTAACTTCATAAGAAAAAAAAGCAGATACCCGTGAAAAGAAGAAGAAACATAATAATAATAAATTATTTATTTTCTCAAAAAAATATAAATTAATAACTTATTTTCTAATGTGTTCTAATGACATCTGAACATAATAATAGTTATTTTAATGCAAAATTTTATTTTACTATGTAAATTGTACGAGTATAAAATGACATAATATCCATATAATTTTGAGACTGGTGCCTAATCTAGACAAAAAGTATCTGTATTTATACGTCACCAGATTGTAAATTGTACGAGTATAAAATGACATAATATCCATATAATTTTGAGACTGGTGCCTAAACTAGACAAAAAGTATCTGTATTTATACGTCACCAGATTACTTACACCTTTTTTTTTTTAAGTGTGGAAATCCCATCGCATGTCATGCCGGACTCGAACCGGCTAAAACCACTAGGTCCCTACCTAACTGTCTATTGCCGGGCGCCCCGGGTAACTACTCGGAAAGATGTCCCAGAGACTTGACTCCAGAGACTCCCGGCTGACTTTTGCTACCACCTAGGGTTCGAGTGTTATCCCACTTGCGTGCGTGAGATTTTCACGTAATGCCGACGTCTTGGGCCTGCTTCTGTAAGGACGGCGAGCAGCCCACTCGCCGTCCTCAGGCCCCCGGTCATGGAGGCCGATAGTCTTGGGCTAAGACAAGTCTGCGGCGATGTCGCCGCAGACTGCGGAACTCGGGCGGGAGAGTCCTGTCCCGTTCCCTCTCCGCCGCCTCTTTCGCGAGCGAGACCTGCTCGCAGAAAGCTGCAGTGGCGTCCCACTTGCTCCTGCTGAAGACCATGGCTTGCACCATGGTTACCAACGAGAGAATGTCCACATCCAGACTCGCCACGAGGTCTTGGCGCTGCTGCACCCATGCTGAGCACTCCACCAATGTGTGGAGCGCTGTGTCCTTGCTGCGTTCTACACAGTGCTGGCACTCGGCTGTGGTCTCCCGGTGTATACGCCACAGATACTTACCGAAGCACCCGTGCCCGGTAAGTATCTGTGACAACCGGTAGGAGAGGTTGCCATGGCTCCTCTCCAACCACTCATCCATGACCGGTCTGACCACCCCGATTGTGCCGTTTCCCCACCTTGGATGCTCAAGTCGCACTTTCCATGTCTCCATGAGTTCCTATCGGAGCTGGGACCGCTGAGCCTCGTTTCTGCTCCTGCGCCTCCTTAGATTACTCACGCCTAACATAAATTTACGGGCTAATCAAAGACATTATAACACAATGAATAAATTATAAGATATTTCTTAATCCAAATAGAAAATAATAAAAATATATTAGAAATAAATAAGCATACAATTAAAACTTTAAATACTATATTATTATCAACTTTGAACCCGTAAAAGATCCTTTAGCATTATAATTTTGCTGCAGCAACCAACCTGTAAGCTTTTCCTTGCATTGATATTTTACTTCTGGGTATATATTTCAGTGCTTATTTGCTAAGAAACAAAATGTAGGAAAGCGGACCCCGGAAGTCGCGAGACACAACTGGGACATACGCTCGGATGATGATGATGATTTGCTAAGATGAACAGCCTTGGTCCAAGGACATAGCCCTGGCGAGCCGCGAGCGCTGTCCTGTGCACAACTACTCTGCATACCGCAACCTTTCTACGGACCAAAGATAATGCCAGAGCATCGTACTTCAAATTTAAATGAGTGCGAAGGATCGATTTGAGCACAAACAGTTGGCGGACTGTGAGGACCTTATAATAATAATAATAAATCTTTATTCATTTAGGTCACAAAGTAACACTTATGAACGTCAAGAATATTGCTTCTACATTTACATTTACTGCCAGATTCGCAAAGCAATAGGTAGAGCCTGAGGAAGAACCTGGCAATAAAACTCATGGCCACTCTTTTCTAAACGCCAGTAATGACATTAGTTTGATTAACATGATATTTCGCCAATTATATAGTAATGATTTTATACAAACCAAAAAACAAAATCAATGTTGTGTTTAAATCATATCAAAATTAGAGCGATTATAGTTGCCGGTTCTAAGGGCAGCCTACCCTTGAAGAAGAAGAATCTGGCAAGAAAGTCAATGGCTGCCATTTTAAAATGTAGGAATGGCTTACAACATTAAAATTACACTTACATTGTTCCTTTGGATTTATATGAGAACAGTCGACTAAACTTAAGTTTACCTTAAATATAAATAAGATTATCTGTAATAATTGCTATAACAGCTATGAGCTGACCAGTCCCAACAGACGGCACCCGTTTACTTTTTTTTAAATAATATCATATTTAATTATATCAGCCATCGCCCTACTCAACCGTATTATAGGGAATAAGGCGACCCGATACATACGCCACCACTGCCAGGACACTTAGGCGAGCATGACATACTCAAAAACTGCACAGCAACTATCATGTCAATTTCAAAGAAATAAATAAGTCTACATGGTGCTCACACAATAACAAACGCAAATTACATTGTATATTAGTTAATACCTTAGCCTTAACCTTACCTAGGTTTCTAAATTGGCTGCGTTTAGTCCCGCAGCCAATTTAGAAACCTTTAGTTGTTAGACGTTTCAAATTATTAATAATGTAGAGATGTAAAAATACAACATATATATGCAGATACAAGGCATAAGAGTATCTCAAGATTCATTCGAATCCTAAATAGCTCAAGCGAAGAGCAAGCAACTCATTTCCATTTATTTTTATCGTTCAAATAATCATTAGTTGTGTAATAGGCCCTTTTCAAGAGGTGCGTCTTAATTTCCGCCTTAAATTTATGTAACGGCAGGTTCATAATGTTTAAAGGAATTTTATTATATAGTCGTACGCCAATTCCTGCAAAAGAGTCGTGAACGTTTTGTAAACGATGATGCGTTCCAATTTATTTATGCTTATTTCTAGTATTTATCGAATGTATGTCACTGTGTCTATTGTATAAATGTATGTTCTGTTTAACTAACATAATATTTGCAAATATATACTGCATACAGTTGGTCAGCCGGAAATCTGAAGGGCTTCCTATTTATCACTTTAATAACAGCCCTTTGAGCCCTTTCCAGACTTAACAAAATAACCATACAAACTTTCAGTCCTTATTTTACCCCCTTAGGGATTGAATATCAAAAATTCCTGAAACACGTCTATCTTCAATTATAAACGAAAGCCCACATACAATTTTTTATGCATATTAGTTTCATCATCATCATCCGAGCGTCTGTCCCAGTTGCGTCTCGCGACGCCCGGGGTCCGCTTTCCTACATTTTCTTCTCCACTTCGCACGGTCTTCGGCATCCCCTGTAGTGAGACCATTGGCACGCATGTCATCCCTTACGACGTCAAGCCAGCATTTCTTGGGTCTTCCCCTCTTACCGGGACCCGGCGGGGCTGACATGGCCAGACATTTGTTACCTACGTAGCCCGGCGGTTGCCGCAAGACGTGACCATACCAACGAAGGCGACACTCTTGCAACTTGTCTGCAATGTCACGGACGTGAAGGCTGCCGCGGATGCGAGAGTTTCTCACGCGGTCCATCCGCGTGACCCAACAAATCCACCGCAGCATCTTCATTTCCGTGACACGTAGCTCCTGCTTGTGTCGCTCCAATATCGGCCACGTCTCACTGCCATGTAAAAGGACAGGTCTAATAATGGTTTTGTAGACCTGTCCCTTCAACCAGATCGGCATTTTAGGGTCACAAATGACACCGGTCATCTCCCGCCATTTGGCCCACGCGTCAGCAATGCGTGACTTGACATCGCAATCGATGTCACTGGACGTGTGAAAAACAGATCCCAGGTATTTAACCTGGTCCGTGCGCTCGAACAAATCACCGCCTATGCGGACGGATGTGGGATCTGTCGAGTTTAGTGCCAAGTACTCGGTCTTCGCCACATTTAGTTTCAGACCGCCGTTCTCAAGCGTCTCCTTCCACGCCTTTACACGTCGCACCAATCTGCCCCTGTCCGCGTCTGCCAGCGCAATATCGTCAGCATACATGAGCAACCATGGAGGCTGCTCATGTGGGTTTCTGATGCTGTCCGACAATTCGTCTAATATTACACTGAACAGAAGCGGACTAAGGACCGAACCCTGGTGTACCCCGACGGTGATGGGGAAGGGTTTCGTGTCGCCAACAGCAGTCCGAACCATTGAATCGGAGTCACAGTACATGTCCCGGATAGTGTCAATATAGACCTCTGGAACCCCTTTGGACCGCAGTGCCCACCAGATCATCGCACGAGGAACACAGTAGAAGGCCTTCTGCATGTCTAGAAACAAACAGTGCAGAGGCGTGTTCTTCGACCTGTATTTCTCTGCGACAACCCTCAGAGCGAAAACAGGGTCCGTGGTCCCATAACCAGGGCGAAACCCATATTGACACTCCGAGAGAGTACACTCCTGCCGGATCCGAGAGTCTATAATCCTCTCGAAGATCTTCATGGCGTGGGACATCACCTTAATACCGCGGTAGCTCCCGCACTCCTGCACTGACCCCTTACCTTTGAAGACTGGAGTAATAATACTCAGTCTCCATTGGTTTGGGATCTGCCCGCTGAGGAGTGTGCGGTTAAAAAGGTTTACTAAGATGCCCACACCGCGAGGACCCATCGCCTTCCAGGCTTCAATGGGGACTCCATCGGGTCCGACAGCTTTCCGATTCTTCATGCGGCGAAGCGCAGTCAGGACTTCTCCAGTCGTTATTGCATATTAGTTTAAAATGGTATATTTCCATACAAACTTTCAGCGCCAATTTTGGGGGTAATTTTTTACTAAAAATCCATATTCCTTGTCTATTTCATAAAAAAAAACCTCTGTTCAAAATTTCAATTATCTAGGTCCAAGGGTATGATCTGGGCGTTGATTTATTATATTGTATATTTTATATAATAAATCAACGCCGACTAATACTCGTATATATATATTTTAGTCAGGACTTTGCCTTTTACATATTAATATTAACATCATGCAAATCACTTTACACAATACACACAAAGTTATTATTTTGAACACGCAAAACAATAATTTGAAATATATTTTATAATAAAAAATTACACTACAATTTACAATCTTAAAGTTCAATAAAAAAATTAATACACTTTCCGCTAGTTCTACTTTTCACAAGAATAAGAGAAATTAATAAGGTTAGCTTCAAAGTCAATGACAAATTATGACATGAAATTGGGTTCACCTAAGCTTTTATTTTTCAAACAACATGATAAATAAACCTATTGATGTTGGTATTGACAAAAGTAACGTATTTTACCAAATAGACGGATTATGTAAATCTTAGACTTGTTGCTTCTCTTGTCGCGCCATAACAACCGGCCTATACTGGTGTGTGGATTCATGTAAAGGAAGCTGTACATCCTGCATGGGAAACTGCTGGGTTTGCATGGGATACTGCTGAGTTTGCATGGGATACGGCTGAGTTTGCATGGGATACTGCTGGGTTTGCAGTGGATACTGCTGAGGCGGCAGGTACATAACTGGTTGGTTAGCTGGATTTGTCTCATTCATCTTACGGTGATAGCTTCCGATAACTATCAAGAAGTATATACTAATCACTGGAAAAAAAATACATAGAGATGAATATTAATTATCAATGAGGTAATTATTATTAGTCTTTACACGTAAGCATACAACTAAAGGATATCTCCTTTTTGCCTTGATTGTCTGTAATAATAATTGTGAGTGTGAGACAATAATCTAGTACTATTAAATAAATAAATAAATAATACGCTATTATTAATACGCTAGTACAATTAATTATTCCGGGACTCGAAAGTAATATTTTGGCAGTTTTGACAATTAAAATAAATTTGGCGTACTGTAGTGACCCAATAAAAAAAATCTTAAGTATTTGAGATTTCTTTTCTTGTGAAGTTTGGAACAGATTCAGTAAAACACCACACCGGGACTACACTGAAATCTGTGTAATCTAATATAGGTTTAGCTACTGTCTAATTCCAATTTATGATACACTCTATAGACTCAGTAACCACCATGAATTTTTTTTATTCCTTTATACGTGTGAAAATCCTCATGGATGCTATGCCGGACTCCTACCAACTAAAACCACATGGTACCCATCCATTTGCTTAAGGCCAGGAGTCCCGGGAAGACCTCGGAAAGTTAGCCCCAGGGCTCCTGACAGACTTCCGCCACCACAGCCTTACCTTCGGGAGGTCGGGTATTATCCCGCTTCTTTGCAGGGTTCGGGTGTAATCCCGCTTCTTTGGGAGAGGGTTCAGGTCAAGGGTGTGCGTGCACCGTCTAGGGCCTGCTTCTGTAAGAACGGCGAGCAGCTAACCCACCGTCCTTAGGCCCCCGGTCATGGAGGCTGGTAGTCTTGGGCAAAGACAAGTCTGCGGCGCCCTCGTCGCAGACTTGTCTTTGCTCTAGGGAGGGAGAATTCCCTCCCGCTCCCTCTCAGCTGCCTCTTTCACGAGCATTACTTGTTCGAAAAAGACGCAGCGGCCTCCAACTTGCTCCTGCTGGAGACCATGGTAATCACCATGGTCTCCAGCGTGACCCCCATATACCTAGGAGAGGAAGTAGATGCGAAGGGTATTATAGTATAAATTGGGGTATATATATATACGCCTTTATCCTCGAAGGGGTAGGCAGAGGCATATTATACGCCCACAGTTCACCATATACATTTTTGTCCCACGTAACAGGTGGTGAGTCCATTGCCGTGTTGAAATGGACAGGCGCAGGCTGTGGAAACCTGCTGTTGAAATTTTTCAAACCGCCCAAAAGGCCTTCAACCAGGCTTAAAGACTGCCATTTTACTGGCAACCGGGACCAACAGCTTAACGTGCCTTTCGAAGCACGGAAACACTCGCAAATGTAAATTCCACAAAGTGGAAGTTGGAACTGGAACACAAGCGCTTCCTACCATAGGCTATCTACCATAAGCTGATTGTTAATTTCTTGTTCAATAAATATTTATGAACTCGTTGGGAACTTCTTACTACTTTTTGTAATATTCTTGTAGCTTATTAATTTATTGATTTTTATTTGTGTCTGAGACTGACGTCCTGCGTTCAGTCAGTTTTTGGGAAGAAAACCAGCGTGAAAGTGGCATATTTCTTTCAATTACGTTGTAAAAATAATTAAAATAAGCATTGTTATACCTACCTAATTTAATTGGTTTCTTAGAACGAAAATGAATGTACTTACCTATATCCAAAACGGTAATTACTATATTTAATATTGTGGTTCCAAACAAAATTCCAAAGATGAAAAATCCACTATTTAATGCTACGAAAATAATATTGAAGATAAGAAAAGACATAACATAGTGACGATTGTTCTGAAAAAAAAAGCACAAGAAATAATTTATTTTTATTTATCTATCACGCCCACGAGTAATCACGGAACAGAAAAAGTTTTTTTGTTCCGTGAAGGGTGACAGAGGCATATAATATGCCAACTTTTCACCATGTGTATTCCTGTCCCACGTAATAGGTGGTGAGCCCATTGCCGTGTTGAAATAGACAGACGCAGGTTGTGGCTACCTGCTGTTGATATTTTCAAGCCGCCCATAAGGCTTTCAACCAGGCTTAACGACTGCCATTTTACTGGCAACCGGGACCAACGGCTTAACGTGCCTTCCGAAGCACGGAAACGCTCGCAAATGTAAATGCCACAAAGTGGTCACCCATCCGAGGACCAGCCATAGTGAAAGTTGCGTAACTCAGTGATCGTTTACAGAACACTGAGACCGCGAGGCCACGAGTTAGTTAGTCATCTTATTATACCTAATAACTAAAAATTATCACATAGTCATAGTTTTTTTTTTAAGGCGTGATGGATATTTATTTAACTAATAACTATAACTATATTCGTTATTTCTGTGGAACTTGAAGTGATTGTTTAAATTTCACAATTACTAGGTGTAGATGTAGACCTCGGCTTTGCCCGTGACATTCTTCGAATACGTATTGCCACCGACATCTCTAACCCATGTCATTTATTATTATCAAATACTTTCTTACCAACCTATTTTCCCTAAAGGGTAGAGTTTTGAGAAATTCTAAAACATGTGTTTATTGCTTTTCAGAAGCAGACATACATTTGATATTATTATTAGCTTTAAAATGATTTTGTTTAACGTTTGTTTTTAAACCAAGCAGATATACAAAATATGATATGCTAGTTTTGAAAATGAAGGATTTCATCTAAAATATAAAAAATAAAAAAATAAAAATATCTTTATTTTGCATAGACCATTTCAACGGCGCTTACAAAATGTCATACACAAAAACTAAAGAATAAATAATATATTTAAAGTGACCACCGGTTCGGAACGCGGCCCACCTGAGAAGAACCGGCAAGAAACATAGGAAGGCTTTTTTTTTGATGGCCTATTTACAATTTAATATTTTAATTATGTATTTTATGACTATAATATTTTATTTGCCAGCATATCATTTCCAGGCATCCCTTGTCCTGTAAATAGTCTTTAATAGAGTAATAACCTTTTTCACAAAGCTTTCTTTTAATATACTTTTTAAATTTATTTAATGGTACATTTCTCAGGTCACAGGGAAGCTTGTTGTAAAAGCGTATACAGTTACCCTGGAAAGAATCGCCAATCTTATGCAGCCGACTGTGGTGAACTGAAAGATTGTTTTTATGTCTAGTATTTATATTATGTATATCACAGAGTTTAGTAAACTGTGATAGATTTTTCAGGACATACATAAGATTGGCAAAAATGTATTGTGATGCTACGGTTAGAATATTTACTTCTTTGAATTTTTGTCGGAGGGAGACTCTGGGGCCCAAATTATATATAGCGCGTACAGCCCGCATTTGAAGAACAAAAATGTTATTTACATCTGCAGCACTCCCCCAAAGGAGAATACCGTAAGACATAATACTATGAAAAAAGCTGAAGTAAACCATTCTAGCCGTATCTACATCTGTTAGAGTCCTGATCTTTTTCGTTTCGTTTTTCGTATGCAGCCGAACTTAACCTAGAGGCCGTCTTTTCTATGTGCGGGCCCCACTGCAAATTGGCATCAATAGTTATACCAAGGAACACAGTTGATTCCACAAACTCTAACACTTGTCCATTAAGTTGAACATTGGCCGTAACTTGTTTTACATTTGGTAGAGTAAATTTAATACATTTAGTTTTGTTTTCATTTAGGCAAAGATTATTTGAGCTGAACCAATGAACTACTCTCGTGATTGCATTGTTTACATCGTCATAATTATCTAATTGTCTTCTAATTTTAAAAATCAATGAGGTATTGTCTGCAAACAAAACAATCCTATTCCTGTCCCCTACAAAAAATGGTAAATCATTAATATAAATGAGGAACAAGAATGGCCCAAGTATCGAGCCTTGTGGCATACCCATTGTAACCATGGATCCTACAGAACGTGTACCATTAATATCGACCCTTTGTATTCTATTGTTTAAATATGAAGACAGAAGGTCGAGAGCTTTGCCTCTTATTCCATGGTGATGTAATTTTTTGCACAGCGTTTCATGTGGAACGCAATCAAAAGCCTGGTATAGATCGCAGAATATACCTAATGCATCTTGCTTGTCTTCCCAGGCTTCATGAATAAATTTTAATAACTCAACACCAGCATCAGAAGTTGAGCGCCCTTTCGTAAAACCAAACTGTATCGTATGAAATATTTTATGAACATTAAAATGGGATAGCATTTGATTCAAGATAATTTTTTCAAATACTTTGCTCAAAGTTGGCAGCACTGACACTGGTCGGAAATTAGACGGGTCTGTAGCGCTGCCAGCCTTGAACAAGGGTATGACTTTGCTGTGTTTCATTAAATCAGGAAATATGCCACTAGAAACACAGTCATTAAACACAGTTGCTAGATGGGGCGCAATGACCTCAATTATACATGATGCAGTTTTGACTGATAATCCCCAAAGGTTCGCGGTTTTCTTAATTTCAATACATTTAAAAGTTTTTATAATATCCTGAGCGCAAATATCTGTGAATACAAATGCATCCCGGCAATAAGGAACAGATTCTTCTAATAAATGTCCAGAGGAACTGGAAGACACTTGGAGAGATTTAGTCGTCAAAAGAGGTACATTTTTGAAGAACTGTTCAAACTCCGTCGCCACTTCCAGGTCCCCTGTAACATGGCAACCATTTACTTGTGTGATTACTAAGTGGAAATGCCTTTCTGTCACCATAGATCTACCGCATTCCGAGTTTGTGATATTCCAAGTTTTGAGTTAAAGACATTCCATTTTTATTTTATTAACAGAATTAGAAATTTTATTTAAAGTAATGAAGTTTCACTTTGCAAGATAACATGTTTGTTTAAATATTTTAGAATAATTTTTAACATATTCCTGAAAGGTTTGGTTAAAATTATATGTTTTTTACTGAATATAATTCAAATAATTTGTTTCTAATTTTAAAGATATCTGGTGTAGCCCAGTCACTAAAAACAGGACGACCGCCAATCTGTAGAGTTTGTGAGGTAAAAACTTTGCCAAACTCATCATTAAGCAAATTAAATAAGTGTGTATATGACTGGTCTACACAAGTGAAGTCAGGTAGATATGGCAATTTCTTTACTATATTTTCTTTAAAAATATTCAAACGACTTTGGTTAATTGGTACATATTTAAATTGTTTTTTTGCAAACTTTATTACTAGTTTTAAGAAACTTTATCCATTGGCCACGATGATCTGACTCTACAGGATCCACAATACCTTTATTTATAGGTTTAATATCAGTAAAAATATTATCAATACATTTTGCACTGGTGGCTGTAATACGAGTAGGTTCTAAGAATGTACCATGCAGATTAATGGATTTCAATAAATTTATATAATCTATAAACTTACAACCTTTATGTCATCCCCGTAAAACCACGATACATCTGTACATTTATTTGTAACCTGGAATAAACACATGTTGCATCCAGACTTGTAATTAGTTAAAAAAAAAGTTTTTACATATTTTCATACTAACTTTGCTCCCTATATTTTACAACCTTAAAAATTTATAACAATTTTAGAAATTCAGAAATATATATTTCTACTTGTTTATTAGAAGGCAGGGAAATTTAGATGTTACTTTCTTTAAAAATGGAGAATTTCTCATTAAAATAAGAACCCATATTTTACCTTCTTATAGGTAAAATATTCGAAACCACGAAGCACGAATAAATTAATTCGTAAAAGTTGGCATATAATATGCCTCTGCCACCTAAATAAATAATAAAACTACTGATATTTACCTTGTGTAGACCGATGAGAAACACTATAACAAATATTATACGTATTATATAAATGGAGAGGTGCACAGCAAAAAATATGACGAGACCAGTGATCTGTACTTGGTGAGCTGCAACTATTGCAAGACTAAAAATGATACATGCTGCTATGGACCATATCTATAAAGAACAAAAATAGTATTCATATTACTCATCTATACTAATATTATTAAGCTGAAGAGTTTGTTTGTTTGTTTGGTTGAACGCGCTAATCTCAGGAACTGCTTGTCGGATTTGAAAAATTCTTTTTGTGTTAAAATACTTGTGTGATTAACAAATGTTGGGTTTTCGAAGTTTGGGTGTTTGGGTATGTCTATTGTGTGTATTTGTGTTTGTTTAGGTATAGTAGGTCAGACAGCAGTCGCTCCTAACAATGCTGTAAATTCAAAAACTAAACTATAGCTGGTCCTAGCAGCCAAATAAAAGCTCCTATGCTCAAAATCCTGGAAAATAAAGTAGCTTTAATCCTGTGAAATATTGATATTAAATTTCTTACCAGATTTAAAAACCCGATGACATATGATCCAGAACGTAAATCCACACAAAAGCAACAGGTGTTGACTATAATAGCCATTTTGGATCTAAGAAAGAGAAAATGATTTAATATCAAATCAGCTTATCGCAGTACACTACTGGACGTAGGTCTCTCACAACCATCTTGGGATGGTGAATGGTCTGAGTCTATCAAGCCAGATGGGTTGGAAGTTTTCTTTCTCTATGCCATGACCTCGTCAGTTACTCCACAGGCCATGGTGCCAAACTTTTAGGTTAGGTCAACTTGGACACAGAAAAACCTGGTAGGTTTCATTGTAGTTTTTGTAATTACAAAAACAGTTTCTAGGAAAAAGTCACATTCTCCAGAGTGCTGTTCACTTATGTTCTGTAATCGACCACTGTTCTATGTCATTTCCATTTACAAGCGGTTCCGTGCAGGGGAAGTCACATTGGTCCCACTTGCCAGTAACATGGCAGTCTTAAGGCCAAGTCGAAGGCCTTATGAACGGCTTGAAAACTTTCTATAGCAGGTCGCCACCACCTGCGCCTGTCCATTTCAACACGTCAATGGGATTCACCTTTTATGTGGGACTAGTTGACGCCCACGGCTTCGCCCGCGTAGAGAAGTTTTCGCGTTCCCGTTTCCCACAGAAACTTGTTACCGGGATAAAAAGTAGCCTATGTGTTATTCTGATGTATAAGCTATATTTTTGTAAAGTTTCATTAAAATCTATTTAGTAGTTTTTACGTGAAAGAGTAACAAACATCCGAACAAACTTTCGCATTTATAGTATTATTAAGATTAGAATGCATACAATAAATTGTGGACGTATGAGTATGCCCCTGCCTCACCTATCGGAGATTAAGGCGTGATTACGTGTTATACCGTATTGGGTAAGGACAAATGCTTCTTTTCACGTGCGTTTAGTAAGCATTGAGTTCCACCCTATCTCGTATATTTTAAAAGTTTACAATGTTCTTGAAAAGAGTTCCTAAAACTAGGAAACGCCATATAAAAAATAAACACCGGGACCAACGGCTTAATGTGCTTTCCGAAACACGGAAACACTCGTAAATTTAATAAATGCCACAAAGTGGTTACCCATCTGAGGACCAGTCACAGCTAATATGCTTAACGCGATGATCATTTACAGACTGAGTTAGTGAGACTACGGACATTTCTATCTTTATAAAAAACATTACAAAATAATATCTCCAACCAAGATTACCTGTTTATCTGAAAGCGATAAACTCGAAAAATATTGCACCTAATTTTTAATAGTTTATTATATGGATTTAGGTATACATAAATAATGCCAAGTGACTAAAGCCGCGGGTCTAAATTAGTTAAACATATAAAACCCTCTGTGTGTCATACAGTCTTGTTAATGGAAAGTTACCTCACAAAAGTTAAAATAATATAAACTCATTGGTTAAAACAAAAAACCATTAAAAAGCCAAGATTTATATTTATATCAGTTTACTATGGACTAGATCGCGTTGTTTAAAAAATGTCCCACAATATTGATTTATTTATTAGAATTCCAACAATAGAAAGTAAATACATACGTGAGGTTGTACCGTATCCTTACTTACAATGCAAAAATTTAAAAAAATATTAAGATTAGAAATCTTTTACACTGCACCATATAATAAAACCTACATCCTTTCGTCAACGTGGTGCGTTGCAAACAAAATAACTGACACTACGTACTAAGTAGATAATCAGCTGATATACAAGCTGATAATTTCGATAGTGTTTTGGTCAAATGCTAAATAATTGTCTATCATATCTTGTAAGGGATTTACCACTACGTACAAATAGATTACTGCCGAATATCATCAGTTGACTAAGGGCCGTATTCCAGAACGTTTCTCAATACTCAATCGATGCTTGACAGTAGATTTTATACGGCTTAATCTAGCCTCAAGCTTTGATTGAGTATTGAGAAGCGTTCTGGAATACGGACCTAAGTCTATGTTAGCGCGATAGTCTATGACTATACATTCTGCGAGTATACATTCTGTCAAAGACTATTGCGGTGTTGTGCACTTTATTTTATTGCCATTTGTGAGAGCAAATTCGATAACATATATGGAAAGATAATTCTTGGACTTTGGCCCTTTATAATGCACCTTTGCAATAGGCTATCACTGTAAACCTTTTTTTAGTAAAAGCTCAACAAAGATCATCGAGTATTCACCTTATGCACCAGATTTTGCTCCAGCGGGATTCTTTTCTTAATTTTACTAATATTACCAACTTCGTGGCACCAGTCTTCATTGGGTCGAAGACATAAAGGAGAAATCGCGGCGAAAACTAAACTCTATTCCAGAAAATGCGTTTACAAAGTAGTAAAATTATTGACTTGTCCTTTGAAGGCGATTAAAAGAATTTAGTGTATTATTTATCGTTTTCCGGTATTTTTATGGGTAGATGTACTTGTATTGCCACGCAAGTATGAGCAAAAAAAGAGCTAACACACTTTCAGATTTGGTCTGCCGGACCTCGACAGATCAAATCCGCCGACCAAATCTGTTATCGCAACAGACGACCGGATCAGACCGCACCGGACGGCAGACGACCAGACAGGCAGTCCAGATTGGGGGCTTTTTTCCCTATTCTGAGGTAAAATAAAAATTTTAGGTAACTTTTGGGGAAATTAAAATTACGTAATAAGGTACATACTTTTATATGCATTTAGTTAAAAAGTGTTAATTTGAAATTACAAACTGACATTTCAATTTTATTTATCTGTGTAGATAACTGGTATGCATAGTATTCCTCTCCATAGAGTAAATAAGCACTACGTTATGAATTAATGTACGAAAATGTAAATTTTTGGAGAAATATAAAGTCGGTTCTGGGGACATTTTTGACAAACTAACTATTATGGCAACATTGGGAAAAAAATATGAAAAAGTGTCTTATTGGAAAATAAATAAATTAAGTCTGGGAAAATTTATGTCAAAGTAGCTAGAACGGCAACATTGATCATATCCGATGCGGATCGAAGCGGACTCAATTAATAATATTATGTCCGCCGGACTGCTGTACACACGGTAAGATTTGGTCGGGTGGCAAATCAAATCCGCGGTCGGGTCGGATCAAATCCGGTCGTCTGTAAGCCCTATAAGCGAATTTGACAATGAATAACTATATTACTGTTAAAAATTAAAGTGCATGCCATAGATGACACAGTGGTGCCATTACATCTCGTTATAATTTGGTGACTGCAGTTGATGCAATTATTGGTAGATATAATAATAATCACCTTATGCGTGTTCTATTGCTTGTACAACGGTCTGTGCACTGAGGAGTTGTTTGATATGATGCCCACGGCTACCTTCTATCACCGCACCGCTCGCCATTAACAGGATGTTCACCCTCGCACTTTGCGTCCAGAGCGCACGCACACGGTTAGGTCCAATATAGGAAGATAGAGGCTTTATCCCGCGTACGCTTAGTTTGTGAAATGAACTCCCTGTCTGGGTTTGCCCGAACGTCTACAGTATGGGGTTCTTCAAAAGGGGTCTTAGAAGGTTTATAAAGGGTCAGCAGTGAGAGTGCTGCACCTCTGGTGTTGCAAATGTCCATGGCCTACGGTGACCACTTTCAATCAGGTGTGCCGTACGCTTGTTTGCCACCTCAATGGTATAAAAAAAAAGATTTTTTTTTTTTCTTTTAAACATATCTAGTATTTGTATACCTTTTTTCTGACTAATAAGCTCCGACCGTCAATGGAAGCAAGTGCAATCGTTTCATTTTATATTCAGGTTCTTGAAGATCTAGTATGTACCTTGGTCCTTCAAATACAGTGCGCGAAAGTGTCATCATATGCCTTTGTTAAATACATATGTTTTCACCAGCAGAGAAACCTGGATGGTTTGGATAGGATCATCTCTGTAGACTGCCCTATAGACTGACCACAAGACAGTGACAACTTTAACTACAGCAGCTGAAGGAAGGTGTCATTGGAGTGAAGTCGGTCAGTCTGCGCGTCTTATTTATGTCTTGGACGCGCAGTTTGTAAAGAAAGCAACGCTTGTGATGAGGATCTTTCAACAATGTGGAAGTATAAAGCGCTCGTAGCCCCGCTAACCCAGTGTTCTGTAAACGATCATAGTGTAAAGCATCTTTTGATATTTCCATATAGACGCGTTCCCGTGATTCAGAAAGCGTTGGTACCGGTTGTCAGTAACATAGTAGTATTATAAAATAAATAGCTCTGAAAATTTCAATAAAGGTCGCCACCGTCTGCGTCTGTCCATATCATCACAATATTGGGCTAGGTGATGGTAAAATGTGGACCTATGGTATGGCTCTGCTACCCCTTCGGGGGTAAAGGCGTGACTGGTGAGTGGAAGTATCCATGTTCTATATTGGAAGCCGTTGGTACTAACGCTTAGGTGAAAACATGAGCGGATGAAAAGATGATGATTATGGTTGGAAGTCGTTAAGGAAATCTTTGTTTGCAAATAGTCGAATTAAACCAACCTTGCAATTTTATGCGTAATCGATGAGTAATACATGATAAGATTAATAAACGTAACATAATTTTTATCAATAGATATTTAAAAGTATTTTCTTAGATAATTATATTTATGGATTTGTGTTATCTGGGAATGTTTATAATGGAAACACGATTATACTACTTTATTTGACAGACATACAAGAGTAAGCACACATTAAGATTGCGTTTGTATGGTCACGTCTTGCGGAAACCGCCGGGCGGGCTACGTGGGAAACAAATGTCTGGCCATGTCAGCCCCGCCGGGTCCCGTTAAGTGGGGAAGACCCAAAAAATGCTCGCTTGACGTCGTAAGGGATGACATGCGTGCCAATGGTCTTACTACAGGGGATGCCGACGACCGTGCGAAGTGGAGGAGAAAATGTAGGAAAGCGGACATAACCAATGCTCATAAGTAAATCCTACTAATATTATAAACGTGAAAGTTTGTAAAAATGGATGTCTGTTACACTTTCCCTCAAAATCTACAGAATAGATTTTGATGAAACTTTACAATAATATTTACACATCAGAATAATACATAGGCTACTTTTTATCCCGGGAACATGTTCCTGTGGGAAATGGAATCGGGGTAAAACTTCACCACGCGTGTGGAGCCGCGATCTTCAACTAGTATTCCATAATGTGTTTTTATATTTGCCACGTCCAAATGGCGCCGCCCGCCTGATGGTAAGCAGAGAACTTGAAGACTTGAAGACTATCATAACCGGCAGGGCTCTGATAGTGGTCCTCAGATTAACGTCCCAGAAATATGCTCTTTAACGCTTCCAGGATCCAGGATTGAATCTCTACGTACCCTGATGGGTAACAGGCATGATAATATAAATAAAAAATAAAATAAAAATATCTTTATTTTGCATAGACCATTTTAACGGCGCTTACAAAATGTCATACACCTTTTTAAAATATTTAAAGCGACCACCGGTTCGGAACGCGGCCCACCTGAGAAGAACCGGCAAGAAACTTAGGAAGGCTTTTTTTTTGATGGCCTATTTACAATTTAATATTATTTCACTTTGCCAGCAGATCATTTCCAGGCGTCCCTGTCCTGCAAATAGTCTGTAACGGAGTAAAAACCTTTTTCACAAAGCTTGTATTTAATAAACTTTTTAAATTTATTTAAAGGTAAATTTCTCAGGTCACAGGGAAGCTTGTTGTAAAAGCGTATACAGTTACCCTGGAAAGAATCGCCAATCTTATGCAGCCGACTGTGGTGAACTGAAAGATTGTTTTTATGTCTAGTATTTATATTATGTATATCACAGAGTTTAGTAAACTGTGATAGATTTTTCTGGACATACATAAGATTGGCAAAAATGTATTGTGATGGTACGATTAGAATATTTACTTCTTTGAATTTTTCTCGGAAAGAAACTCTGGGGCCCAAATTATAAATAGCGCGTACAGCCCGCTTTTGTAGAACAAAAATAATATTTAAATCTGCAGCACTCCCCCAAAGGAGAATACCGTAAGACATAATACTATGAAAATAGCTGAAGTAAACCATTCTAACCGTATCCACATCTGTTAGAGTCCTGATCTTTTTTACAGTGTATGCAGCCGAACTTAATCTAGAGGCTGTCTTTTCTATGTGTGGGCCCCACTGCAAATTGGCATCAATAGTTATACCTAGGAACACAGTTGATTCTACAAACTCTAACACTTGTCCATTCAGTTGAACATTGGCCGCAACTTGTTTTACATTTGGTAGAGTAAATTTTATACATTTAGTTTTATTTTCATTAAGGCAAAGATTATTTGAGCTGAACCAATGAACTACTCTTGCAATTGCATTGTTTACATCGTCATAGTTATCTAATTGTCTTTTAATTTTAAAAATTAATGAGGTGTCATCTGCAAACAAAACAATCCTATTCCTGTCCTCTACATAAAATGATAAATCATTAATATAAATGAGGAACAAGAATGGCCCAAGTATCGAGCCTTGCGGCACACTCATTGTAACCATGGATCCTACAGAACGTGTACCATTAATATCGACCCTCTGTATTCTATTGTTCAAATATGAAGACAGAAGGTCGAGAGCTTTGCCTCTTATTCCATAGTGGTGTAATTTTTTGCACAGCGTTTCATGTTGAACGCAATCAAAAGCCTTTGATAGATCGCAAAATATACCTAATGCATCGTGCTTGTCTTCCCAAGCTTCATGAATACATTTTAATAACTCAACACCAGCATCGGAAGTTGAGCGCCCTTTCGTAAACCCAAATTGATTTGCATGGAGTATTTTATGACTATTAAAATGGGATAGCATTTGATTCAAGATTATTTTTTCAAATACTTTGCTCAAAGTTGGCAAAGTTTTATGTATGTGTGGATCTTCCAGGAGGAGGGAAACACGTGCGCTGGCAGAGAGTACTGTGGTATTTGTTCCTATCATAAATATCTTAACTTATCTGGGTACGCAGGACTATGGTTTTCCACTTGCTAGGATCCTGACATCCCACTTTCGCTTCTTCTACATTCATGAGTGATTTCATACACGCTCGCTGGAGTCTTCGATTTCATTGACATACGTACGCCGAGGTTGACCCTATTAGTTTGCCCATTCACTCTCGCCACAAAAATTCTGCTTCGTCAATCTATTCTTATCCATCCTCTCCACGTGTCCGAACCATCTAAGCATCCCTTTTTATCTTAGTCACCACATCTTCTATCATACGCAAAGTTGAAAACTGGAGGATCCATACCACGGTATAATGGCAGCGTGCTAAATGGGCGCAGTGGTAGCCATTAAGCGATAGCGTCCTAGCGTCCCTAGCTCAAGAGTAGGCTTGGACTAGGAGCATAATACAGTTCCGGACACTTGCAAGCCCATACCTCGTACTCCTGTTACTGTTGACACCAGAAGGGCGTCACAGTACCCGGTTTATATGTTCGTAGCGTAACAAAGAGTTGCGGAATCATTCGGTTCTGGTCACAATTGTGTCTACCTTGTGAGGGTGAGAACCCCGTGTTGTTTTGAAACGAAAGGTAAATAATTTTATAATTTTACTAGCATTAGCCCGCGGCTACGCTCGCGTAGTTTTTTGAAAAATATTAAGGCAGTGTAAAGCTCTAAAGGTAAATTCTAGCCAAGTCAACTTCTGAAATATGAGATAGGAATTGGGAAACCTCCAGGTTTCTTACCCCTTACGGGCTTGCTGGCGGTCAGCGAAAGCAGGAGTACTGATGCACCCTGGAGAGATGGTTAACAGATTTAGAGCTTAACGCTGCCCCTATAAGTCGTTGTACAATTCCCGGCAGCTGACCCCATTGTAAGAGAACATTGTGGTTTGGCAGACCTGCAAGGCTTGCGGCATTGCAGTATTCCTTGGCTGACTGGTAGAAGCGAAATACCGAAAGTGTGTTTGCAGCAACGTTGGTTTGGATGTATCGAATCTGGCGAGCTAGGTCGCCATGACCTCGTTCACCGTCGAGGTGATGGCAGCGAGGAGAAAAATATAACACCGTTTGGTTTAAAGGCGCGCCTCGCGGCTGTCATGCGCGACCATGACTGGAGTAGCAGATAGTACCCCGTCCACCAATAGTCATATGGGTCCCCGTGTTACCGCTTTCCACCCCCTTGGAACGTAGTGACTTAACTCCTGCGTTTCTAAAGTGGTGAGGCGGAACTACTATTGTCTAGTAGTTCCGCCTACTAGACATTATATTATGTTGGTTTAGTGGTTAGTACATTCTCCAGGACTGAGAGTTCTCCACAAAGCCGCTCTGCTGCTTAATGAAGCAAGTTAGTCATCACTATCATCAGAGTGTCTGTTGCAGTTGCATCTCGCAACGCCCGAGTTCCGCTTTCCTACTTTTTGTCCTCCACTTCACACGGTCGTCGGCATCCCCTGTAGTAAGACCATTGTCACGCATGTCATCATTTACGACGTCAAACCAGTACTTCTTAGGTCTTCCACTCTTACTGGGATCCGGCGGGGCTGACATGGCCAGACATTTGTTGCCCACGGAGTCCGGTAGTTACCGCAGGACGTGACACACTTGCAGCTTATCTGCAATGTCACGGACGCAAGGACTGCCGCGGATTAGAGAGTTCATGTTAGTGAAGTGCATTTAGGAAGTATGTTTATCGCAGACGGAAGATGTATTGTGATTTAGAAGCCGGAAACAAAGTTAACGGTGATTTGTCCCAATTACTAAAGCGACAAAGCATCGTAAAAGAAGCACGTTACAGTAGTGAAACCTGGGAATATCAGCAGATGCATGAAAGTAAATCGAATGCTGTGGAAATGAAATCACTTCGAAAATTATGCGGTGTAACTTTGTCCGATCGAATACATAACGAAGTGATACGCAATATGGCAGGTTTGAATAAAAGTGTCAGAGTTAAGCTAGAAAAGGGCGAGCTCCGTTAGTTTGAACGCGTCCACCGAATGAGTGAGGAACGATTGTCGAAGAAAATATATTGTGCGATAGTAGAGGATAGAAGGAGTTACAGTAGGCCGAGACTTACATATGAAGCCCAAGTGAGCAGATAGAGCTATCATCAAAAAAAACGGAAAAACATAAGTATTCGGATACCCAGACGTGTATGAAGCGATTGATGAATCTGCAAGAAGTGAAATAAGTATGCATGGAGGAAGCCTGGCGATGTGTCCTATCTGACTACCTCGTCAGAGATACAGCGTGAAGATAGTAAATTAGTTAGTTTTTTATCTATGACGCCTTTATTCCCGAAGGGTTAGGCAGAGGTATCTATACACCCACATTCCATTGTATGCATTTTTGTCGTGTTGAAATAAACAGACGCAGGCTGTGGCTACCTGCTTTTGAAATTATTTGCCACGTCATTGGGACAAAAATTTCTATGTATAATTTAAAAGAGTATCTATCAGCTGGTTTTAATTCCTTAGGTTTATAGAACATAGCAATTGCCTATGGCCTACCGACCTCTGAGCTTTCCTGGGCACCTCTACCAGTTAGCAGGTGCTGCTGATATCGCCTTGAACCAAGTGAATGTCCCTTTTTGTGCAAATATATCACAGAAGTTGTAGTTAGAGACTGCGGATTTCGCAAAGTCGTCACCCTTCCAAAAGTTTACCATGCTTAGATTGCTTTATGTCACTGATCTTTTACCCATTAATGACAGAAACTTGTGCATAACTAAAAGCAAAAGAAAAATTAAAATTAAAATTCTGTCTTTTCGTCCCAAAATTTACTCATGTGCTCCGTTGCTGCTCCTTTTAGAATCACCCAGATCTTTTGACGACTTAATCAAAATTAGCTTAGAATCGATTCTTAATATGCAGCTAAACGAGCATTTTTGGACCCAAGAATCCCTACCAATCCAATATGGTGGTTTAGGGATTCGAAAAATTGTCGTTGCAGTGTCGCTTTACCAGCCTTTCTATCTTCTGTCCATAGTTCAGCAAAGGGCTTCCCCTTCAAACTTTCAGATTGCTGGCTTGAAAGAAGCTAGAAATGCTTTCTTAATTACTTGCCCAGGTCAAAATTTTCTATTTTCTCCAAATTCACAGAGGAGCTGGGACGACATAAACTGCAAATTGACTTATGACAATCTATTGAGCTGTAGTACAGGTTCGGCACGTGCTAGGCTTTTGGCCGTGGGTGCGCTTGAGGCCGGCAACTGGCTTCACGCGTACCCTTCGTCAAATACAGGAACTTTTCTTGAGCCTGACACGCTCCGAATCGCAACCTGTCTACGGCTTGGGGTTCCGGTCTGCGCTCCTCATATATGTCCCTGTGGCAGTGATGACGACAAGTTAGGACATCACGGACTGTCATGCCAAAAAAGTGCGGGCCGCTTCTCGAGACATGCCGCACTTAACGATATCTTACGCCGGTACCTTGCCACCGTCAACGTGCCAAGTCTACTTGAGCCAACTGGTATTGCAAGAGACGATGGCAAGAGACCGGACGGTATGAGTTTGATTCCATGGAAGATGGTCCGGGTGCTGGTATGGGATGCAACCTGTTCAGACACGCTGGCCCCTTCCCTTCTACATGGAACCAACAACAGAGCTGGTGCAGCTTGTGAAGCGGCTGAAAAAGCTAAAGCATTCAAATACAGGGGTCTTGGCTCCGAATATGATTTTGTCCCATTCGGTGTCGAGACTCTTGGTCCGTGGGGTCCTAGAGCTATAAGGCTTTTGAAGGAAATTGCGAAAAGGTTAGTCGACATCACAGGAGACCGAAGAGCTGGCAGCTACCTCTTTCCCTCTCGAGTTCCGCAGTATGCGGCGGGGACGCCGCAGACTGATCTACGCCCAGTACCACCGGCCTCCATGACCAGGGGCCTGAGGACGGAGGGTGGGCTGCTCGCCGTCCTTACAGAAGCAGGCCCTAGACGGTGGCGTGACGTGATAACTACGCGTACGTCTTCCACCCCCAAGAAAGTAGGACAGCACTCGATCCTCCCCAAAGATATAAGATTAGCGGGATAACCCTCGAACCCCCCCCCCCCTCCAAAGACGATACCGCGCTTGCGGATAAAGTCTGCTGGGAGCCCTGGGGCTATCCTCTTGAAGGGCTTACCCGGGACTCCTGGCCATAGACAAATGGAAGGGCGCCGTGTGGTTTTAGTCGGTAAGAGTCCGGCATAGCATCCATGAGGATTTCCACACATTAAAAGAAAAAGAGTTATAGAGAAATGATATTACAGCAAGTATGTCAACGTAGATTGTTTATTGCTTGACTTACAACGACAGAATGAACAGAGAAACATGTGCAAAACATGTACATGTGCGCTTTTCACTAGAACTGATTTTGAGTCGCTTCAAAATATCTCTGTTTTGACGCTCCACTTCTCCGTTCATTTGGGGCCAATATGTTACAGTATTGAAAAGCTTAATATTAAAACTATAACAAAAATTCTTATAATCTTCACTTACAAATTGCCGACCGTTATCAGTAGTGATAGATAGTGGATAGCCCAATCGACTAAAGATTTCTTTAAAGATTTTAATGATTTGTGAGCTGGTTATAGTCCTAGTAATCTTAATCTCCTTATAACGGATGTAATAGTCAATAATCATTATTCGGTAATGGACCCAATAAGTGCATTGCAATATCGAGCCTAGGTTCAGATGGAAGGTTGCTACGTTTCATTGGTGCAGAAGGTATTGGTAAGCTAACCAGGGTGCACCCTTTACAGCTTCTTACAATCAACACTACGTCCTTGTCCATTTTAGGCTACCAAACCTTAGAACGAAGGCGACCTTTTATAGCTACAACACCTGAATACCTCTCATGGGCTGCTAGGAGAACCTGCTTCCTGAGATTCTGTGGTATAACTATCCTGTTCCCCCTCAAAAGGATGTTCTCATAAAAACATAATTCATCAGAAAATATTTTGTACATTTTAACAGACTCGTCCCATTGGTTACTGAAAATTCCTTCTTAACACTAGTGATTTCCTGATCGCTTTCTGATTGTTTTACTATCTGATGCCCATGTATCAGATAGTAAAACATGCACAAGGCCGGGGAGGTTCAACTATCTGATAAACGTGTTTATCTTTTGATGACTGCGTTGAATGATCAGAGTATTTACATAACCGCGATAATGGGTCCGAAATATTGGTCTTACCCGGTTTATATTTTATGTTATAACGATACGCCAGAAGTCGTAGTACCCATCTTTCAACACGGGCGCATGGTTTAGATTTCGGAATAAACAGAAATTCCAGAGGCTAATGATCCGTTATTAAATTAAATTCTTATCCAAAAAGAAATGTATTAAAATGCTCAATAGCCCATACAAGAGCAAGGGCCTCTTTTTCTGTTTGGCTATATTTTCTCTCACATTGGCTCAATGTCCGATTTAATAAGGCAATAATTCTTGGTCCCTTATAGCCAAACTGAACTAAAACAGCCCCAAGTCCTACGTGACTGGCGTCTGCTATTACCTGTGTCTTGTCTTTGACATCATAATATCCCAAGGTTCCTATTTTAGATAGCATATCTTTTAATTTTTCAAATGCTTGATTGTGTTCACTCTTCCAGTACTCTTCTATTCTGGCTTTCTTCCCTAGTTTCTGTCTAAATATATGTTTTAGGGGTTCTGTCGTCGTAGCTAAATGTGGAAGCCATTTGTTAATGTAATTTACTAATCCTAAAAAACTTTGTAATTCTTCGATTGTTTCCGGGACTCTAAAATCATTTATGCTCTTTATAAACTTGAGCAACGACTTTACTCCTTCCGGTTTAAATTCATGACCCAAAAAGTCTATTGTCTGTACTTTATATAGATTTTTTTTATTTCATAAAACTTTATTATGTTTCAATACCTCCATTACCTTGGAAAGTCGTAAGTCGTGTTCTTTCTCATTACTCCCCCAGATTAATATGTCATCTATGAAATTTGTAGTTTATTATTTTCTCCATAATTTATTTACCTCATTTATTTTCTCCATATTTTTTGGAATAATTGTGGAGCCCATGTGACTCCGAACATAGTCTTTTATATCTGTATAAGCCGTTAGATGTTATAAAAGTTATCAGGTATCTTGAGTTTAGGTGTAATTCTATTTGATAGAATACATTTTTTATATCAAATTTAGAAAAAATATTGGGCTTTCTGTATCTTCGGTAATAAATTTTCCATGCAAGGTAATGGGTGATTCTCTCTTAAAATGGCTGCATTAGCACGGCGCATATCTATGCATAAGCGAACATCCCCATCATCCTTAAGGATGGGAACCATAGGGAAAACCCTTGGCGAAGATTCATGTACCTCTTCTATTATATCTAAATCCAGTAGTTCTTGAATCTTTTTATTTATCTTTTCTTCTAATGGAATTGGTATTCTACGGTAGGGTTGCATAACTTAACTGACAAATCAATAGGTATCTCGATTAACGTCTCCTTAACTTTCGGGAAAGGTATATTATTTAAATATTGTTCAAGTTGATTTACGTCCACGCCTAATTTAAGAACACCTAGTTGCAATGCAGTGTCTTTACCAAGTAAGTTTCGTGATCCATCTTTAATAACATAAATAGTAGCGCATTCCTTTTTTCCGTTTGTTTTTATTTCAGCTTCAAAAGAACCTTTGATTTGTGATGGTGTCTTACTTCCATACGCTAGTAATATTTTGTTGGGTTCTTTCACTTGTTTCTCACATTTAATCTTATTTTCCTTTAAATATTCCCAGGTTTTACTAGATATTAAATTAAGTTTGGATCCCGAATCAATAAGCATTTCTAAATTCATTCCTCCTATCTCGCATTTGATTGTTGCATCTTCGTTCATATTAAATATGTATTGCACTTCTTCATCTTGTACAGAACTTACTGCAGTTTCTTTCCGTTGTCGCTTGTTAAAGTAGTGGTTTTGGCTTTCTTGGTTTTGCAAAAGTTTGCGTTTTTGTTGAAACGGCTTCGTTTTACAACATCTTTGGTAATTGCCTTGTTTCCCACAGCCGTTGCATTTCTTGCTTTTTGCTGGGCAGAGGGTGTCTCGCGGTGTACGTGCAGAATTTCCACATCTAGTACATCTAAGCGTAATTTTCCCTTCATCTGAGTCTTTTTAAATAAAAATAAATATAAATAAATATCCATCACGCCTTATCCCCGAAGGGGTGGCAGAGGCATATTTTATGCCCACTTTTCACCGTGTGGATTCCTGTCCCACGTAATAGGTGGTGAGCCCATTGCCGTGTTGAAATAGACAGACGCAGGTTGTGGCTACCTGCTGTTGAAATTTTTCATGCCGCCCATAAGGCATTCAACCAGGCTTAACGACTGCCATTTTACTGGCAACCGGGACCAACGGCTTAACGTGCCTTCCGAAGCACGGAAACGCTCGCAAATGTAAATGCCACAAAGTGGTCACCTATCTGAGGACCAGCCATAGTGAAAGTTGCGTAACTCAGTGATCGTTTACAGAACACTGAGACCGCGGGGCCACGAGCGCTTCAAAAGTCTTTTTCTGATTTATTCCATCTTAGATTATCCTGTTTTTTGTTTCTTATTAAATTAACTTCATTTTTCGTATTCTTTTTTTTTTGTTCATAACTGTCTAGCTAATAACTCACAATCTCTAAGGTATTGGCTGTAGTAATCACTTTCTCAAATTTAATTTCATCACCCATAGTTAACATTTTTTCCTTAATTCAGATGACGAAGACTTTTCTAGAATGTGGTCGATAATGTGATCTTCTGGTTTATCGAACTTACATTTTGCTGCCTGCCTGCTTACGGTTTTCGCCTTGATCTTGCGCAATAAGTCGAAAACTGTGTCGTTCAAATGACTTGTTTTGTTTAGGAAGGAAGTAGTCATTCAATTTACGAACAGCTACTTCAAAAATATCGACTTTTCTTCAGGTTCTGCATTTGCTCCAGGTAAATTATAAAATATTTTTTGCAATGTGCCTCCCTCTAGAACTAGTAACGTGCTACGCTTTATAACTAGAGTCGTGATGTCCGCAGCTTCCAGGTAAATCTGAAGTGATCGTTTCCATTTCTCCCACCTTACTCCAACAGATGCACTGTCACCCTCTATCTCTAATTTTTCTGGTGGTGGTAGTAGATTTTCTATGATGGATCCTGTTGGGGTTTACTTTCAATTTAATGAAAGTCAATTCCTACATCCAATTTAATGGACGTCTAAATACTTCCACTTTAATAAAAGTCAATTCCTACATCCAATTTAATGGACGTCTAAATACTTCCAATTTAATGAAAGTCAATACATACATCCAATTTAATGGACGTCTAAATACATCCAATTTAATGGACGTCTAAATACTTTCAATTTAATGAAAGTCAATTCGTACATCTAATTTAATGGACGTCTAATTAGTTTAAATTTAATGAAAATTCTCAGGAGTACTTCAAACGAAAACTACCAAGAATTCCAAATCCAACTACAATTATTATTATTTTAAATTTAAGTAACTTTGTGTTGTGGTAATTTAATATACTTCCAATTTAATGGAAATCTTATTAATGTTATTGTTTTTCCATTAAACTGGGGCGCTTTTTCCCGTAGCCCCCACCAGGATTCTATCCTGTGTCGTAGGCGCAGCTACAAACTCGGAATCGCACACGCACATACACGACCAAACCGAAGTAACTTCTGTAGGCCATACTTAATATTTGTTTATTTTTGACATTTTAGTTTAGTCCAAATCTAGACTATTATGAATAATTTTATATTGGAATACCCATTCTATTATTATATTCTATCTCCTTGTGAGTTCCTACACAAGGTTTAACAAATGTATAGGTAGGTAAATTAGTAGGTAAAACATATAGTTAATGGCATGTGTAGTCTAATCTGTACACATAAATTCCATAGAAAGCACAATTCAAATGCTTACAACAAACTTTCTATCTTATATTTATCATTTTTTCATATATTTTTTTTAGTTAAGTTTTTTTTTCTTTAAATATTTGTAAATGACCTATATACCAAAGAAATTTAAAATTTTGTTGTTAATACAATATAAAAAATTGAAAGGAAATAATTTTCATTTATTTCAATCTTTTTTTATATCTAAGTAGGTCATTAGAAATAGTTCAAAATGTCACTGAATAACAAATACCTACTGCTAGTTTTATTACTTATTTATGATGTAAAATATTTTGAGATTGAAAGCAATTCTTGTTCGTACTGAACTGTTCGCATAATGTAAGCTTTGTTATAAGAGATAAGTGATGCGAACTAGTTTTGTTTACGAAATCCATAGCAATTCCGCTGATTTGGGATCGATGACAAATTAGTATTTGCGCAATCACATTCCATAACCTATTAACAGATTAATTGTGCTCATACAACTATAAAATTCATCCAGTAAACAAAATATTTAATAATATATTTAGTACTTAGAACTGTGCGGGTTGTATGAACAAAATTTTGCTGTCTCCTACCTACCTTTTTTTTATAATCTTATTTCTTACCATAATCCTCGTCGCCACTTGTAGTGATCCCTTTTATACCTAAGGAAACGGTACAACGGTAAAGGTAACTTTAACAATGGCTCACTACTGCACACAGCTACGAGCGCAGGCGCACGTCTAACCAGTACCGTGTCTACACACGACTGTCAGATTGACAGCTACCCCCTCTGCTTGTGTACATGAGACAGTATTATATCTATTGATAGATACAAACACTACAATGCTGAACTTGCGTGCAAAGGGTAGCCTCAAGAGAAAGTAGTTCTATTCGATAGCTTCGCCATTAGTTCTCTTCTCTGTGGGGTTTTTCCATAATATTGTTAGGATACCCACATAATCACGATGTTTTGGGAGTGCATGGAGTGCAATCTGTTTCTATTGTTCTTGGAATAGCAAGGTCCTGGTGGTGTGGTGATGGTATTTTCCCACTAAACCATCAGCTTTTCTTTAAATTGGAATTTTCTTCTTCAAAATCAGCAGCAATCTTCTACATTTTTTTTAATCTACGAACAAGTGGATCCCACTTCACTCCTAAATTATAACAACGAGGTTATAGGGCAGTATAGAGAAATGATATTAAAGCAAGTATGTCAACGTAGATTAAACAATTCAAGCAATAAACATATTGCTTGACTTACAACGACAGAATGAACAGAGAAACATGTGCACAAGCTATTTATAACGTCATTACAAGTAAGCATTGCCACACGATATGGCGTAGTAGGAAACGACGTCACAACTTGTGTCGACTATTAAACATATTTTCTGGCTTGAACAAACAAACAAACAGACACGAAGAAACAGAATCACAGTTTCAGACTCAGAATCCCTTAAATGGTCGAAAACAACTTTTTTTTTAATGTACGTTACATCTAATTTTACAATTTTATAATAGGTATAGATAGATGTATATTTCCGCTTAATTACTCATAGGTACTAATCATACTGGGAATAGTTCAATCGTGTCAGACCCCCAATTCTCGATCATACGACATGCACACCAGGCCCGGCTGATCGTATTTTAAAATCGTGTTAACAGTTTCTAACAACCAATCTCCCAAACTTGACCTCTTTACCTATAGCTAGGTGGCCCCCGCCCCCCGGCTTCGCGATTTTTCGATTTGTCGACATTTATGACTACTGCTCTGCTCTTCAGGGTAGTAGCGTAATGATATATAGCTTTCCTCGATAAATGGGCTATCTAGCACGTAAATAAATTTTCAAATCCGACCAGTAGTTCCTAAGATTAGCCCGATCAACCAAACAAACAAACAAACTTTTCAGCTTTATAATTACACAAGCTGTCCCGCCCGGCTTCGCCCGTGACATACTTCGAACCCAGTGGCACCTATTTAACCACGTTGTTTATTAATTTCACATTCACAATCTAATATATAAAATTCTCGTGTCGCGGTGTTTGTGGTTAAACTCCTCCGAAACGGCTTGACCGATTCTCATGAAATTTTGTGTGCATATCGGGTAGGTCTGAGAATCGGTCAACATCTATTTTTTATTCCCATATTCCCACGGGAACGGGAAGTTCGAAGTATGTCACGAGCGAAGGCCGCGTTCTTGTTGGAAGCTCCCAGGCGGCTTATTTTTTCCGACATCCCCAACAAATATCGATATAATTTGGTCAATGTATACAAAAACTTAACAAATAATTATACATAAAAACCTTCTATGAGAATCACTCTAACTATTAATAAAAACCGCATCGTAATTAGTTTCGTAGTTTTAAAGATCTAAGCATACATAGGGACAGACAGCGAAAAGCGACTTTGTTTTATAATAAAATTGTGTTGTAATTTTTTTCTTATTCCTGTTTTAACTCATTACACTAATCACTACAGACGAATGGTAGGCAATTGACAGGCCGAAGAGAGAAGAGAGCGGTGCGAAGAGTGCATACAATTTGACGTAAACTTGGCATATGGTATTATTACTACTTTCTTAATTTAAATTGAAAGTAGTAGTTGGGGTAGAAGGCATTGACCAAAAAAATATTGCACAATATTTATTTATATTATTTTCAAAAAAAATGCCGCTTTCCATTGTTTTCCTGTTAAGGTAATTCACGAATACTGCAGAGAATTATGCATGACATATTGTGGTCCCTTTTGCATGGCATATTGCGGTGGCTGTGGCATGGCATATTGCGGTGGCTGTGGCATGGCATATTGCGGTGGCTGTGGCATGACATACTGCGGGGACTGTTCCAGAATATATTGCGGTGTCTGTTGCAAGACAAATTGCTGTTGGTGATGCACAAGACCCTGCGCTGGTGCAGAGTCAATCATTGTGGTAAAATAACTTTTGATAACTGTCAAGAAGTAGATGTTCAAAACTGAAAACAAAAATAAATGCAGTTTAAATAAAAAAATCATAATATATTGTTAGATGCAAAATGAAGTACGCACTAGCAACACCCAAGGCAACCTATATATAAAGAGAGCCGAGAGTCACTTCTGTCTATTCTCTGTAGATAGTCGTAGCGTGTGGAAGCTCTGTCCGTTATTGTCACTATAATTTGCATTGTAATTTCCAAATAGAAGTCTTAAAACTAGCAATCTGTGTTATTATTTATAACAAATATGGTATAGTAATTTATGTTATCTAATGATACCGAAACAAAATCAGATCTTTTTTGCGGCTCAGTGGCAATCTCAAGTCAGAACAATGTTGTTTGTACGATCTGCCAATTAATGTTTAGATTGGAACTTGTAGACGACATCGTGACGTAAAAAATCAGGCAGTTTTCCAAACGTTATTGTATATTCGACTATTGGGTAATTTACCAAAAAAAAATGGTCGCTGTACTTGTGTATTATTGTGTGTATTATATATACTGTTATTTCTGAACAAAAAGTAGTAGGTATGAATAGTTCCTAATTTTCAACAATCTTTTCTAATTTTCTGCATACCTATTTACATTTTAGTTCATAATACATAAAGTATTTTTGCCGGTTTTTCCAAGCACATTGATGAAATAAAACACTTAATACCGAACACAATACATATTTCAAATTCAAGGAGACTTATTTTGAAACGATCTCGTGCGCGCATACAACTTACGCCAATATTATAATTTCTCCTCGCAAACAATGTGCACAAAAGCAAATAATAGTAGTACTAAAATATATGACAGCAATTCCCATCTAAACAGTTGGGCTAAATAGCTAGATAGGAGCACCTATGGTTTATTTTTTCATAACCTGCATCTTGGAAGCTAACTGCTGTATGACCCTCATAACCAAATAAGGAAGCCTGCGTCGCGTCGTTGACTTGATTATTATAGTGTGACAAATACCGCTGTACCGCTCACTGCGTACAATTTTGTATGCAGTGAGCGGAACAGCGGTATTGGTCAAGTTATAGTCAGCAGGTGCACCGCTACTAGGTGAGGTCTCTTAAACCCGAAGATTGACATAACACTTGACTTTGACAACTCAGCCTGTTAGATATAGTTATAACCTAAATTAATAATAAATTCTGATTCATAAAAAGTTATTAACCTAATCTCCAAAGGTCTGACATTCCGTGGAGAGAATTTTCGCCAGATCTGAGCGGTTCAAAAGATCGTGTCTCTGTCGAGCAATAGAAATTTAGAATGCTCTGCCAACGCACGTTTTTCCTTCCTCTTATAACAGGGTTCTTCAAGCGGGGCGTGAAGAGGTACATCATTGGGCCGCCTACTAGAGAGCCACTGTTAAGAGTCTTGTGGATTGTGACAGCGGCTTTCAATTTGCTAGATGTCGCCATGGCTTTACATCAGGCGGGCGACGTCATCATGGCGAGCTAAACATAAAAAACAAATACTTACGTATATCTAACGCGTTGGCTATAACGTTGACTATAGAGTTCCTGATTAGAATCCCAACACCAAACAGCACAAGTGCCATCGCCGTGAAAAATATGCCATAGATAAGGAAATATTGAATATATCGACGATTGCGCTGAAAAAAATAATGTTAAGATATACCAAGTTCTAAAAAAAATTGATATAACCTTACCTTAGTAAGAATGATGTGAGTGCTTGCAATTAAAATATCTGGACAAATGCAATTCGGACATCAATTTATTTCGGACTCCACAGACATAGTATGTATTTCAGTCCCACGTAATAGGTGTTAAGCCCATCGCTGTGTTGATATGGACAAACGCGGGTTGTGGGGACCTGCTTTTAATATTCTTCAAGCCGCCGTATTTCAAGTCTTACAAATTGGCTTAATGACTGCCATGTTACTGGCCACCGGAATCAACGGCTTAACGTGCCTTCCGAAGCACGGAAACGCTCGTAAATAGAAATGCCACAAAGTTATCAGTCATCCGAGGACCAGCCATAGCGGAAGTTGCTTACCACAGTGATCGTTTACACAACACTGTGTTAGCAGGGTCACAAGCGAGTTCATTTGATTTTTTTTATGAAATATGAAATTAAAATAACTGTATATTTTTTTTAAAGCAATTTGTATGTTAACCATCACATAATGGTTTATTAAAGTGAAAAAAGACAAACTGGTACGAGTCGGGGATTGAACCCGTGACATTTGCCTAACCAAGGCATTGCCCTGGTTCTAGCTACTGAACTTAAAAAGTTTATGTGAAAGTTAGAATACTAATTGCTTAAAAAAAAATACCCATAGGTTGAGGGGAGTCCATCGCATCAATGTTAAAAAATGGTTGTAACACTGTTCATTGGTATCAGAGTTGTTGAGTAGCTCGATAGATGGCTCTGGTTAAACTCTTATATGACGATTAAAATATAGTTAAGAATTTCAACTTGTTTCGGTGCGAACCGTACCGATACAAGTTGAAATTCTAGTAGTAGGGTAGTTCAATGGCTAGCACATTGCTCTGGTTAGACAAAGGTTCAATATCCCCGTCTCGAAACAACTTGTCACTTTTTTACTTTAATAAAAAATTATAACAATAATTATCTTATTTTATGAGAACTGCTTAGGTGGCGTAAGTGGCAGTGTATGTATGTACTGCCGCGGTGAAGTCCCGGGTCGAAATAAATATTTGTGTGATCCACAAATGATTATTTTGGAGTTTGGGTGTTTCCTATGGAAAGGTACTATGTATATGTATGCACGTTAAATTTATAGTTGATTTGCAGCGAAAGACTTTGAATTCAGTATCAATAAATTGAATAATATTATTAATTTGAAAAAGATATACCTCTATTACGCGGTGGGGTGGGAGTGTATCCGACTGCTACGCAAGAGATCGTGGGTTCGATTCCCAACCATGATAAAACTTTGTGTGATAAGCACGATGGTTTATTCTGTGTCTGGGTGTTATATATTGTGGGACATTTGTGGGCCATTTTTTTACTTTATTACACAATATATAATATGTATGTATTTAGACATATATATGTATGTTTATCAAATACCTGGGTACCATAGTACAAGCTCTGCTTAGTTTGGAATCAGATGGCCTTAGTTGAGTTGTAACTACAATATTTAAAAAAAAATTAAATATGACGGTGTCATTCGTAAATCATCAGCATCTAGGAGTAGTTACTGTTCTAGTCTTAGCAGACTTACTTGTCCTACTGCATGCTGCAATTACTGAAGGGCGCGCGCGCATCAATGCAATGGTTAAAAAAGGTCAAGGTCAAAGGAGAGCCGGCCCACCCCCATCCCCTGTGATTAGTAATTCAAGCAGTGCATCAAAAAAAATATGAATTTGTTTTTGCCTTGTTACTGATGTTTTAAATACGACCCTGAATATGACATAAAAATATAGTATACTGTACCAGATGCAACCCGAGAAGCAGCACGATCACGAACATTACGCGAATCGAACTCAAAGTAATGTGTAGGCCCAGAATGGCTGAAACTGCGGCCACATCTACGTGTACACTTAGTATTAATACTATCATAAAAAATATTGTGGCTGCCATATTCCATACCTGAAATAAACAAACTTATATTTTGGTTTCCTCAAATCCTACTTATATTATTACTAGATGACCCCTACAGCTTCGCCCGAGGAATATTTTAACCTCCCGTCGCACCTATTTTATACCGTTGCTTATAAATTCTACAATGATGCATAAAAATTTGCCGATTTGTCGACATTTATGAGTACTCTGCTGTGCTCCCCGGTGTAGTAGCGTAATTATATATAGCCAATAGCCTTCCTCGATAAACGGGCTATGTAACACAAAAATAATTTTTCAAATCAGACCAGAAGTTCCTGAGATTAGCGCGTTCAACCAAACAAACAAACAAACTCTTCAGTCTTATAATATTAGTATAGATGTGAAAGTTTGTGGTAATATGGATATTTGTCACTCTTTGACGCAAAAATTACTGAATGGATTTTCATGAAACTTTACAGAAACCCGTCGTCGTCTTGTTTTGCCATAGAAAGAGCCAACTTCATGAACAGGGTAAGGGTATAAAAAATAGTCAACAACCTATTCTCAGACACCAAATAATACAAATTTCTATACAAACACCAAATAATTTACTAAATGTCACGTTGTAAAGCGGAATATTACACAGAGTTCGATTCGTCATTCCTCCGCAACAATTCATTAATAAAGGTTAAATCCTTAACCATTGTATGTCGGGATTGACGAATGGTTGTCTGGTGGGATCCTTGCCTTCCTTCATTATCGATCTACCAAATCATTATTCATAAAAAAAGTCTTGTTGTGGGTTTTTCTATAATAGAAGATTATCGCTGCATAAAAAAATGTCCCACTTTTAATAATAGAGCTTTTTGTTGTTCAAATTGTAAAAAATCTCTTACGCTGTTGATTTGATTATTGTATTTAATAGATAAAAATTTACACTGTGTATATTAGGTTTTTATTTTTCTCTGTTAATTGATTGTGGCTTTGCGGTGTATATTAGTTACATTATATAAAGCTAAATGTCAATGTCACAGCAGTATTGACAAAGACATAGACATATTGTCACGCCTTTATCCCCGAAGCGGTAGGCAGAGGCATACTAATACGCCCACATTTTGCCGTATGCACTTTTGTCACACGTAACAGGTGGTAAACCCATTTCCGTGTTGAAATGGACAGGCGCAGGTTGTAGCGACTTGCTGTTGAAATTTTTCAAGCCGCCCATAAGGCTTTCAACTGGGCTTAACGACTGCCATGCTACTAACAACCGGGACCAACGGTTTAACGTGCCTTCCGCAGCACGGAAACGCTTGCAAATGTAAATGCCACAAAGTGGTCATCCATCCGGGGACCAGCCATAGTGAAAGTTGCTTAACGCAATGATCGTTTACAGAACACTGATTCCGCGGGACCACGAGCGCTTCACAGCAGTATAATATTAAAAAATAACAGCAAAAATCAAATCAATCAAAAATATTCACAAAATGTGTCTGATTATACTCGGTACTCACCAAAGCGATGTACCCAATGATAAATGATCCAGTTCTTAGATCTATACAACAACAACAGTTGTTGACTTCGCAACACTGCACCCTGAAACCAATTAATTATTTGTATGAAATTAATTGTAGAAGAAAATTTTATATTTTGACTGTCTTTGTGGCGCTGTGGGAGAGTATCCGACTGCTACGCAAGAGGTCCTGGGTTCGATTCCCGGGTCAGAACAAATATTTAAATAAAATAAATAAATATCCATCAAGCCTTATCCCCGAAGGGGTGGCAGAGGCATATTATATGCCCACTTTTCACCGTGTGGATTCATGTCCCAAGTAATAGGTGGTGAGCCCATTGCTGTGTTGAAATAGACAGACGCAGGTTGTGGCTACCTGCTGTTGAAATTTTCAAGCCGCCCATAAGGCCTTCAACCAGGCTTAACGACTGCCATTTTACTGGCAACCGGAACCAACGGCTTAACGTGCCTTCTGAAGCACGGAAACGCTCGCAAATGTAAATGCCACAAAGTGGTCACCCATCCGGCTACCAGCCATAGTGAAAATTGCGTAACTCAGTGATCGTTTACAGAACACTGAGACCGCGAGGCCACGAGCGCTTCAATATTTGTATGATCCACAAATGTGTGTTTCGGAGTTTGGGTGTTTCCTATGTATAATATGTATGTATTTAGAAATATATAAGTATGTTTATCAGTTATCTAGATCCCATAGCACAAGCTAATATTAGCTTACTTTGGGCTAGATGGCGCTGTGTGATAAGTGTCCCACAATATTTATGTATTTATTTATTTATTATTATTTGTATGAAATTACATTTTTATTAATACCTACAGAATTATTCGTACAAGTTAACATTATTATAAATTATTTATAAACATAACTAACTAAAAAAATTACGCTTACTAATTAAAAACTAACTAAAGTAACTAATTAAAATGAATTAGAAGCTCTCGTGGCCCCGCTGACTCAGTGTTCTGTAAACGATCACTGCGTTAAGCAACATTCGCTATAGGTGGTCCTTGGATGGGTGACAACTTGGTGGAATTTACATTTGCGAGCGTTTCCGTGCCTCCTACGGTCGCAAATAGAAATGAAACAAGTCACCTATCCGAGGACCAGCCATAGCAAAAATTGCTTAACACAGTAATTGTTAAGCAATTATTGCTACGTAAATTAACACTTCTTTGTGATGTTTTGATTTTGTTTGCATAGTAGTAATTCTTATTTTTTCAGTTATAATTAAGATAACTTGAATAAGGTTCTTTTTCCCGATATCATTCAGATATTTTGTAGCTAAATACGATTGTTTTTCAGCATAACTTTATATACTTAATAATATAATATGTGAAACAAACATAAGAAACATATGAATAAATTGCGGCATGTTGTTGTTTTTCACCATAGATAATACACTAATGTCTTTCACTTTGACATTTTGTTTCATTAAAAATATGGTTAGGCAAGATAACATAGCCGTGCAGCCTAATTTTCGATTTGATATTTTTTTTTTCTGGTAGCTGCGTTTATCGGGTGTTTGTATTATTCTATAGCAACCAACTTTAATCCAGAAAAATGTAATTTATTATTTAATAAAAAATATAAATTTTGTTATTTTCTCTTTGTTGTTTTGTGAGAGTTTGCTGGCGGGTGGTGCAGAGATAATTTGCATAAATTTAGTGTTGCATTTTAATACATTTATTTATTTATTATTATTATTTACATTATTATTTATATATTTATTATTATAACATTATATTTAATTTATTACTATAATGACGAGTAGCTTATCAGATGATGATTCCTTTTATCATTCTGTCTGCGACTCTGATATATTATCTGAGAATGATAGTTTTTCCTCAGTAACTAATACACTCGGTGATGTACTTCGAAGTAAATTTGAACACGAACAGGGATTCAACGTGTGTCAGATTAATGCCGAAAGTGTGCCTTGTCATTACAGCGATCTTGTTGAAGCGTTTGCTGATTCGAATATTCATGCAGTTTTGATTTCTGAGACTTTTCTAAAACCGAATCTTCTCTCCACTTCATATCCACTCCCTGGCTTCATTCTTGTTCGGAATGATAGAACGGGTAAGGAGAGAGGTGGGGTTGCAATATATCTACGCAGCGATTTTCCCTTCAAAATAATTGCTTCATCTCCCTCTCAATATTCTGCAACTGCTGAATTTCTCTTTCTCGAGGTATGGGTAAAAGGTGTCAAAGTTGTACTAGGTGTTGTATATTGCCCCGCCACTGTCAAATATTTTACTGATATCGAATCGGTCTTGGTATCTTTGGGGTCTGATTATGAGCATCACATCATCATGGGCGATTTAAATACTAACCTTCTCGCTAGAGACTCTTGGCGAGCTGTTAAACTTCTTCACTTAGTTGAATCAGCCTGTTTACATGTTTTGCAACTCCAGGCAACACACCATAATGTGGATGTAGCAGACACTTTGCTTGATTTAATTCTTACGTCTTCTCTATCTCTTGTTTCCTCACATGGTCAATACCTTGCTCCAGCTTTCTCTCATCATGATTTAATTTATGTCTCTTACATCCTCAAGCCTCCGAAACATAAGCCTAAAATAATTTATAAGCGTTGCTTTGGACGAATGGACATTATTAAATTACGTAACGATGCATCTGCAATTGATTGGGATCCGCTACTTGAGGCAAATAAAATTGATGACAAAGTACTAATTTTTAATAAAATAATTCATAAACTGTACGACGTTCACGGCCTAGTTAGGAAAGTTAAATTAAAACGTCCCTCTGCTATAACGACAGAGGTTCGTGTGGCTATGAGGCGTAGAGATAAAGCGTTTCGGATTTTCAAAAAACACCGTAGGGAATTAGACTGGTGCGCTTATAAAACTGCTAGGAACCGCTGTAACCAGGTGATATGCAATGCTAAACGCAAAATCTGACGATATCTGGAAGTTTCTCAGGTCGTTGGGTATTGGTAGGCCAAGGAACATGGAGCTGCCTAAGACGCTTGAGTTAGACGTTATTAATGACCATTTCTCCACTTTTTATCAAATTGATAACATAACCAGGCGTCAAACAGTTAGCTTTATGACTGGTCTTGCTAGTCCCAACTGTGATACTTTTCAATTTTCTCCAGTCACGTCGGATGAAGTCAATAAGATGGTGATGTCCATAACATCAAAAGCGGTAGGTTGCGACAATATTAGTCGTCGGATGATCACAACCATTCTTGAGCAACTCCTTCCTGCTATTTCCTATATCATTAACTTTTCCCTTGATTCTGGTCAATTTCCTACCAAATGGCGTAAAGCCTATGTTCTTCCCCTCCCAAAAATTTCCAAATCCATCCTTGCCTAGTCACTATCGTCCAATCTCCATCCTCCAGTTTCTATCGAAGGTGCTGGAATCCTGCGTATGTACGCAGCAACTGACTATGTAGTCAGTTGAGTAATTTCATACAACTTAATAACATCCTGAGTCCACTACAATCTGGTTTTAGGACAGGTCATAGTACAACGACAGCTCTCTTAAAAGTTACGGGTGATATCGGGGCGGGAATGGAGAGGGGTGAAGTTACAGTACTGGTCTCAGTGGATTTTTCCAACGCGTTTAATTGTGTCAATCATGATATCCTCTTATCTATCCTGGCCCACCTGAAGATTTCATCTGACGAGTTGGAATGATTCTCAACTTATCTTCGTGGTCGTCAGCAGTCAGTTCGCGTTGATGAGAAGTCATCGACTTGGCGCGATCTGGTCGCTGGTGTTCCTCAGGGCGGTATATTCTCTCCTCTTCTGTTTATTTTGTTTATTAACCTCCTTACCCAAGAGCTTCAGTGTGCGTATCACCTATATGCAGATGACCTGCAGTTGTATAGTCAGGCAAGGGTGGAGAATCTTCCGGAAGCCATTGCTAAAATAAACACTGACTTAAATGCAATGGGACACTGGTGTGACCCCTTTGGACTTACTATTAACCCTGAAAAATGCCAAGGTATCATAATTGGAAGCAGTCGTATGATGAGTAGACTGGACGGGGTAAATTTGCCGTCAATAACCTTCAACACAAGAAATATTCCAGTGACTCTTAGTGTTAAAAACTTAGGCCTCCACCTTGATAGTACCTTAAATTGGAGATTCCAAGTCACTAACGTTTGCCAGAAGGTTACTGGAACGCTACGTACCTTTTATCGCCTTAAGAACTTTCTGCCGCCCAAAACAAAAGCTATGCTTATTCAAACCCTTTTATTTCCCATCATAGACTATGGTGATGTGTGCTATCTTGACCTGAATGCAGATCTTCTCAATAAACTTGATCGGCTTCTCAATAATTGCATTCGATTCGTTTACAATCTTCGAAAACACGATCATGTCTCGGTTTATCGATCTGAGTTGGTTGGTTGCCTATACGTCAGCGTCGTAGTATGCGTGCCGTATCGATGCTTTTTTCACTAATTAACGACTCTAATGCTCCTTCTTACTTAAAATCTCATTTCCAATTACTCTGTTCTAATCACGATAAAAATTTACGCTCTTCGAACAATCGCCTTCTTCTCTGTCCTACTCACACTTCAAGTATGACCCATTCATCATTCTTTGTGCAATCAACTCTCCTCTGGAAAGCGCTTCCGTCTGAAGTTAGAACATGTACCAACCGTTTGTCATTCAAAAATAAAGTACGGGAACTTTACAATCCTTAGGAAAACATTCTCTATTTAACGAAGTTTGTATATATTTATTTTTATTTATATATCTAATTAAGTAACTTGCAGCCGATGGTTCCAAAAAAAACCAAATTTACTTTTAAAACTAATTTAATTAATTGAACAGAAATTACACTTAATACAAAATTACGAACTAAAGGAACCGACTACGTTCAATGCTAGATACGAAGTGTGCAACTTGAGTAACTGCGATTGCATGAGAACTTGAGCGTCGCTGCGTCAGCACCTCGTGTCCAAGCTCGTGACTGATGTCTGACGCAATAGCGAGGTGAACTTCTAGTCAGCAATTCCCTTACTGTTCGATGCCTTAACACCTTCCGCCGTAGTTCAGCATCTATTTGAGAACTTTTGTTGAGAATAGTGCTGAATAATGATCCGGAGTGTGACTTGGTTGTTGCGATGGTTCAGAGTCTGTCTTCTTGCCATCTTCGCTTGTAGGTTGGCTTAATTCATGGTCTGATATCTTGATAGTTCGACGAAGGTGCCTCTTAATAAGGACGTAGGTTAAAACGACGACTGCAGCACACAGGATAACATACATGGGTAATGTGGTATGGTATAATGATGTGTCTTGCAACGCTTGTAGATCAACCGGAGGCTGCATCATTATCTTGGTATGGCTGGCGTGTAAATTTTCTAGGTTTATTGAATTCAGTGTGAGAGTGGGTTGCAAGGATGAATTCCTGTTGTAGTTTAATGGTAGATCTATTATCTTCGTAGCTTGTCCCTTTAAACGATTGTTGGTATTAGCTATAGTGAACTCAGAAGTCTTTAGATAACAGTCTTGAGGCAAGACGGCTTGATAACTTCCTTGAAGCGTTTTGAAGATGTTTCTCTCACACGATGTCTGCACCTTGGTAGGTTTCGGGAAAGAGATTGTATAGTGCTTGTCGTCTAGTCGCTCGAAGGCTGCCTTTGTAAGTGAGATTGGAGTGAGGTTGCAGGTGGAGTCTAACGTCTGTTTTGTAATGACCCGTTGGATGCAGTCTTCTTGAACGTGGTGATTTAAGCTTGATAATTTTTCACAGATATACCAGTCGGTTACCTTCGGGCATTCTGCCTCCATGTACATAAAATCAGACTCATGTATTGCTATGAAAGGTGAGGATGGAATAAGGACTTCATGGTTTTTGTTAGGTACGACGGATAGTTTGTATAGATGATAGGTTTTAGGTAAGGCAATCGGTATTTTAAATACTATAACTATCTTACTGTTACTATAATAAGAGCCCAAACTAATTATATCGAAATAATCCCTAATACTTATATCTAGTATTTCGTCCTTATCGTAAAGGTTACGTACCCTATTTATCATAGCCGTTAATGCTTTTAGGTTAAGCATTGAATGGTGAGTACTTTTCGCATGAATAAAAGCTAATAAATTTTCCATTCCTAGCATTTCCTCGGAGAGCTCTTCTATATTATCGCTCATGATAGTTAATAGTTGAGATAGATGAGCAAGTGTAGTTAAACCTACATTGGCTATATTGGTGGTGTTTATCAGAGTATTGGCCATCTCGATGATTTTATTCTGGTTATTGGTTAGGCTATCTATGACTTTAGACTGTTGGGACATCCATTCCTTACTTAGGCTAATATGATGATTATACTGCAAACTTAACTCTTTTTGGTTCCCTTCTAGTACTTTTATAGCATTATCGTAGCGTATGGCATCGTTATAATCTAAATTACCTGAGATACTTTTGATTACAGAGCCCAATCCGTCTATCAATCCCCGTTTAACACGACTTGAAGTGAAAGTTTCTATTTGTTCTGTTACTTTATCTAACTTGGTACGAAGGTACTGGATATGGACTTCATACAGTGAAAAAGTCTTGTTATTTAGTTGGGGTTCAATACTGTCTAGTTGATCTTTAACGCTTGTGACTTTAGACGCTAACTCTTCAATGTCAACGAATTGTAGGAAGGAGTGGTATTGAGAAATTATCTTAGTTGGACCTAAGTCGAAAGGTAGGAGTCCTGGGCCATCGTCGATGCTTTCAAGTGTTATCTCTTGGGCGGCTACCGCTGGTAGAAGGAACATCAGGATCGTCCTGTAACAATCGTGCTGCCTTAGGTACCCTTTTTAAACGGGATTTGGCAACGGGACCACGTTTCTTTTTAGTGTAAATGTGTATGGGTAGATCTGCGAGTATTGTATCTTGTGTGAATCTTGGGGCTAGCTTTTGACGAGAAGCTAGGGGGTTTTTAATAAATATCTGTTGATTGGGGATGTAGCTTTCTTCTGGTTCCCGATTTTTATTTAAATTGTCTATTATGTCTGTCCTATCCCTAATAGAGTTTTCATTAATTATCTCGTAGACTTTACGCATTTTCGACTGGTGATCCTGCATATATTGTTGCATTAAATGTTCGGTTACGTCTAGATTTAAAGGGTCACGTGGGTCAAAGTGGCCACTTATGACTTCTAAAGGTCTACACCTAGTAAAGCTGTGTATGGTACTGTTGTAAGCTAAAATGGCATAGGGCATCAGGTTAATAGCGGACTCGGTACGATGCTTTATTTTAAGTATTCTAAGGTGTTCTAGAAGGGTGGAATGTAGGCGTTCTACCATTCCATTTTCGTTGGGCGCGTGAGCTAAGATCTTGTGGTGCTGTATCTGATGTAATCGTGTAAACTCGAGGAATAACTGGTTCGTGAACTCGGTTCCACGATCAGTTACTATCGTTATTGGGACACCGTGATGAGTACAGAAGATAAGTAAAGCTTGAATTACACTCATGGCGGTTCCATCCCTCAGATGGTACGCTTGAGCATACTTTGAGAAAGAGTCTATGATGGTAAGGAATTTCTCTGTTTCCACATAGGTCCATTCCATAGGTCCATATGAATAACTTCAAAAGGCTTTGTCGGTGGTGGCACTAAGTGAAGCTGTTGTCTAATGGGATTACGGTCATACTTGCTTTGCCCACAGATCGTACATTCATTGATGTACTTCGTAATCTGTTCTTTCATCTTGGGCCAGTAGTAACGTCGCGTCAATGCAGAATAGCACTCGTTAATACCGGGATGATTGGTTTTTCCGTCGTGGTACTTCTGAATTATTTCCTGCTGACGTAAATACTCTTTGATATACTCAACCTCCGTTTTGGTTAGGACTAAGTTCATGGAAGAACTTTTAAAATGATTTTGGACGATTGGAATGATGTTGTACATCTCTAAAGGTGGGTTGATTAATATCCCTGTCTTTACCTTCGGGTGGACATATTCTTTGATTGCGTCTACAAGGTCTAATTCGAGTATGGGTTTGCGTAATTGTATAGCTGTTCGCGTATGAGTATCGAAAGGTTTGGTAACAACGGTTTTGGACCTGTAAGCACCAACAACAGTAAAAACTATTTGCCTATTTAATTTATTTAAGGGTTCATCTGTGATGGGTATTTCCAATATGGGATTTTCAGCGTCTGTGTGAGCTGTAAGGGTCCTAGATTCGTCCAACATAGGCTGGTTAACGAAGGGATTAACTGCCACTGAGCTAGTGTCTTTGTTACAGACTTCGATTCTTGACAAGGTGTCAGCGTTGGTGTTTGACTTGCCCTGTTTATAGATAACGGTAAAGTTATATTCACTCAACTTCAATCGCCAACGAGTTAAGCGAGAGTTAGGTTCTTTGAGATTCATAACCCACTGCAATGGCTTGTGGTCTGTAATGATCTTAAATTTGCGTCCGTACAAGTAAGGGCGGAAGTACTTCGTAGCCCAAACTATCGCAAGTAACTCTTTCTCGATGGTACTGTAGTTGATTTCACTGGAGTTGAGGGTTCGTGAGGCATAAGCTATCGGTTTGTCACTCCCTATGGGCCCTTGTGACAACACAGCACCAATGGCTAAATTGGAAGCGTCCGTAGTGAGAAGGAATTCTTTTGAGAAGTCAGGGTATTGAAGTATGGGGTCGTTTATAAGGAGGGTTTTGCATTTCTCGAAACAATTTGTGTATTCAGGAGTGAAAGCAATTTTTGAGCCTTTTTTCAAACACTGAGTGAGGGGTTTCGTCAAACGAGCGAAGTCAGGGATAAACTTACGATAGTAGCCGAGTAAGCCTAGGAATCGTTTTATTTCCGTGGGTGTCTTGGGCAACGGATAATTTTGAATAGCGGCTATTTTGTCAGGATTTGGCTTTACGCCTTCGTTGCTGATGATGTGACCAAGAAAAGCAGTTTCCAGCTTAAGAAACTCTGATTTATCAAGCTGTATTTTAAAGTTGGACTCCCTCAGTCGCTGGAAAATCTTCTCCAGGTTGTTCATATGCTCTTGAAGTGATGTACTGAAGATTATAATATCATCTAAGTACACGAGACATATGACGTTCTGAAGGCCTCTGAGAACGTTGTCCATTACCCTTTGGAAGGTAGACGGTGAGTTCTTGACTCCTAGTGGCATTCTTAAGAACTCGAAGTGTCCTTGCTCTACATTGAAGGCTGTTTTGGGGATGTCCCTTGGATCCATCTCGACTTGATAAAAGCCACTTGCTAGGTCCAAGGTTGTGAAGTATTGGCAGTTACCTAGCTTATCAAGAATGTCGGTGATGTTGGGTATTGGATACTTGTCGTCTAATGTCTTTTCGTTTAATTTTCTGAAGTCTACAACGATACGCCACTTAGCTTTACCTGAAGCGTCTAATTTCTTGGGTATCACCCAGATAGGTGAGCTCCAAGCCGAGTGTGACGGTCTGATTATGCCTTGATTTAACATCTTTTGGATCTGGTTTCTAACTTCTTCCCGGTGTATAAAAGGATAGCGATAGCTTTTTGTGTAAACAGGTGTCTCATCGGTAGTTTGTATCCTATGTTTAACTTGGTTGGTAAAGGTTAAAGGCTCGCCTTCCACATAGAACACATCCGCGTATTGTCCACAGAGGTTTTCGAGGTTAGCACGCTCCTCTGGGTTCAAATGATCGGTACGTAATTTAGAAATCACTTCCTGGGCACGTCTAGAGAGTAGGGGGTCGCGTACGCACTCGGCGTTGAAAAGTTCAGCTGTGACTTGACGATCAACAGAGAAAATGATATCGTGTTTGCTTGGATTTACGACCTCTATTAATCCGCGGCTGTTAATAACTGACGTGAGACACTCGCTAATTCTACAATTAGAAATTACTTGCTCCGGTATATATGCAGAACCATCGTGAATGTTAATCGGCAATTTAACTAATTTTGACGACCCTGCTGGTATAATATCCTCGTAGAGGTTGACATTACGGGAGTCATGAACACGAATTGTGTTCATAGCATACTTAGTATTAAGCTGCATATTTTTGAAATCTATGTTTGCTTGCCATTCACCTAGTAAATCGGAACCTATTAACCCATCAAAGTGCTTATGAAATTTATAAACGAATAACTTAATACTATCTCTATCATTGAATTCTGAGAAACACGGTATAGTAATGGTATGATCGGCACTTGTGGTGCCGTGGATATTTGTAACTTGAAACGGCTCGTAATCTAGAGGTAAATGCGAGTAGAAACTCTGAGCTGCTTCTGGGCTAATGAACGACTGGTTGGCCCCAGTATCGATTAGTAATTGTAAAGGCGGGTCCCGTATTTGGATGTAAGGAAGTTGACGTTGAGTTTGGGTATTAATTTCTATTTTGGTTTGACTGAGTGTCCTTGCAAAAATCCTCCTGGATTGCAGGTGCTGAACTGCCCGGTAAATTTTCGTCTACTGTCTGTGACATATCGTCATAAGAAGATTGATGATAATACTCATTACTATCGCCATTATAGTATTCGTAGCATTCCGGCTCAAAGTAATCGGACACCGCGTACTGTTCGTAACATGGGCCGTATTCATAGTCGGGACAATCGTTAAAATTTAATTCGCGTGATTTAAAATAATTACTCGGCGGTGGGTTACCGGACTTATTCCAATCATGACCTCGAATTGGCATCGGCCTACTAACGTAGTGACTGACGCCACTCATGGGGGTTGACCTTTGCGGACCCATCCCGATGGGTGCATTTCGCGGAGGTAACCTAAATACGTTACTACGTTCGTTGTAGTTAGGTGGAGCAGCCCTAAATATCTGTTGGGTTCTTGTTGGACCTCGGAACGGTTGAGGTCCATGGTTAATTGGTCTCCAGGGGCCGGCTGAATGGCCCTGTGTAGGTGGTTGCTGTGAAGGTCCTGGCTTAGGCATGCCGTAGTTTATAGTTTTAGCGAGAGGGAATGGGGGATGCGAATTATTAGTCTGCTTTTGGTGCATGCCCATAAAATTAGCATGTGGCTGTTTCTTATCTAAGAAGTTATCGTTACGCTGCTGTAAGTATAGGGTGTTAGTTTCCTCCTGTACGTACTCTAGTGCCTGCTCTATAGATACGGGACGCATGCATCTAATACGTGCGCCCAGCGGATCTCTCAAACCGCGTAAGTAAGATTGGAGAGTTAGTTTTTTATAGAGTTGACGTTTAGCTTCTACTGTGCTGGACAGATCATCGTGTAACATAACATACGTCATAATGATGCTGAACAAATTCTGGCAACGTTCGTAAAATTCTTGAGGAGTACTATGACCTTGGGTCAGTAAAGACAAATCATTGTACAGCGCTGTTTCGTCACGTTGATCTGCGAAATTATTTATCAGGGCTGTACGAATTCCATTCCAGTCCGTCGGTATACCATTCGTATTTATAAGCCTCGCGGCATTACCCGTAACCTTATTAAGGATGCCGTTGAGTAAGGATTGATTTTCTAACTCGTGTCCCTGTGCAGGGTTTAAAAATCTCTTGACTAATTCATCACATAGACTAATGAACCTAGTGAGTATGTTGGGGTTACCATCGAATTCTGGGACTAACCTAAGAGCCTTAAAAATAGCGTCTATGGGGTCCCTACGAGGAGGGAAATCTGCTGGCTGACTTGACAGACTCATTTCCTCTTCTTCCCTTAAGCTACCTAAATCCCTATTTAAGTCTAACTTATTACGCTTATCCTCCCTCGCAACTCTATCAGAAGTAGATTGCCTTGGGTGAAAAATCTTGAAGGTTTAGTGAGACTGGAGTGGAACAAAAGGAAGCAACACAAGAAAAATGATTCTAATGTACTTACAGTCTCATCATTTGGTAATCTGGATCATCAATGTCTGGATGCACCGGCTACTGCTTACTGAGGTTCTTGATACTCGATTCGGGCCGTGGACCACGCGCAGCGGCTTTGCGGAGCCGACAGGATTCGATACGAGAGTCCTTGAACGCGCCGCGCACTGCTTCGAGTATCCTACCGACTGCGCCAATTAAGTAACTTGCAGCCGATGGTTCCAAAAAAAACCAAATTTACTTTTAAAACTAATTTAATTAATTGAACAGAAATTACACTTAATACAAAATTACGAACTAAAGGAACCGACTACGTTCAATGCTAGATACGAAGTGTGCAACTTGAGTAACTGCGATTGCATGAGAACTTGAGCGTCGCTGCGTCAGCACCTCGTGTCCAAGCTCGTGACTGATGTCTGACGCAATAGCGAGGTGAACTTCTAGTCAGCAATTCCCTTACTGTTCGATGCCTTAACAATCTATTTATGTATATTATATAATATGTATATGATTTGTATATAATATGTAAATAATATGTATTGGATGTAATGTGTATTGGTATTGTATTAATATGTTTTTGTATATTATGTATGGATATATTGTAATTGCGTGTTCGTATGGTGTGGTTCATGTTGCATTTTTTTAGGTAACAGGTATTTGGATGGATGTATGGTGGGCTGGACTGGGTGGACACGTAGTTAAATATTAATAGTATTAGCACCAATTCATATGTCTCAACATCAACCTTGAGCACCTTCCTTCACTTACCTATCTCTGCATCACCCTAAGGTTGACTGGAAGAAAATGCCTACGGCATTAAGTCCACCTCTGTACAAATTTTGTGCATAAAGTTTTTAAATAAATAAATAATTGTTTAAAGAACATTGTGTTAGCTAGGTTATGACTGCTACATACGCTAGATTTACTTTTTATTAATTTTAATTTTTTTTATTATTTTTTTCTTTATGGACACAAAAAACTTGGTATCAGTCTATACATATTTTTTTCATCCAAAACTTGTCGTGCTTTGGAAGGTACGTTAACCCAATTATACTGTCGATTGATGGCAATGGGTGAAACTTAGCTATACACATCCATGCTAATATGTTAAGCTGAGGCTGATGTTGAACGCGCTAATCCCGGGAACTACAGGTACCCTTTATCGAGAAAGCCTATAGGCTATATATTATCACGCTACTACCCAGGAGAGCGGAGTAGTAATCATAAATGTCGAGAAATCATGCAAATTTTACATGTATTGTTGTAAAAATTATAAGCGACGGGATAGTATAGGTGCAACGGGAGTTCGAGTTATGTTACAGACGAAGACGGGGGATCACCTATTTCTGCAATTATGCTAAAAAATTTGCTTGATTTATCAATATTTATGATTATGACTATTACACTGGAGAGCAGAGCAGTCCGCTCTTCAGGTTAATAGCGTGATAATATATAGCCTTAAGCCTTTCTTGATATATGTGCTAACACAAAAAGTTTTTTTTTAAATCCGTCCAGGGTCGATCGCACGACTTGACACGTAGGCGCACTGGTAAAATGTCGTTAGTCTCGTGTTTCGCAGATTCTGAATATGAAACAAAAGTCGTTTCACCAGCAAATTTTTGTCTACGTTTTTGAGTCGTATGGCCGAGAATTGAGTCCCAGTATTTCCTAATATTAACACGTTCAACCAAAGAAACAAACAAACTCTTCAGCTTTATAATATTCGTATAGATTATAGATTTTTTATGGCTACCTATAATATACTTATAATATTTAACGTACCTATAACATCTCTCAAATATGTAATCTAAAAGTATGCGACAAGTTCATTAAAAAAGTGCGCGAGTGCTGCACCTCTGGTGTTGCAATCGTCCATAGGCTACGGTGACCACTTTCCATCAAGTGTATGCTTGTCTGCCACCTCAGTGGTATAAAATAAAAATAATAAAAAAAATACAAATTTAGACGCCTGCCGCTTTTTAATTGCAAATATCGCATATATTCGTGTTGTTCGCATAACAATAAAAGTACACATTTTTCGTACAGATATATTGCTGAAACTTTCCTTTCATGTAACTGATTCATTTTTCCAATGATTTCAATAATTTTGATTTCGTTTGGCCTATGATTTTTTTATAGCACTGAGGTGGCAGACGACATACGGTTCACCTGATAAAAATTGGTAGCCTATGGACGTTTGCAACATCAAATGCACTCGCGCTGCCAACCCTTTCAAAACCTTCGAAAACCCCTATTGACCCCTAATGTTTTTTAAATTATATTGTATAGTAAATATCTGAAACGATATCGGTGAATATCAAAATATCTTTATATCTTTAGAAGTTTGTAAAAACACTTGCATGTAGGTATACTCACATCTTGGTCCTTGAGTTTTGTATTATGCACCTCGCAGAAAATTGGTACACTGACCTACAAGAACTCTAAAAACACTAAACTGATTCGTAAAACAAACCAATCAATGTATTTACGAATTAATCAGTACGATAATGAAAATATTATCTGACTGATTAGACAAGTCTTTCTCAAGTTCATAGAGAACATAACACGCTTGTGGTCGAAAACTCTATTCGTCTAAGTATATTTCCTCATTCCTACTTGGATATGTCTGGGGTCCACTTTAATTTGGCTCATGATGTAACTGTTAATTGAATTTTTATTATTAATTTTTAGAATAAGATGAAACTTTTACACTTTTTTAAATTTTTGAAATAGTTTGCCTACTAATTGCTTTTGAAAATGGTTTCTAATGTTGAGGCAGGCGTCACAAATCTACTGATTATAGGTGCAATTCTATACATTCGTGCAGTGTAACTTTGCCGTGTCGGTAGATGGCGCCTTACGTCGCCTTGAGACGAAAAGAGGTGGATTAATTTGTCAGTTTGGAGTAGGTCTCGAAGGTGTAGTCGGTAACGCGTCTGGTGCGATAAATCATTAGAAACAATTTTTAAAAGCAATTAGTATTTTTATTATGTACCTCTCAAATTTAAATATATATTAGAAAAAAAATTCATTCTCGAACTGGACCCGAACCTGCATATTATGCGGGTTCATATGATTTACAATATTGCTGAAAACGACTACGGTCTGACTTTCTAACTCTGTAAGGACGCCATCTTAACTTACTTTTCCGTTAGTCCGCAGGTACACCGCTAGCGGGTGAGGTCGATTGGATCCTGGAAATCTTTTTCAGAGGCCCGAAAGAGAAGAGAATATATTGTCAAAAGCAGTACCGTTACTTCAATGATGTGGGAGTGAGCAGGACGCACGCTCCTGTCCCGCCGGCAATTTCGGGGGCGACGCGCGACGTCGGGCAAAGCTCCACCGCGCCTCCGACTACTTTACAGCTGGACGACTCCGGCTCCGACTACTTTAAGGTCGGGTGACCCCGCTCACAATGGCCTTCTGGCGGCTGGCACCCCTCGTGTTCCCGGGTGCCTTCTAGTGCTCATAGATTGCTCTCTACCCCCTTTGTTCTCAGAGAGACGTCGAAAACGGCTCGAAGGAGCACTTACTAATCTCCTCCAGAAGGTCGTGGGAGGCAGCACATCTAGCCCCCCGAAAAGAGCCTCATATTGGGGCATTCCATTAGCTACGTACGTGGTTTGGCCAATCTCATTACCTACTCGAAATCTCGATCGTGGAGATTTTGAGCACTGAGATTGACAAATTCACGGTCCGCTTCTTTTCATTCCACCCAACTCCGCGTCAGAGGTAGCACAACCTAACTCATAAGTGGTAGTATCGAGGCATCGGTTATTTAGCTCATAGGGTTAACACCTCACCAAGTCAGATGTCAGAAAAGTAGTATGCCAATTTAATTTCTTTGCTATATTACAACTATCTTTCAGAATAAGGTCAAAGTAGACGAAATTTCCTTAAGTCAATTTATTACCCATTGCGATTAACTGCAGCTTGCCATCGATTTGTATATCAATCAAGCCTTATTCCCGAAGAGGTGGCAGAGGCATATTATATGCCCACAGTTCTCCATGTGCATTCCTATCCCACGTGCTAGATGTGAGCCCACCATGTCAAAATAAACTGTCGTGTTGAATAGACATTTTTTAGGTCGCATAAGGCCTTCGATGTGGCTTAATACTGCCATTTTACTGAGACCCACGGCTTAACGTGCCTTCCGAAGCACGGAAACGCTGTAAATGATACCACAAAGCCGTCACCCATCGGTAACTAGCCAAAGCGAAAGTTGCTTAAAGCAGTGATGGTTTACAGTGGGGACACTATATTATTATTATTATTATCATTCAGTATTCTGTTTACAATTTGACCCACTACTCGTGAGCAAAATAAAAATAAGGGGCATTTTTTACAATTATCTTTTATTAAATAACAAAATAATAGTAATAAAAACTTCACAAAACAGTATGACACTATTAAGGCTTACAACGTATCTTAAAAGCAAAGTGTTAATTTATTTAAATACGTATCAAGATTTAATGAATTAACATTAGTCATTTTGTAAATACATATCAAGAATTGATAAATGAAAATTAGTCATTTTGTAAATACATATAAAGAATTAATAAATGAACATTAATCATTGTCTAAATAGATATAAAGAATTAATAAATGAACATTAGTTATTTGGAAATATATATCAAGAATTAATAAATAAACATTAGTCATTTTTTAAATTTATATATCAAAAATTAATAAATGAATATTTGTCATTTTGTAAATACGTATCAAGAATTGATAAATGAACATTAGTCATTTTGTAAATACGTATCAAGATTTGACAAATGAACTTTTAGTTGCACTTTTTAATTATTTTTACTGTGCTGTGTATAGTTTCATAATGCAGACGGGTTTTGGCTAAATTAAAGAATTTAGGACAATGAGCTCAGGATGCATGGGCAAAGATCGTATTGCATTTATCCATGATGTTGTTCAAATGACTTATAACAGTTGTAGACAATGAAGATTGTATAAGCCTGTAATACTGTAAATGAAAATAGTTGTAAGTTTTTTTACGACTTATAACATACGCTATCTGCCAGTGAAAGTCTCATTAAAATTGGTTCAGCCGTATCAGAGACTAACCGGAACGTACGAGAAGGACATAGAGAGAAAAAAGCTTTTATATTAGGTATTTAACGAATATACTTTCATATGCAATAAAAAGCTTTTAATTTGAATTTATAAACATACATTTCAATTTATTTATCAATATAAATATATGTAGGCCTTTTACTTTCTTCTCTGGCTATCCTGTCAGATTTTTTTTTAATAAAGTGGAAAAAGACAATTCGATTCGAGACAGGGATTGAACCCGATAGTCTGCTCTACACTTTATTAAAAAAAATATGAGAAAATTAGCAAAATAATTGCTTTAAAAATTTGTCAATATCCTGTCATACAGCGTAAAGACAGTTAGTTAAACGCGAGACGTGAAGTAATCTTAAGCACTCAGAGATAATATACCTTTCTAATATTTAAAGAATTTTAATTATCGCTTCTGTAGATCCAGAGATCTCTACAACCTCATGAACTCACAAACTTTACCTGTTTATAATATTTATTCGCTTAGCTACGGAAATATCCAAATGCTGAAACAAATATTAGATACTAGTTGACGCCCGCAGCTTCGTCCGGGTAGAGAAGTTTTCCCGTTCCCATTTCCCACAGGACCTAGTTCCCGAGTTAAAAGTAGACTATGTGTTATTCTGATAAATAAGCTATATTATTGAAAAAATTCATTAAAATTCATTCAGTAGTTATTACGTGAAAGAATAACAAACATCCATACTTCTTCGCGATTATAATATTAGAAAGATTCTCACGCTGTATCCCTGACAGTCAGAGAGGATTGATCACCAGGCTTCGCGATGCAAACTTCTTTCGCTTCCTGCAAATTCATTAATCGCTTCATACATGCACGTCTGGGTATCCGAATACTTTTCCGTTTTTGAGCAAACTTCTTACGGGTTCCTCAAATGTAAGTCTCGACCTACCCTTACTCCTGCTACCCTCTACTTTCGCTATATACAAAACAGAAAAATTTACTTACCAATCATTGCCACTGCCTGAACTATGCTAAGGGCGCTGTTGTCTATAACCCAGGAGTAAATACTAAACCCAAATGTGGCTATAAAATATAGAATAAAGGCAATCCATGCTATTTGAATCCATTTCAGTAATCCCTGTAATTGCAATGAAAATTAGTTTGTATTTCATCACGCTTCTTTTAAAGGACCCAGGATTATAAGAGGAAGGAAACACGTGCACCATCAGAGCAAATTCATACACTTAGTTTCCAATTAAATACAATTATTTATGTCTTTTCCAAGTGCTTTTTTTCAGCATCTTTTCTGAAGCGCCCGCGGCCTCGCTAAATCAGTGTTCTGTATGGACTTTCACTGTTGACTGCCTCGGTGGCGCGGTAGTAGTGTCTGCGACTGCCGCGCTTGAGGTCCTGGGTTCGATTCGCGTAAGAAATATTTGTATGAAGCACAAAAAATGTGTTTCGGAGTTTGTGTGTTTCCTATGTATGTTTTTAGAAATATATAAGTATGTTTATCAGTTATCTAGATCCCATGCTAAATGCTTATATTAGCTTACTTTGGGCTAGATGGCGCTGTGTGAAAAGTGTCGCACAATATGGCTGGTGATGGAAAGGTAACCGCTTTGTGGTATTTCCATTAACGGGCGTTTCTGTGCTTCGGAAAGCACGTTAAGCCATTGATCCCTATTGCCGGTAACATGGCAGTCGTAAAGCCAAGTTGAAGGCCTTACCGGGGCGTTAAGGGTCTAAGAAATAGAGTACTTTTTTTGCACTTAAGGTTCAATATCAAGACTAAATAAATTAAGCTCAATTTGTACCTGATATATGGAGACCATTAAAATAACCGTAATAACAGTATATAATGCTGAATATATTAGACAAATCACATAAATAATTTTAGTTGTCTTTAACGTATCAGCTTGAGTGATATAACTTTCTAAATCTTTAAATTTTGATAAACCATATATACTCAATATGACCAACATAATGCTGGAAATCTGTAAAAAATGATCATAATTTACATATCAATATCAGGATCAGACAATATGAAACTTTGGCTAGTTGATGCTAACCTTGGTATATATATAATGGCCTTGGGTCTATCTATGCTAAAGTAAAAGCTCATTTAAAGTATGTTGATTAATTTACTCTTGTGGTAATATATGATTGCTGCTGAAATTTTGAAATACCTTTCCTTTCTAAACGACTTAAAATCGCAGACTTATCACATTTCTTCAGTATAGAGGAAGTCTAATTGATACTCTGTAGTTACATTGATAAAAGATATATGAACTATCTAACTAACTATCTTCACGCTGTATCCCTGTCGGGGTAGTCAGAGAGAGCAGATCGCCAGGCTTCGCGATCCATGCATACTTCTTTTGCTTCTTCAAGATTCATCAATCGCTTCCTACACGCACGTCTGGGTATCCGAGTACTTTTGACCTTTCCGTTTTTGAGCAATCTGCTCACGTGGTCTTCATATGTAAGTCTCGGCCTACCCTGACTTCTTCTACCCTCTACTTTCGCACAAAATATATTCTTCGTCAATCGTTCCTCACTCATTCGTTGGATGTGTCCAAACCAACGGAGCACGCCCTTTTCCAGCTTAATGCTGACACTTTCATTCAAACCTGCCATATTGCGTATCACTTCGTTACGTATTCGGTCGGCCAAAGTAACGCCGCACAATTTTCGAAGTGATTGCATCTCCACAGCATTCAATTTACTTTCATGCATCTGCTGACATACCCAGGTTTCGCTACCGTAAAGCAAAGTTGGCACTAGCACTGCGTTATGAATCGCCAGTCGTGGTTCTTTTACGATGCTTTGTCGCATTACTAACTGGGACAAAGCACCGTTAACCTTGTTTCCGGCAGCTACTCGCCGTTCTACATCCGAATCACATCTTCCATCCGCGCTTAACATACTCCCTAAATACACAACTTCATTCACTTGCTCTAGTCGTTCCTGGTTTACCCTAATCTCGCATTTGGTTCTTACGTCATCTCTTTCAAATACTAGAACCTTAGTTTTACTTGCATTCAAGCGAAGACCCTTACTTTCATATTAGTGACTAATGCCTGAAGGTCGGCTTCTGATGAGGCCATGAGCACTGCATCATCAGCGGACAGCAGACAGTTTACTTTAAAGTCACCCAAATTCACACCCATATCACAATCTTTCAACTTCTGCAGGCAACTGTCCAGATACACTATGAACAGCGGACATGACACAACCATGTTTGACGCCTGTACAGACATCAAAAAGAGGTGACACATCCCCCCCTACTCACACGCAAGCCTTACAGTCTCTATAAAGCGACTGTATTGCCCGCAGAAGCGAGCCGTCCACACCATATCCGGGCAGCAAATCCCACAAAGTTTCTCTCACATCGTTATCAAATGCTTTCTCCAGATTCACAAAAGCGCAGAAAACCGCCAGAAACTTCTCCGCGATCATGCGGAGAGAAAACACTTAATCCATGCAACCTCTTCCAATTGGGAGTTCACAAAACTTTATGCATCACTCACAAACTATCCCACGTGGACAAGTAACGATGACCATAGAGCCCCGGGTAAGTAATATAATAGGCGGCGCTCGAGACTTTTTAATATTAAATCTTCTGAGAGAGACTGGAACTGAGACTTTATTTTTTTTTTTTGACGGTAGAAATATTAATGAGGTCTTCCTATATATAAGTAGAAAAGACTTTGTCATTCAGCAAGAATATAAATGACAGCAAGCTCATACACGGTCGCATTATCAACGATTCTACTGGTATGGAATTTATTCATTCAAACCATAGACAGATTAAAAAAGTTTTAAAAGGACGCGCGTAAAACAATATTTTTGGGCCGCTCTAGTAGCCTGAACCTTTCAAAACAAACTTAATGGCTACAAAACAATACGGTTTCTGGTAAGACTACTACGGAAGACAGTTATATTGTTTAGCAGATTGTATAGATAATAAAAGCTTTGAACCAGCGCGCAGCGTGATGGTCAGTGGGTTGCTTGAAGATCCCCACTCTATCGCCTGTATCCGATTACTTCTTTTGTGAAAAGACCAAAAGCTTTAGAGCTAGATAGTAAAGAACTAGTAGTTATTAACTATCTTTTCGCTATTTTTTTCTTGGAATCTGAATACTTCAATGTAGAATATTTTCAAATATAATAATTTACCTTGCACGTGATACCTTTATAGGTACAGTACGCGCCACGAGTCATGAAAGAAAATGGCGTCGACTGCGCATGTATATTCGAAGAGAAAAGTGTGTACTATAAATACGATAAGTTGAGGCTTGACCTCTGTGACCTCACAGTAATAAGTTGGTACAGATGCAAAAAAATGTATACTTATTTGTATTATTCTATATTATAATAATTAATCTTATATTATTAAATGTTCTAATTTGTAGACTAATTATTATAATAATCGGGAAACATTTCTCGCAGGTCTCAAATTATCGTGCGCGTGTAGTAAATGATATTCAATATAAATTCGCTGTATAAAGGATAGAAATGATTATAAGAATAAAAAAAATTTGTTATGTTTATTTGGTACATAACTACACATACACTTGAAATAAAAAGTTAATCAGTGTCACCGTCACTCAATGGCATTTCAATTGGTGGAAACTGCAGTTTGCTTGGGCCAGCAGCTTGAGCTGGATCGGATGGCTCTCCAGAACTTGGGCCTGGGAACAACTCATCCTCTTCGGCAACATCTTCCTGATCAGAATCACTGTCGTCGCTATCTGAGTCTTGTCCCACCCGTATAATTAATTCGTCTGTCATGTGGTCGACTATATGGTCGCTTTTGATATATTCTTCTTCAATCGACTTTACTTTATTGCAGAGGTTCTGCCAATCATTAGCCCCCATTGCCTCTACCTTTTCTTTTATCAAATCTGTTACGCGTTTTATATTCCACTCTACGTTTATACTACTAACGTAACCCTTAATTGCGGCCCAAGCCATCTCAATAGGATTGAGATCAGGATGGTACGGTGGCAAGCGGAGAACGTCGTGGTTATGTTCTCCTAGTATTCTATCAATACTAAATTTTTTGTGTATCTCTTTATTTAATTTTACTAACTCATACAACTGAGGCTTATACATTTCAGGCCTAAATGATATGCCTTTGCTTGTCAGCCAAGCTTGCATTTCTGACTTCCTGCTATTGGAATTTGGTGCAGAATCGTATTCTTTATTATGGTAGGAGGCATTGTCAACTACCACGACGGACCTTGGTGGGAGGTTAGGTATTAGTTGTGTTTTTAACCACTTTTCATAATTTTCATAGTTGATATCGTCGTGGTAGTCGCCAGTCTTTGTACCGGACTTAAAAACTAATAGACCGTTTGGTACAAAACCAGCCTCAGAACCTGCATGCACAATAACCACACGTTGACCGTTTGAAATGGGTTTTTTTAAACCTTTTGTTGACCCATCAGACGAGGATTTTGCTGTAGCGTGAGAGGAATGGACATATGATTCATCCGTGTATATTATAGGTCTATTTTCTTGTCTATACTTTCTTATTTTTTCTAGATAATTTATACGTAACAATCTTATCTTGGATTTTTCAATAAGGACTTTTCTGTTGTTTTCAGTGGCTTTCCAACTAAAACCTATATTTTTAATTATGCGACGGAGACTTGTCTCCGATCCTCGAAAATTTATGTCATCTTGTAATTTTGACAAAAGTTTTTTAACTGTGGGAATCTCATTATTTGTTACGTGAAAATTGTGAATAGCTCGTTTTATCACCCCTTGGTCAAAATTATCTACACCTGATAACACTGTTTACAAAAACACTAAGTTCAAATATATCTAACACTATGTACACTTACAATACTTTTTAATTATTTTTAATATAAACACATAAAATTGTCGTTCTAAACAAATAATTTATAATAAGTATTGTCCGATTTATGAAATTATGTGACACTTGTGTTATCGCTGGTACCCAAGGCGAGCTCAGTGCGTGCGCGGGTGAAGAGAGGCAAGGAATCACTGCACGTCGCTCGTTGCCATAGTGACTCGTCCCGCCCCTCACCCCTACCTCAACTGTCACCTATTTATCGTCGTCTGCGCACTTTCATGACTCATGGCGCGGACTGTACCTACTTATTTATTAAACGAATCTTATGTGTTAGTTTTACGAAAATTAAATTAAGCAAGGGTGAAAATATAAAATAATTTAATTATACGAGTATCTATTTATTATGATCACTATAGATTAAGCATACACCTATATTTTAAATCCTCAACATGGACGCTATGCCGTTACAAGGTTTGCCGTTTAATAATAGCATTACAGCCATTTACTTTTCCGTGCCTCGGAAGGCACATTAAGCCGTTTGTCCCGGTTGCTAGTATAATGGCAGACGTTAAGTCTGGTTGAAGGCCTTATAGGCGGCTTGAAAATTTTCAACAGCAGGTCGCCACAGCCTGCTCCTGTCCATTTCAACACGGCAATGGGCTCACCACCACGTGGGACAAAAATGCATACGGTAAAATGTGGGCGTATAGTATGCCTCTGCCTACTCCTTCGGGGATAAAGGCGTGACAATATGTATGTATGTACAGCGATTTAAAATAAGCCTTCACTAAATGCTTAATTGATAGGCAGTACAAGCTTTAAGAAATATATTTGGTAGTATTTGTTGCAAATGTTCACTACAACTCTTCTCTTCCACTAGACGCGGCAACTAACTTCGATCTCCACGCTGTATCCTTGACGAGGTATTCAGAGAGGACAGACAGCCAGGCTTTGCAATCCATGTATACTTCTTTCGCTTCCTGCAGATTCATTAATCGCTTCATACATGCACGTCTGGTATCCGAGTACTATTGACCCTTTCGTTTTTGAGCAGTCTGTTCATGTGGTCTTTATATTTAACTAAACTAAAGGAAGCCTTATATTTGTAAAAAAAGCAATACTCATTAACACTATTTAAACGTTTCTGTATTTTTTTTTTCAAATTGCCATATCTCCAAAGATATTAATTTAATTTGAAAGGTGTAAAGGGCCAAAATAATCTTCATTAAATGTTGAAGCCCACTAACATATTAAAAATGATAAGGATTAATAATGTATTTGTGTAAATAGCCTTCAAATTACCGCATTATAATCGCTGTTTTTTTTAAGTATTAAAAGGATGTAGTTTGTTACCCTTAAGAGGTAGACATATATTTACCGTCGCTGACTTTTTTGTAGACCTATATAAGATACACAATTCCACAATACATTATTTTATTATATCTCAAAGGGTTTAAGCAGCGTTTTCGTTAAAAACTTCCAGACGGCTCATTTATTCCGAAGCCCCCAACATATATTGTTATAATTAAGATAATGTATACAAAAACTTAACAAATTATACATAAAAACCTTCCCTATAAATCACTCTAACTATTAAAAAACTGCATCGAAATTCGTAGCGTAGTTAAAAGATCTAAGCATACATAGGGACAGACAGCGAAAAACGACTTTGTTTTATAATATGTAATGAAACGGCAAAATGGCTGACTTCATACACTTGCGTATAATATTTTCACTACTACAAAAACTAGTGCATCATGTTTTATGTGCGGGAGTGGCCGTTTCTTGAACATAAAGGTTGTTTTAACGTGCTATAGTGAAAGACAGTGAATATGCAGTGAAATGCTATTATCCATCTTACCGCATTAGATCCACTGAAAACCTTAGTATAACAACCACTATTATACTGGGGTGAGACTGGCCTTGACTTAAAGACTAGAATTGACTAAGATGTAGGAGACGGGCACATTTTAGATAATAAGAATGAAGAATAAATAAATAAAAAAAAAATATCCATAACGCCTTATCCCCGAACGGGTGGCAGAGGCATATTATATGCCCACTTTTCACCGTATGGATTCCTGTCCCACGTACGTAGAATGAAGAAATATGAAATTAGGATTTTGTTAAAAGGTCTTAGTAATCAGGTCATAAAATTACTACAAAAAAAAAACAAATCAATAAATAAATATTGTTGGGACAACTCACACAACTCCATCTGATTCCCCACTAAGCAGAGCTTGTATTATGAAAACCAGATAACTGTTAAACATACTTATATATTTCTAAATAAATACATGGAATACGGATGGAAGATGTGATTCGGATGTAGAACGGCGAGTAGCTGCCGAAAACAAAGTTAACGGTGCTTTGTCCCAGTTAGTAAAGCGACAAAGCATCGTAAAAGAAGCACGAATGGCGATTCATAACGCAGTGCTAGTGCCAACTTTGCTTTACGGTAGTGAAACCTGGGTATGTCAGCAGATGCATGGAAGTAAATTGAATGCTGTGGAGATGCGATCACTTCGAAAATTGTGCGGTGTTACCTTGGCCGACCGAATACGTAACGAAGTGATACGCAAAAGTAGAGTTCGTACGTTCAAAAGTAGAGGGTAGAAGGAGTCAGGGTAGGCCGAGACTTACATATGAAGACCACGTGAGCAGATTGCTCAAAAACGGAAAGGTCATAAGTACTCGGATACCCAGACGTACGTGTATGATGCGATTGATGAATCTCGAAGAAGCGAAAGAAGTATGCATGGATCGCGAAGCCTGGCGATCTGTCCTCTCTGACCTCCCCCGTCAGGGATACAGCGTGAAGATAGATAGATAGATAGATAAATAAATACATATTATAGATAAATAACACCCAGACACAGTATAAACCATCGTGCTCATCACACAAAGTTTTATCCTGGATGGGAATCGAACCCACGACCTCTTGCCTAGTAGTCGGATGCACTCCCACCGCGCCACAGAGGCAGTCATTAGTTAATGTATAAGATTTTTGCTCAAAAACGGAAAGGTCAAAAGCACTCGGATACCCAGACGTGCGTGTATGAAGCGATTGATGAATCTCGAAGAAGCGAAAGAAGTATGTATGGATCGCGAAGCCTGGCGATCTGTCCTCTCTGACTACCCCGTCAGGGATACAGCGTGAAGATAGTTAGTTAGTTAGTATTTTTGTAAGCGCCGTTATAATGTTATATGCAAAATAAAGACATTTCTTCCTTACTCATATATGTCACGTCTGAATTTACTTGACCAAAGTTGTAGAGAATATTGTTTTTTATACCAATGAGGTGGCAGACCAGCATACGACCCACCCGATGGAAAGTAGTCAATATGGACGTTTGCAACAACAGAGGTGTGGCACTCGCGCTGCCGACCCTAAATACTTAACTAATTACCTAATATATTAATTAGTAATATAATTATTATTTATGTAATTAGGTATTACTTAGTAATTATTAACTTTTTTTACGTAACTTCGTAATTTTAAGTATAATTGCAATAAAAATGTAACTCTTTGTAGATCACTTTGTGGTTCGTCTGTCCTCTTGTCTGGTCTGTCTTCCTGGTCTGTCGAGACCCCTTATCTCAGGAATGTGTGATGAATTAATAAATGAATTTGATAAGTAATACCGTCTTTTATATAATTATAATATAATATAATCATCTACTTCTTGCCCTTATCCCAATTTACTTGGGGTCGGCGCAGTATGTCTAAATTCCATACTGCAAAATGTTTTGGCTTGGTTTTTATGGTCGGCCGCCAGCCTGACACTAACCCTCCTTGGGAATGCTATCGTTTGGTGGTTTGCCCGCCACCACACGGGTGCCTTTCCAAGCCTTTCAGTACTCCGAACCTTTACAAGGTGCAGGTTGCTTTTTCACTTATTATTATTAGTAGTCCGTGTCTATACAATGCGTTGAAATATAAGTATATTATTGTAATATACTTATATTTTGTTCACTGTACTTGTAGTATAGGAAAAAATTAAAAACTGCAGATTAGAATAATAATTGCACATGTACATCACACACAATGTAAAAGGTGCCTGTTAATAACGTACATGGTTTACCAACAGGGACGTCTTTTGAGATCGTGATATTTGTAGTCTGTTTATTTCCTCTTTAATAAATAATAATAATAATAATAATTCTTTATTATCAGGCAACACGAGAAAAGTTATAGATCTTATAAACTTATTCTACGGCCCATAGCCTTAAACCTAAAAATACACAGAATAATAACTTAACCTAAGTTACACGTAGTGACGTCTACGTGTCGCAGGTCGAGGGATCATGGCAGGCGTCCTCTGAAGCGCCTGAACTTCACCCCTGTTGGCCAAAAGTGGGACTCATGAAGGTGGCGATTTTCTCGATCGTTCTGTGGGAACACTCACCACAAAAGATTTAAAACCCACTTTGTGACGTGAGTTCAACTTCTCCACCCTCAAATCTAACCCTGTTTTCTTGTCGAGGTAGTTGACGACGTCTACGACCTTCAAATTGTGGTGAACGCGAGATACGTAAACCAGGGCACTTGGAACCTCTGCGCGGAAGTGCTGCTGGATGGATCTTGACGCAGTACCACCCTGGTTCTTGCAAGAGGGCTTCCTTTTCTTCTTCACCACCATCGTGAATCCCTCTGCGTTGAGTGACGCTGCTCTGCTTCCTCCCCTTTGTTTGAACGGCGGCTGTAGGGTTGGGTTGCTGGCCGTTGTAGCTATGTAGTCACGTGGCTGAGGAGCTGGCAACGTGGCAGTAGTCGGCATCTTCACGGGGGAAGATGCAGAGGCGGGGGCGGCGGGGCGCAGGCTCGTGTTCGAGACACACTCCGCGGTCACCGGAGTCTCGGTCGAGTCAAATTCTGCTGTCTCGAAACTGCACATTGACGCCGTACGTTGAAATTTTTAGAGGCCACGTTAAGCGACCTACTAACTGAATTACTGCTACGTAGCAACAATAATGCCGTCTGTAGGCCACTGATAGTTTTATCAGAGGCCTCCAGTAGTCTGGTGACGTCAACGTGGTTGAATCCCACCGGTGGGAGCTTGTGTAGCTCCTTTGCTACGAAGTCGGGCACGTCATCATGATCGGTTTCTTTCAGCAGGGTTATGATGTCCTGCACACTTCTAAAATCAAAAAATCAAAATCAAAAATCTTTATTCATGTAGGTCACAAAGTAACACTTATGAACGTCAAGATTACTGCTTCTACATTTACATTTACTGCCAGATTCGCAAAGCAATAGGTAGAGCCAGAGGAAGAACCTGGCAATAAAACTCATGGCCACTCTTTTCTAACCGCCATTGGACACAGTTTGATTAACATGATATTTGACCAATTATACAGTAATGAAATTATACAAAAAAAAAAAAACAAAATAAATGTTGTGTTCATTAAAATTACACTTACATAGTTCCTTTGAATTTATGTGAGAACAGTCGACTAAACTTAGTTTGTCTTAAATTTAAATAATATTATTTGTAACAATTGCTATGCTTCTCTCCCCTCCATCCCTCCTGCGGGACGGCATCTGGGGAGTCTTACCGACCGATTGGTACAGCAACGCCTTCCCACTGCAGATCTCCTCCTCCTTAAAGTTGGATTTGTAGATCTGCATGATACTGATCTCATCCATGGTATCAATTGCATTCTGGATGAATGCCAGCAGCTCGTTCACGATGATCGCCTTATTGGTAGCCATCGCGGCGGGCGTAGGGCAGCGACGCGTGAGTCGCGCGTGTCGCGAATTTATTGTTTACTTATTAATTACGAGACTGCATTAGTGAGACGCGACCGTTTCCGACCGCGCATTGCTAAGCAATAAAATACTTTCAATCAAAACATTTATATCATCACGCCTGTCTGCCATCGGGGTAGGCAGGCAAAAACCTGCCTGCCAGAATCGTAGCAAGTGAAAACACTTGCTACGATTCTGGCATACAACTTGCGCTTTCAACTTTCATAATTGTTTTCTTACACGCTCGCCGATTAAGGGTACTCTTGACCTGGCCTTTTCCCAAAAAGATCTTCAATTTGATTGGCATACTCACGCCGTGGTCGACCCCTACCAGTTTGCCTATTCACTCTCCCCACATACATTTTCTTTGTCAGTGTATTTTCATCCAACCTCGCCACATGTCTGAGCCATTTAATCATCCATTTTTCTATCTTACTCACTACAATACCGCAATGTACCCTTATCACGCTGTTCGTTTCTTTATCTATCAATTTCACTGCAGCTATATTTCGCAGACTTCTCATTTCTACTGCATTAATTTTACTTCTACGCTTCTTCTGCTATGGCAGAAGAAGCGTAGAACAACTTAGTAGGCAACTTTCACTGCCATATGTTAGGGTAGGGACAAGCACTGCTCTATGTACAGCCAGGCATGCCTTTTTAGACACGTAGTGCCTCGGTAGCGCAGTAGGCAGCACCTAAGTCTCATAATCATAATCTTTAATAAAATTATATTTTTAAATAATTTCTACTCACCATATTTACGGCAAGAAGTATTAATGATCCGAGTCTAAGCTCGATGAAACAACAACATTTATTCTTCCAGTCTATTTTCATCTTCACTCTGCAAAATTAATAAAAATCATAAATATTTTTCTTCATGTAGACCATTTTAGGCACTTATGAATTGTCATGACAATAATTAAAAAGAGAGCGATTCTAGTTGCCAGTTCCAAGGGCAGTCTGCCCTTCATGGCGAAGAATCTGGCAAGAAACTCCATGGATGCTCTTTTAAGATGTAGATATGGCTTACAAAAATTAATTTACATTGTTCATTAGAGTTATGGGAGAACAGTTGACTAAACTTAGTTTGCCTTAAATCTATACTAATAGTATAAAGCTGAAGAGTTTGTTAGTTTGTTTGGTTCGTTGAACGCGCTAATCTTAGGAACTACTGGTCGGATTTGAAAATATATATTGGTGTTAGATAGCCCATTTATCTAGGAAGTATCATCACGCTACTTTCCTGGAGAGCGGAGCAGTAGTCAGAAATTACAGATCGGGGAAAATTGAATGCATTATTATAGAATTTATAAGCGACGGGATTAAATAGGTGCGACGAGAGTTCGAATGTCCCACTGCCAGGACACTTAGGCGAGTATGACATACTCAAACTGCACAGCCATTATATTGTCAATTTTAAAAATGGAATTACAATATTTATCGTTGAATTAAATTTCATATACTCGTAGGTGCCAGTATTAGCCTTACACTCATATTCTTTCTATGAAGTTTTCTCTTCTCGACGCAATCTCAGTCGAAGGGAACCTAAGGAATATAGTTCTCTATAATTACGCAATATATAAAATACGCAATGACTAGATTTGCCCTTCGTTTACTTCCCCGCGGTCTCAGTGTTCTGTAAACGATCACTGTGTTACGCAACTTTGACTATGGCTGGTCCTCGGATGGGTGACCACTTTGTGGCATTTACATTTGCGAGCGTTTCCGTGCTTTGGAAGGAACGTTAAGCCGTTGGTCCCGGTTGCCAGTAAAATGGCAGTCGTTAAGCCTGGTTGAAGGCCTTATGGGCGGCTTGAAAAATTTCAACAGCAGGTAGCCACAACCTGCGTCTGTCCATTTTCAACACGGCAATGGGCTCACCACCTATTACGTGGGACAGGAATCCACACGGTGAAAAGTGGGCATATAATATGCCTCTGCCACCCCTTCGGAGATAAGGCGTGGTGGATATTTTATTTTTATTTATTATTACTTGAAATTCCCTGACGGGGTAGTCAGAGAGGACAGATCGCCAGGCTTCGCGATCCATGCATACTTCTACAGATAAAGAAATACAGGGATACAGCGTGAAGATAGTTAGTTAGTTAGTTAGTTATTACTTGAAATTTGTAGATACTCTATTCAGTTCCCACCTGTCCCCACACAGTTATTTCGGATGCCACATCTAATTAATTATGGTCAAACCTCATTTAAGGTACTAATGGGACTAATCTCACATGCATCTCCATAAATTGTGACTCCTGTAAACCAAGATCTACAGCAATGACCACGATCAGAAAAGTTACACAGACCGAGCTCAAACTTTGTGATATCCCAGAAGAAGTTACATTGGTTTGGAGCCTGCATCAAAATCAGAACATAATTTGAGGGAGTTGGAAAAAGAAAGTAACGCCTCTAATTAAGTTTATTTAATCACTATTTAGTAGCTTAAATAGAGTATGAAGCAATTAATCAATCTGCATGAAGCAAAAGAAGTATGCATAAATCGCGAAACCTGGCAATCTGTCCTCTCTGACTATCCCGTCAGGGATACAGAATGAAGATACTTAAGTTTTTGGAGTAAAAGCTAAAATAATAAATAAATAAATATCCATCACGCCTTATCCCCGAAGGGGTGGCAGAGGCATATTATATGCCCACTTTTCACCGTGTGGATTCCTGTCCCACGTAATAGGTGGTGAGCCCATTGCCGTGTTGAAATAGACAGACGCAGGTTGTGGCTACCTGCTGTTGAAATTTTTTAAGCCGCCTATAAGGCCTTCAACCAGGCTTAACGACCGCCATTTTACTGGCAACCGGGACCAACGGCTTAACGTGCCTTCCGAAGTACGGAAACGCTCGCAAATGTAAATGCCACAAAGTGGTCACCCATCCGACGACCAGCCATAGTGAAAGTTGCGTACCTCAGTGATCGTTTACCGAACACTGAGACCGCGGGGCCACGAGCGCTTCTTATTGGAGTAAAAGCTAAATGTAAAAAGTACTTGGCTGGAACTTCAGGAGAATCGGGCCATTATATAGTTAAAATAGGCACTGTATCTTAGCACATTTGACTAATGCTAACACGCGGTTGCGTTTAGCAGAGGTTTGTGTTGATTTTAACCGCGCAGTTTAGTTTTCACCGGGCGAGCCGTGGCGGTAGGTTGTGTGTGAGACATACGTGACAATGTCCTCAAATCGCGTAAAGTGTACAAGTGCAGTAAACGAGGTTCTTGCGTTTGTGACTAATCGTATTGATGTTATGGCAGAGGAGAGTATTAGTCAAATCTGTAAGAGTGCTTTCAAAGAAGACGATATTTTTTCTGCTAAGCAATTGTTATTGAAGTGAGGTATCACAAAACACGAAGAAGAGGAGAGGAGAAGGCAAGAAGCGTCGCGATATAGATGATATTATCAGCATACTAAAGGAAACAGATCCAGATAAGACCCCTATTTTTGTGGCAAGAGAACTGCATAAGTTGCCGCCGGTCCTGTTCGACCATGTCGATGTGACAAGGTTACTTAAAGATATTCTACGATTGCAACAAGATCAAAAGACTACTACGGAAAAATTAGATTTAGTGCAAAAAGAATTAGATAATTTGAAAAATGCATCGTTAGCTAACGTTTTCGAAGATGAGGGTAACGTGAATAAAAAACGAGGCGCTGTTTTGGGAGAATCATCACTAACATGTGATAGTGGTCCGATGGAGTTGATATTAAATATCGACATTAATAAGAATCGGTCCAAATTATATCGAACACTGAATTATTCACCCCCTTCGAATGAAAATATGGGGGTAGTCCCGTCAGCTGAAGGCTGTGATAACAAGACAAACTTGCCTTACGATATAAATCACAGCCGTGACGACGCTGTTGGAATGAGTCATGAGTCTGAGTTGAATATGAAGCGAAAATCGGTGGCCTCTAGTACAAAACACACAGGCGTAGTGTCAACTGTTTGCTCTGATCGAAAAACATTAGCGGAGGTAACACGCGAAGGTGAATGGAAGACAGAAAAGAAAGCTACTACTGTACAATCACGAATGAAAATAAATCGTTTTATAGAAAAAGTCGGTGTGGCAACAACATCCCCTGGTGTGAACTTCAAGGTAGAAATGATTGAAATACCTCTTTACATATCCAAAGTGGCACAGGATGTGACCGTCTGTGACATTACTAAGTACATACATAGTAAATCGGATACGACGTTTACACTAGAAAAAATGAACATGAAAAATCCAAAAGCGAAAATCCAAAAATACATACAAGGTATTCGTGCCTCAAAATAAATTAAATTTATTTTTGAGTGAGAATTTTTGGCCGGAAGGTGTGATATATAGGCGCTTTTTTATATTAAGCGGAAACACACAGATAGTGCGCTTAAGTAAGACGGGACTCCAATGAAGGAGCCTGCCATTGGATCTACCATCTTACAGACACATTATGGCTAGCCCACAATTTAATGTCAAACTTACGTCATTTAATAGCCAAAATATTCAAACATCGGTTGAGTGCGTACGCCGACTCTGTCGAAGTATGGATATTGTGGCGCTCATGCCACATGACCTGGCATTTCTTGGAATCCTAGACAAAGATTTTGCATATACAGCAAAATCTGCAGTGGACACTAGTACGGGCATCCTCAGGGGGAGACCATTTGGCGGAGTAGCCCTGTTATGGAAAAGATCTACGTTTTCGTCAGTATTTGTGCTGTCATACAATAGTGATCGGTTAGTGTCTATAAAAATAGTGATCGGTCGTTCATTGCCAATTTTTTCGATGTATATGCCGACAGACAGTGCGGCTAATCTTGTGGAGTTTACTGAGTGCTTAGGTGAAATTATAGGAATTGTTGAGAGTAATAATGTGGAGACTATCTTTGTGCTTGGTGACTTTAACGCCCACCCTGGCGAGCGTTTTACGAAGGAGATGCTCTCGTTGTGTTGTTCGTGGTGCTGTGTGGATATATAATCTAATCTAATCTAAATCTAATATGGAACTAAATAAAATAAATAATAAAATCTAAATCTAATATGGAACTATTACCGAAGGATACTCACACAAGAGTAATCAAAACGGCGCCTTGCGCTTGCTGGACAATTGTTTGGTGAGTAGTACCGCGAGAGACTTAGTAACTAGTGCCTCTGTTCTGTATGGCCCGTACCCATCTGATCACCTGCCCTTGGCAGTGGGTTTTAACTTACAGATGATTAAACCAAATATGTTATACAATGATCAAAGGACTGTAAATATTGACTGTAAATCTGAATTTCGATTATGTTCATACAATGTTTGTCATGATCACAGTCATAAGTCTATTTTAGACAGTATGTATAGTAATATAGTCACCATATTAAAAGAAATTGCTGAAAAAACGCATTGTGGGCCTCAGGTTAGAAATAAAAGGAAATATGTGCCAGGCTGAAATTAATATGTGCGTAATGCTCACAGGGAGGCACGTCAATGTTATCAAACTTGGTTACTACATCAAAAACCTGCTTGTGGTTATGTACATGATAGAATGTGTGAAACAAGAAGTATATTTATGCAAAATTAAAAGATTGTAAAAACAATGAAGAGCAAATCAAGATGGACATGATTGCTAAAAATCATTGTGATAAACAATTTGGCAAGTTCTGGAAATCAACAAATAAGTTGAACCACAAGCAGAGTCTTGCTTCTTGTGAGTATTTCAGAGTGGAGCCGGCTCTGAAAGGCACGTCGCGGGTGTCTGGCTCTGAGGCCTTTGTGTCTGGTTCGCTTTCATGTACTTTTAAAGCAACAAAAGTCTTTCATATCATAAGTAGGATGGTAAAAGGTAAATCTCCCGGACACGATGGCCTCAGTGTCGAGCATTTGCGGTACTTCACACACACAATGCTTTTTTAATTTGTGTTTGAATCACAGTTATCTGCCAGGTAACTTAATGCAAACGGTGGTTGTACCTGTTATTAAAAATAAAACTGGAGACGCCTCTGACATGTCCAATTACAGGCCAATATCTTCAAGCTACTATTGTAGCTAAGGTGCTGGACAGTCTGCTTTCCACCAGGTGGGCCGTACGCTTGTCTGACACCTCAGTGGTATAAAAAAAAAACGAAAAATAAAACACATGGCTACGCACACACAACTGCATGACGCCCAGTTTGGATTCCGATCTGGGCTATTAACTGAAAGTGGTATTTTTTTGTCTTAAGCAGACTGTTCAGTACTACACGAACAGGAAAACGCCAGTATTTGCCTGTTTTTTGGACTTGTCAAGGGCGTTCGATTTCTTGTCCTACGAGACTCTGTGGCAAAAGTTACAGAGCCAAACATCCACGCCCGTGGAACTTACTAATTTGTTCAAGTATTGGTAAGCTAACCAAACAAATTGTGTTAGGTGGGCAGGGGCTCTTTCGGGATTATACGGGCTAGAATGCGGGATGCGGCAAGGTGGGCTGAGCTCCCCACGTCTATTCAACCTGTATATGAATGAGTTAATGCTAAGGCTCAGCAGCACCATGATCGGTTGTCATGTCGACGGAGTTTGTTTTAACAATATCAGTTACGCGGTCGACATGGTGCTACTTAGTCCCTCTATTGGTGCATTGAGGAACTTCATTGCTGTATGTGAATCCTATGCGGTGACTCACGGACTCAGGTATAGTGTTAGAAAAAGTGAATAAATGGTATTTAAAGTAGGTACAAAAACTTACAAGCAGCCTGTACTCTCACTGTGCGGAACACCACTGAACAGGGTTAACAAGTTCAAGTACTTGGGTCATTGGGTCACCGAGTTGGGCTTAAGTCTGAAATAAATTTATTATTATTATTATATATCTTCTTTTTACACGGGTATCTTCTTTTTTTTCTCATGAAGATACCCGGACTTTTGACTTTTGGTAGGCTTACATGGGGACATAGGTCCAACACGCAGAGGCCCTTTGAGAATTTTAATCTAATAGGGAATGGGACCCCCACTGCAGATAGTCCACACTCGCCTTATGTAGAAGAACGGTAATGGACCACCTCCAATGGGAGTTAAACTATTGTACAATATGCTAACTACTAAATGGGCTATTGAGTTGAAGGTTAAATGAGTATGTAACTAAAACTATGGTTGAAGACGGCGTCTGCCATTTTATTATTTATTATTATTATTAATCTTACCTTTTAAATTACACTACCAAATTGAATCAAAACATTTATCACTCAAACATAAACATATTGTGCATCTGAAATAACTCTTTGATAAATCTAAGCTTAGATGTTCGTACACTTAGGAATATAAAATTTAATTTAATTTTTCATGGTGAAGCCCTTAACCCTTATCTGTCAAATTTATACGTATGGATGTTTATCTAGCATAAACACATTGTTTATGTAGAGATATTAAAAAAAAATTGGATCTAGAACCATAGACCATTATTTTTTATTTTGGCAATTCCCGGGTCGAAACTAATATTTATATGTTTGGCAAGTGTTTGTTTTGTAGCTTAGTTTCCTATGTAATTAGAATTAATATAAGTATAATGTAAGTCTAGGATCACTCGGATACCTAAACGTACATGTATGAAGCGACTAATGAATCTGCAGGAAGCGAAAGAAGTATACATAGATCGCGAAGCTTGGCGATCTGTCCTCTCTGACTACCCCGTCAGGGATACAGTTAGTATAATTAATATAATTAAGTTTATCAGTTGTCTAGATCCAATGCCATAGGATTGTATTAGCTTACTTTTTAGGCTTGATGTCGATGTGTAAAAAATGTTACACAATATTTATTTACATAATAATCCCGCAACCGGCGGGCGACTTGATAAATTTTTGAACATAGCACTCCCCTCTACCCTCTCCCAATTTAAAAATGCTCGTTATGAGGTAATTTTTATGTTAATGGTAATCTTAATCATTTATTAACTATACCGCAACTGGAAATAATAAAAGTATTGCTGTGTCATTTATTTTTGTTTCGTTTATTAAAATCGCAAAAGCAGTTCACAAAATATAATGACAATACACAAAGTTTAAAGCGTAATATAAAGTTAATCTGAAAAATCACTCCGAGTCGTCAACTCATTGAGTAGTAATAGCTGCCAATAATCAGCACGTAATAGACACCTATTGCTGAAAACAAACAAAAAACAAAATGTATCCAGAAATAAATTACTGGATTTTTGTGGGTTACACTAATAACCGTATCTACTATCACTTGTTTCTGTGGTACAGGGTTGATAATTCTCAATAAAAGAATTCATTTTATTAAAAAAATATTGTTTTAGCCTTTATACATTTGAAATTTTGTACCAAGCCAAGCAATCCATCGAAAAATATGCAAAATAAAAGCTCTCGTGGCCCCGCTGACTTACGCTGTTCTGTAAACTATCACATCGTTGCAACTTTCGCAATGGCTGGTCACGGATATGTGATATGTATTTTGTAATATGTTTTTTTTTCTCTCACACAAAATTATTACAATAGTCTTAGTTTAAATACATTTAGCATTTGTATTTATGTGAGAGACTGGTATCGGTACTAGGAGACCTGTGTGACAGATTACCAGCCTGTGTGTATAAGTGTGAGTGATTAAGTGAGTGTTTGAGTGCGGGCGTTACTAAAAGTGAGTGTTATTAAGCCGCTTGTCTATATTAAGTTCAGAATTATATTTGATTGAAGGGTGCTGTCTGAGGATTATTTGTTAAAGAAATAATTGTCTGACTGAAAGAACATTTGATATGTTTATAATTAATTTATCGGAAACTGCTCTTTGAGCGCTTTCTTCTTCTAATTAATAGTCTTTATATGCCCCACCTACCCAGAAATACATTAGCTTATAATAGATTGACCTAAAGCTATGTTACTTATCAGTGGCGTAGCTACCTAGGGCCTAGGGGGCAGTGCCTCGGGGCCCTCGAGTCCTTACTAGTAAATCTCAATCGAACTGAAGTTATGAAGATTTCTTCCAAAATAAACATGACTGGTTTTAACCCGACTTAAATTGTGGCAACTCAGTTGAGAGACATTCAAAAGTTATACCTAGGGAATGCCCGGAATGATGTATTTGTATAGGTATTTAATTGGTATTTACTTTATAAAACCTATCCATTTAAAAAGCTTGCTCGAAGAAATGAGTAAGCTGTTCGAGCGAGTGCTTGCGGCTCATCTCGTCGAGCATTTGGTATCGGCAGAGCCCAATTAGACTTGTGGGCAGTTCGGATTTCGCCGTGGAAAGCCTACCATTGATGCCATATCCTGGCTCTGGTACAGCGTCCAAGAGGCGGTTAGTCAGGGGGAGGTGTTGTTAGTGGTTTCGCTTTTAACACCATCCCCTAGCAGACCATTGTGGAGGTTCTGAAGGTTGTAGTAGTATCTCAAGCGCGTCCTTGCGGACTACTTTGTGTACCGGGCCATCTCTTACCCGGCCCCGGTAGTTCGCAGAAAAAAATCGTGTGGTGTTTGACCGCAAAGGTTAGTTCTCGGACCGTTCCTGTGGAACATCGGTTAAGACTGGGTCCTACGCGGTACCATGCTGCCGTGGGTTGGCATAATCTGCTACGACAATGATAACTTGATCACCGCGAGGGTCCCACATGTACATGCACTTTCGGCTATTTGCTCCAAAGTTGATCCAATACGCCGGAATGCTTGCGTGACTGCGGTTGGGACGTTTCGCCATCTCTACGACGGTGTAGTATGTTCCAAGTCTGCCCTTGAAACATAGTGCTGTTAGACAGATGCAGCGGACATTACCGCAGAGGGCGACCCGACGTATCGAACTGTCCACTAGTTAACGGCTGTGGACGGAAGGTCGGGTGACCCCGCACACAATGGGATACCTTTAAACAAAACCTTTTTAGATAGCAGTGGAGCCCCATTTTTTTATTTGCCCCAGGTCCCTTGGTTATCTAGCTGCGCCATTGTTACTTATAAAGGGTTAAGAGCGAATCGCCTATAAACTGCAATAGCCGTTTTGCAAGTTAGTAAATATGTACAACAATGGTAACTTAAATTGATTAAATAAATAAGTCCCGAGGAATCTTTGTAGGACTACATAATTTCCAACAATCTCCGGTGCGATTGTATTAATTGTAATCACCAACGTATTTTGTTTAATACGGATGTGCCACGTATACGGGGATACGTTACTCATCATGAATTTTTATAACAACGGTGCGGCGGCCATATTGGATTGCAAAATTAACACGAAATTCGTACTCAGCGTACCAAAAAACCCCTTATACGATACCCAACATGAAATTTTATAACAACGGTGCGGCGGCCATATTGAATTGCAAAATTAACACGAAATTCGTACTGAGTATGGCATACTAAAAAACTCCATAAATGTACCCAACATTATAATTATATAACTAAGACGCGGCAACCAATTAGTAAACGCCTTCTAATAATAAAAAGAGCTATCCATACGACATAAATACACCCACATTACCTTTCTTTCGTGAAGATTCTTATTTTTTTTGAATTCTTATGCGCTATTTTTATAACTTAACTTAACTATCTTCACGCTGTATCCCTGACGGGGTAGTCAGAGAGGACAGATCGCCAGGCTTCGCGATCCATGCATACTTCTTTCGCTTCTTCGAGATTCATCAATCGCTTCATACACGCACGTCTGGGTATCCGAGTACTTTTGACCTTTCCGTTTTTGAGCAATCTGCTCACGTGGTCTTCATATGTAAGTCTCGGCCTTCCCTGACTCCTTCTACCCTCTACTTTTGAACAATATATATTCTTCGTCAATCGTTCCTCACTCATTCGTTGAACGTGTCCAAACCAACGGAGCACGCCTTTTTCCAGCTTAACGCTGACACTTTCATTCAAACCTGCCATATTGCGTATCACTTCGTTACGTATTCGGTCGGCCAAGGTAACGCCGCACAATTTTCGAAGTGATCGCATCTCCACAGCATTCAATTTACTTTCATGCATCTGCTGACATACCCAGGTTTCACTACCGTAAAGCAAAGTTGGCACTAGCACTGCGTTATGAATCGCCAGTCGTGCTTCTTTTACGATGCTTTGTCGCTTTACTAACTGGGACAAAGCACCGTTAACTTTGTTTCCGGCAGCTACTCGCCGTTCTACATCCGAATCACATCTTCCATCCGCGCTAAACATACTTCCTAAATACACAATTTCATTCTCTTGCTCTAGACGTTCCTGGTTTACTCTAATCTCGCATTTAGTTCTATCTATTATTATTTAATAATTATTTATCTATCACGCCTTATCACCGAAGGGGTGGCAGAGGCATATTATATGCCCACTTTTCACCGTGTGGATTCCTGTCCCACGTAATAGGTGGTGAGCCCATTGCTGTGTTGAAATAGACAGATGCAGGTTGTGGCTACCTGCTGTTGAAATTTTCAAGCCGCCCATAAGGCCTTCAACCAGGCTTAACGACTGCCATTTTACTGGCAACCGGGCCCAACGGCTTAACGTGCCTTCCGAAGCACGGAAATCCTCGCAAATGTAAATGCCACAAAGTGGTCACCCATCCGAGGACCAACCATAGTGAAAGTTGCGTAACTCAGTGATCGTTTACAGAACACTGAGACCGCGGGGCCACAAGCGCTTCATATTTCATATTATTTAATAATTATTTATCTATCACGCCTTATCCCCGAAGGGGTGGTAGAGGTATATATATTTTATGCCCGCTTTTCACCATGTGTATTCCTGTCCCACGTAATAGGTGGTGAGCCCATTGCCGTGTTGAAATAGACAGACGCAGGTTGTTGCTTGTTGTTAGAAATGGAATACTTCTAAAGTTGTTTCATAGGAATATTGATGCCTACGCGCCACCCTCTTTAACTAATCTCCCTTTCTTTTTCTATCTCTATTATGTGGCGCTAAAGAAGTTGCGCGGGTGAGCTAGTATAGATATAATTTTGACGAAGAAAAGTTTATGGTGCAAATTTCCATAGCTTACAGCGATTCATAGTTTTCGATGACAACCTTAGAAATCGTAAAAACAGAAGAAATGGCATGCGGGAACTTTTGTGTCGACGCGACATGCTCAACGATCAAGTTAGTTTCAAATACGATTAAAACCTTTACTGGTCCTGGGGCCAAGTTTACTATTTCAATTGCGTCAGAATAGTATCGAAATCGTCGCTCAATAGAGAGCCGACAGAAAAAAAATCAGTTTTCGTAGTCAACTATTACAAATTGCGCTCCAATATAATTCTATCGGCCGGCTGATAGAATGTTATAGACACGTGTAGCGCCTGTAAGTAGCCCTTAATTTGCATTTTAATTTTAGTCTATATTAATATTTTGCTAGCTAAAAACAGCTATTTCTTCTCTATGCTGCAGATTGAGAAGTGTGATTGTGAAATATATAATAGTTTTAGTAGACTACCTAGTTATTGACTAATCGCAATAGATCTGTTATAGAATAGAACTAGAACAGCTTTCTATTGGAAAATAGTAGACTCGGCTCCCTGGTTGTGAGGGCCAAGTCTAATATTTCAATTGTGTCAAAATAGAATCGAAATCGCCGCTCAATAGAAATTCGACGGTACTATTTTGTCAGTTTTTGTAATCTACTATTACAATCGCGCTCCAATAGACTGCTATCGGTCGATCGATAGAATTCTATTAACTTGTGACGCGCTATTGGCCGCTAGTAAGTTGCATTTTTGGTGGTCTACTAACATTTTATCAGCTAAAAACAGCGCTTCTGGTTCTATTTTGTGACTTGTGATATTAATTATAGATTTAGTAGACTTCCTAGTTTTGGATCAACCGCAATAGAATATATATAGAATGGCTTTTTTTATAGTAAAATAGTCGATTTGGACCCGTGGACGTACCATAGGTATTATGTATAGCTTACGAAGGTTTCAAATTTCGGTTTTTACACTATAACGCCGTATTATGCAACCTTTGCGGTGGGGATCAAAAGACTGTCACTCTGTTCGCCGCACCGCACGCGAAAATTTTTGAGCCCGTTGTGCATGTCACGTCTCGGTGACACACAAATATTCCCGTATGGCACTTCTCCTGGGGGACCGAGTCTGCTATTTCAATCGTGTCGAAATATAATCGAATCCGTCGCTCAATAGAAAGCCACCGGTACAATTTTGACAGTTTTTCGTAGACTACTATTACAATCGTACTCCAAAAAACCGCGGCTTCATACAAAACTTCTCCGTCGCGGGTAAATGCGCGGGCGTCCATCACGGGAAAGCGCACCCCGCACCCACGCAACGCGACACGCCTCCGTGCGACGGAACACGTCGCGGTGGCACGCGCGCGGTAACACGCACGGGAGTGTGACCAGATTCAGTATTTTAATACTTTTTCGGTATATTTGATTGACTTTTCCGAATATCGGTATTTTTGTAAGTATATTGGAAGAAGTCAGCATTTTTAGGTATAATTTGGATAAAGGGTATGGCACCACGCGATTATGGTGATCGTCTCCGCGAAAATTCATGTTAAGGGGATTTTTCTGATTTAGTCTATATGTAATTCAGGAGCAACGATCAGCAAGTTAAAGATAAGTAATGATAGGCGGCCCCCATAGTAGAATTACAACTGTACCTAGTTGGTTGGTTTGGACATGTGGAGATAATGACAAAGAAAATATATACAGTGAATTTAAATGGAAGCTAGAAGGCGACGCCCTAAAGCTGAAATCAGACGGTTCAAACGGATGAACGTTGACTCGAGTGATTATTTCACTTTTCTTCGGCACTTATTGTCACTTTGTGTTCAGATATTTCATTCCGAGTGAAAGATGCCAAATGAAAGTCGAAAATGCAAAGTCTGATATCCGCTTAAGCGCACCTGCGTTGATCACATTAGGTACGAGTTAGCAAAGAGCCAAATAAAAAATACCCGTACGACAAGCGATTTATAAAGGTGTTCTTTTTTCTATCTTTTATACCACTGATGTGGCAGACAAGCGTACGGCCCACCTGATGGAAAGAGGTCACCGTAGCCTATGGACGTTTGCAACACCAGAGGTGCAGCACTCGCGCTGCCGGTCCTTTATAGCTAAAGTGGCAAGACCGCAATACAAAAAAAAAAGCAAGTGGCAATCCATTGTTTGTGGATACCCCACTGGAATCAGTGCTACCAATTTAGAATGTTTTTTCGGAAATATACCTTAATTTGTGCTATAAGATAAGATCTTGTTTTTACCCAAAATCGTCACTTCTAGGTCAACCGGAAGTACCCTATTGGTATTGTATAGAAAATCAACATAGTAGTTCCCGTTGACCTACAATCACGAAATTTGGCAAAAAGCAAGTTCTTACAGCAAAAATAAAGAAAATTTTCCGAATAATTAAAAAGAGTTTGAAATTTAAGACGTGTTCCCACACATACATAAATAACCAATTAACATAGTTTGAGTTGTATTGGCGCTCATAAAATTTGGAGGTCTATCTTAATGGGCAATTACCTCAGGTATACTAATTTAATTATGGTCATATCAATTTTGCTACGTAATAATACTCGTATATTAAGTTCTCCATCAACACGACTATGCATGCACACGCAGAGCGTAAATAAAATAATCCGCATCGAGTCCCCGCGGCGGAAACCCTGCGTCGCGTTCCCACGGAGCCGACCCGCGTGTCCTCGCGCGTAGACACGCTACGCGACGGTTGCCCGTCGCGGGCGCAGTATCAGGCCTAACAATGTACCGCGCCAGTGGCCGCTAGTCAGTTACATTTTTGATATTCTACTGATATTTTGACAGCTAAAAACAGCGATTTTGGTTATATTTTACGGCTTGTCAATAGTAGACTTGGCCCCCCGTTCTTACGATTTCCTTCGGAGACAACTCAATATCAGGTGTGAAAAATAGTACAGGACGAGTATTTAATGGGTTCAAAAAGCGTTTTACTTTTGGAACGGGACCATGTATCAATTACTAGTGTTTATGATATATTTCATATAAGGTCTTTACCTATGAAATTGCCGTTTTGTATGAAAAAAAATTAAACGATGTATTTTTTAATTGTATTAATCGCAGTAATCATCCATGCAATCAATGCATCTTTGCCCAAGCAGTGGCAGTTTATTGATGCCCTTAAAGAAATCAGCTGGACGGGAGGCAACAAATTCTTCAAATTTTATACTGCCTCTCGGGTATTGAATTTTTTCCCGCCAAGAAGTTATCTAAATTCTGGAAAAAATTGTAGTCTGTAGGCGCAAGGTCTGGTGAGTAGGGCGGATGACGGGGAGCTTCCAACCCCAGTTCTTGCAACTAGATACCGTCTGCTGAGGAGTATGAAGTCACGCGTTGTCGTGCAGGAGCAGCGGAGACGAGCGATTGACCAATGCTGGTTGGAGATGTGCCAGTTTCTCCATCATTGTGTTCAGTTCTTCACAGTACACATCTGCAGTAATGCTCACCCCGTTAGGTAAGAAGCTGTGATGAATCACACCGGCGCTAGACCACCAAATAGTGACCATCACTTTTCTAGGGGTGAGTTTTCGTTTAGGTGCTGAACCAGGATCCAACCAATTTGCTGAGCGCTTGCAGTTATCAAACAGAATCCATTTTTCAGCGTAGGTAACAATGCGGTTCAAAATTCCTTCATTTGTGTGTCTGTTGAGCAGTGCAAGGCACATCTCGACGCGTACTTCGCGCTGGCGATCATTGAGTTCGTGGGGCACCCATTTGTCACGCTTTTTTACCTTGCCAATATGACGCAAATAGACCAATATTGTTTCGGCGCTAACGTCGAAAGCGGCTGCTAATTCAGCCGTAGATTGTTTCTAGCTTTTTTAGCTTCCACAATCGCCTCTATTTCGTCATTGTCGATTAAAATCTTCAGACGACCGCGAGGTTCATTTTTCAGGTCGAAATTTCCAGAACGGAAGCGAGCAAAACGTATAACAGGTGGTGCGTTGGTTTGTAGTGTTAGCTAGTTAACGTCATTGATGTTAGTGCCGCGTTGCGGCCACGACGGTACTCATATTTCATAATTACACGATTTTTTAACATATCCATGATGACGAAAAATATTGAAATTGCGATGAAAATGTAACACTAATCAATAAACGAAATGAAATGAAATAATTAAATCTTGATTCATGTAGGTCACAAAGTAACACTTATGAACGTCAAGATTACTGCTTCTACATTAACATTTACTGCCAGTATCGCTTAGCAATAGGTAGAGCCAGAGGAAGAACCTGGCAATAAAACTCATGGCCACTCTTTTCTAACCGCCAGTAATTACATTAGTTTGATTCACATAATATTTGATCAACTATACGGTAATTAATTTAAACTAAAAAATCAAAATCAATGTTGTGTTCATTAAAATTACACTTACATAGTTCCTTCGAATTTATGTGAGAACAGTCGACTAAATTTAGTTTGCCTTAAATTTAAATAATATTATTTAATTAAAAATAACTAAAGTATACCAACCTGGCAGTATCTACATCGGTGAGCTGCCTGACTTTACTAACAGCAAAGGCTGCCGAGCTGAGTTTACCTGCAAGACACGTTATTTGGGCATTCCACTGCAGTTTGCTATCTAAAGTGATTCCCAAAAAATACAGTTGATTCTACAATATTAAGGGTATCACCGTTCAATATTATATTTGTACCGCAATTCCTGACATTGGGCATGCTGAATTTAATACATTTTGTTTTCTTAGCATTAAGTAGCAAATTATTGGCCGTAAACCAATTGGGCAAGTGAACTATTTAATTTACGCGGTTAAAATTACTAAGCGTGCGATCAACTTGAAAAATAAGTGACTTGCGTATTTATTAAAAATTATTTTGATTTTTAAAAATTACTGGCCTTCAATAAAAGATATTTGTTGAATTTCACTATTTTACATAAAAATTTGGCCATGTAAAAGCTTTTTTCCAAGTGGGTGCCGCGTTTGCTTACAACTGATCAAAAGGAACAACGTATCAAAGATTCAGAGCGATGTTTGGCGCTGATGAATCGTAATAAAAAGGATTTTATACGTCGGTATGTGACAATGGATGAAACATGGATACACCATTTTTCTCCGGAATTCAATCGGCAGTCAGCGAAGTGGAGAGCGGCTGGTGAAAGCCGCCCGAAGCGGCCAAAGAGTCGGAAATCGGCCGGTAAGGTTATGGCGTCTATATTTTGGGATGCGCATGGAATACTTTTCATCGACTACCTTGAAATGGGGCAATATATAAATAGTGACTATTACATGGTGCTTATTAGAGCGATTGAAGTACGAAATTGCGGATAAACGGCCTCAAATGAACAAAAAGAAAGTGGTGTTTCACCAGGACAACGTGCCTTGTCACAAGTCTGTGAGAACGATGGCCAAAATTAATGAACTGGGCTTTGAATTGCTTCCTCATTCCCCTTATTCGCCAGACTTGGCCCCCAGCGATTACTGGATGTTTGCAGATCTTAAAAAAATGCTCTGAGGTAAGAAATTCGACTCAAATAGTGAAGTTATCACAGCAACGGAGGCTTATTTTGAAGCCAAAGACAAATCGTTCTACACACATGGGATAAAAAGTTAGAAAAGCGTACTGTATCGCTCTTGGAGAAGACTACGTCGATGAATAAAAAACTATTTTATAATAAACACCTTGTTTTAGTACTTAGTCTCGGGACTTAATGAACCAAGTGTTATGATTCAGAAGTGTCACACCTGCATGAATGGTACGACCCCTTGTGAACCCATACTGCTCTTTATGTAATAGCATATTTGAATTTAAATGAGCTTGTAATTATTGAATATAATTTTTACAAAATTTAGCGCTCTCAATTATTGAAATTGGTCTGTAATTACCGGTTTTGGATCCAGATTTAAATAGAGGAACCTTACTGTGTTTCATTAACACTCCTATATCAATACATTTATTTAATATTTCAGCTAGACGTGGTGATAAATTTACAATATTAGACTGAATCAATTTCACAGAATTGAACTTAATTTAAGCGACTTGAATACTTTAATGATATCGTTGGGGTTAACACATTTAAAGCTAAGTAAGACACTACACTGATCGACGCTGCCCTCAAGCATGCGTTAAGCTTTGATTGGACAAGAATTTAAGGAGCTATTTGTTTTCGCTTCTTACCATATAGTTCGTACAACTTAGCCCTACTTTTGTAAATTCCTGTAGTTGCCCACTCACAAAATTGCAAGTTTTTGTTTTTATGAAATGTTTTAGATTTAAATATATTGTTGTACTCAGCTTTAATTGTATTAAATAAGGAGTTATATAAGCCGTTTGGATCTTCATGATTAAAGTTAATATTGACTTGACTTGACATTATTATATGACTTTTGCTGAAACATTAACATTAAATTGCTTAAGTCGATATGCACTCATTGGCCTACATACAATTTTATTCCCTTTGGAAGTGAAATTAATAGGAAACGCTGCTTTCTAACCAAGATGATCTGATGGAAAGTTACTTAGTATCTCCCTTGTTGTTGTTGCACAGTTGCAGAATATATTATCTATACATTTTCTAGAATGTGATGTATTTCTAGTTGGCTCACAAAATATTTTTTGTAAGTCAAAAGACTTATACAATTTTATAAATCTAATACATTTCGAAGACTTAACAAGTATGACGACATTAAAATCCTCACCCACCACAAAAATTTTTCTACTAGTGTACAAACGTTTCAATAGATATCGCATTACAGTTTCTAATAAATTATAATCCCTATCTGGAGGACTGTAGACACAGGGGACAATGAGTTGCTCAAGCTCAACACAGGACAATTCTGCAGTACGCTCAATAGAAAGGGCCACAATATCTTTAAGTTCTTTACATTTTAAATTATTAGCTAAGTACGAATTTAAGAGAGCCACCACGAATAGCTTTCTTTCTTGAGAACGCACTGCTAAATGAATAAAATTCATTGTTTAACATTAGTTCAAGACCAATGTTCAGTAATACAAAAAATGTGAACATTGTGTTCCTTTATATGAAGGTCTATTTGTAGTAGTTTTTCAGATATGCCTTCAATATTTTGGTGAACTAAGTTTAAACCATTAGAAGTATTGTTAATATACTCAGACAGAACAAACAAATGACTAATTTTAGAAAAGAATTCCAAGTTTTTAAAATAAAATTAATTTGAAATTAGAATTCTTAGCCAAATAAATATTAATTTGATTTGAAATCGCTAGTACTGTACAACGGCAATTTCATAGGTAAAGACCTATTATTATTTTCTATACTTACACCTACTATACAATATTCTATCGAACCGGAGTGAAGGGGTAGTGGCGTCATCTCGAGCCTGCCATCGTTGGCAGCTTTCAGCTAAGAGGAGGCCAAATTTTGAGCAGATTCTTGCAACACATGCACTTGTAAGTTACTGCATTATGTTTATTTCGTAATTTTATTTTGGTATTTTTTTTTTATGTTTATCACTGTGTAGATGTGTTGCTTTGTTTATTTGTTTTTTATTTATCACTTATTTGTATAGCTTTGTTTATTTGTTTTTTATTATGACAATGTATGATATGTATTAGACATTCTGATTGGACGTATTTTTGTCCAATAATATTTTGTGTAAAAATTGAATAAATAAACGGCCCATTTTGGGTATCGACATGTGGTCACCAAAGGTCAAGTACCTGGAAGTCACCATCGACAGAACCCTGTCGATGGCTCACCATGTCGAGACCGTCACCACGAAGGCGAAGTTTACAAGAGCGAAGCTGCGCCCCCTGCTTTCCTCGAGACTGCCACTACGTGTCAAGCTCGGCATGTATAAAACCTATATCAGGTCGCGCCTAACTTATTCCGGACCAGCCTGGTACAATCTGACAGCAGGGTGGCTGCGTAAGCGACTACAAGCCGTTGAGAACTGTTGCCTACGACTGGCGGTCGACGCGCCCAGGTACTTGAAGACCACGGGTCCGTATTGGGTAGCATAAACTTAAAAGGCATAACTTAAAAATGCATAATGTTTTTTTGCATACTCTTCGTTTCGCATAACGTTCAAACAGAATAAGCGTGGTGGTCACAAGTAACCTAACACTCCTCCTCGCTTCGCTCGTCGTCGTACCTATTTACGACTTTAATCCAATATTTATAACACTTAAAATATTATTTCATATATTACAGCTTACAAACTTGGCTATGAGTGAGATGATTATTTACAATGGTGTCTTATCATTTCTTAAATATTCTTAGTCAAATTTATTATTCATTTATGATTTAAACGGTTATGCATACCTCCATTATTCGTTTTGTATTTTATGATAAATTATCTTTAGGCGTAAAACAATTATACCCTTTACATGTATGCTAATTAAATTTATGGTAAAAAAATTAGAGTAAGTTAAAGTTATGCCAATAAAACCATTATGCGAACACTCTGCCTATCATAATTTATGCGAGAAAATTTTATGCTGAAACTGTTATGCCAAACTACATTATGCTGAAAACGATAATGCGATCGAAAGGGCTTCCGTTTGAGCGGGCTGATTGCTCAAAGTTCCCCCACCTCGTTGGCTTAGCTCCTCTACCGCCTTCGGATACGACGCTCCTCATTCGGAGGAGACTTAAAGACCCCGCTCGGGAGCTGATATCGGCTCCCAAGAGCGGGGCAACAACACTCGCTGACGAAGATGAACCGCCGAGCTCTCGTAGATGGCTGTTGGACCTCTCTTCGGAGAGCTGAACGGCGGCCAGACCTCGAGGACGGCGGCAATACCCTAACGACCGACTCACAAGAGTGAACCCAGAGGAAAATCTCCATAAGGAGCTCAGCGCTCCAAATGGACACCCCACCCCACACTACAGTGGGTGAGAAAATGATCTGCACGGTATCGACACAGTCAACCGGCTACAGTAACCAGCAACAGTCCACTACAGAAGAAACCCTCAAGGATCCTGAAGAAATCCTGGACCAGAAGACTAGTTCTATCAAGAAATAATCGTGGCAGATTTGTGGCAAGAATAAACGGTCAAGCACGATGTGGCATTGCGGTTTTCATTTAGTACTTCACCAATCCCAGTCACACCAAACTACAGCGGGGTAAATAGTGCTCATCACGGTGCCCTGCTGTACATTTATCACTGTGTATATGTTTTGCTTTGTTTATTTGTTTTTTATTTATTACTGTGTATATATCGCGAAATGATTTTAATATGAAAGAGAGATACAAGCTGCAGAAAGTTAACACGAAGGCACTGATAGAAGAAGCTCGTGAAAGGTGCAGAATGAAAGCGGATGAAAGGTTGTCGTCCAATTTCCGGGATAATGCCAAGCTCTTCTGGAAAGAGGTAGGCAAGACCCGGAGTTGTTTGGCAACCTGCAGTATGAATAAAGTGCTTAGTGTTAACAATGACGTCCTAACAGACCAAACTGACGTCCTGCAGAGATGGAGTGAATATTATGGAAAGATGTATGCAAGAAAAGACAGAGATGCCACATCGGGAAGTGGAGCTCACTTCGATGCTCCGGATCCCGATGTCATTGAAGTCATTAGTATGAAAGAAATAGAACAAGCGATAAGAAGTATGAAATGTGGTAAGGCTGCGGGAAAAGACAGAGTTACTGCTGAGATGATCAAGTACGCGTATCTGGGACACACTATGTCTGTTATGCAACTTGTGCTGGCGGACGGGTGAGGTCCCGGATGACTGGCGAGTAGCAGTTGTAGTACCTATTTATAAAGGGAAAGGCTCGCGCCTAAACTGCTCCAGCTACATGGCGCTCAGCTTGGTCAGCTTAGCTAGTAAGGTGTATGCAAAGGTTATAACGGCTCGAATACAAGAAAAGTCTGAAAGGTATATATGGGAGGCTCAATGCGGATTCCGACGTGGAAGAGGTTGCATGGATCAAGTGTTTTCTCTCCGCATGATCGCGGAAAAGTTTCTGGCTGTTAGCCAGAAGGTTTTCTGCGCTTTTGTGGATCTAGAGAAAGCATTTGATAACGTTATGAGAGAAACGCTGTGGGACTTGCTGCCCGGATATGGTGTGGACGGCTCGCTACTGCGGGCAATACAGTCGCTTTATAGGGACTGTAAGGCTTGCGTGCGAGTAGGGGGGGATGTGTCACCTCTTTTTGATGTCTGTACAGGCGTCAAACAGGGATGTGTCATGTCCGCCTGGCTGTTCATAGTGTATTTGGACAGTTGCCTGCAGAAGTTAAAAGATTTTAATATGGGTGTGAATTTGGGTGACTTTACAGTAAACTGTCTGCTGTACGCTGATGATGCGGTGCTCATGGCCTCATCAGAAGCCGACCTTCAGGCATTTGTCACTAATATGAAAGAGGAGTGTGAAAGTAAAGGTCTTCGCTTGAATGCAAGTAAAACTAAGGTTCTAGTATTTGAAAGAGGTGACGTAAGAACTAAATGCGAGATTAGGGTAAACCAGGAACGTCTAGAGCAAGTGAACGAAATTGTGTATTTAGGAAGTATGATTAGCGCGGATGGAAGATGTGATTCGGATGTAGAACGGCAAGTAGCTGCCGGAAACAGGGTTAACGGTGCTTTGTCCCAGTTAGTAAAGCGACAAAGCGTCGTAAAAGAAGCACGCATGGCGATTCATAACGCAGTGCTAGTGCCAACTTTGCTTTACGGTAGTGAAACCTGGGTATGTCAGCAGATGCATGAAAGTAAATTGAATGCTGTGGAGATGCGATCACTTCGAAAATTGTGCGGCGTTACTTTGGCCGACCGAATACATAACGAAGTGATACGCAATATGGCAGGTTTGAATGAAAGTGTCAGCGTTAAGCTGGAAAAGGGCGTGCTCCGTTGGTTTGGACACGTCCAACGAATGAGTGAGGAACGATTGACGAAGAATATATATTGTTCAAAAGTAGAGGGTAGAAGGAGTCAGGGTAGGCCGAGACTTACATATGAAGACCACGTGAGCAGATTGTTTAAAAACGGAAAGGTCAAAAGCACTCGGATACCCAGACGTGCGTGTATGAAGCGATTGATGAATCTCGAAGAAGCGAAAGAAGTATGTATGGATCGCGAAGCCTGGCGATCTGTCCTCTCTGACTACCCCGTCAGGGATGCAGCGTGAAGATAGTTAGTTAGTTAGTTACTGTGTATATATGTTGCTTTGTTCTGTGTGAGATCTACCACAGAAAGAAATACATACACTTACCTGTTGACGTGATCCCGTTAAGAATTAGCGTTACATCAGCCTTTTTTATTATGGCGCATAATGTGATAGTCGCTGCTAATATGATTACTATTACAATTATTCTCACTATCCATCCAATTAGGACGCATACTCTAATATCCTGAAAGTAGAAATATTTAGAACTACGCGTAGATGTTCGAAGTTCTGTCGCACCTATTTTATCCCGTCGCTTAAAAAATTGCCCGATTTGTCGACATTTATGACTACTGCTCCATTCTCCAGGATAGTAGCGTGATGATATAGAGCCTATAGCCTTCCTGGATAAATCCTTTCCAGCTCCTGAGAGTAGCGCGTTCAACCAAGCAAACAAACTCTTCAGCTTTATATGGATATTAGTATGGATATATACTTTTGTATAGAACGGGATTTCGCGCGGCACTATATTTTATTAAAAGGTTAGAATACCTTTTGTTACTCGACATTTCGACAGGGTTGCACCTGTTGTGGTCCTGAGGTGACTCAACTTACCTCACAGGGGTTCAGAGGTTCAGGGATATACCTTTTAATATAATATGGTACCGTGCGAAATCTCTTTCTATACAAATGTATGTGTTCAACGCTTGTTAGTTTAAAACATATGTTAGTATAAATATGGATTTAATCTATGCGTGTGGATTAGTATAATAACTAGTAAACTAAAGTTATTTTTACACATCTATCTATATATATATAAAAGGCAAAATCACCGACTGACTCATTGATCACGAAATCTCTGAAACTACCAAAGCTATGAAGCTCAATCTTCGTATGCAGATTCTTTGTAAGTTTCCGCTAAGAAGGGATTTTGCGAAATTCTACCCCTAGGGAAGTAAATAAGCAATAAACGGTTGTATGGAAGTTCGTCATTTTCAAAGTTATTAACATGAATTTATGTACACCTGTTTTTAGTTACAAATAAATGGGTACGTGTATCGCGGTTTTGCAAAATTTTACCTATAGCGAGGTAAATCAGAGGTTGTATTAACTGACTCATTAATCACGAAATCCATGGAGCTAGCAGAGCTATGAAGCCCAAACTTCGCATTGGGGTTCCTTTTAACACGTAGGTGTCCCTTATGAAGAAGTTTTGCAAATTTTTACCCCTAAGGACGTAAATAAGGGATAAACGGTTGTATGGAAGATTGTCATTTTCAAAGTTAGTACTTACGTACCTACACCAGTTTTAGAATAATCTCCTAATGCCTGTATTACCAGCTAGTTCGGTAATCCCACGGGAACCGAAACTATGTCAGTAAACCACGCACAGAGGCACAGCCTAATCATAAACATGGAAACTACGCGGATGAAGCCACATACAGTCTAAACTATCAAATATAGGTATATGTAATACCAGAAATTTGGTAAAGGTATTTATTAGATATCTACCTTTAATCAGCACTAAGAAAGGAATACTCGGTATTCCCACGGGAACTACTTGGGTAAATATGGATTTAAATTAAATTTTAGGTTGTGCATGGACACAACCTAAAATTTGGTGAACGTATACTTTACGTCCCTACCTAATGTTACAAGCGCAAAGAAAAAAATCCCGGTATTCCCACGGGAATATAATCTTACTAATATTAAAAATGTGAAAGTTTGTGAAGATTTCTATATTATTTAGACGTTTGATATTTAATCATATTTTGATGAAAATCGGCAAGAACATTTCCGAAAGTTGATGAGGCTCCGCTCACGTGAAGTCTTTAGTACACATAAAGGTTTTCTCTCGGGAAAAAGATGTTTTCCCGTCATATAAAGTAGGTACCTTAAGTATTAATTCAGGAAATGGCTCGCACAGGATATTCAGTTCAAGCAGTTTTGCCCGCGTGTATATTATTCAGTTGTATTCGAATTTCATTTACTTTTTTGTTGTTAAAAATCGAATACTTCAGAAGTGCGCGCCACCTTCTTTAACTAATGTCTCTTTTATGTCTGTTTCTCTTATGTAGCGCTAACGAAGTTAGCGAGAGCTGAGAGCCGCGCGCTCAGCTAGTACTATTATCTTCTTAGTCGTTCTCTACCAGTTTGGTGTAGGCCTCCTTCAGATAACGCCATCTAGTCCGATCTTGTGCTATTTCTATCCAATTTTTCCCTGCAATTTTCTTAATATCGTCCTTCCATCTCATCTATGGTCTACCTCTATGTCTTTTTTCACCCCAAGGCTTCCATTCCAAGACCGCCTTACCCCATGAGTCATTTTTCCGGGCTATGTGTCCTGCCGACTGCCACTTAAGACTTGACACTCGTTTGACAGCATCGGTAACCTTGCTTTGCTCTCTAAGCCAGGTGCTCGTTCTTCGGTCCCTCGGTGTAATACCTACAAGTTTCCTTTCAAGTTTCCTCTGGGCAACTTGTATTTTGTTGGTAACCTCTTTAGTCAGAACCCAGGTTTCTGCTCCATAAGTAAGTACTGGTAAAATACACTGGTCAAACAGCCTGGCTTTCTGGTCAGCTGTTAATTTCATTTTGAAAGCAAAGCTTAGTTTTGAGTATGCATCCCACATGAGACGTATTCGTCTGTCTACCTCATTAGTTTGGTTCTCTTTACCCATCCTTATTTCTTGGCCTAGGTAAATGAATTTTTCTACCTTTTCAATGACAGTTTGGTCAACACTGATCGTAGTAGGAGTGGGATCATTGGTCATAATTTTGGTTTTATTAAGGTTCATTTCCAAACCAACATTTAAGGAGACTTCATTTAACTGTTGGATCATGAGTTGTAGGTCATCAGGGTTGTCGCTCAGAAGGACGATATCGTCGGCAAATCTTAGATTATTCAGTCTTGCCCCTGGTAACTTAAGACCACGATCCTCCCATGAAAGCTTTTCGAAAACATCCTCTAACACTCGGGTAAATAATTTTGGTGAGTGTCCCCCTGTCTTATGCCTCTTTTGATGTCTATGTTCTGTGTTTGGTCAGTTATTGTGACTTACATGATGGTGTTTTTGTAGATATTCTTAATAAGATTTGTGTATCTGTAGTCTATGCGAGCATTCTGTAGTGCTTGAACAATTGCCCAAGATTCCACACTGTCAAATGCTTTTTCGTAGTCAATAAAAGCTAGCCAGAGAGGTGTTTGGTACTCCGTGGCTTTTTCAATTACAGTTCGCAAAGTCATTATGTGGTCCATAGTACTGAATCCGCTTCTAAATCCGGCTTGTTCGGGTGGTTGATAGAAGTCTAATTTATTGGTCAGACGGAGTGTTATGATTATTGAAAGCAGTTTGTACAAGTGAGACAGTTAACTGATTGGGCGATAGTTGTTTAGATCTGCCTTGCCTCCCTCAAGACGACTTGATGTTTTGTTTGTGAATGAAACAAAGAGGAAAGGATGTAACACCACTACACATGGACCCTATTCAGCCTACTGGTCAGGTGTAGCCACAACCAGTACAGCGAGGAAGGGTGTCGGTGTTCTACTGTCCGCGAAAATGAATGAATGTGTGACTGACTATGAATGTGTGAGCCCAAGACTCCTTTGGTTGAGGTTGAAGGTTTATGCTCCGCAAGATGCGCGGTGGCGCCGATCTTCAAGAGACCAAAGTGAGAAACAGGCATTTTGGGAGAGTGTGAGCGATATTCTGAGTAAATGCAAGTTATAAAAAGAGAGAAAGAGAATGATAGGGATAAATTTAACAGTAGGTTATCTGATAATTTCCAGCAGAATATAAAATTCTTTTGGAAATCTATAAAATCTGTGAGGAGTCATCAAACATCATCGAAACTCAGTAATATCAGAAAACAGGATAGCAGTTTTCTAAAAGGAGAAGAATGTGTGCTAAGAAAGAAAAAGAGGATATCGATGCACAAACGAGTTCTTGGGAAAGGAATGAACTAAGCAACGAAAGCATCATAAGTATGGAAGAAATTTTGGAAGCATTGAGTAGTATGAAATTGGGTAAGGCTGCTGGATTTGATAGGATTTCTGTCGAGATGCTGAAAGCGGGACTTGGCGTGGTAGCTTGCCAGCTGTACCGCCTTTTTAATATTTGCTGGAGGAGTGGCAGCGTGCCAGGAGAGTGGTGCAAGGCTGTCATCGTGCCGCTTTACAAAGGAAAAGGGTCACAGCAAGAGTGCAAAAACTACCGCGGCATAAGCTTGCTCAGTCATCGTCGGCAAATTGTATGCAAAAGATTTGATAAAAAGAGTGATGAATGAAACAGAAGGGAATATGTGGGATGTACAAGCAGGATTTATGAAAGGAAGAGGATGCACGGATCATGTCTTTTCCTTACGATGCATAGCCGAAAATTTTTTGGCGAAATGTCAAAAGGTCTATTGCTATTTGTAGACTTGGAAAAGGCCTATGACCTGAAGGTGAGACATGAACTATGGACAACACTGGCCAAGTATGGAGTAAACAGTCACTTGATACGAGCACTGAAATCTCTCTATGAGGGCTCCAGTGCTTGTGTCGGGATCAACGGAGCTTGCACAGACTTTTTTCACATTGAAAAAGGTGTGAGACAGAGTTGTGTAGCGTCACCGGCGCTGTTTAACCTATACATGGACAGTTGTTTGAAAGAACTGCAAGAGAGTGCGTATGGTTTAAAAATAAATGAACTGACTGTCAAATGCCTCCTATACGCCCAGGTAATACTGGCATCATCGGCGGAGGAGTTGCAGTTAATGGTCAACATTATGCATGATACGCTAAAAAGCAAAGGAATGAAAGTAAATGTAAATAAGACAAAAGTAATGGTTTTTGAAAGAGAGGAAAGTATGACGGATTGCTTGATTTTTGTGGAAGAAAACGTGTGGAACAGGTGAAAGAATTTGTATATTTAGGTTCAAAATTTGTGAGAGATGGAAAGTGTGATTGTGACATTGAACGAAGAGTTTTGGCTGGAAATCAAGTGAATAGAGCCATGCACGCCTTTATAAGCAGTCAGAACGTGTCTGAGAAGGCAAGACTGGCTGTGCATAGAGGAGTACTTGTTCCTACACTCATGTATGGCAGTGAAAGTTGGGTGTGGCAGAAGAAGCATAGAAGTAAAATTAATGCAGTGGAAATGAGAAGTCTGCGGAGTATAGCTGGAGTGAAATTGATGGACAAAGAAAGGAACAGTGTGATAAGGGAACACTGCGGTATGGTAGAAGAAGTAGTGACTAAGATAGAAAAACGTATGCTTAGATGGTTCGGACACGTGGAGAGGATGGATGAAAGTAGACTAACGAAACAGATTTATCAGAAGAGAGTGAATGGGCAAACTGGTAAGGGGCGACCTCGACGTACATATGTCAATCAAATAGAAGACATTTTGGTAAAAGGTCAGGTCAAGAGTACCCTTAACCGGCGTGTGTGTATGAAAACACTTATGAAAGTGGAAGAAGCGAAAGTTGAATGCCAGGATCGTAGCAAGTGGAAAGCTATAATAATAATAAATCAACAAAAAATGTATCAGAAAGTTAATGAAAAGCTCACATCCGCAGGGCAGCTTGTGGCGAGCTGAATGTGCGTGGCTACACATCGTCCCGATTCCTCAGAGTTTTGTTTTCCTTCTGCACCGGGTAGGATTTAATGACCTAACGGGAGAGCAGTGAGGGTGCTACTCCCGGGAGTGCAGCAAATCTCAACTCTGGCTTACCTTAATTGGCCGGTCAGAGGGAGGGAGCCAGAGCTATATGCTCGGGGGTGGAAGTGTCATTTTCAAGGGCATAACTACGGGGAAGCGCGCTCCGGGCCTGTCCTACGAAGGTGAAACCGGCGCCGCACCGCTCGACACCCCAAGCCGCTCACACCGGTGTTGCCCTCTGTCGCCTTACAGGCTTATTTTGCCTATGGCGATTGTATAGGGGGCCCATCTAGTCAGTTGGCAAGTCACCGTCTGCCACTATTTTGATAATAATATATTAAAAAGGCAGACGCCGTTTTCATCAATAGCTTAAATCACCCAATCCAAATAACACCTAACCCAATAGCCCATTTCATAGTTAGCACATTTCACAATAGTTTAACTCCCATTGGAGGTGATCCATTACCGTTCTTCTACATAAGGCGGGCGTGGATTTCCTGTAGTGGGGGTCCCATTTCCTATTAGATTAAAATTCTCAAAGGGCCTCTGCGTGTTGGACCAATATGTCCCCATGTAAGCCTGCCAAAAGCCCGGGTATCTTCATAAGAAAAAAAATTGAAGATACCCGTGAAGAAGAGACAATAATAATAATACCCTCGAGGACAGTCGTTATCTTTTATAGGATTAACGCAACCCTATGAGGGCATAGTAGATTCGCTTTTTGAGTCATACACTTTCTGATATCAACAAAAAAATGTATCAGAAAGTTATTGAAAAGCTCACATCCGCAGGGCAGCTTGTGGCGAGCTGAATGTGCGTGGCTACACATCGGTCCCGATTCCTCAGAGTTTTGTTGCCCTTCTGCACCGGTTAGCATTTAATGGGCTAACGGGATAGCAGTGAGAGTGCTACTCCCGGGAGTGCAGCAAAACTCAACTCTGGCTTGCCTTAATTGGCCGGTCAGAGGGAGGGAGCCAGAGCTATATGCTCGGGGGTGGAAGTGTCATTTTCAAGGGCATAACTACGGGGAAGCCCGCTCCGGGCCTGTCCCGCGAAGGTGAAACCGGCGCCGCACCGCTCGACACCCCAAGCCACTCACACCGGTGTTGTTTCCTGTCGCCTTACAGGCTTATCATGCCTATGGTGATTGTATAGGGGGCCCATCTAGTGAGTTGGCGAGTCACAGTCTGCCAATAGTTTAATAATAATATATTAAAAAGGCAGACGCCGTTTTCATCAATAGCTTAAATCACCCAATCCATTTAACACCCAACCCAATAGCACATTTCACAATAGTTTAACTCCCATTGGAGGTGATCCATTACCGTTCTTCTACATAAGGCGGGCTAGGACTATCTGCAGTGAGGGTCCCATTCCCTGTTAGATTAAAATTCTCAAAGGGCCTCTGCGTGTTGGACCTATTTCTCCATGTAGGCCCGGGTATCTTTAAGAAAAAAAAAGAAGATACCCGAGAAAAGAAGAGATATAACAATAAATGCCTACCCCGATGGGAGACAGGCGTGACGATATGTATGTATGTATGTAATATTACAGTGGCAGATTCCCAGTCTTTTGGTATTCTACCCTCTTCAAGGCATTTGTTCATTACTATATTAATGAAGTTAGTTACATGCTTTCCTCCCTCTTTGACCATTTTAATTACTACCCCATCCTCGCCTGGAGTTTTACTGTTCTTCATTTTACCTAGAGCTGTTTCTAATTCTGAGTTAGATATCTCTAGTATATCTTCAGAACCGACATTCATAATACGTCCAACGTGAATTCCTGCTGGCTGCGGGCATTTAGATGAATACAGCTCTTGATAATATTTTTCGACGGTTTCCAATAGCAATTTTCTGTCCGACACCATAATCCGACCTTTATCCAAGAGTTTTGATATTTGCTTTGTACCTTGAGATATTGCTTTTCGGAATACTTTAAGGCCTTTGTACTTTTCTATAATGGCTTGTACAGTTTTTTCTCTGTATTCTTCAATATCGCTTTCCGCTCTATTTCTCACGTTCTTGCAAAGGTTTCGAAATTCTTGTGATGTTACACGCCCTTCTATAACTAGGAGTCTTCTCTTTTCTAACAGATCTCGGGTTTCCCTTTTTCAGTTTGTGGCAGGTAGTAATGCCTTTAGAGACAAATTTCTTTGCTTCATTATACATTATAAAGGTTATAACGGCACGAATGCAAGAAAAGTCTGAAAGGTATTTATGGGAGGCTCAATGCGGATTCCGACGTGGAAGAGGTTGCATGGATCAAGTGTTTTCTCTCCGCATGATCGCGGAAAAGTTTCTGGCTCTTAGCCAGAAGGTTTTCTGCGCTTTTGTGGATCTAGAGAAAGCATTTGATAACGTTGTGAGAGAAACGCTGTGGGACTTGCTGCCAGGATATGGTGTGGACGGCTCGCTACTGCGGGCAATACAGTCGCTTTATAGGGACTGTAAGGCTTGCGTGCGAGTAGGGGGGGATGTGCCACCTCTTTTTGATGTCTGTACAGGCGTCAAACAGGGATGTGTCATGTCCGCCTGGCTGTTCATAGTGTATCTGGACAGTTGCCTGCAGAAGTTGAAAGATTTTAATATGGGTGTGAATTTGGGTGACTTTACAGTAAACTGTCTGCTGTACGCTGATGATGCGGTGCTCATGGCCTCATCAGAAGCCGACCTTCAGGCATTAGTCACTAATATGAAAGAGGGGTGTGAAAGTAAGGGTCTCCGCTTGAATGCAAGTAAAACTAAGGTTCTAGTATTTGAAAGAGGTGACGTAAGAACTAAATGCGAGATTAGGGTAAACCAGGAACGTCTAGAGCAAGTGAATGAAATTGTGTATTTAGGAAGTATGTTTAGCGCGGATGGAAGATGTGATTCGGATGTGGAACGGCGAGTAGCTGCCGGAAACAAAGTTAACGGTGCTTTGTCCCAGTTAGTAAAGCGACAAAGCATCGTAAAAGAAGCACGACTGGCGATTCATAACGCAGTGCTAGTGCCAACTTTGCTTTACGGTAGTGAAACCTGGGTATGTCAGCAGATGCATGAAAGTAAATTGAATGTTGTGGAGATGCGATCACTTCGAAAGTTGTGCGGCGTTACCTTGGCTGGCCGAATACGTAACGAAGTGATACGCAATTTGGCAGGTTTGAATGAAAGTGTCAGCGTTAAGCTGGAAAAGGGCGTGCTCCATTGGTTTGGACACGTCCAACGAATGAGTGAGGAACGATTGACGAAGAATATATATTGTTCAAAAGTAGAGGGTAGAAGGAGTCAGGGTAGGCCGAGACTTACATATGAAGACCACGTGAGCAGATTGCTCAAAAACGGAAAGGTCAAAAGTACTCGGATACCCAGACGTGCGTGTATGAAGCGATTGATGAATCTCGAAGAAGCGAAAGAAGTATGCATGGATCGCGAAGCCTGGCGATCTGTCCTCTCTGACTACCCCGTCAGGGATACAGCGTGAAGATAGTTAGTTAGTTAGTTAGTCATTATACACTGTATTTTGAAGGTGCCCTGCAAGTTCATCTACTTTGGAGAATGAATGAGGCAACAAAAGAACATCTTTTATTCCTTTTTGGTACAAATCTCTATTAACCATAAGGTTTATTGGGTCTATCTTTAATTTCCTCGATCTTATAGAAGTATATCTTGTAATTTTTGCGTTTATAATAATTTTTGCCCTAATAAGTCGATAGTCGCTATCGGTGTTGAGGGTATTAAGGATGTTTACGTCTTTGACAAACATTTGTGACTGCTAAACATACAGACTATTTCATTTTTGTATCGTCCACCTGGAGATAGCCATGTAGTGGACATGGCTATCTCCAGGTGGACGATTCTTTCACACATTCTTACCACACGTTTTTGAAAAAATAAGCTCATATGAAATAGTTTGTGTTGCTCTAAGAAGTTAATCAGCCTGGTAGCTGAAGAATTTCTAACACCATATCCAAATTTACCCATAAACGTCTCTGAATTCTCCACTTTTACTGCAATTTTTGCATTAAATCGCCAGTGATAAATGTCTATGTGCATTACTCGTCGGAGAGTATGCTTGGACAATCAATATTGTAATTTTTTGTGTAATTTTTAGCAATAAATAATCTATTCTGTCCGACACGGACTTAATAGACATAACATTAACCCAGATTCGTTTGCTAATAAGCAGTCCTACGCCATGGTTTTGATCATTGTCATCACTTCCTCGGTAATAGCATACTCTCTATTACCGAGGAAGTGATGACAATCCGTTGTTCAGTTATAAACTTTCTTCGCCCGGTCGTCTTACCTCTGATAATCCAACTACGTCCCATATTATATTATCTAGCTCTTATAGGAGTTCTTCTAGTCGATCTTCTGTTCTTAAGGTTCTTATGTTATATGACGATACTGCAATCTCTAATGTTATTCCATTCATGTCATTTTTATGCCGAGAGCTTGTTGTCTCCCAGCTGGGAATCGCAGACCCGCTGGGAAATCAGGGCCGTTGTATTTTATGTACTTTCTTGTTTTGAAGGGTTTAGGGTTGATTAACTCACCCGCTTGCCAAAGGCGTCTTGGTGAGTGAGAAGCAGTCCAACGCATTAGGACTTTAGGTGCTACCTTTGGTCTAGATAAACTCTTCCGCTACCAACCCTAAGAGGTATTCCTTCCCTGAATACCTCTAGATCTATAAACCGTATTACGCCTTACCGATCTCTCCTGTCTCTATATGTTCGTTGACCATGCTTCCCATTGTGATTTTACCCAATCTTCGACATCGTTGCTCAACTTAACGGGGTCCACCGCGCCAAGGTGAGAGTGGAGTTGAGGTGTAGAGGCTTGAGAAGATCTCTTGTATATCTTCTTATATTTTGCATAACACCCCCTTGAACCCCAGTATTAGTACTGTTATAACATTGTAAAAATAGCTGTGACGTATATTCAAGATAAATAAAAAAAAATTGTAATTGACTATTCTGAGTCCACAACAGTGATTTTTTTTCTTCGAGTTTGTATGTTTGTTTGTTCGGGGTTGGAGCAACATTCAGGCGGTTGATTATAAATGTATTATTAGAATATTGTGATTATTTTTCCAGCTTAAATACTGCGCTATATTTCATCAAAATCGGTTTAGCAGAAGTAATAATACAGTTTGAACTATATTTTTCTAAACGCGCTACACATTGAAAAGGTCAAGTCAAGTATTTTGGTTATTCCGATTGACTTTCCTTAAAAATTGGAATTAGGATATCAGTAGGTTTTCAGTTATGCACATCCTCATATCGAGTTCCCTTCACTAATGACTAAACGATGAGTGAAACTAAGTTTTATAGGTAGATAGCGTTCAAATTTTGGATGGGTGACCACTTCACTTCAAAAGCATTACATTTCAGCAGATACGTTTCTTTCAGTAACAGTCTCTAATGGGTAAAAGATCAGTGAAGTTAAGCGCCAAATGCGAGTTCTACTTTTAGATGGGAGACCACTTTGTAAGAATGTGAAACACATTTCAGCAGACACTTTGCTTTCAGTTACGCACTAACAAGTTTCGGTTTCATTAATGGGTAAAAGATCATTGACATAAAGTAATCTAAGCACTGTCAACTTTTAGATGAGTGACGACTTTGTGATATCTGCAGTTATCTAAGAAAAACTTTAGTGATATTTTTGCACTACAGGAATACTCACTTGGCCCAATCCTGCTTCACCAGCACCTGCTAACTGATGGAAGAGGTTCTGGTGAAGGTGCCTCGGAAAGCTCAGGAGCTCGGTAGGCCAAATGCAGTTGCTACTAATGTATAATGTTTTACATACACACATACGTACATGTTGTCACGCCTTTATCTCCGAAGGTAAAGGCATACTATTCCCACATTTCATGTATGCATTTTCGGCCCACGTAACAGGCAGTGAGACCATTGCTGTGTTTAAATGGACAGGCGCAGGCTGTGGTGACCTGCTGTTAAAATTTTTCAAGTCTCCCATAGGGCTTCAACTGGGCTTAACAACTGCCATTTTACTAGCAACGCCTTATAACAAATGAATAATAATCATCAGATATATACCTACTATTTTCAATTAAACAAAATAATTTATCTTAGCAACCTGACTAAAAATGTTTACCGTAGTCTACATATATTCGATTTTTGCAAAACCAAAGATGATTATCAACTCACGTTGCCGACCACTGTCTGTAGTCACTGTAGGCCTTTAACTGGTAGAGCGAGAGCCCGTGAACCCCAGACCTTCGTTATTTTATAAAAGCTGAAAGTTTGTCAGCGCATGCTCCCAACACAGGTAAGAACGATGGGTCATTATGAAGTTTGAGCTATAGTGGTTTTGGCAGGTAAAGGATACTAAAGGCGTGTAAAATACCGATTTACTTTCGTTAAAGTATAAAGCTTGTGTTTTTGAGATGCGCGTATATTGTTTAGTATTTAGTATGCTTCTAGCAGCTAAAGTAATATTATATGCTATCTTTAAATATTATTAATTTAATATTCATTATTAAATTCTTAATAATTTCAGATAAAATTAATAAAAATTGCTGGATGGGGTACCACGGCCATGCCTGTAAAAAAAGAGGGATGAAACACCGCACCTGTAGTGTTTTACTCCACGATGCTATCACCTCACTGGCGGACGAGGGCACCGTGACCTAATTTGCCGGCTAAGTTACATCCAAACCAACGATTTCGCAAACACTTCCTGTCTTTCGCTTCTACCAGTCAGGCCGGTAGCGCCATACTTAGGCAGGCCTTGCAGGGCCACCGCACCATGATGCTCTCTTGCAATAAGGTTAGCTGTAGAATTTGTACGATGATTTACAAGGCTGGCGTCAAGCTTTACACCAGCAAGTTGGACGCCACTGCATGTTTTTGCGAGCAAATCATGCTTACAAAATAGGCAGCGGTGGGGGAGCGGAAGAAAATTCTCCCTCTCAAGTTCTGCAGCTCAGGCGCCGCAGACTTTTTTCGCCCATGACTTCAGACCTCCATGACAGGTGTATGAAGACGGTAGATGGGCTCCTCGCTTAGGCCCTAGACGGTTTCGTGGCGTGATAACTATACGTTCACCCTTTACCCCTTCAAAGAAGTGGGATAACAACCGAACACACCGAAGACGAGGCCGCAGTAGTCTGTCAGGTGCCCTGGGGCTACCCTTAGAGGGTTCATGCAGGACTCCGGGTTATAGGCAAATGGAAGGGTACCGTGTGGTTTCAGTCGGTTGAATTTTGGTGTAGCACCCATGAGGACTTCCACATATAAAGTGGAAGTTACCCGATTTGCATCTCAAATCTGAAAACGACCATCAATGAATTTTGAGAGGTGCTGAGACCGGTTAACGAAGAACGAGGTTCTACTTTCAAATATTGAACAAACCACTCTAAAAGAAATCTTATGAGACGGAGTGATGTAAATAGATGAGAGTGATCGAAAACATATATCTTCGACCAAAGAGCATCAATAAGTTTAATATTAGGTTAGATAGGGGGGCTCTACCAAGAATTTTAAGGCTCAGGACGGCTTTACCTGAAAGTAGTGTACCTACTGAATGACAGTCAAGGTCATGGCTAAAATAAAAATTTTAATCAAAACCCGGTACCTACTTATCTGGCTAGCTCCGTGTGGAGCAATAAAGTTAAACACTTTCTAGATTACCTACTATAGGATAATAAGTACCTATAAATATACTCATGATATCTATTAGTATGTCCGTAACAATCGATGAGTCACAGACGCCACGCGAACGAAGCCGCGGGCAAAAGCTAGTTTTAAATATAAGTAAATGGGATAATTCACGTTTATCGACCCGGTATACAGAACGACCAGTTTCAGCTTTGTTAAAAAAAAATTGGATTATTCGCGAGATGGCACAGTTCGATTTAATTATTTTTTTGTTCGTCAATTCGAACACAGGCGCAAAGTACAATCAAATACAAAATGTATCTTGTACAAATCTACTTCAATATACTATTAGTATAAATAAATAAATACAAAACAGTGTGTTGTTGGTCTAGTATGTTACATAAATGTATTATTTCATGTAAAAAAAAGTCAAATTCCGCATAATTTTTATTTACAACATTGGCAAAAAGTAAAATTTGAATTTTATCTACTTCATACATTTCGACGAGAAATGGATAAAAAGACCCTTAGACGAAGTACCAATAGACATAGACATGCAGTCCGTCTCGTTCTCACAAGAAAGAAAAGCTAATACAAACAATACTGAGGAAAGAAGAGGATAGAGTATTATTGTTGCCGTCTCAGGCTGCGTGCAGGTTTTTGTTGCTGGCCACCAACAAGTATTGGTAAAACAATTTTGACGTTTCGAAATTTGGGCTCTAATAAATATTGTACTTTTACAATTTTAAATAGTAAACATTGTGTATCGTGTGTAACAATTAAACAGTAATAAATACAATATGGTTTATTGTAGTGTGATCTAGTGTAAAAATAATAGTTTGCTTAAGAATCAGAAAAAGAAATTCTAGTCTTTTCATGGGTAAGTAACACTGATAGCTATGCTACTCGTAACAGGCATCTTTGTACTATATTATACTTTTGTTCGGGGTTTTAAACGTGAATAACGTATATCATAGTGATAAAATTGTTTAATTAAAATAATTATTGCTTTATAACTTCTTTTCGATATTGCTAGTATCGCGTACCAAATCTCCCCATTTCTTTTCCTAATGTGTTATAATGTTACTGTTAATTTAGCAATAAACTGAAAAACCCATACTTTTATAAAAGTTGAAGAGTTTGTGCGTTTGTTTGGTTGAACGCGATAATTTGTGCGGGGTTTTAAACGCGAATAACGTATATCTTGGTGATAAATAATGTTTAATTAAAAAAATATTCCTTTACAATTTCTTTTCGATATTGCTAGTATCTCGTAACAAATCCCCCCAATTTTTTCGCAAGGAGGAGAAAGGATTAGAAACATGCATACAAAACTAATTTTGTTCAAGGGACAGTTGTTTCAGTAATTTATGTTCCTAATAATATTTGTCTTTAATAAATAATTTTTATTTTTATGTCTTTTTATTTTCAAGCTCCACACAAATAAATAAATATAAATAAGTACGAGTATAAATATTGTGGGACACTTTTCACACAGCGCCATTTAGCCCAAACTAAGCTATAAGCTTGTATTTTGGTCTTGACAACTAATATACATACTTATATATTTATAAATACATACATATTATACATCGGAAACACCCAAACTCCAAAACCAACATTTGTGGATCACACAAATATTTGTTCCGACCTACTATTTTCAATTAAACAAAATAATTTATCTTAGCAACCTGACTAAAAATGTTTACCGTAGTCTACATATATTCGATTTTTGCAAAACCAAAGATGATTATCAACTCACGTTGCCGACCACTGTCTGTAGTCACTGTAGGCCTTTAACTGGTAGAGCGAGAGCCCGTGAACCCCAGACCTTCGTTATTTTATAAAAGCTGAAAGTTTGTCAGCGCATGCTCCCAACACAGGTAAGAACGATGGGTCATTATGAAGTTTGAGCTATAGTGGTTTTGGCAGGTAAAGGATACTAAAGGCGTGTAAAATACCGATTTACTTTCGTTAAAGTATAAAGCTTGTGTTTTTGAGATGCGCGTATATTGTTTAGTATTTAGTATGCTTCTAGCAGCTAAAGTAATATTATATGCTATCTTTAAATATTATTAATTTAATATTCATTATTAAATTCTTAATAATTTCAGATAAAATTAATAAAAATTGCTGGATGGGGTACCACGGCCATGCCTGTAAAAAAAAGAGGGATGAAACACCGCACCTGTAGTGTTTTACTCCACGATGCTATCACCTCACTGGCGGACGAGGGCACCGTGACCTAATTTGCCGGCTAAGTTACATCCAAACCAACGATTTCGCAAACACTTCCTGTCTTTCGCTTCTACCAGTCAGGCCGGTAGCGCCATACTTAGGCAGGCCTTGCAGGGCCACCGCACCATGATGCTCTCTTGCAATAAGGTTAGCTGTAGAATTTGTACGATGATTTACAAGGCTGGCGTCAAGCTTTACACCAGCAAGTTGGACGCCACTGCATGTTTTTGCGAGCAAATCATGCTTACAAAATAGGCAGCGGTGGGGGAGCGGAAGAAAATTCTCCCTCTCAAGTTCTGCAGCTCAGGCGCCGCAGACTTTTTTCGCCCATGACTTCAGACCTCCATGACAGGTGTATGAAGACGGTAGATGGGCTCCTCGCTTAGGCCCTAGACGGTTTCGTGGCGTGATAACTATACGTTCACCCTTTACCCCTTCAAAGAAGTGGGATAACAACCGAACACACCGAAGACGAGGCCGCAGTAGTCTGTCAGGTGCCCTGGGGCTACCCTTAGAGGGTTCATGCAGGACTCCGGGTTATAGGCAAATGGAAGGGTACCGTGTGGTTTCAGTCGGTTGAATTTTGGTGTAGCACCCATGAGGACTTCCACATATAAAGTGGAAGTTACCCGATTTGCATCTCAAATCTGAAAACGACCATCAATGAATTTTGAGAGGTGCTGAGACCGGTTAACGAAGAACGAGGTTCTACTTTCAAATATTGAACAAACCACTCTAAAAGAAATCTTATGAGACGGAGTGATGTAAATAGATGAGAGTGATCGAAAACATATATCTTCGACCAAAGAGCATCAATAAGTTTAATATTAGGTTAGATAGGGGGGCTCTACCAAGAATTTTAAGGCTCAGGACGGCTTTACCTGAAAGTAGTGTACCTACTGAATGACAGTCAAGGTCATGGCTAAAATAAAAATTTTAATCAAAACCCGGTACCTACTTATCTGGCTAGCTCCGTGTGGAGCAATAAAGTTAAACACTTTCTAGATTACCTACTATAGGATAATAAGTACCTATAAATATACTCATGATATCTATTAGTATGTCCGTAACAATCGATGAGTCACAGACGCCACGCGAACGAAGCCGCGGGCAAAAGCTAGTTTTAAATATAAGTAAATGGGATAATTCACGTTTATCGACCCGGTATACAGAACGACCAGTTTCAGCTTTGTTAAAAAAAAATTGGATTATTCGCGAGATGGCACAGTTCGATTTAATTATTTTTTTGTTCGTCAATTCGAACACAGGCGCAAAGTACAATCAAATACAAAATGTATCTTGTACAAATCTACTTCAATATACTATTAGTATAAATAAATAAATACAAAACAGTGTGTTGTTGGTCTAGTATGTTACATAAATGTATTATTTCATGTAAAAAAAAGTCAAATTCCGCATAATTTTTATTTACAACATTGGCAAAAAGTAAAATTTGAATTTTATCTACTTCATACATTTCGACGAGAAATGGATAAAAAGACCCTTAGACGAAGTACCAATAGACATAGACATGCAGTCCGTCTCGTTCTCACAAGAAAGAAAAGCTAATACAAACAATACTGAGGAAAGAAGAGGATAGAGTATTATTGTTGCCGTCTCAGGCTGCGTGCAGGTTTTTGTTGCTGGCCACCAACAAGTATTGGTAAAACAATTTTGACGTTTCGAAATTTGGGCTCTAATAAATATTGTACTTTTACAATTTTAAATAGTAAACATTGTGTATCGTGTGTAACAATTAAACAGTAATAAATACAATATGGTATATTGTAGTGTGATCTAGTGTAAAAATAATAGTTTGCTTAAGAATCAGAAAAAGAAATTCTAGTCTTTTCATGGGTAAGTAACACTGATAGCTATGCTACTCGTAACAGGCATCTTTGTACTATATTATACTTTTGTTCGGGGTTTTAAACGTGAATAACGTATATCATAGTGATAAAATTGTTTAATTAAAATAATTATTGCTTTATAACTTCTTTTCGATATTGCTAGTATCGCCTACCAAATCTCCCCATTTCTTTTCCTAATGTGTTATAATGTTACTGTTAATTTAGCAATAAACTGAAAAACCCATACTTTTATAAAAGTTGAAGAGTTTGTGCGTTTGTTTGGTTGAACGCGATAATTTGTGCGGGGTTTTAAACGCGAATAACGTATATCTTGGTGATAAATAATGTTTAATTAAAAAAATATTCCTTTACAATTTCTTTTCGATATTGCTAGTATCTCGTAACAAATCCCCCCAATTTTTTCGCAAGGAGGAGAAAGGATTAGAAACATGCATACAAAACTAATTTTGTTCAAGGGACAGTTGTTTCAGTAATTTATGTTCCTAATAATATTTGTCTTTAATAAATAATTTTTATTTTTATGTCTTTTTATTTTCAAGCTCCACACAAATAAATAAATATAAATAAGTACGAGTATAAATATTGTGGGACACTTTTCACACAGCGCCATTTAGCCCAAACTAAGCTATAAGCTTGTATTTTGGTCTTGACAACTGATATACATACTTATATATTTATAAATACATACATATTATACATAGGAAACACCCAAACTCCAAAACCAACATTTGTGGATCACACAAATATTTGTTCCGACCTACTATTTTCAATTAAACAAAATAATTTATCTTAGCAACCTGACTAAAAATGTTTACCGTAGTCTACATATATTCGATTTTTGCAAAACCAAAGATGATTATCAACTCACGTTGCCGACCACTGTCTGTAGTCACTGTAGGCCTTTAACTGGTAGAGCGAGAGCCCGTGAACCCCAGACCTTCGTTATTTTATAAAAGCTGAAAGTTTGTCAGCGCATGCTCCCAACACAGGTAAGAACGATGGGTCATTATGAAGTTTGAGCTATAGTGGTTTTGGCAGGTAAAGGATACTAAAGGCGTGTAAAATACCGATTTACTTTCGTTAAAGTATAAAGCTTGTGTTTTTGAGATGCGCGTATATTGTTTAGTATTTAGTATGCTTCTAGCAGCTAAAGTAATATTATATGCTATCTTTAAATATTATTAATTTAATATTCATTATTAAATTCTTAATAATTTCAGATAAAATTAATAAAAATTGCTGGATGGGGTACCACGGCCATGCCTGTAAAAAAAAGAGGGATGAAACACCGCACCTGTAGTGTTTTACTCCACGATGCTATCACCTCACTGGCGGACGAGGGCACCGTGACCTAATTTGCCGGCTAAGTTACATCCAAACCAACGATTTCGCAAACACTTCCTGTCTTTCGCTTCTACCAGTCAGGCCGGTAGCGCCATACTTAGGCAGGCCTTGCAGGGCCACCGCACCATGATGCTCTCTTGCAATAAGGTTAGCTGTAGAATTTGTACGATGATTTACAAGGCTGGCGTCAAGCTTTACACCAGCAAGTTGGACGCCACTGCATGTTTTTGCGAGCAAATCATGCTTACAAAATAGGCAGCGGTGGGGGAGCGGAAGAAAATTCTCCCTCTCAAGTTCTGCAGCTCAGGCGCCGCAGACTTTTTTCGCCCATGACTTCAGACCTCCATGACAGGTGTATGAAGACGGTAGATGGGCTCCTCGCTTAGGCCCTAGACGGTTTCGTGGCGTGATAACTATACGTTCACCCTTTACCCCTTCAAAGAAGTGGGATAACAACCGAACACACCGAAGACGAGGCCGCAGTAGTCTGTCAGGTGCCCTGGGGCTACCCTTAGAGGGTTCATGCAGGACTCCGGGTTATAGGCAAATGGAAGGGTACCGTGTGGTTTCAGTCGGTTGAATTTTGGTGTAGCACCCATGAGGACTTCCACATATAAAGTGGAAGTTACCCGATTTGCATCTCAAATCTGAAAACGACCATCAATGAATTTTGAGAGGTGCTGAGACCGGTTAACGAAGAACGAGGTTCTACTTTCAAATATTGAACAAACCACTCTAAAAGAAATCTTATGAGACGGAGTGATGTAAATAGATGAGAGTGATCGAAAACATATATCTTCGACCAAAGAGCATCAATAAGTTTAATATTAGGTTAGATAGGGGGGCTCTACCAAGAATTTTAAGGCTCAGGACGGCTTTACCTGAAAGTAGTGTACCTACTGAATGACAGTCAAGGTCATGGCTAAAATAAAAATTTTAATCAAAACCCGGTACCTACTTATCTGGCTAGCTCCGTGTGGAGCAATAAAGTTAAACACTTTCTAGATTACCTACTATAGGATAATAAGTACCTATAAATATACTCATGATATCTATTAGTATGTCCGTAACAATCGATGAGTCACAGACGCCACGCGAACGAAGCCGCGGGCAAAAGCTAGTTTTAAATATAAGTAAATGGGATAATTCACGTTTATCGACCCGGTATACAGAACGACCAGTTTCAGCTTTGTTAAAAAAAAATTGGATTATTCGCGAGATGGCACAGTTCGATTTAATTATTTTTTTGTTCGTCAATTCGAACACAGGCGCAAAGTACAATCAAATACAAAATGTATCTTGTACAAATCTACTTCAATATACTATTAGTATAAATAAATAAATACAAAACAGTGTGTTGTTGGTCTAGTATGTTACATAAATGTATTATTTCATGTAAAAAAAAGTCAAATTCCGCATAATTTTTATTTACAACATTGGCAAAAAGTAAAATTTGAATTTTATCTACTTCATACATTTCGACGAGAAATGGATAAAAAGACCCTTAGACGAAGTACCAATAGACATAGACATGCAGTCCGTCTCGTTCTCACAAGAAAGAAAAGCTAATACAAACAATACTGAGGAAAGAAGAGGATAGAGTATTATTGTTGCCGTCTCAGGCTGCGTGCAGGTTTTTGTTGCTGGCCACCAACAAGTTTTGGTAAAACAATTTTGACGTTTCGAAATTTGGGCTCTAATAAATATTGTACTTTTACAATTTTAAATAGTAAACATTGTGTATCGTGTGTAACAATTAAACAGTAATAAATACAATATGGTTTATTGTAGTGTGATCTAGTGTAAAAATAATAGTTTGCTTAAGAATCAGAAAAAGAAATTCTAGTCTTTTCATGGGTAAGTAACACTGATAGCTATGCTACTCGTAACAGGCATCTTTGTACTATATTATACTTTTGTTCGGGGTTTTAAACGTGAATAACGTATATCATAGTGATAAAATTGTTTAATTAAAATAATTATTGCTTTATAACTTCTTTTCGATATTGCTAGTATCGCGTACCAAATCTCCCCATTTCTTTTCCTAATGTGTTATAATGTTACTGTTAATTTAGCAATAAACTGAAAAACCCATACTTTTATAAAAGTTGAAGAGTTTGTGCGTTTGTTTGGTTGAACGCGATAATTTGTGCGGGGTTTTAAACGCGAATAACGTATATCTTGGTGATAAATAATGTTTAATTAAAAAAATATTCCTTTACAATTTCTTTTCGATATTGCTAGTATCTCGTAACAAATCCCCCCAATTTTTTCGCAAGGAGGAGAAAGGATTAGAAACATGCATACAAAACTAATTTTGTTCAAGGGACAGTTGTTTCAGTAATTTATGTTCCTAATAATATTTGTCTTTAATAAATAATTTTTATTTTTATGTCTTTTTATTTTCAAACTCCACACAAATAAATAAATATAAATAAGTACGAGTATAAATATTGTGGGACTCTTTCACACAGCGCCATTTAGCCCAAACTAAGCTATAAGCTTGTATTTTGGTCTTGACAACTGATATACATACTTATATATTTATAAATACATACATATTATACATAGGAAACACCCAAACTCCAAAACCAACATTTGTGGATCACACAAATATTTGTTCCGACCTACTATTTTCAATTAAACAAAATAATTTATCTTAGCAACCTGACTAAAAATGTTTACCGTAGTCTACATATATTCGATTTTTGCAAAACCAAAGATGATTATCAACTCACGTTGCCGACCACTGTCTGTAGTCACTGTAGGCCTTTAACTGGTAGAGCGAGAGCCCGTGAACCCCAGACCTTCGTTATTTTATAAAAGCTGAAAGTTTGTCAGCGCATGCTCCCAACACAGGTAAGAACGATGGGTCATTATGAGTTTGAGCTATAGTGGTTTTGGCTGGTAAAGGATACTAAAGGCGTGTAAAATACCGATTTACTTTCGTTAAAGTATAAAGCTTGTGTTTTTGAGATGCGCGTATATTGTTTAGTATTTAGTATGCTTCTAGCAGCTAAAGTAATATTAAATGCTATCTTCAAATATTATTAATTTAATATTCATTATTAAATTCTTAATAATTTCAGATAAAATTAATAAAAATTGCAGGATTCTTTTCGATATTGCTAGTATCTCGTAACAAATCCCCCCAATTTTTTCGCAAGGAGGAGAAAGGATTAGAAACATGCATACAAAACTAATTTTGTTCAAGGGACAGTTGTTTCAGTAATTTATGTTTCTAATAATATTTGTCTTTAATAAATAATTTTTATTTTCAAGTCTTTTTATTTTCAAACTCCACACAAATAAATAAATATAAATAAGTACGAGTATAAATATTGTGGGACACTTTTCACACAGCGCCATTTAGCCCAAACTAAGCTATAAGCTTGTATTTTGGTCTTGACAACTGATATACATACTTATATATTTATAAATACATACATATTATACATAGGAAACACCCAAACTCCAAAACCAACATTTGTGGATCACACAAATATTTGTTCCGACCTACTATTTTCAATTAAACAAAATAATTTATCTTAGCAACCTGACTAAAAATGTTTACCGTAGTCTACATATATTCGATTTTTGCAAAACCAAAGATGATTATCAACTCACGTTGCCGACCACTGTCTGTAGTCACTGTAGGCCTTTAACTGGTAGAGCGAGAGCCCGTGAACCCCAGACCTTCGTTATTTTATAAAAGCTGAAAGTTTGTCAGCGCATGCTCCCAACACAGGTAAGAACGATGGGTCATTATGAAGTTTGAGCTATAGTGGTTTTGGCTGGTAAAGGATACTAAAGGCGTGTAAAATACCGATTTACTTTCGTTAAAGTATAAAGCATGTGTTTTTGAGATGCGCGTATATTGTTTAGTATTTAGTATGCTTCTAGCAGCTAAAGTAATATTATATGCTATCTTCAAATATTATTAATTTAATATTCATTATTAAATTCTTAATAATTTCAGATAAAATTAATAAAAATTGCAGGATTCTTTTCGATATTGCTAGTATCTCGTAACAAATCCCCCCAATTTTTTCGCAAGGAGGAGAAAGGATTAGAAACATGCATACAAAACTAATTTTGTTCAAGGGACAGTTGTTTCAGTAATTTATGTTCCTAATAATATTTGTCTTTAATAAATAATTTTTATTTTCATGTCTTTTTATTTTCAAACTCCACACAAATAAATAAATATAAATAAGTACGAGTATAAATATTGTGGGACACTTTTCACACAGCGCCATTTAGCCCAAACTAAGCTATAAGCTTGTATTTTGGTCTTGACAACTGATATACATACTTATATATTTATAAATACATACATATTATACATAGGAAACACCCAAACTCCAAAACCAACATTTGTGGATCACACAAATATTTGTTCCGACCTGGGAATCGAACGCGGGACCTCATGCGCGGTAGTCAAATGAAAGTTTCCTTTTCCTTGTAGTGTGCTTTCTGAGCGTTATTAGGTTATAATAGGTATTGTGTGCTATAGATAACATTCGGCTCTGACCTAACTAAAAAGTGGAGATTTAATACTACGAAGTTTTAACCTATACACTGGTAAGACACTGATTTGCAAATATATAACAAAAAATTTCATCTGATTTACTCCTTTTTATTCCCACCGTCTTTGACGGCACGGACACCCCATGATTTATTTTACTTATTTTTAGGGAATAATTATGCACATGGCAACACATGAAAAAAGTATTGTTGTCTCATAGCCGGCCACGCTGTGGCTATGTCTATTGGTACTTCGTCTAAGAAAAGACCTGACTCAGTCCATTAGCTAATGTCATATATGTCAAAATTGTCAAAGCGTAAATGTTAATAGATGGTACGTCATGTTAATTAGGGACACGGTATTAATTGGAAAGTATCGATACTTATGAGTGGCATCGGAAAAAAATATTGTACTCATTAAAGTGTCGATTCTTCAAAGTTTCAATTACTTTTTTTAGGGCTTTATGAGTATATGTGGCGCCGTGAATATCAGTCAGTAAGAAACGTCAGTGTAGCTATAGTAGAACAAAATTGGAAAAAACATTAAAATATCGATATTTCCAAAGTACCTAGTACTATTCTTAGGGCCTTATGCGTATATGTTAGTCATTACGTATCGTGAGTTTGGAAAAACAGAACTTAAAAAAAACTTAAAGTATCGATACTTCAATGTATCCATTAGTTTCCTTAAGACCTTATGCGTATATGCCAGGACGTCACTATCGGTCAGTAAGTAAAGACAGATTAGCTTCAGTAGAACAAAACTGGAACTAACATTAAAGTATCGATACTTCCCAAGTATCGATACTTCCCAAGTATCGATACTTCCCAAGTATCGATACTTCCCAAGTATCGATACTTCCCAAGTATCGAGTACTATTCTTAAGGCCATTACATCAGACATAAAGTATAGGTCGCGCGCCGAATGATGAGCTCTGTAAGAAAGTGGAAGGGGAATGCACAGAACTCATAAATTAGGTCTAATTGGCGGGGTGACAGGGGGTGAAGGGCGGGAGAGTAGGAGCGTGGACGCAGGAGTGGTCGAAATCCTACACGCACACTAGGGCACAGCCGCACACTACACCGTGATATGTCGGCACGTGTTGTCACTAGTCTCGGTACTGTCACGCACATAAATATTCTACTCTTTTTGGCAAATCTTTTAATAGCGTATTGAGGTTTTGATGCCCCGAGAAAATTGTCTGTCCAATCTGGACGAGAAAGAAAAATGGTTTATTATGTAATTTGTTTGATCAAATATTTATACCAATTATAATTATTATTATTGGCGAAACATAACGCAGTGCCAACGTTGCTTTATGGGTATGTCAGCAAATGCATAAAGTAAATTGAATGCTGTGGATCGATCACTTCGAAAATTTGCGGCGTAACTTTGGCCGACCGAATACGTAACGAAGTGATACGCAATATGGCAGGTTTGAATTAAAGTGTCAGCGTTAAGCTGGAAAAGGGTATGCTCCGGGAGTTTGGACACGTCCAACGAAGGAGTGGGGAACGATTGACGAAGTATATATATTGTGCGAAAGTAGAGGGTAGAAGGAATCAGGGTAGGCCGAGACTTGCATATGAAGGTCACGTGAGCAGATTGCTCAAAAACGGAAAAGTCAAAGTACTCGGATACCTAGCCGTGCGTGTATGAAGCGGTTGATGAATCTTATGGAAGCGAAATAAGTATGCCTGGATCGCGAAGCCTGGCAATCTGTCCTCTCTGTCTACCCCGTAAGGGATACAGCGTGAAGATAGTTATTTTAGTTATAAATTTTCGATAATTTCATAATTTAATACAAAATAAAATTAAAATCACGTCTATCATTCAACGTTGTAAGCAGAGACTTCTTCCACTTCTTTTACTTTAATAAGTATTGTCAGTGTCACACACATTATATACCTATTTCTACATTAAAATATTACAATAAAAATATTTTTTTTTAAATACGATCACTAAAAAATTAATGAAACCTATCATGGTTTAATATTTTCACGCAAAACACTTTGAACTCACTTGTTGTTAATAATATATACCTACTTACATACCCACCTACCTACGTTATAAAATAATAATGTTTAATGGTTCATAGCAGAGTCGTATTAAACTTGATTCTTTGTGTAATAATATTGTGCGCGATTATACATGCGCAAACTATCCCCACTAATTTTTGTCAGAGCTCATCATTCGCCGCGCGACCCGTAACGTGAGTTTAGCTAGGACAGGTCTGCTACGAGTATATGTATATGCATCTATGCACACACTATAGCTTCGCCTCGTAACGGTGTCGCGTGTCCAGATATTGTATCTCATCTATCCTAATATCATAAAGCTGAAGAGTTTGTTTGTTTTGTTGAACGCGCTAATCTCAGGAATTTCTGGTCAGATTTAAAAAAAAATAGTGATATATAGCCCAGTAATCGAGGAAGGCTATAGGCTATTATCATCACGCTACTATCCTGGAGAGCGGAGCAGTAGCCATAAATATCGACAAGTCGGGCAATTTTTTATGCAATATTGTAGAATTTATAAGCGACAGGATTAAATAGGTGAAACGAGTGTTCGAAGTATGTCACGGGCGAAGCCAAATCACAATCAAATAAATCAGTCACGCGAAAAGACGCTTTCACTTTAATACTTTATTAAGACAGCCTTTTTCAGAGGTATACTCGACTGCTTCGAGAGAAGACAGCAATCGGCGATCGGTCTATAACTAACTATCTTCACGCTGTATCCCTGACGGGGTAGTCAGATAAGACAGATCGCCAGGCTTCGCGATCCATGCATACTTCTTTCGCTTCTTTAAGATTCATCAATCGCTTCATACACGCACGTCTGGGTATCCGAGTACTTTTGACTATTCCGTTTTTGAGCAATCTGCTCTAAAACGGAAGCTAACTGATCGATAAACTTTAGAATATCCCGTTTATTTAGATATAAAACTAGCTGAACCCGTGGCTTCACCCGTGGCTTACTTCGAACCCTGTAACATGTAATAAATCCCGTCATTTATTAATTTTACAACTGCATGAACCTACTGCATGAATTTTTGCCCGAATTATTAACATTTATGATCACAGCTCAGCTTTTCGGGATAGTAGCTTGATGATATATTGTCTACGGCCTTTTCAGATAAATCGTCAGATGGTGTAAGAAAACTCTGCAAAGGTTCAACTGAGGAGAGTCAAATCACATCTACGACATCATCAGTGGTGACGAATCTTGGATCTATGTCCACGATCCTGATTCCAAACAACAATCTACAATCTGGGTCTTACCAGACGAGCCAAATTCGACTAAAGTTTTTCGTTCTCGAAGCACTTCAAAGAAGATGGTGGCCATGTTCGTTGGAAAACCCGGTCATGCCTGGTCATGTTGCGACTATTGCACTTAAAGATCGTAGAACGGTTAACACAGAGTGGCACACCACAGTTTGTTTACCACAAGTCATCGCCGAACTGCGAAAATCTAAATCAAAGCGACGCATCATCCTGCACCACGACAACGCAAACTCACACAGCGCTGTTCAGACAATTGAGTATTTGAAGCAGGAAAAAGTAGTAGTGGAGGATGGAGTGCAGGGTAGCTGCGTGGAATGTTAGGGAAGGAATGGCAGATAAGATGAATGAGTTGATAGATGTTATGAATGAGAGAAATTTAGATGTATTGTGCTTGACAGAGACCAAGCGCAGGGGCAGCGAAGTCTTGGAGCTCCCAGATGGGGTGCTCGCGCTTTGGTCTGGAGAGAGAGCATGGCAGTCGGGGTGTTGGAATTTTGTTGTCCTCGCGATTGGCCTCCGGTATGTATGAGTACAAACTGGTAGGTCCTAGAATCCTCTGGATCCGTCTAAAACTTGGTTTGACGAAGATTTTCCTGGTAGCTGCTTTCGCGCCAGTATCCTCGTAGAACGCGAGTGAGCTAGAGGACTTCTGGGAGAGTATGAGAGAAGCTCTAAATGTGATAGAAAGAAATGAAAGACTTATAGTATGTGGAGACTTGAATGGATGGGTGGGTACCGCTCGCGATGGTTTTGAGTCGGTACTCGGGAAGTATGGGGATAAAAGGGTGAACGACGCTGGCAAGCTTATACTGGCATTTTGTAAGGAAAAGGTTTTGTTTGTGGCGAACACAATGTTCAACCACAAACAAATTCATATGTATACGAGGAGATGTAAGTCAAAGAGAAGCATGATAGATCTAATCCTAATGGATAGTCGGCTCCGTAAACAGGTGATGGACACAAGGGTTTTTCGAGGCGCTGAGCTGGAATCAGACCACTACCTAGTCATAACTAGGATTAGGGGTCTGTTCGCGGGTTGGCGTCATCGTACCGACTGTCCTGAACCTGAGCCGACTTACAGCATCAAAAGCTGGAAGCTGCAGGATGCATCCATTAGGGATAAATATAAAGAAAGGGTAGCCGAAAAGCTTGGCGAACTCAATGTTAGTAGTAAGAATGTGGAAAGTGTATGGCAGAACCTTAGGGATAGTATGGTAAATGCCGCTGTGGAAGTGTGTAGAGAAACTAAAAGAGGCAGTAGTAATAAGCGTGATGCATGGTAGAATGAGGAAGTGAAAGAAGCAGTTCGAATGAAAATGAAAGCATGGTTAGACTACTTAGCCTCGCGGAATGATTTTAATATGAAAGAGAGATACAAGCTGCAAAGAGTTAACATGAAGGCACTGATAGAAGAAGCTCGTGAAAAGTACAGAATGAAAGCGGATGAAAGGTTGTCGTCCAATTTCCGGGATAATGCCAAGCTCTTTTGGAAAGAGGTAGGCAAGACCCGGAGTTGTTCGGCAATCTGCAGTATGAATAAAGTGCTTAGTGTTAACAATGACGTCCTAACAGACCAATCTGACGTCCTGCAGAGATGGAGTGAATATTATGGAAAGATGTATGCAAGAAAAGACAGAGATGCCACATCGGAAAGTGGAGCTCACTTCGATGCTCCGGATCCAGATGTCATTGAAGTCATTAGTATGAAATAAATTGAACAAGTGATAAGAAGTATGAAATGTGGTAAGGCTGCGGGAAAAGACAGAGTTACTGCTGAGATGATCAAAAACGGTGGGTCACACGTCTGGGACACACTATGTCTGTTATGCAACTTGTGCTGGCGGACGGATGAGGTCCCAGATGACTGGCGAATAGCAGTTGTAGTACCTATTTACAAAGGGAAAGGCTCGCGCCTAAACTGCTCCAGCTACAGGGCGATCAGCTTGGTCAGCTTAGCTAGTAAGGTGTATGCAAAGGTTATAACGGCAAGAATGCAAGAAAAGTCTTATTAATACTAATAGTATTTATGGGAGGCTCAATGCGGATTCCGACGTAAAAGAGGTTGCATGGATCAAGTGTTTTCTCTCCGCATGGTCGTGGAAAAGTTTCTGGCTATTAGCTAGAAGGTTTTCTGCGCTTTTGTGGATCTGGAGAAAGCATTTGATAACATTGTGAGAGAAACTTTGTGGGATTTGCTGCCCGGATATGGTGTGGACGGCTCGCTACTGCGGACAATACAGTCGCTTTATAGGGACTGTAAGGCTTGCGTGCGAATAGGGGATGTGACACCTCTTTTTAATGTCCGTACAGGCGTCAAATAGGGTTGTGTCATGTCCGCCTGGCTGTTCATGTTGTATCTGGACAGTTGAAGAAGTTGAAAGATTGTGATATGGGTGTGAATTTGGGTGACTTTAAAGTAAACTGTCTGCTCTACGCTGATGATGCAGTGCTCATGGCCTCATCAGAAGCCGACCTTCAGGCATTAGTCACTAATATGAAAGAGGAGTGTGAAAGTAAGGGTCTTCGCTTGAATGCAAGTAAAACTAAGGTTCTAGTATTTGAAAGAGATGACGTAAGAACCAAATGCGACATTAGTAGCTGCCGGAAACAGAGTTAACGGTGCTTTGTCCCTAATTAGTAAAGCGACAAAGCATCGTAAAAGAAGCACGACTGACGATTCATAACGCAGTGCTAGTGCCAACTTTGCTTTACGGTAGCGAAACCTAGGTATGTCAGCAGATGCATGAAAGTAAATTCAATGCTGTGGAGATGCGATCACTTCGAAAATTGTGCGGCGTTACTTTGGCCGACCGAATACGTAATGAAGTGATACGCAATATGGCAGGTTTGAACGAAAGTGTAAGCGTTAAGCTGGAAAAGGGCGTGCTCCGTTGGGTTGGACACGTCCAACGAATGAGTGAGGAACGATTGACGAAGAATATATATTGTGCGATAGTAGAGGGTAGAAGAAGTCAGGGTAGACCGAGACTTACATATGAAGACCACGTGAGCGGATTGCTCAAGAACGGAAGAGTCAAAAGTACTCGGATACCCAAACGTGCGTGTATGAAGCGATTGATGAATCTTGAAGAAACGAAAGAAGTATGCATGGATCGCGAAGCCTTGCGACCTGTCCTCTCTTACTACCCCGTCAGGGATACAGCGTGGTAGACATTCTTAACCAACGTGGTAGACATTATTCCATACAGTCCGGACCTAAGCCCTAACGATTTTATTACATATCCTGAAATCAGGAAAAGCCTTCGTGGTCATAGTTTCCAGTACGGTGTATAAGCAGTCGACGCTGTCAAGTCAGCTATTTTGAACACCCCTCACTTTAGAATGGAATAAATTTTATAATAACTGATTTGAGCAAATGGAAAAGTGTATTAAGCTACTTTGTGAATACTTTGATAAACAAAAAAAGTACTATAAAGATTTTAGTTTTCAAAACTAAAATCAAATTGTGTTAAAAACAAAAATACCTCTGAGTACGTGGCGGCCAGAGTGGTTTGCGCCAGCCTTACTACTATCACCCTTGGGGTTGACGCCGCCCAGTAAATGCAAATTAGATATGCAATTTTTGTCCAAAAACTTCATTTTTTCTAGTGATGAAAACTATTTGTGTGTATATACGCTAAAACGTTCTTGTGTTTGTGTGTTTGCACAAAGCAAGGAATGTATTTCAAACGCGGCCCTCTACTAGAAGCGAAAGGAATAGTAATACCGCATGAAAATTTACAGCAGGTAGTAGGCGAAAATCGCATACGCGGCCAGTCAGTCGAAATTTACGCATTGTGGAGTAAACTTGCTCAAAAAAAGAGACGTAATAATGCCACAATGTGCTGTGGTATAATGTTATAATTATGGTAAACAATATACGAAATTCTGATAAACATATATATATTAAGTCCGAGACTACCAGGACTTTAATTGGTCGTGCTAATTAGTGTCTAGCACATAAGACCTTTTAGCCTTTTTGTTACCACCTCACTAAAAAGGCAACGGGTTCAAAATTTATTCCAAATTTAACATCTAAAATAGACACATTTTATTTTATTAAATTTATTCGGCCCTTTAGACCCACCCCAGTTCCGTGCTTCGGAAGGCACGTTAAGCCGTTGGTCCCGGTTGCCAATAAAACGGCAGTCGTTAAGCCAAGTTGAAGGCCATATGGACGGCTTAAAAAATTTCAACAGCAGGTCGTCGCAGCCTGCGCCTGTCCATTTCAACACGGCAATGGGCTCACCACCTGTTACGTGGGACAAAAATGCATACGGTGAAATGTGGGCGTTTAATATGCCTCTGCCTACCCCTTCGGGGATAAAGGCGTGACAATATGTATGTATGTATGTGTATATCTATATCACGGGTAAGTAAAAATAACAGCATTCGTAGCTAGGAGGGCGTGTGAATTGTTCTGTGATGTGATGTAATAAATATGTACCTACCCCATGAACACCAACCAGTGTTACTATGTCAAAAACCGCGGCGATTATCACAAATACCATTACAACTATCATTATCTTGCATAACGTTTTTAGTACGTCAACCCTCATTTCATCCTTCTTGTCATTTACAGGTTTTGTGCTCTTGTTTTTTGATTCCGAATAAATGACTCCAGTACCTACCAACGTCCCCAGATGCCCGACCTGTAAGAAAATAACATTTATTTAAGTTCCATTGTAATGTAAAATTGTATATAAGAAGCGCTCGTGGCCCCGCGGTCTCAATGTTCGGTAAAAGATCACTGAGGTACGCAACTTTCACTATGGCTGGTCGTCGGATGGGTGACCACTTTGTGGCATTTACATTTGCGAGCGTTTCCGTGCTTCGGAAGGCACGTTAAGCCGTTGGTCCCGGTTGCCAGTAAAAATGGCAGTCGTTAAGCCTGGTTGAACGCCATATAGGCGGCTTAAAAAATTTCAACAGCAGGTAGCCACAACCTGCGTCTGTCTATTTCAACACGGCAATGGGCTCACCACCTATTACGTGGGACAGGAATCGACACGGTGAAAAGTGGGCATATAATATGCCTCTGCCACCCCTTCGGGGATAAGGCGTGATGGATATTTATATTTATCCATTGTAATGCAGTATGGTCTAGTTTAGGTAAATTTTCATGTCAGTATATCTTAGAATATGAAAATATCATTTTTCATGTAGGTCACAGAGTTACACGTATGAACGACAAGGTTATTGCGCTGCCGTGTAATATCTACACTGCCGTTAACTACCAAATCCAAGGTTAATAATCGACCTATCAAAGGTAACAGAAAAACACCCACTGAATTGTATCCTAGAAATAGATGTAACAATTAGTTGGTAACAGCCTATTTTAAACTACAATCACTTAAGTACAAATAAATTATTATTATTATTACCTTTATTTATTATTTACACATAAAAATTGAATTTTTAAATACATTATACATATTAAAAATCTATTTAAATATGCCTCTGCCACCCCTTCGGGGATAAGGCGTGATGGATATTTATTTATTTATTTTATTTAAAAATATAAAAAATAGTATCCCACCGGCATCGGGCACAGGGACCAAGCTACCGGTGGTCATGGCTGCAGAGACAAGAACCGCCTTTTGCATCAAGCCCTTGACCCAACTGCCTAACGCGAGCCTCTTGAGATGTTTCTTACGAAGATACCCGGTCTTTTGGGAGACTTACATGGGGACATGGAGGTCCAACACGCAGAGGCCTTTTGAGAATTTTAATGTAATAGGGAATGGGACTCCCACTGCAGACAATCCACGTCCGCCTTATGTAGAAGAACGGTAATGGACCATCTCCAATGGGAGTTAAACTATTGCACAATATGCTAACTACTATTGGGCTATTAAGTTGGAGGTTAAATGAACTGAGTGATTAGAACTATGGATGAAGACGGCGTCTGCCATTTTAATATATTATAATCAAAATACTGGCAGACGGTGACTTGCCAACTCACTAGATGGGCCCCCTATACAATCACCGTAGGCATGATAAGCCTGTAAGGCGACAGAGGGCAACACCGGTGTGAGCGGCTTGGGGTGTCGAGCGGTGCGGCGCCGGTTTCACCTTCGCGGGCCAGGCCCGGAGCGGGCTTCCCCGTAGTTATGCCCTTGAAAATGACACTTCCACCGGCGAGCATATAGCTCTGGCTTCCTCCCTCTGACCGGCCAATTAAGGCAAGCCAGAGTTGAGATTTGCTGCACTCCCGGGAGTAGCACTCTCACTGCTCTCCCATTAGGCCATTAAATCCTAACCGGTGCAGAAGAGCAACAAAACTCTGAGGAATCGGGACCGATGTGTAGCCACACACATTCAGCTCGCCACAAGCTGCCCTGCGGATGTGAGCTTTTTAATAACTTTCTGATACATTTTTCTGTTGAAATTAGAAAGTGGATGACTCAAAAAGCGAATCTACTATGCCCTCATAGGGTTGCGTTAATCCTATAAAAGATAACGACTGTCCTCGAGGGTTATTATTATTATTCTCTTTATTACTTTACAGACATACAAATTACATTTTTAAATATATCTAAAAAAAACACATTTAAAAATATAAAAAGTAGTAGCCCACCGGTATCGGGTGCAGGGACCAAGCTACCGGTGGTTAGGGCTCCAGAGATAGGAACCTCCTGACAATGCGTGCCGTGTCGAGGAGAACTGCCTTCTTTCCCGATCCAACTGCCTAACGCCAGCCTCATAAGATGTTGGTCGAGGCTCTTGGCAATCAACCCATGTGCTGATATGACTATCGGGACAATGATTGCCGAATCCACATCCCACATGTCAACAATCTCGTGAGCCAAGTCCAAATATTTCAATTGTTTTTCTTTTTCTGCTTTCACGAGATTTTCGTCATGTGGGATGGTAATATCAATAATCATTGCGCGACGCTCTAATCGATCCATCACCACTATATCAGGCTTATTGGCAACAATAGTCCTGTCAGTAATGATGGATCGATCCCAGTACAGTGTGATACGACCATTTTCAAGAACTGGGTCGGGTACATACCTGTAATAGGGCACCTCCAAATCCACAAGTTTATACTTAAGAGCTAGTTGCTGATGGACAATCCTGGCTACTTGATTGTGTCTATGCAAATACTCCCCGTTAGCAAGACGCGAACAACCAGAAATAATATGTCTTAAAGATTCACCCGGACGATGACATGCCCGACAAATGTCAATCGTACCATCCTTCAGAATATACTTTCGGTAGTTATTCGTCATTACTACTTCGTCTGTAATTGCAAAGACAAAACCTTCAGTTTCCCCAAAGAGGTCCCCAAACCGTAGCCAGGAAACAGATGCAGTTAAATCTACATCGGGTCCATATAGGGCCCGGAAAAATCGTCCATGCAGCTCCTTACTCTTCCATATCTGATTGCGATCATCAGTAGTGAGTATCACAGGTTTGCGCCAGTTCTGTTTAGCCAGACTAAGCGGGGTAAGTCCATTATCTACTGCAACCACACACCGATGCATATTCATATTAGCTGACAGAAAATAGTCTCTAAGGTTGCATATCTCGCGGTTGAGGAGAGTCTTAACATTTAAGAAGCCTCGACCCCCAATCTTCCGCGGGATATACAACCTCATAACAGACGAACGTGGATGGTGCATTCGGTATGTAGTAAGCAGAGTACGAACCTTTCTGTCGAGGGTGTCCAACTCAGTTTGAGTCCATCTGAGTATGCCAAAGGAATAGGTTAACAATGGTATGACCCAATCATTATAGGCGCGAACCTTGTTCCCACCTGATAAAAGACTTTTCAGTACTTTCTTCAGGCGGCCCAAGAAACGCTCCACCACTGATTGTTTCATACCCCTGTCATCAATTCCTAATGCCTGTAACATACCCAAATATTTGTAGGTTTCATTTGCAGAAAGGGATCTAAGTTTAGTGGAATCTGAAAGTTCCAATCCATCAGATTTCACAATCTTCCCTCTTTTAACATGCATGGTTGCACATTTATCTACACCAAACTCCATCTTGATAGAATTACTAAAGTTTTCAGTTACATTTAGTAAGACTGTCAATTGGATATCGTTGGAGGCAAAGAGCTTCAAATCATCCATGTAAAAGAGGTGGGATATAACTGGACCACCTCCCTGCAAATTATAGCCTAGCCTTAAACCCTCTAATATTGTACTCAGAGGGTTTAGTGCTAGACAGAACCACAAAGGACTCAAACTATCACCCTGGAAAATACCCCGCTTTATATTTATAGAATCATCGTCACCCAGAATTTCTCGACATCCCGGATAACGAAGGACCGTACACCATTGTCCCATACGTCTTCAAGAAGGTGCATAGAGTAGCATCAATCTTATACAACTCTAGCACCCTAATGAGCCATGAATGTGGCACGGAGTCATAAGCCTTCTTATAGTCTATCCAAGATGTCGCTAAATCCCTTCGTTTACGACGAACCTGTTGGCTAATAGTCGTATCAATAATAAGAAGTTCTTTAGTACCACGAGCCCCAGTCCTACATCCATTCTGAGAGTCTGACAGGATGGAATTTTCTGTTATATGAGAGTTTATTTTTACTCTCAGAATAGATGTAAGAAGTTTATATAACGTGGGAAGACACGTTATAGGTCTATAATTTTTGGGGTCCATGGTACTACCAGACTTATGTAGCAGGTGGGTTATCCCAGTGGTCATAAAACTTGGAATTAGATTCCAAGGATGATTGAAATTGAGATGCCAAACGACTATGTGAACTCCGAAGCCACTTTAGCCAAAATTTGTGCAGTCCGTCTGGTCCTGCAGATTTCCAATTAGGAAGTTGACGGACTGCATTAGCAACATCATCAGATGTAATTATTGGTGGCTCCATTGGATTAATAGAGTCACACATTCGCTTGACATCTCGCATCCATTCACCTTTTGTATGGGTGACAGGCACTGACCAAATACTACGCCAAAATGAGTTCGTAGTTACAGTATCTGGTAAATGCATGTCACCCACAGTATCAGGTTGATCCCAATTTCTATACACCCACCGCTCATCTCTCTGAAATGTGCGATTTAGGATATATCTACCTGTCCTAGTTTTATAGCGTCTAATTCGGTTTGCCCATGCATAAACTTTCTGTTTTAGGAAGTCAATGCGTTCTGTAACTTGGGTTGCATAATCACAATTGCGTACTCCAGTTCCAGCAAAAGCCCGAGCTACAAAACGCATCACTTTCGGACGAGTATTGCCCGACCTAAAGCAGATAAGCTTGCCAATGAGTACCCTGGTCTCAGCAATCCGCCGCTCAATCCTGCACTGCCACAATGGTACAGCACAAACTGGTCGAGTAGTGATCTTATGATCTGGGAATTTAACACCAGCTGCTCGACATGCTGCAACAGCTGCACAGTACAGAATTGAGTGCGTACTACTGAGATTTTCACTTTTATCTAAATAATTAGACAATAGCGAATCCAGGGCACACACCAGCGCCATATTGCGTTTATGCATCGGCAAACGCGGCAGACGCGGTCTTATTTTCAAATCAACATTTAGATAATCCTGCATCGCACACTTCAAAGCACTTCTTATTTGTTCATTGCACTGAGTACTTACGGTTAAAGTTACGCTATCCATTCCATCATCGGTACGTGTGAGAGGTAATGGTGTTGGTACCTGTAATTGTGTTATTTGTGATGTGGGAGAGATAATATTTCTCTGCCGCAAGTCAGAGCGTAGTCTCTCAAGTACGGTACTATCCAACATATGACAACGTTGAATAGCACGCACTTGATCCGATAGTCGTTGTGCCGAAACGTTGACACCTGGTTCAAGACCCTGAAACAGAAGAAGCATTCGATCGCGATACGCGGTCAAGTTGGTTCCCCCCTCTGTAGCCTCATAATATGCCCGCATGACGTTTTCATTCATGGAATGAGTCCATCGCATGCGGTGCACATCACCACTGGCAGCGGGAGCCCTATTCGAAGCCGATGGGCCTCGGGACCCCAAGCAAACTGGTGGCCGGCCTCTCCCACGCCGCCGCGCTGGTGTTGGTGACGACGGCGGAGAGAAATATTCGCCGCTGGAGCTCGAGCTCAACGCCTCAACAGCAGTCGGTGTGCTCACCGTGGGTTGCGAGGCGGAGCTATGCGGCGAATCCGGAGATGGTAAACGTGCATTTTGTTTCGCCCTGGATCTTGTTAGCATACCAGTTTTTTCATTTTTATTATCACAATATTGTTGAAATTATCTTGACGTCAAACGTCATGTCATCTATGAATTGAATTTTTTTCTATATATCATAGTAATTGTTTATAAATATCCATGAATAATTTGTATTTATTCCACTTAAATACATTATTCTTCTATTGTAAATTTGTTCTTGGACTTTATTGGTTATATTTTATTGTATTAATTAATTTTAAATGTATTATGATAAAAAGACAGTTGGTAGCTCAGAGTTGCCAGAGTATTAGTATTATTATTATTATTAAAAGTATTTCGGAGTTAAATGAAAAAAAGCGCGGCAGATATTTGAAAACAACGTAACTTCCGATTAAAAAAGCCTTAAATATACAAAAAGGTACCAAAGAATAGGTAATGTTACGTACTTTCAGATGCATTTTTGTCATTTACCTAATTTGTTAAATCGTTTTATTTGTTTTAGTTTATTTATTTAGCTATCACGCCTTATCCCCGAAGGGGTGGCAGAGGCATACATATTATATGCCCACATTTCACCATGTGTATTCCTGTCCCACGTAATAGATGGTGAGCCTATTGCCGTGTTAAAATAGACAGATGCAAGTTGTGGCTACCTGATGTTGAAATTTTTCAAGTCGCCCATAAGGCCTTCAATTTAACGACTTAACGACTGCCATGTTACTGGCAACCGGGACCAACGGCTTAACGTGCCTTCCGAAGCACGGAAACGCTCGCAAATGTAAATGCCACAAAGTGGTCACCCATCCCAGGAACAGCCATAGTGAAAGTTGCGTAACTCAGTGATCGTTTACAGAACACTGAGACCGCGGGGCCACGAGCGCTGTTTTAGTTTATTTTCTGTGATATTAATAAACTTATAGAAATACACTAAAAAGACGTCTCGTAAAACGCAACGGCATTTTAGTGATTCTATTTTAAAAAATAAATTAATAATTTTATAAAAAGAGTTTGTATAATTATTTACTAAAACGTCGTTATAATTCATAACGTCACTTTTGTTCACATTAAAGATTTCTCGAACGGAGTAGCAAATTGTTAAACATTAGTTAGGATAATGGCGTTTAGCTGCTTCCAAGTTTATTAACTGATAAATATACTTTCTTCTAAGGCAATAACTTTCTATTTTCACATGCTTTAATGCCGCTAATCTAAAAAATATATTTAACGGCATTGTAGCGCAGCTATAGCAAAGAGAATATTGATAAAATTTAACATTATGAAGTTAAGGTATAAAAATAAAATGCATTCTTTTAGAAAACTAACGCGTCTGGGATACAGCATGAAAATAGTAAATTAGTTAAATGGTAATAAAGACACTTTCTTTTTAAACTTTTATTATTACGGTATTTTTATATACTCACAAGTGAAAGGTAAAGAAGTACTAATGTACCGATTTTTAGGTCTATGCAATAGCAACATTTTTCTAGTGGAAAAACCATCTTCTATCTGAAACAGAAATAGATAAATATCGTTGGGACAGCTCACACAACACCATCTGATTTCAAACTAAGCAGAGCTTGTACTATGAAAACCAGATAACTGATAAACATACTTATTTTTTTTTATAATTTTTAATAAAGAGGAAAAGACAGTTCGATTCGAGACGGGGATCAAAACATTGATCTTTGCCTAACCAGGGCATTTTCTAGCCACTGAACTACCCGAACCGTATCGAACCAAGTTGAAATTCACTGTATTTTAAACGTTATTTAAGAGTAGAGAGCCAGAGCGATCTATCAAGCTACTCAACAACTTGATACCAATGAACAGTGTTACAACAATTTTTAAACATTGATACGATAGACTCACTCAATCTATGGATAATTTTTATTAAAGCAATTATTAAACTAAATTTCTCACACATTTTCCATTATTACACATTATCCATACTTATATAGTTCTAAATACATACATATTATAGATAAATAACACCCAGAGACAGAATAAACCATCGTGCTCATCACACAACGTTTTATCCTGGGGTTGGAATCGAACCTACGACCTCTCGCGTAGCAGTCGGATATACTCCCACCGCGCCACAGGGGCAGTCATATGGACTTACTATCAATTTTTTTTTTATCTATACTAATATATAATATAAAGCTGAAGAGTTTGTTTCGTTGACGCTTTAATCTCAGTAACAACTGGTATGGATTATATTTTTTGTGTGTTGGATAACACATTTATCGAGAATAAATTTAATATTAGTAAAATAAAATTCCTCCTTGTTGAATATTTTTGTATTTAGAAATTTAATACAAATATATTTTTTTATTTAACTAAGTGGTTCCTGAGATTAGCGCGTTCTACCAAAGAAACAAACTATTACATCTTAGGGTCGTATTATAGAACCTTACTCAAGCCTCAAGTATTACTTAGAACTAGTTTCAAGCTGAGCTTTTATTATAGAACCTTACTCGATTCGTGAAACGTCAATCTAGAATCACCTGAGAGCTGTCACAGTGAAATGACGTTTGATTCATATTATAGAACAGTGCTCAAGTGTCATTTCAGTGATCCTTTATTTTTAAACCATATTCAGGTCAGATTCGCTACTTGATTCGAGATTTGCGAGCAGTTTTCGTAAGTTTAGTCGACACCACGCTCAAGCAGAGATTTTAGTTAACAAAAATAAAAGATGGCCTCCTTTATCTTTCTAAAATTGATATTTTTGAAGATAAATAGACTATTACTTACTTATCATTCACGTGTTTATCCCCAAAAGGGTGGCAGAGTCATATTTACGCCCCTATTTCAGTGCCAGCACATTCTACCAAACAGCAGACCCGTACCAATCAATAACAATTACTTTACAATGATATTAATTCAGTATTATATTAATACCGAAGACAGTGTGATCTTGTATTGTGTGGCAGTGTGGATCGTATTGCTTCATTCTTTTATTTCAACTACCACACTTTTAATAGAAATGTGATAATAAAATAATACCTATGATAATAATGAGATATGTGGATATTAAAAAATAATGTCATTATTATGGTTGTGTTGTAGAGTCAATGTCGCTTACGAGTAGTGTAGCTATGTACCATCAAACACATAACACAAGATAATACCTTAAATGATGGAACATTTGTTAAAGCAATACCAGCGTGGACATCCTTTTTATGCCACAGCGTCCTTTCAGGATAGTACTGTAGCTTATGCTGTACTGCACTATTGTGCCTATTATATTAATATCCCTATTGACTTCCAATACACTTTACCCCCTAAGAGAGTACTCCATATAATAAGAACATGATCATTCAATATGTAGGAGGAATATGAATAGATAAAGGAGAGGTTTGGATAAATTTTCAAAGCGATTTGTAGATGCTGACTTTCATATAATTTTTACTAAAGTGAAAAACATGACTTGGTTTAGGATGGGGTTTGACCCGTAACCTATGTCTAACCAGGGCAATGTTCTATGCCACTGAGGTATCATAACCATACCAAAATAAGTTGAAATTATTTACTATATTTTCATTGTCACTCGTTCAAGCCCCATCTTGAACAGAGTTATCTTTATCACTGTAATAACATTTATTTGAATGAGAGGTGTGTACACTACAACTTATAACAACCATCATCAATAGATAAAATATTTATTTTAATGATTTTTTATACTATATTAATTAAATATTCATATTAAACAATACAATTATATTTTATTTTATTTTAATTTTTTAAATAAAGAACCTAAAAATAATTAATCATTATTATTATTATTTCTTAAGATAATGATTTGATGACAGATTCTTTGGTACTTTCTTGTGGTGAATATTGTGCACGACAGGCTCGGCAAGTTTTTGGACGCTTGTGTCACAGTCGACTATCTCATTAATAACAAAAGGACAAGAGTTTCAACTTCTGTTCTCTGAGATACTATTATTTCCACAGTATCTGTTTCAGCTTACAATATCACTGTAACAAAAAAAAATCTTACTGGCTCGGTGGTGTAGGTGATAGTGTATGTGACTGCTACTCATGTGAAGGTCCCATATTGGAATAAATATTTGTGAGATCCCCAAATGTTTGTTTAGAAGTTTGGGTGTTTGCTCAATAACAATGTATATATTTAAAATAAATAAATAAATATCCATCACGCCTTATCCCCGAAGGGGTGGCAGAGGCATATTATATGCCCACTTTTCACCGTGTGGATTCCTGTCCCTTTTTTATTTAGATATACATAAGTATGTTTATCAGGTGAGTAGTTCCCATAACCCAAGCTTAAAGGGTTAGATGGCGCTGTGTGAAAAGTGTCCTACAATGTTTATTTATAAACTCATTACCTACATACAACTTTAATTCACGGTGTTAAAGCTTCTGTTCTACATGTGACTTTAAGCTCTATCTTTCTATCCTCTCAAGGTTGTTTATGACAGAGCCCCGAACCCTATGCAACCAATGTTACAAAGTGTACAAAACTCTATAATATTTTCAACAAATAATAGGTAATTACCCGGTATGTGTCAATAGTCTCTGGTATTTAAATTCAGTGCATATGTTACATTAGATATCTGGATCCATATCGGCATCAGGATAAAGACCTCTACAGACAGTGGCTATATGGTACTGCCTTTCACACGTAAGTTCATCACGCTGTCTTGCTCTGAAATTTTACCACAAAGCGGTTCAACGCTCTCTGGATGCCTAGAACAAAAATAGAATGAATCTTATTAAACAGTTATCATGAATTACTAGATGGTGTATATCTGCACAAATATATAAGACCATAAACCTCCAACACTTACTGTTTCGATAGTTTTTGTAGTAAATATACTTTTCTGAAATATTAGCCCAAGACGTTGTATGGCATCGTTTTTTATTTTGTATACCTAATATTCTTGAAAGATTTCAATATTTCTGGTAATAGATTCCTTTGGACGATAGTAAAATTCTTCTTTTTTCAGATATGTACAGAATTAGAAGAATTTTAATTAATCTACAATGTAAACATAACACTGGCACCATAATATCAAATGCCAGTCAAGCAAAGTTTATTAAACTCGCGATCCATTTAACGCAGAGAAAAGGTTCATTTTATGAGTCCGGGACTTCCTCTACAGCAGTTTTTTGTTTAGTATTTTGAAGTAAGGATACTTTAAAGCAATCACAGAGGTGATTAAATCATTTCAATGAAAAAAGTAAATAAAAAATAAGCTTTTGAAACATAAATATCAAAAAGTAAGCTGCGTGGAATGAAAACAAAATATGTAAGGAATAAAAATTTAATAGAAAACAGACTGTTTTTAGGCTTGCAACATTCCAATGCGTATTCTGGCGATTGGAGATTTGGATATTTACTCAAGGTTACTTTTCACTGATCTGAGTATGGGGATAGTTCTATAATAAACCACATGCTTATGTCTAGATTTAGCACTCAAGTGTCAATCTGCTAAATTCCGTTTATGTGTGACTTGAGTTAGTTTCTGTAATACGACCCTTAGTGTAGATATGGAGTAAGGCGTCGCAAGTAGTGAGCAACTGTTCTTTGTGCACAATTATACCCATAAATGGCAGCATCTCCCCTAAGGTTTGCTGGTAGAAAAATCAATATTGAGTTAAGCTCGCCTAGTCACATTGTATATCTATGTTTACTGTGTACAATAAAGAATAAGAATAAGAACTGCTCGATTTACTTTCGTGTGTATTACAATAATGGCTACACCCACATATTCCTTACTGAATAACCCACCCCTGACCATACCCGATGCAAAGGAACCTAATACACTCGCGACATTGCCTCGTTGGATAGCAATGGCTATTCTTTGTGCCAGATACGACCAGGCATGGGAATCATGAGTCTTATCCTTTAATCTACGACCAATCTCAGAAACAAAAGCCTTAGCCTTGCTCCCCAACAGCCCATCGTTTCCACAGCCACCAGTACGACTATATACCGGGACTCCATCACCGCGTAATTTTGCCACTTTTTGTGAGCTGCATCTTCCGCTGCGGCCGCTGGTAAGTGGACGGTACGACTCAGGTGACTGGCGGCAAAAGTGCTGACGCATGTTGCGTCCCATACCAGGTACTTGCCATTCTTCCAAGGCACGAGGGTCAAACCGTCCAGTCTTTTGCCGTCCGCGCGGTACAGGTTCGGTGGTTTGAGCACGCAGGGGACACCAGCCGACACCAGTAACCGAACACCAAAAAGATTTGATAAACTCCGAAAGGAAGATATCTGTCAGAGAACCAGGGTGATCGACATAGCTCGCTGGCAATGGGCTGGCCACATCTGTTGATGAACCGATGGCCGATGGAGCAAACAAGTTCTGGAGTGGAGTCGCAAAAATACGGTAGGACGACCCACTGCCAGGTGGACCGATGACCTGGAAAAGCGCAGGATGCGGAAAGCGCAGGACCATGTGTTGTGGCGTGGCCATAGGCTGATTTGATTAATTGATTGGTTACCCAGGAAAGCGGAGCAGTAATTATAAATGTCAACAAATCGGACCAATTTTCATGTAATATTGTTAAATTAATAAACTATCTTTAAGCTGTATCCCTGACGGGGTAGTCAGAGAAGACAGATCGCCATGCAAACTTCTTTTGCTTCCTGTAGATTCAATAATCGCTGCATACATGCACGTCTGGGTATCCGAGTATACTTTTGACATTTCCGTTTTTGAGCAATCTGCTCACGTCGTCTTCATATGTAAATCTCGGCCTACCCTGACTCCTTCTGCCCTTTACTTTCGCACAATAAACGACGGATTGAAGTATGTTACAGCCGAAGCCACGGGTTTGCTAAGTACATCTACAAATTAACAAGAAGTAAACAATTACCTCAAGAATGATGTACCTTTTAACCAAGATTAATAACAAATAATACTTTATACTCTGACAATAGAGTATTGTAACATTGTTATCTATTTTTAATAAGGCACTTTATAAAAAACTGATGAAGAAACTGAAAAGTAAGTATTAACACTTGTGACAGAGTGATAGAGTGAAAGATGTCAGTTGATCCTTTTCTTTTTAAAATTTTTGTCATTCTGATCCACATAGAAAAAAAGTCGGAAAAATCAGAGGAGTATAATAGGTATGTAAATTTGTAAGGATCTGCGCAGACTAGCATCTTTTAGTATCTGCAACCGGCAACAATCTATACTAATATTATAAAGCTGAAGTTTGTTTGTTTGTTTGTTTGGTTGAACGCGCTAATCTCAGGAACTACTTGTCGATTTGAAAAAATCTTTTTGTGTTAGATAGCCTATTTATCGAGGAAGGCTATTCCTCTATATAAATATATTATAAGGAGTAGTTTATTAGCTACTACACTGGGGAGCAGAGCAGTAGTTATAAATGTCGACAAATCAGGCAAATTATTATGCATCATTGTAGAATTTATAAGCGACGGGATTAAATAGGTGCGACGGAAGGTTGAAATATTCCACGGGCGAAGCTGTCCTCTAGTATAAAAATTTGCTCGCTCTCTGCCGCGAACTCTTCTAAATACCAGAAGTGGCGACAGGATCACATTTCAATTCGTGAAACACTATCCAAACAGTCGGCACTGGTAATTAAAAAAGTCTACAAATTGCTCACGCCAGAGTTTGAGCCGTATGAGATAGGAAACTTAAAGCACATTTCAAAAGACCTCTCGTAATTCTAAGGCTGGTTTTCTTTTACGTTTAATGATTTAGCATTGTCATACAACAAGGCAATGATGTAAAGAGCCCATCAAGATATTCGGAGCCAAAGTGACTTCACCTGCTTACAAACGGACAAGGCAACGACACAAGGGTACGGGGTACCCACAGACGTACGAGAGTACATACATACATACATACATATTGTCACGCCTTTACCCCCGAAGGGGTAGACAGAGGCATACTATATGCCTACATTTCCCTGTACGCATTTTTGTCCCACGTAACAGGTGGTGAGACCATTGCCGTGTTTAAATGGACAGGCGCAGGCTGTGGTGACCTGCTGATGAAATGTTTCATGCCGCCCATAAGGCCTGATTGAAGGCTTAACGACTGCCAATTTACTGGCAACCGGGACCAACGGCTTAACGAAGCACGGAAACGATCGCAAATGTAAATCCCACAAAGTGGTCACCCATTTAAGGACCACCTATAGCAAACAAGACTAAGCAGAACAAACATATTCCTTTGCTTTTGGAGCAATACTTCATCCTCTTCACTCTTGCCGTTTATTGTATAAAGCTATCTTTGTTATTCCTGTGTCTATCTAACTCAACTCTAACAACTACAACTTAAGCTACAAACTTGTAATGACAATCGCCGCTGTCAACTTTATATCAAATTTATGTGTCAAAGTGAAAATCCTATTATTATCATAAACGCGAAAGTTGGTAAGTATGGATGTTTGTTACTCTATCACGCGAAATATACTAAATGGATTTTATTAAAACTTTACAATAATATAGCTTACACATCAGAATATCACATAGGCTAAATTATCCTGGGCACAAGTTTCTGTAGGAAACGGGAACAAGAAAACTTCACAACCCGTGCGCGGGCGTCAACTAGTATTACATAAAATTACTGTAAAATGTCCCGGTTGCCAGTAAAATGGCAGTCGTTAAGCCTGGTTGAAGGCCTTATAGGCGGCTTAAAAAATTTCAACAGCAGGTAGCCACAGCCTGCGTCTGTCTATTTCAACACGGCAATGGGTTCACCACCTATTACGTGGGACAGGAATCCACACGGTGAAAAGTGGGCATATAATATGCCTCTGCCACCCCTACGGGGATAAGGCGTGATGGATATATAATATAATATAATACTGTAAAATGTTACAAAAGGAAACCAAAAAAATACAATAGATGTTGTGCATAGAGTAATGAAGTTTCATTCTCAAGAAATCAACAGAAATAACTAAGCTAAGCTACCTCTCTATGTGTGTGTAATAGGCTACGCTATTTTTCGCTAACTTTGGGTCTGCTTACTGTGTTATATATCTGTGGGGGTACCCTACAATATGGAAAATCAAAAGTCAAATTAAAATTCACCCCAGGCTCCTAAAACAGGTAGGGTTCGAAAGCAACTGGGAAAACACTTAAGACGAAGAAGGATATAACGTTGCAATGATGCCAGTGAAATGCCAGATAAAATAATATTCTTGTACATAGGTAATACATACAAATTGTCACGACTTTATCCCTGAAGGAGTAGGCAGAGGCATACTATTGTCTGACGTAACAGGTGGTGAGCCAATTGTCATGTTGAAAATTAACAGGCGCAGGCTGCGGAGACCCGCTGTCAAAATTTTTCGAGCCCCCCATACGGCCTTTAACTAGGCTTAAAGTCATCATCCAAGCGTATAGTTGCGTCTCGCGACGTCTGGGGTCCACTTTCCTATTTTTTATTCCTGCACCACCTTCTTGGGTTATCCCCTCTTACCGGAACCCAGCGGGGCTGACATAGCCAGACATTTGTTTCCGACGTAGCCCGGCGGTTGCCGCAAGACGTGACCATACCAACAAAAGTGACACTCTTGCAACTTGTCTGCAATGCCACGGACCTGAAGGCTGCCGCGGATGCGAGAGTTCCTCACGCGGTCCATCCGCGTGACTCCACACATTCACCGCAGCATCTTCATTTCCGTAACACGCAGCTCCTACTTGTGTCGCTCTAATATTGGCCCTTTCTAACTGAAATGTAAAAGGACAGCGTGACTTGAAATCGCAATCAATGTCACTGGAGGTGTGAAATACAGATCCCAGGTATTTAAACTGGTCCGTGCGCTCGACCAAAAAAAACCTTTAACTAGGCCTAAAGACAGTCATTTGACAGGCATCCGGAACCAACAGCTTAACGTGCCTTCCGAAGTACGGAAACGCTAGCAAACGTAAATTCCACAAAGTGGCAAATGTTGCATAACTCAGTGATCGTTTACAGCACACGAGCGCTTCATACATAGGTAATGACTGTTATATTTAAATGAATGAAATAAATAAACCCACCTGGGTTTTCCCAAACGTCTACAGTATGGGGTTTTTCCAAAGGGGTCTTAGAAGGTTTTACAGGGTCGGCAGCGCGAGTGCTGCACCTTTGGTGTTGCAAACGTCCGCCTATGGACGTTTGCAATACCAGAGGTGCCGTGACCACTTTTCATTAGGTATGCCGTATGCTTGTTTGCCACCTCAGTGGTATAAAATAAGTACAAAAAAAAAATCTAAACTTATTATAAAACTATATATTTCTTTACAAAACAAAACTTACAATACATAAAAATATATAGTTACAATGATTTATTTTCTAGAAAACATTTAAAAATAAATGCGTCTTGCTGTAATTACTACCAGAGCCATTATCTACGAGTCAGGCGTACTACCCCAGGGTTTTCAAGCGATTATGTAATTATTTACTAAACAGTATTGCTCACGTGTAAATTTTCGGGATAGCCCGACTAGTTTCGGACCTAAAGTATGTCCTTTTTCAAAAGGTGCATCACGTTTGGGGGCCGAGTCTGCTATTTCAATCGTGTCGAAATAGAATAGAAATCTTGGCCCAATAGAAAGCTACCAGTAGAATTTGACAATTTTCGTAAACTACTATTACAATCGCACTCCAATAGATTTCTATCGGTCGGCCGACAGAATTCTACTAACACGTACCGCGCCTGTGGCCGCTAATTAGTTGCATTTTTGAAAGTCTACAAACATTTTGACAGCTGAAAATAGCGATTCTAGTTCTATTCTTCGGCTTGTCAATAGTAGCGTCGGCCCCGTGAAGTCGTGAAACTAGTCGGGCTATCCCGAAAAGAGCAAGTCATCAACGTCACTCGCACACTCTCTACCAGAGACGCCTTACTGTATTTAGGTATCTCACTAGGTTACACCCCCCCCCCCTCCCCGCTTTGCACGTGACATACCTACTTCGCAACTATGCACCTATTTAATCCCGTCGCTTATAAATTCTACAATATTCCATAATAATTTGCCCGATTTATCGACATTTATGGCTACTGCTTTGCTCTCCAGGGTAGTAGCGTAATGATATATAGCCTATAAGCTTCTTCGATAAATAAGCTATCTAACACAAAAATATTTTTTTCAAATCCGACCAGTAGTTCCTAAGATTAGCGCGTTCAAACAAACAAACTCTTCAGCTTTATAATATTAGTATAGATACAAGCACGCGAGTCACGACTCAGGAGGCATCAACCTATTTTTATACGATAACACTTACTACAGACCTCTACAGGCGAATGGTAAGCAACTGACAGGACGCGTATGATATTTTCGTATACAGTTTGTTACTTTATTACTTTCGTCTCTCTCTGTGATACAAGAGCGAGAGGGTGCAAGCACCATACATTGCTTTGTAGTAAAACCGTTTAATTAGTAATAATGAAAAGCGTTCACTAATGTTTCTAAAAAAAATAAGAACTCGTATAATATGCCTCTGTGTAGGTATAATGTTGCGTAAGGGGTAGCCCTTCGAATATAAAGACGTGACAATATGTATGTATGTATTATATGAATCTATAAAGTAACTATGGAGTATGTACAGCAGTCTGTTGGTCTTCAGAAGTGTAAAAAACAGTAGGTTTCTTTAAAGGATCGTTCATCTTCAAATAATAACTTCTGATAACCAGTAGGTAATAGACATGAAACGCTGTAAACATAATTAGGTATTAGAACTAGAGACAGAGTCTTCTATTTCAATCGTGTGAAAATAGAATTGAAATCTTCGCCTCAACAGAAGGCCACCGGTAAAATCGTGTCAGTTTTTCGTAGTCTACTACTACAATCGTACTCCAATAGACTTCTCGGTCGGCCGATAGAATTCTACTAACACGTACCGCGCCAGTGGCCGCTAGTCAGTTGCATTTTTGATAGTCTACTAACATTTTAACAGCTAAAAACAGCGATTCTGGTTCTATTCTACGGCTTGTCAAAGTAGCATCGCCGCCCCTTTTAAACTTTTCCGCTCTCCTGGATTAAAGCATATAGCTTTCCTCGATAAATTGGCAATAAATATTTTTTACAATTCGAATCATCGGTTTTTAAGATTAGCGTGAAATAAACAAACTCTTCAGCATTATAATATCAGTATAGATGTTCCTGTTATACTTACATAGAAAGAAAAAAACCAGTAGTTTAAGTAAAGGCAATCCGATGACAAACAATACTAGTGTAAGCAGTACTGCTGTTACCAAAATAACCGTATTGTAAATAAGATACGCCCTTATGTACTTCATTTTGTACTGAAACAGAGATTGTAAACTTTTATTTCATCTTTTATATTTAAAAATAAGAACACTAAAAGTCAAGAACGTGTGAGCCGATTTTGATGATCTTTGCTTTATTGGATTTTATTCTACCCCAAATATTCAGAGTGGCCCATTTAAAACGTTCAGTATGGAAAACTCTGAAACTATAAGACATAGAAAGATCTGTTCTAAGGAACCTTTAAGCCATTCACCGATTTTGGAGACAATAAAAAATGCATTCATAGTTTTAAAATAAAACTTGTATCTGCCTATGTCGGAAATCGAACCCGGAATTATCGCAGAATAAAACTTGCATAATTTTAATTTGACTATCGATTGTGTAAATCTTAAGCAGTAAATGCTACTATGACGCATGATATCTAAAATGTTTCATAGTAACATAAAAGCTCATAAAAGGCATCGTTCTTCATGTTATTTAATTTCGTTTAGTAGGTGTTCGAAATGACCATCCTCTTTTCAGTGCAACATTCAAGTTCGTTTAGGTACGATTTTACTATTGGGTTTTGTATCTTCATATGGTGAATTCAAAGACCCCTTATACTCATAACTAGACTGTGCACTACTGCGAAATAATCGGTTCGCGTGAGATGGCTCTCCACAGTGGTGGTGACTCTTTCTAAATAAGTGACCAAAAATATATGATCAATAAAATTTATATTGACCCTACACTTTAAGCAAGATGGCGGGTCCAGGCGGATCTGGCATTTAGTATTACCAAACCCAAACATTAAATTACTACTGTTACTAAGTATTAATGAGTATTTTTTTTTAATACTATGAAGTTGTTATTAATAATTACAGGAACTGTAGAAATATTTAGATAAGTTCCAAAGTTTATGAATAATTAATTTAAATATATCATAAAAAAAGAAATATATAAAATTTTCTACCATTTCTACCAAATCCAATGGTTATTTGAGCTTGCAGCGCGTTAGACAAGGATACAGCACCTTTCGGAGCTCTCTCGCCAGGACCGTTTTTAGCTAGCTACCGCTTATAAGGAAATAGCTACCCTAAGAGTAAAAAAAAAAGTCATTTTAGCTCAACGAAATTTTCTGGTAATCAGTCTAGTTATAAGTGTAAGGTCTTTGGGTGAATTAGACTTAAAATTGAATCTATGGTATTCATTGTGACATACCTAGCTTGTTTCATACTCCTCGACCTTAACGTAGGTATAACCTCACAAGAAAAAAAAATTGTCGAGTGGGGTTGGGTTAAATCGCGAAAAGTCGCGCGCGGGCCATTTGATATATATACATATATATTTTAATTATATTATAATTATAGTTTTAAACATTATAATTACAAACAAATAAACAAAAAAAAAATTGTACCAATCCATTTTTGATTAGTTAATTCAAAAAGTCTAGCCATTTGACTATTGTAAGCCGGTGCGCCAACCTGTTGAATATGTGAAAGTATGTAACAAGTTATGACACCGACCATAGATACGGTTTTGATAGAATGTTGTCTTGAAAAAAATTGGTAGTAATTTCGAACACCTACATACTGAATTCATTTTAGATACTATTTTTCGTAGTAACATTTACTATTTTGTGATTTCTGAACCTAATAGTCGTCTACATATACATAAAAGTGGGTATCTGTAAATTCATTTAAGATTAAACCAGTCAGCTGTTAGCCACCGTCTTTCATTGTCCTATCATTGGCGACGAGGATGGGATAGACCTACACCATCGAAATTGAAATAAAATAAATATAAGTTTTAATTTTAAAACTTTCGAGTTCCATTCCCGACTCTTGTACAAATTTTATTTTAAATCTATGAATGCAGTTTAAATTTTCCAAAAAAAGAATTGGTAACATGTTTTTTTTAAAGGGAACTTAAGTCTTTGAGTCGGGGGCTACTTTTAATTTAATTTAATACTATATTTATCTAAAGATCTGTATCTGACTCTTACCTCATTTATTCCGACGAGCAAACCCACGGTAAATAGCAAACTTATACTGCCAATTACAGTTACAATACAGAATACAAGTATCCCAGGAAGATTGCTGGCCCTTGGGGGCCCAAACTTTATTTTTCTTTCACTGCTTAATATCACTACAATCAGTGATACTACAGATATTATTAAATTCTGCACCTGAAAACAAAGTAAAATAAGTAGTATTACCACAGCATAAGTAATTAAAATTCATTCAATAGATTTCGTGTGAAAGAGTAACAAACATCCATACTTACAAACTTTCGCGTTTATAATATTAGTAGGATCTAAAAATATGAGAAAATGTGATATACACATTTTTTTTGTTTTGGTTTGGACTCATCCAACGAATGAGTGAGCAACGATTGACGAAAAATAAATATCTATTGTGTGAAAGTAGACGGTAGAAGGAGTCAGGATAGGCCGAGACTTAGATACAACGACCACGTGAGCAGATTGCTCAAAAACGGAAAGGTCACGAAGCGGTCACGAATCTGCAGAAAGTGAAAGAAGTATGCAAGTGCAATGCAAGTTTACACTATTTACTAGGTATGTACCTTAGAGTATACATAAGCAAGCTATAGAGCGCGGGTGTCATCCCGTTTCGTTTGTGCCGATCGTAAGCACATTTGTTAAATATACTTATCTGTGGCAAAGCGTATTGAAAGTGATGTTCCATGCGTGATGCAGCAAAAATAGCGATAGTTGAAATCAAAAATAATTAAAACTAAGAATAAGAAATAAACACGAGAAAACGATAGTAACTTATTAAAAATATGGGTACTACACATGTACCTACACGATATTGCATGAGGTAGGTATGGGTTAGAGATTCAATTTCAATAAATTTAATTCCTTTTACTAATTTCCGAAATTTTTCCAGCTTAACGCTGACACTTTCATTCAAACCTGCTATATTGCGTATCACTTCGTTACGTATTCGGTCGGCCAAGGTAACGCCGCACAATTTTCGAAGTGATCGCATCTCCCACAGCATTCAATTTACTTTCATGCATCTGCTGACATACCCAGGTTTCGCTACCGTAAAGCAAAGTTGGCACTAGCACTGCGTTATGAATCGCCAGTCGTGCTTCTTTTACGATGCTTTGTCGCTTTACTAATTGGGACAAAGCACCGTTAACTCTGTTTCCGGCAGCTACTCGCCGTTCTACATCCGAATCACATCTTCCATCCGCGCTAAACATACTCCCTAAATACACAATTTCATTCACTTGCTCTAGACGTTCCTGGTTTACCCTAATCTCGCATTTAGTTCTTACGTCATCTCTTTTAAATACTAGAACCTTAGTCTTACTTGCATTCAAGCGAAGACCCTTACTTTCACACTCCTCTTTCATATTAGTGACTAATGCCTGAAGGTCGGCTTCTGATGAGGCCATGAGCACCGCATCATCAGCGTACAGCAGACAGTTTACTGAAAAGTCACCCAAATTCACACCCATATCACAATCTTTCAACTTCTGCAGGCAACTGTCCAGATACACTATGAACAGCCAGGCGGACATGACACAACCCTGTTTGACGCCTGTACAGACATCAAAAAGAGGTGACACATGCCCCCTTACTCGCACGCAAGCCTTACAGTCCTTATAAAGCGACTGTATTGCCCGCAGCAGCGAGCCGTCCACACCATATCCGGGCAGCAAATCCCACAGAGTTTCTCTCACAACGTTATCAAATGCTTTCTCCAGATCCACAAAAGCGCAGAAAACCCTCTGGCTAAAAGCCAGAAACTTTTCCGCGATCATGCGGAGAGAAAACACTTGATCCATGCAACCTCTTCAGCCTTACCACATTTCATACTTCTTATCGCTTGTTCAATTTCTTTCATACTAATGACTTCAATGACATCGGGATCCGGAGCATCGAAGTGAGCTCCACTTCCCGATGTGGCATCTCTGTCTTTTCTTGCATACATCTTTCCACAATATTCACTCCATCTATGCAGGACGTCAGTTTGGTCTGTTAGGACGTCATTGTTAACACTAAGCACTTTATTCATACTGCAGATTGCCGAACAACTCCGGGTCTTGCCTACCTCTTTCCAGAACAGCTTGGCATTATCCCGGAAATTGGACGACAACCTTTCATCCGCTTTCATTCTGCACCTTTCACGAGCTTCTTCTATCAGTGCCTTCGTGTTAACTTTTTGCAGCTTGTATCTCTCTTTCATATTAAAATCATTCCGCGAGGCTAAGTAGTCTAAGCATGCTTTCTTCTTCATTCGAACTGCTTCTTTCACTTCCTCATTCCACCATGCGTCACGCTTATTACTACTGCCTCTTCTCGTTTCTCCACACACTTCCACAGCGGCATTTACCATACTATCCCTAAGGTTCTGCCATACACTTTCCACATTCTGACTACTAACATTGACGTCGCCAAGCTTTTCGTCTACCCTTTCTTTATATTTATCCCTAATGGATTCATCCTGCAGCTTCCAGCTTTTGATGCTATAAGTCGGCTCAGGTTCAGGACACTCGGTACGATGACGCCAACCCGCGAACAGACCCCTTATCCTAGTTATTACTAGGTAGTGGTCTGATCCTAGTTCAGCGCCTCGATAAACCCTTGTGTCCATCACCGGTTTACGGAGCCGACTATCCATTAGGATCACGAACTAGCACGATTTAACCAAAGGACGCGTGATTCACACTTGTTTTGTTACTCTAGCATGAAGTGTTGTCACTGTCTAACAACCAATAAAAATACAACTGCAAATACAACACACAATGTAGGTATGCAATACGAGTTTGACACAATATTATTCGGCTAATTGGAGATGGTAATTCTTTGTATAATGTTTATAGAGAATGAAAGTATATTGAATATAGGCCGATTAAGTTGTTGGTATGTTTCAATAATTAATGGTTTTGGTTAAAAATAGTTACGTAAATGAAAAAAAAACTTACTTACGAGTGAAAAAAAAAATTAATTGTTCGGCCGCTATAACTTTTACACCATTTTACAGCACTTTTCGTCATTTTTTTCTGTATAAAATAACCTCCGTAAACGTGTACGATAGACTGACTCCGCGGAACGGCGGCCTAGTTAAATGATACTTGGCAAATGGCAAGCGGGGTATAGGCGCAAATGGTAAGATAGTGCGTCCATAGGTTAAACCATCCTAGATCACGACGCATCGGAAACCTAATAAAAGTGGTTTGTTGGTACCTACATAAGATAAAACTTTCCTATGGAGCCGCGGGCATCAACTAGCAATAGTATAAATCATTACTCTTAAAACAACGAAACATACAATAAATGACCATTTAAACGAGATCGCGATCTTGGTTGACTTTAGACCACATTCTTCCGAACTTTATTTAATGCTCAAGTTGGTATAATGTAGTATTTACGAAAGGTTGTGCTGCATTATGCATTTAAATTACATTACGATAATAAAAATCGTATCCGATAATGCCTAAGGTACAACACCATGTTATAATTTAGAAAAGATGGCCGGTGACAACGTGCGTTGCTGACCCGCCCCGTGGCCCTCGCATCCCCCTTTCAGATCAATAAAATTTTGCAGAAATAAGTAAATTACTAATTAAATACTACTTACTGATGAAAAGAAATATTATTATTGTTTTATTTTGCTTCCGGGAATCATTTTTACAGCTTAGCAACCGCACAATTTACCATTTTAACATAAAACAAATTAAATATCGCTCGCTGACTGAATACAACGGGTATTGTCATAATACTGATTGAGTTTACACCCCGTTTCCTTGATTCACAAGGAAACGGGGTGTATGATCATACTTGTGCTTACAGTTCATACTTAGTGACGCGCGCTCTATAGCTTGCTTATGTATACTCTAAGGTAGGTACATATACAAACAGCGGGCAACTGACAGGATGCGTATGCTATTTTCGTCTACAGTAAACTTGTCGCAACATTCCTTTCTCTGCGAAATTGTTCTGTAAATAAAATGCCCTATGAATCATGTATTCTAATCTGATAGATATTGGCTCTAGTAGTGAAATAGTTGTTTGATGACCTCCGGAAACGAATGCGAGTGAATAAGAAACTTACCAAAGTCAGATAACCGATAAATAAACTCCCACTTCTCAGCTCCCCGCAAAAGCAACAATTTTCTAAACGGAGGTTCATAATTTTCAGTCTGAAATAAACAATACAAGCCTAACCAATATTACATTCTTGTCGCTGGGAATTTTGATGGTAAAGGCTATTTGCTGTCATGGATTAATGAATAGTCTTTTACAGTTCACCGCATCTACCACGGTGAGTGTTCTGAAGAACTCTTCCAATTGGTCCCACTCTCCCTCTTCCGGTCCCGAACAACACGGGCGGGTCAGAAATGTCATCCTTACAATGTGGACACCATCGTGCCGAGAACCGAAAGATTCCGTAGATCATTCTTATGTCGCACCATAAAAGCATGGAACTCTCCGACAGCGCACGTGTTTCCCTCGTGCGAGAAGCGTGAAAAGGCATATTTCTAGGCCGTCAAGATGAGGGTCGCTATGGGAGCCCTACGGGTTAAGATAGTGGTCAAAGTTATAGCAGAGAGAAGAGAACTCAAAACAAAACCCTGTATAAACCTGTATGGCTATCGTGGTATATTAAAGTTAAACACCCTACATATGTATGTGTAGTATGCATCTGCCTTGGGTGAAAGTGGCACCTCCGGGGTCTCCGAGGTCCAAGCGACGTCTTCTGCTAGCGATGCGCCTGCTGACAAACGGAAGACAGCTGCCAACGAACCACGCAAGGCGTCTTAAGCTTTAGTCTCATAGACATCGGAAAAATAGTCTCGCTTCCAAATTTTTTGCTGTCTCTTATCCAATTTCTTTGTTCGGTCTCTCTCTTACAATTCCTTTGTTTGGTCTCTCTTCCAATTTCTTAGTTTGGCCGTAACGCATAACGATGCGGTATCGTATGAAAAACATCTAGAATGGTCTCTTCTGATTTTCCGTCACAGTACATACAAATATCAAGAGACCAAAGCTTTACGCTGTTGGAATGTCAGATAGTTGCTACTAACAATGCCGATAAACGAAAGCCAAACGATAGCTGGTCTTAGCAGCCAATCAAAAGAAGACCCCGGCCTCCAAATCCAGGCAGGGCTTGGAGGCCTCTGGGAATAGAGAAAGATGAAGAGACGAAGAGTTCATAGTCTTTGTCTCTTTTGGATCTGTGTGTGTCTGTATGTATGTATGTAAAACTACTTGACGCCAGCGTATAGACGTTTTTCCGATCTCGTTTCCCACAGAAACTTGATCCCAAAATAAAAAGTAACCTATGTGTTATTCTAAAATGTAAGCTATATTATTGGACAGATATCCTTAGAATCCACTCTGTAGTTTTTGCGTGAAAGAGTAATAAACCTATATCAATACGTTATGAAGCGCTCGTGGCCCCGCGGACGTAGTGTTCTGTAAACGTTCACTGCGTTAAGCAACTTTCGCTATGGCTGGTCCTCGGATGGGTGACCACTTTGTGGCATTTATAATTGCGAGCGTTTTCCGTGCTTCGGAAGGCACGTTAAGCTGTTGGTCCCAGTTGCCAGTAACATGGCAGTCGTTAAGCCGGTTGAATGCCTTATGGGCGGCTTGAAAAATTTCAACAGCAGGTCGCCACAGCCTGCACCTGTCCATTTCAACACGGCAATGGGCTCACCACCTGTTACGTGGGACCAAAATCAAAGCATACGGTGAAACGTAGGCGTATAGTACGCCTCTGCCTACCCCTTCGGGGATAAAGGCGTGAAAGTATGTATGTATGTATCAATACGTTATTACAAACTTTCATCTTTTTAATATTAGTAGAACATTATTTACTTACATCGGAAGCGGCGTATTTCTATTCAATGGCAAATGCGTAGACAATACATTGACGACTATTCCGCCAATAGCAGATATATTATTCAAAGAGAATATATAGTCTTTGTCCGCCAATGTCAGACGAAATTCGTTTGATGTATTTAAAAATAAGGAAATATGAAATATTCGGTGATACGGTGATACTTATTGTTTACTTATTATACTATTTACTTATTGTGTGGCGGTCGGCGGTGTATTTCTATTCAATTTTCTTTATGGCAAGCGGTGTCAACATGTCACTGATTACGACTGCCAATGTCAGATGTGCACTGACCTCCATACATACAAGTCAGATGTGTAATGGAAATACGTGTGATTTGTATTTACATAAAAACAACATGAAATAATTTTGCAGATACATATTGTGTGTTTCTCTGTATGCACCGGATTTGTCACACTTGATTGAGATAGGTAGGTATACTTACCTTTCATGGTTTACGAAAGTTGAGCTTGGTTTTAGCCAAAAAAACGTTATAAAACAGATGATGGTCCGTATTCCAGAACGTTTTTCAATACCCAATCGTGATTTGGTCGAGCGCACGGACCAGGTTAAATACCTGGGATCTGTTTTTCACACGTTCAGTGACATCGATTGCGATGTCAAGTCACGCATTGCTGCCGCGTGGGCCAAATGGCGGGAGATGACCGGTGTCATTTGTGATCCTAAAATGCCAATCCGGTTGAAGGGACAGGTCTACAAAACCATTATTAGACCTGTCCTTTTACATGGCAGTGAGACGTGGCCAATATTGGAGCGACACAAGCAGGAGCTGCGTGTCACGGAAATGAAGATGCTGCGGTGGATGTGTGGAGTCACGCGGATGGACCGCGTGAGGAACTCTCGCATCCGCGGCAGCCTTCACGTCCGTGACATTGCAGACAAGTTGCAAGACTGTCGCCTTCGTTGGTATGGTCACGTCTTGCGGCAACCGCCGGGCTACGTAGGTAACAAATGTCTGGCCATGTCAGCCCCGCCGGGTTCCGGTAAGAGGGGAAGACCCAAGAAGTGCTGGCTTGACGTATTAAGGGATGACATGCGTGCCAATGGTCTCACTACAGGGGATGCCGACGACCGTGCGAAGTGGAGGAGAAAATGTAGAAAAGCGGACCCCGGGCATCGTGAGACGCAACTGGGACAGACGCTCGGATGATGATGATGATCTCAATACCCAATCAACGCTTGAGGCTAGTTTTCTCAAGCGTTGATTGAGTCTTGAGAAACTTTCTGGAATACGGGCCTAAGTAGATAATATTTTTGTTGAATAAGAATGAGAGGTCATGCTTTTATAATACATGCTCCTCACATTCCACCGAAGGAATACTTACTTACCTAGTATATTTAGGAATAGGAACAAGTGTGTTTTATTTAGGGATGACATTTCCCAAGCAATCAATCGTCGTAATGTTTTCCCGTTCCCGGTTCCTATAGGTACTCGTTCCCGGGATAAAAGTAGCATATGTCCAAATTTCAACCAAATTGCTTCAGGGGTTAGAGCGTGAAAGAGTAACAAAAAGCCATCCATCAATCCATACATATCATAATAATATAATAATCCATACATATTTATAATCATAATCATACTAAACATCATTATAGTATGAGGTACATTTTGTTAATTATACATTTATAATATGTAGTACGAAACGTGACGCAACCAAGCTCAAGATGTAGCTCTCAAGTCATTCAAATGCAAGCTCAAATGACGTAAATTGAGTCACTGCTCTTGAGAGCAATATCATTTGAGATGTGGCTGATATGTGTTTATTAATTAGCCACGAACTTAAGATGCGACCTAAAACTTGAGTGTGTATCAACCGAGATCGCACTTGAATGTGAATTTGAGATCCGTTTATTAATACGGGCCTAAGTGTAACTCTGTGTAATGTGTAATTAAAACATTAAAAACCAACGCGTTGCACTCCGGGAGTGCCGGCAGAAGTGACAACTTGAACATTAACTTTGTGCAACATTAGCAGCATGATAGAAATAGAGGGGGATAATACTTCCTCTCCAACGCCGCTCCGGCGGTCTATTCTCCCTCTGTCTTACAAATTTTCGATCAGGGAGGCAATTCTCGTTTTCTTCGAAATAATCTTGAATTCGAGTTCACTTTTCGAATCCTTTTTCGACCATAAAATCTCGTAAATCGAGATGGTTTTTTCGAATGTCTTATTCTCACCACTATTCGAACTAAAGTTCGAGATTATTTTTCCACATTGCTGAAACATCGGCGACGACGTGTTTGAAATTGAAGCGAGTTGCAATATGTTTTGCACGTATTTCACTATTAATTCATCACTCATTTTGATATTTATTAAATGTAAAATGTAATATAATGCTAATTTAGGGTCGGTCACTGAAGAAATGTCCAAAGATTATAGTAATTCGACTTCGAAATCTGCGTCTCGACTGCTACTAACCATTCGAAGCAACTCGAGTGGCTTCCCTTCGAGAAAAGTCGAGTTCGAGATTTGCACAATAGCTGAACGTCAATAGAACTCGAATAAAGTTCGAATTCGAGATTTATCTCGAAATCGAGACTATTTCGAAGGCATGAGAATTGCGGCCCAGGTCACGTGTCCTGACGCGAGTTTAACATTTTTTACCTATCTCAAAAAGTGCACAACACCAAGTTTTCACTTCTTTAGCGCTAAACGAAAGATCGTTTGTCAGTCGAACCACAAAATATTTGAACACTACCAACGCACGTGCTTTCGTCCTCTTACAACCCCGGGTTCTTCGAACGAAGTGAAGGAGACCTTAGAGGAGACACATCATCAGGCCGTCAGCTTGAGGGCCACTGTCTAAATTCTAGTAAACTGTCAGAGTGGCCTTCATTCTGCAGATGTCACCATGGTTCTTATCATATGGGTGGCATCACATAGGTATAAGTAGGTACGCTTATTATTTCTGTGCATTAACTTCTAAAAAAAGGAATTTCCTTTATTCTACTTGACTGTAACTAATCATTATTCTTTAGATATAAATATACTTATGTATTGTCTAGGTGTATGTAGTATATTGAAATATGTATTGGTATGTATTTGCTATATATCGACGATTGAAAGGCTAATTGAGCAAAGCGACATTTTTTCCGAAATTGAGTTATATACATATTCGGAATCAGCGATTTTTCTGCTTCTTTTGAGCTGGGTTGCAATTTTTTCAAAGCATTTTTTTGGCGTTCATCATTTTGAAGATAATTGTTTCAACCGACTTCAAATTTAACCATATCGATTTATGTTATTTGAGCTATTTAACCATATTTCAATTATTTTTAATCTGTCGGTTGATACGTGTATCCTATTTCAGAATAGTGTACCATGTCTCTTGAAACATTTCAACAATCTGTATTTTTATATGTAAGCACTGTTGGAACATTTTGTTTTTATTAGATATATTATGTGTAATATGTTACTTAAACAAAAATCAAAGTTGAACTAATTAGCTATTTACAAACATGTATATTATAATATATAAATGTAATGTAATGTACTTTTGTAACAGTATTTTTTTTTCTTTTTTATATAAAAGTACACCATACTGCCCCATATCAAAATCCATATCCCGTAGTGTTCATCTCATGGTTGCCTGTAAGAAATTGCCATTGTGCAATAAGGCCGCCAATTGTATCTCATGAAAATTGTATCTTTTTCTCTTTATTTGTATTCTTGGTGTACAATAAAGTATTACTTGAATTTAAATTGTCATGGTCATAAACATTACTAAAATATTGATTGTCGGGATATTTACCATGCTCCGTGATCATGGCGCTTGCAACAGTGCCGAAATATCGGATACTCGCAAATGAAAGTAGACATGGTAAATATTTATTTATTTATCTATCACGCCTTATCCCCGAAGGGGTGGCAGAGGCATATATATTATATGCCCACTTTTCACCATGTCTATTCCTGTCCCACGTAATAGGTGGTGAGCCCATTGCCGTGTTGAAATAGACAGACGCAGGTTGTCTACCCGCTGTTGAAATTTTTAAGCCGCCCATAAGGCCTTCAACTTGGCTTAACGACTGCCATTTTATTGGCAACCGGGACCAACGGCTTAACGTGCCTTCCGAAGCACGGAACTGGGGTGGGTCTAAAGGGCCGAAATTTAATAAAATGTGTCTATTTTAGATGTTAAATTTGGAAGACATTTTGAACCTGTTGCCTTTTTAGTGAGGTGGTAACAAAAAGGCTAAAAGGTCTTATGTGCTAGACACTCATTAGCACGACCAATTAAAGTCCTGGTAGTCTCGGACTGAACTACTGAAATATCCCAACTATCAATATTTTAGTAAAGTATTACTTACTTACTTTAGTCGTACTTGATTGTTGATCAGATAGCGGCGACATGTTAAAATACCAAGCCACTTCATCTAATTATCCGATTTCTATGGGCTTAAGCGTACACGCTGTATTAGGTATGTGAATTTGAAATGTTAACCTACCTTTTTTATACGTAGGGAATGCTTGTTATGCACATTCCCAATTTACCCACTAAACCCTTCGGCGGTCAATCAGCGGCTTCCAGAGTCTAACTATCCCTTTCACGCTCTATGACTGGAGCTCATTCCGACGTGCTTAACATCACCCATAAGTGAAAAAAGCCGTACTCCATATTACTTAGTACAAAATGAGGTGGGACAGTGTGGCGAGTAGCGCCACATAGCGAAAAGTTATCGAACTAAATCGATGCTCAGTAGCCTGAATCGTCTACCAATCCTGTAATCTCGCTATGAGAGTTCTCGCACTGCTGAATGATACATATATACAACAGCCCAACAACATTGGGCAGCGGCCCACCGGGAATAATCACCATTCGGTAAAAATTCTTTGTCTTCCCCAGGGGATTCACCTAAGGAGACCGAATTCGGGACATCTCTACATATTCCTCTACAACAGCAATTTCCATATTTGGCTACTTCAAGGTAGTTTTAAGCAGCCACATAGTCCCAAGATGAGTGACGATCGGGATGCTAGTGAGATTCTACAATTTCACCCCCAACCACGTCGTCGTCCTTGCGATATAAGCCCACGCCCGATCCAGCTTGGCAGTCACCTATTGGAGTATAACATTCTAGCAGAAGAGACGGGTGACCCCACCTGTCGTGACTCGAAATAACTTGCAGGAGTGCAAAGAAATCAACGTACAAATATTTTGAAATTATTTATTACTTTTACAGAGAAAACTTAAAAGTAACAATTATTCCACACACAAACAAAAATAACATGACAGTCAAAAACAATAGCTTATCCTGTCACAAAAGTCAGTGTGATCATACATGGGTGCAATCGCGTGAGTACTAACTTGTTTTGTTTTGGATTTCAATAATCAATAAAATAATATAAAGTAAAAATAATAAAATTATTTATTACTTTTACAGAGAAAACTTAAAAGTAACAATTATTCCACACACAAACAAAAATAACATGACAGTCAAAAACAATGGCTTATCCTATCACAAAAGTCAGTGTGATCATACATGGGTGCAATCGCGGGAGTACTAACTTGTTTTGTTTTGGATTTCAATAATCAATAAAATAATATAAAATAAAAATAATGAAATTATTTATTACTTTTACAGAGAAAACTTAAAAGTAACAATTATTCCACACACAAACAAAAATAACATGACAGTCAAAAACAATAACTTATCACACTGACTTTTGTGATAGACAAAAGTCAGTGTGCTCATAGGTGCAATTGCTTGAGTACTGGCTTTTATTATTTTGAAGTTCGATAAACAATTAAATAATCAAAAATACATAGAAAGACTGTATAACTTAAAAAGTAACATTACCCCACTCACAAATAAAAATAACATGACAGTCAAAAACTATTACTTATCCTATCACAAAAGTCATTGTGCTCATAGGTGCAATCGCGTGAGTACAGAGTAAATAGTAAGACTAAAACAATCTAGCGCTTCATACTCGTAGTAACAACACCTTACAACGATGTGTGCTGTTTGAAGATGTTTTAAATATTATAGTCCAACAAACTTTAATCCTTGTCACTTCTAGTAGAATATTAAATTGAATTGTTGACTTTTCAATATATATTATACCTTCTTTTTATGATACTTAAAAACAATCTGTGAATAACAATCTGATAGATGCAATAAGTTTCGGCAATTACATCTAAATTTAGATTATTTTTAATAATTTTCAAAGAGATATTTAATAAATTCACTTAAACAATACATCACACATACAGTCACGCTGGTTTACTGGTTTATACATACTATATGTATGCCCCTATTTCACTTTATACTACTCAAATTAATTAGTAAAAAATTAGAAGCGAAAATAAAATCAATGTAGTAATCCAATAAATAACTATGGTATGTGTGCAGCAGTCAGTGGCGGGCCTTCAGGAGTGCGGAAAATGGCAGGTTGCATCAAAGGATCGTCCATCTTTAAGTAATAGCTTCCAATAACCAGCATGTAGTAGGTATGAATCGCTGTAAAGATATTAAAAACAGAAAATTGCTATATGAATACAGAAAGTTGATATAATTTTATGGCGCGGTGAAATTGGAATAAGTTAGTGGTTTGACCAGTAATTTACTAAATATTAAAAAATCTTTGTTAAAAACAAGCATTTATAATGCGCTAAAAAGAATAAATCTCAGAAAGTACTTTCGTCAGAAAGTACCTTCTGAGACTAGTCTGCCTAGTCACAGCTAGGACATGTAAAAATTATACAAAAAAACACCTATATGGCGTCAACTTGCAACTCGGGGTTTGAAAAAACAGTTTTTTTTTAAACTGGCAATGTGGAGATCTTTCAATTGGATTTTAAGTGATATATATACTTTATTCTTTAAGATTTACTCAATAAAACATTATATTTGATACCCATATTGTAGCAGGTTCGACAAATAACTAGTCCGTCATCTTGAGTGTTTTACCATGCGCGTCACACAGCTTTTCTTACATTGCTATCCAAACAAAATATGTATAAAAAATCTATATAATAGGTTATAGATAATCTGCTTTAAAATTGTGTTGCAAAATTCTAAATACATACATACATTACATCGCGTCTGTCTCCCATCGGGGTAGGCAGAGACTATGGTTTCCACTTGCTACGATTTTGGCATACAACTTTCGCTTCTTCTACTTTCATAAGTGTTTTCATACACGCTCGCCGGTTTAGGGTATTTTTTTGGGAAAAGGCCATTTCCCAATAATCTTTGATTTGATTGGCATACGGACACTCATCACTCTCGCTGCATATATCAGCTTCATCAGTCATCAGTCAGCTATCTATACTTTTTCAATCATCAATTCAAATTATATCAACAAATCATTTCTTAGGATTCTCATAGAGTTAAGATAATAAGGCCCCTAGAAATTAAAGAAGTTTAAAAGGTACCTCGTAGATACAGTTCCCATAAAAATAGCTTTCGCTCTCACGGTATAGTGCGGTCTGGTAGAGACAGCAGCTCAATGATTACTTTAAATCATTGATGTATTGAATACTTTTTTTTTTTTAAAATGTACATACATATATATTGTCACGCCTTTATCCCTGAAGGAGGTGGACAGAGGCATACTTTATGCCAACATTTCACCGTATGCAGTTTTTGTCACACGTAACAGGTGATGAGCCCATTGTCGTGTTGAAATATGCAAGCGCAAGATGTGATGACCTGTTGTCACATTTTTTAAGCCGCCCATAAAGCTTCAACTTGGCTTAACGACTGCCATGGTACTGGCAACCTGGACCAATGGCTTAACGTGCCTTCCGAAGCACGGGAACGCTCGAAGCACGGAAACGCTTGCACGAGGACCAGTCATAGCGAAAGTTGCTTAACGCAGTGATCGTTTACAGAACACGAGCGCTTCATAGCTTAGTAGATACCTATCGTTCCCATAAAAATAGGTTTCGTTCTCACAGCATACTGCTGGCTGGTAGAGACAGCAGTTCAATAATTACTTTAAATCACTAATTTGTTGAATAAATTTGTAATACTTACATAAAAAGAATAAAAACAGAAGTATAACCACAGGTAACCCGAAAACAATACCGAATATTATTATAAGCAGTACCGCTATCACAAAAATAACCATATTGTAGATGAGATAAGCCTTTAGGTACGTGTTTTTGTACTGAAATAAAAACAAATCTTTCATTATTTCACGTGATTTTGATGCAAGACAAACTATAAGATAACAAGAATAAATAAATTATAAATATCGTTGGGACAACGCACACAACGCCATCTGATTCCAAACTAAGCAGAGCTTGTACTATAGTAACAAGATAACTGATAAACATACTTATATAATAAATATAAATAACACCCAGACACAGAATAAACCATATCATGATAATTTTTTTAAAGCAATTATTTGCTAAATTCTCATAAAATTTTAATAAAGCGATTGATGAATCTGCAAGAAGCGAAAGAAGTATGCATGGATCGTGAAGCCTGGCGATCTATCCTCTCAGACTACCCCGTCAGGGATACAGCGTGAAGATAGTTAGTTAGTTTAGTTATTTTTAGTAATTAAAGTGGACCTCTGACTCCAAACCTACGTAGGGCTTGGAATCACCTCGCAATATTTTTGCCTAGTCAGTTAGGTTATGTAAAATAATACAAAAAACAACTATATGGCGTCAACTAGCAACTCAGGTAATTTTATAAAACATACGGTTTGAATTGATAAACTAGTGTTTTTTGTGTTTAGGATTTAATTTCATATCAAAAAGACCCTATATCAATTCATTTCTAGACTAGGTAGGTATTGTCTAATTCGGCATAGTAAATTAAATATTTACAAAAATCGATCAATGGAAAAGTTGGATGGAGAGGATAAAGGCCAAAGAAAAAATGGATGGACTGTGTAAGGAGTGATATGAATATGAAAGGAGTGAATGATCTGATGACGAAAAACAGGGATGAATGGAAGAGGAAGACTTATTTCGCCGACCCCAAGTAAATTTAAACAAGGGCAAAAGTATGATGATCAATGGAAAAGCAGTTATTTTATATTACATGTGTATCTCTAATCCGTAGGTACTAAACACTATATTTTTTACTGTTTGTTCTAAAAAGTGTTCAAGTGTTCGGGGAAACCCCAATATTTTTATTTTTATATATAAATAAGAGGAATGAATACCCACTAGACGATTAATTTAATTTCTTAATCCCTTTAATCTTTGTCTCTAAACACATAATAAAAAAGCGGCCAATTGCGAGTCGGACTTGCCCATGAAGTATTCCGTATCAGCAAGTAACATCGTATAAAAGTTCAAAAGGTAAATTGAAGTTTACGATTTATGACGTATTAAAAAAACCTACTAGATCTCGTTCAAACCAATTTTCGGTGGAAGTTTGCATGGTAATGTACATCATATTTTTTTTTTAGTTTTATAGTAAGAATCCATCACGCCTTATCACCGAAGGGGTGGCAAAGGCATATTATATGCCCACTTTTCACCGTGTGGATTCCTGTCTCACGTAATAGGTGGTGACCCCATTGCGTTGAAATTGACAGACGCAGATTGTGGCTACCGGCTGTTGAAAATTTTCAAGCCGCCCGTAAGGCCTTTAACCAGGCTTAACGACTGCCATTTTACTGCAACCGGGACCAACGGCTTAACGTGCCTTCCGAAGCACGGAAACGCTCGCAAATGTAAATGTCACAAGTGGTCACCCATCCGACGACCAGCCATAGTGAAAGTTGCGTACCTCAGTGATCGTTTACCGAACACTGAGGTCAACAGTATAGTTCTTATAGTTTCGGAAGAAAGTGGCTGTGACATACAGACAGACAGACATGACGAATCCGTAAGGGTTCCGTTCTTTGCCATTTGGCTACGGAACCCTAAAACACGATTTTAATTTAAACACTGACTTAAACATGACACAACTTGTTTTAATAATGCTAAGCCTGATTAGCCTGCACATAGATATTTCGTGTCAATATTTATTTCGAAAGTGGTGGCAGAGGCACTTTATACGCCTACATTTCACCGTAACATCTCTTTCTCACGCAACAGGTGGTGAGCCCATTACCGTGTCGCTGAAACGGACGAACTGTTTCTTAAATTTTCTAAGCCGCTCTTAATGTTCTCAACTTGGCTAACGACTGCCATGTAACTGGCAACCGGGAAGGGATCACACGAATGGGTTTGAAGATAAAAAAAATGAGTTTCAGTTCTAGGTATATACCCCCAAATACTTTTTTTCTATTTTTGTGTGAATATCTTAATCGGTTCACAGAATACATCTACTTACCAAGTTTCAACAGTATTCAAAAGTGGCTTTTTAAAAAAACAGTATTCAGTATCAAAAGCGGCTGTGACATACGGACGGACAGACAGACAGACATGACGAATCCATTAGGGTTCTGTTTTTTTCCATTTGGCTACCGAACCCTAGAAAAGCGGTGACTTGACTTTGTGACTCGGGACTACTGCAAAGGTAGTCGCAATACCTTTGCCGCCACTGAGGTCGTAAAACCTCCTTTGTTAGACAGAAAAAATAGAATATTCAGCATTGCTTTTTTTCGTTTTGAGCGCTCTTGCCAACCACTACGCGACCATTTCCCCTCACCTTCCTCCATGTCCCCCCCGATCGAAAAACCCCCTTTCTAAAAGTTGTTGTCTACATCAAGTATTGTCCATGCCAAGTTGCATGCAAATCCGATGAAAAATGGGACCTGTAGACTGAATGGATGGACGGACGGACGGACGGTCGGACATCAATAGCATTTTTCCCGTACCAGTGGAGTTAAAACGGAGACTTTCGTCAATTAGATTACTAACTCACCTCATGTAACCCGATGAGCAAGATTGTGGTGAAAATTAAACTAGTAATGCCAATTACTAGTATAATACACATTATAGCAAAATCAGTAGGCAATACCCGAAGGGCTCTGGTACCGCTTAAAATCACCAAAATCAACGGTACTACTGTAAGTAGTAAATCACGAATCTGTAAATAAAATAAATTCTCTAATTAAACATTTTTTTGAATGGTAGGTAGAAGTAATTCAAGAATATTTTAGTAATTACTATTTTATAGTCTGGTTATACAGGGTTATTGTAAAAAACCAGCAACCTGCTAGGAGTGGATAGCCAAGGTCATAACCAAGAACGTTTGTTTTACCACTTTTGACAATTCTTTACGAAACGAGTACTATCATATATTGAACTATCGAGCTGCGTCATAGGTTTTCGCTCTTAGATTCGCTTAAGAGCACTTCTGGGTCTCTTTTTCGTCACGTACTGTATACCTTCAATGAACGATGGACAAGCGTGCATCAATGGGTTGAAAAGGTCAAGTTTAACGGAGGTATATCCAGCCTATCCCCATCCCCTGTGATTTTATTTTTACAAGTTGCATAGTACTGTAATTCAATCAGTACAGAAATTAAAGACAAATCAAAATAAAATAAACAAAAATCAGACTTAAAAAAACAATCATAGATTTTTTTTATGATGTTAGCTACCTAGTCTTAGCAGGCTGCTGGTGTTTTACAAATCTAGCATATACACAACTAGCTCAGTCAAGAAGAGTGCCCTAGTGGAGTTTTATTGGTAAAAGTAGAAACGGTAGGTAAAGCTTTCAGTGGAATTTGCGAGGCCAGATGTAGGTACAAACTATCGCATTTCACTGCGATATACCTATCACTGTCTTTCCATAGTAGGTACGTTGACACAACTTTCATGTAGAGGAATTTTATTTTTTCAAAAAAACCGGTGGCGTAACTATATAACGCCTAACTAACGTAATATATATATACGGCAGGACTGGCAAAATGCCCCTGGCTCTCGACCCGAGAAGGCCCCGGCCCAAGCGGTAGCGAGTTCAGAAATAGCCTCATTTAAAAACAAACTTACCTACTTAATTTATTTAAAGTACTTTTATTTATTTATTTATAGCCTTATTTCAGAATAAATCTATACTAATATCATAAAGCTAAAGAGTTTGTTTGTTTGTTTGTTGGTTTGGTTGAACGCAATAATCTCAGGAACTACTGGTTGGATTTGAAAAATTCTTCTGTTAGATATTCCTCTCTATTGTAAACTAGTCTTATCCAGGTATTTGTTGTTTCCAGCCATTTCTATATTATTTTATCGGCCCACCTTTTAAATTGCCTACCTCTGTTTCTTTTATGGCCTTTTTTAACTTCATTTCAAGTACTTAAAGTAAAGCAACAAAGGACTATAACCATACCATACAAATTCAAACTACTTAAATATTAATAGTGCTAACACAAGTTCGATTTTGGTACGAACGGGCTAACCTAACCTAAATATTAATAGCGCCAACACACGTTCGGTTTTGGTACGAACGGGCCAATCTCGCCGACCAAATGAAGTCCTCGTAACGCCGACTAGACCAGACCGGTCAACAGTCGATTGGACGACCGGACAGGGTCTTCAGAGTAAAGGTTTTTGCCCATTCTGGGGAAAACAAATGTTGGGGAACTTTTGGGGAAATGAAAAGCGTGGGTAAAATGTTTAGTTCAACAATTGTAAGAGTCGAATAAACCATTTATTTTTATTTAGATTCAACCTCCTATCAACCAGGCGCGCGAATGATATCGACTATAATTATGTTGGTGTCGGAACAAACAGACAGAAATAGATTTAAAAATTGATTTTTTACAAGGTAAGTAAGTATTTAGTGAAAAATTCAGCATTTAGTGAAAAGCTGTTACAGTCGAGTCTCGTTAATACGAAACTCGAGGGACTCTTAAAATATTACAAATTATCGAGTGTTTGAAATATCAAATGGTTCGAAATTTGTGAGAGAATATAAATAAAACTTCGAATTATTATGTGTTAATCAATTATTATTAATTAAATGCTATTCTATAACAATGTCAATGTTTAGAGGTATGTAGATACCTACATTCGTGTTCATACATCGTCACTACATATTATAAAACAAAGTCGTTTTTCGCTGTCTGTCCCTATGTATGCTTAGATCTTTAAAACTACACAACGAATTTCAATGCAGTGTTTTTAAATAGATAGATAGAGTGATTCTTATAGAAGGTTTTTATGTATATTTTGTTAAGTTGTTGTATACATTAACTTAATTATAACGATATATGTTGGCGGTGTCGGAAAAAATGAGCCGTCTGGGAGCTTTTAACGAAAATGCTGCCCAAACCCTTTGAGATATAACAAAATAATGTATTGTGGAATTGTGTATCTAATATAGGTCCACAAAAAAAGTCCGCGACGCAATATGTCTATCTCTTAAGGACAACGTACTAGTATATCCATTTTAATACTTAAAAAAACAGTAAAAAATAAAGCGGTTATTTAACCCTAGAACCTTAATCTATTTCAGAAGTACACAAAGCCTTAACATACGTCTCAGATGCGTACACATATAATTCAAGTTTATTATGTAAAAAATAGCCTTATTTTGTTTTTATTGTTTCTGTTATGAATAATTACTATAATCACAGTTATTTATTACAAAAATAAAACAAAGTGAATAAATTTTAACAAAAAAATCAACAGAAACGTATTATTTTATCATAGAAAATTTCCTTTTTTTTTAACCCTAATTAGTTATTCTTAGAGCAAACAATAAAACTAATCAGACTACAAAAGAATAGATAAACTTTAAGAGCAGTCTACACAAACATCAACCTTGTGCTCCGCCACACACAGATTTTTTACATTTATACAAACCAATTTGCACATTCTCCTTTTTTTATAGGAACAAAAAGCGCAGTATTACTCAGGTTCTTCTTCTTGATTTTTATTATTAAAATCTGTAGGGTTTACGAGAATTTGGTTTGTACTTTTTTTTCAAAGATCTTTTCAACGTCCGAGCTTCTAGTCTCTTCTCCATCCAAGGCGTGACCAAATCTGTACTAAGTTGCTTTATGAATTTTCTTCTATTCAATGGTTTTCTATTATCCCTTATCATTTTATGCCCAAGAGGAATTAACAAAAGGCATGTTTAGGATACCATAAAATACAGTCATCGGCCATCTATTAGTCTTGCGACTGCACGACATTGCGGAGCACATTTGGTCAAACGAGTCTACTACGCCTTTCGTTTGATTGTAGAAAATAATCATTTCAGGTTTACCACTTGATTCATTTATTCCTGCATTTTCATCGCAAGAGGATAAGAGATATATCAATTTTGCAGGTTTTAGCTTATACGATACAGGTGTCAGGGGGCCATCAAAACAAAACATAGAGCTGCCAAGGATCATCTTCCTCGTTTAGGATTGCTAAAATATCGTCTCCGTCTAATCTTCGAGACCGTGACATATTTTATATTATCTGAAACAACGCCGAAAATAGACATACAATATACAAAAAACAAACAAAAGTAAAATCACATAAACCTAGTTAAAAGTTACGCAAAGCCTAAACTTACGTCTCGCAGGCGTGCAATACTTCGATAAATCAAAAATGGCGGGACCCACCTTATGGCGCAATTTCATTAGTCGATACTGTCCGCATGCGGGGTGCGGGAGATTTCTGAAACGCGTGCCACAGGGCCCGCATTCGGGGAACCGTTTTCATTAGTCGATAGGGTCCGCATTCGGGGTGTAGCTAGAACCTCCATGTTTGTCGCCAGCTATTTACAAGAGTGGCACTGAAACAGACGTTCTTGCAATGGATCAACAATTAATGATATGTGGAGCAATTTTGACTGTCTGTGTCTTATTGAAGAAGAAACTATTAGCCTCATTGAAGAAAATGAAAGACAAGTATTTGACTAACGACCCGCAAGCTATTGACCGATGAATTTCATTAGTCGATATCACGGTCGGTATAAAGCATGCGGTGAATCTCGAACACTTGTCGACTTGTTAAACTTTCATTGGATGTTATCTCGCCTGCGGGGAATCCCCGTATACTATATACCGAACGAGTTAACGACCAATGAAATTGCGCCATTAATGATACGGACGCCGTACGCTAGCTCCCGGCGGCCACTGAGTTGGCGAAAGAGCACGACGCGCTAGCTTCAACCGTTAGAAAGAGACAAACGATATTCGGTTTCGTGTACGCCTCGCAGACGTAGATTAAGCAGGCTTCTAGGGTTAAAGGCTATTTACACAAATACATTATTAATCCTTATCATTTTTAATATGTTAGTTGGTTTCAGCATTTTATGTAGATTATTTTGTCCCTTTACACTTGGCAAATTAAATGAATATCTTCGGAGATATGGCAATATCAAAAAATGCCCAATTAAATTAATTTCGTGTTACAATAATTCGACAGATCTGTCGAATTATTATTACATATATCGTTATAATCAAGTTAATGGTGCTAATTCTGTTGTTAAAACCACTAAACTAAATTTCTCTAAAAAAAAATATTAAGAGATTGCCAAATGCTATTCTAACTTTTGATTGATGCTAATTGATGAATGAATGCTATTCTGTTATTATTTTGAATTAAACTTGGTGATGTGACTAAACTTGGTGCACTAAATTTGTATCTGACATCACTAAAATGCCTTTTATGTGATAAAATTCAACGAAACATGTATTTACATGCCGACTAACTTAGTTATTGAAATGTCTGTGTACATTTTTCACTTTTTGTTGAATTTTATCACATATAATGAATTTTAGTGTTGTCAGATACAAATTTGCCGTCACACAAAATTTACACGTTTTCACTAAAATTAAACGTCACCTATTAAGGTGACGTCTAATTTTAGTGAAAAGACTAATTTTAATGGGACGTTTATTAATTTTAGTAACCGTTGAAAACGTGAAAACTTTTAAAACGTAGTAACGTTAAAAATGTACATAGGCAGTTTAATCACCAAGTTAGTCGGCATGTATTTACATTCGACTGTCTATGTACATTCTTCACGTCTTGTTCAATTTTATCACATAAAATGAACTTTAGTGACTTCAGATACAAATTAAGTGCTATTTATGATATCACCAACTTTAGTTCGACTTAATAACAGAATAGCATTTGGCCATCTCTTAACAAAAAATTAGAAAATTTAAAATTAAGATTTAAAATAGAAAATTAAAGTGATCTCAACAACAGAATTAGCACCAATGTATTCAAAAACTTAACAAAATATACATATAAACCTTCTCTATGAATCACTCTATCTATTTAAAAAAAACTGCATAGACATTCGTTGCGTAGTTTTAAAGATCAAGTATATATATGGACATACAGCAGATAGATCCGTGCGTGCGCGGGCGTAGGTACTTGAGAAACAAAGTCGGTTTTGGCTGTATAAATAAATAATAAATAAAAATATAAAAATATATTTATTTGGAACAGACAGATTTACATTGAACATAGTTTGATAGTGACTGCAGTAGTGAAACACTGTGGCACAGTCACTAACGCCCTCCTCTCGTGCATGTGTTCCTTATAAATAGACAATCTTAAACCTAAAGATGCCTTATAAATAAACTATTATTATTACCTTACAGTATGTCCCTATATATACTTGATCTTTAAAAATACGCAACGAATGTCTATGCAGTTTTTTTTAAATAGATAGAGTGATTCATAGAGAAGGTATTTATGTATATTTTGTTAAGTTTTTGTATACATTAACTTGATTATAACGATATATGATGGCGGTGTCGGAAAAAAAAAGCCGTCGTTTTAACGAAAACGCTGCCTAAACCCTTTAAGATATAACAAAATAATGTATTGTCGCATTATGTATCTAATATAGGTCTACAAAAAAGTCAGCGACGGTATATGTCTATCTCTTAAGGATACCGTACTATATCCATTTTAATGCTATAAAAAACAGCAATAATAAAGCGGTAGTTTAAAGGCTATTTACACAAATACATATTAATCCTTATCATTTTTAATATGTTAGTTGGTTTCAGCATTTGATGAAGATTATTTTGTCCCTTAACACTTTGCAAATTAAATAAATATCTTAGGCGATATGACAATATTAAAGAGCTAACACACGACCAAATTTGGTCTGCCGGACCTCGACAGATTTGATCCGCCGAGTCTGCCGACCAAATCTGTTGTCGCAACAGACGACCGGATCAGACCGCACCGGACGACCAGACGACCAGACAGGGTGTTCAGATTAGGGGCTTTTCCCCTATTCTAGGGTAAAATTATTTTTTTAAGTAGCTTTTGTGGAAATGTAAAGTTTCTAATAAAGTATATTATTTTATATGCATTTAGTGAAAAGCTGCAAATTTGAAATTACACACACACACATTTCAATTTTACTTATCTATGTAGATAACTGGTATGCATAGTATTCCTCTACATAGAGTAAATAAACACTACGTTATGTATTAACATAGCTCTTTTTTCTTTCTGGCAAAAAATGTATGAAAAAGTAATTTTTGGGGAAAGGTAAAATCGGTACTGGGGACATTTTTGACAAATTAACTAAGATGGCAACATTGGGAAAAAACATATGAAAAAGTGTCTATTTGGAGAAAAATTAAATTAAATCTGGGGAAATTTACGACAAAGTAGCTAGAACGACAACATTGATCATATCCGATGCGGATCGAGGCGGACTCGGACTCAATCAATAATAATTATGTCCGCCGGACTGCTTTACAGACGGTAAGATTTGGTGGGGCGGCAAATCAAATCTGCGGTCTGGTCGGATCAAATCCGGTCGTGTGTTAACCGTTTTAAAATTCGACATTTATAAATACTTGACCGGGTCTTGCGGGCGCGGGCGTAGTAGGCACTTGAGAGCGGAGAAGTAATCGTAATCAAGTAATTTGGAAAATGTTCATACATTATCGTGAAATTAATATAAGACGGGATTACATGGGTGCAACGGGGTTCGAAGTATGTCACGGGCGAAGCCGGGCGGGTCAGCTAGTAATTTATAAATGCGAAAGTTTGGATGGATGTTTGTTACTCTTTCACGTAAAAACTACAGAATAGATTTTAATGTAACTTTACAATAATATAGCTTATACATCAGAATAACACATAGGCTACTTTTTATCCCGAGTACAAGTTCCTGTGGAAATCGAGAGCGGGAAAACTTCTCTACGCGGGCTAAGCCGCGGGATGTTTCTGACTTTTAGCCAGAAGGTTTTCTGCGCTTTTGTGGATCTAGAGAAAGCATTTGATAACTTTGTGAGAGAAACTCTGTGGGACTTGCTGCCCGGATATGGTGTGGACGGCTCGCTACTGCGGGCAATACAGTCGCTATATATATATAGGGACTGTAAGGCTTGCGTGCGAGTAGGGAGGGATGTGACACCTGTTTTCGACGTCTGTACAGGCGTCAAACAGGGTTGTGTCATGTCTGCCTGGCTGTTCATAGTGTATCTGGACAGTTGCTTGCAGATGTTGAAAGATTGTGATATGGGTGTGAATTTGGGTGACTTAACAATAAATTGTCTGTTGTACGCTGATGATGCGGTGCTCATGGCCTCATCAGAAGCCGACCTTCAGGCATTAGTCACTAATATAAAAGAGGAGTGTGAAAGAAAGGGTCTTCGCTTGAATGCAAGTAAGACTATGGTTCTTGTATTTGAAAGAGAAGAATAAGAACTAAGTGCGAGATTTGGGTAAATCAGGAATGTCTAGAGCAAATGAATGAAATTGTGTATTTAGGGAGTATGTTTAGCGCGGATGGAAGATGTGATTCGGATGTAGAACGGTGAGTAACTGCCGGAAACAAAGTTAACGGTGCTTTGTCCCAATTAGTAAAGCGACAAAGCATCGTAAAAGAAGCACGACTCGCGATTCATAACGCAGTGCTAGTGCCAAGCCAACGTTGCTTTTCGGCAGCGAAATCTGGGTATGTCAGAAGATGCATAAAGTAAGCTAAATGCTGTGGAGATGCGATCACTTCGAAAATTGTGCGACCGACCGAAAACGCAACGAAGTGATACGCAATATGGCAGGTTTGAGTGAAAGTGCTAGCGTTAAACTGAAAAAGGGCATGCTCCGTTGGTTTGGACACGTTCAACGAATGAGTGAGGAACGATTGACGAAGAATATATATTATGCGAAAGTAGAGGGCAGAAAGAGTCAAGGTAGACCGAGACTTACATATGAAGACCACGTGAGCGGAATGCTCAAGAACGGAAGAGTCAAAGTACTCGGATGCTCAGACGTGCATGTATGAAGAGATTAATGAATCTACAGGAAGCGAAAGAAGTATGCATGGATCGCGATGCCTGGCGATCTGTCCTCTCTGACTACCCCGTCAGGGATACAGCGTGAAGATAGTTAAGTTAAGTTGAATAATTAATCTTCCGAAAGAACTCTGTTATACTGGTTTGCTTTAAATAAAGCTCAGACTGCTAAATACCTTTTTTTAGAAGAAAAAGTGCCTGTAATGCTTTTCCATCACTTTCGTTTTGTAGACAGAACAAGGCTCGTGTACTTTGATACATGTTTGAACTTGTCGCAAAATGTACTTACAATTTTTCCGCCGCCTCTTTCTCACTGCAACTTTGAATTGCTCGACAATTCAAAGTTGCAGTGTTGGACGCCTATGAGTTCGAATTAAGGCGTCGTTTTGATATATAGCAATGATTTTTTTTGTTTGAATTACCAAGTGCATACAAATGTATTGATTTAGTTCGAAATTTAAAGAGATTTTGTAGGGAACTCGTGATAACTTTGAATTATAGAGAGGTTCGAATTATCGCAGGTTTGAATTAACGAGAGTCGACTGTTATTTGAAATATGAAAAAGTAAATACCACAGACATTTCAATTTTATTTATCTGTGAATTGCATTGAATTATTGTCCATAGAGCAAATGAACACTAGGTACGTTATGTATTAACGTAGATTTTCTTCCTTCTTGGGGTTTTTTTTTAAAGTGTAGGTTTTGGGAAAAAGTAATATCAAATCTGTATCAGTAATATCAATTTACGACAAAGTAACTAGAACGGCAATTAAAATATCTTTATTTTGCATAGACCATTTTAACGGCGCTTACAAAATGTCATACACTATTTAAAATATTTAAAGCGGCCTGGTCCTCCGATACTGGTCCTGCCCGACCTCCGCATGTCCATATTTGATACGAAGCGGGCCATGTCCGACGTGCAAACAAGCGGACCGAGGCGGTCTCAATAATAATTATACCGCCGATTACAAAACAACCATCAGTTGCTACATTTTTTGACGAGGTAGGTACATTGGTAGCGCGGGCGAGTTAATAACGATTACGGTCGGGGAATTCCCTTATTCATTTTATTAACCAAGAAAGTTATTTAAGGCGCTACCGCCGCTGGTGCAGCGGCAAAGAAAGGTTTGACTTGAATTTGTGAATTTTTAAATGAAGAAAAGAAGCGCTCGTGGGCCCGCGGACTCAGTGTTCTGTAAACAATCACTGCGTTAAGCAACTTTCGCTATGGCTGGTCACGGATGGGTGACCACTTTGTGGCATTTACATTTGCGAGCGTTTCCGTGCTTCGGAAGGCACGTTAAGCTGTTGGTCCCGGATGCCAGTAACATGGCATCTTATGGCCGCGGGCTTGAAAAATGTCAACAGCATGTAGGTAGGTAGGTAGCCAGCCACAACCTGCATCTGTCTATTTTAACACGGCAATGGGCTCACCACCTATTACGTGGGACAGGAATACACATGGTGAAAAGTGGGCATTGAATATGCCTCTGCCACCCCTTCAGGGCTAAGGCGTGATAGATAAATAAAATTAAATGGTTATTTAATCCTTACTAATATTATAAATGCGAAAATAACTGTCTGTCTGTCGCGCTTTCACGCCAAATATTTTGGTGCAAATATAGTCTAGAGCCCGAGAAAGGACATAGACTTTTTGTCACGGGAACAAGTGCTTGTGGGAAACGGGAAAAGGAATCATTACGCAGGTAGAGCCGCGGGTAACAAGTAGGTAGGTAATTTTAAATATCTGTAGTATAAACCTATGCTATTTAAAATATATTGAATTGTCACCGTAGTAACATAAAAAAAAATATATGATACAAACCAAAATACACACAATATATTATTAATAGTGTTCGGTAACGGGAGCCCTTTCCATCGCATAATCTTTTTCAGTATAATGTAGTTTGGCATAACAGTTTCAGTATAAAGTTTTCTCGCATAAATTATGATAAGCAGAGTGTTATAAACGCATAATGGTTTTATTGGCATAACTTTAACTTACCCTAATTTTTTATCATAATTTTAATTAGCATACATGTGTAAGGGTATAATTGTTATACGCCTAAAGATAATCTATCATAAAATACAAAACGCATAATGGAGGTATGTATAACCAAGGTACAATATAACCGTATAAATAACAAATGAATGACAGCGGCCGGCGTTGCGCCAGAAATGAATCGCTCGTTTCAATCTTCCTACTTCTATTTGAATTTTATTTTTAACTTCTAATATATTAAATTTCCATGTCACAATGTTAGTTACCGTAGTCCTCAGAAACGGCTTGACCGATTCTCATGAAATTTTGTGTGCATATCGGGTAGGTCTGAGAATCGGTCAACATCTATTTTTTATTCCCATATTCCCACGGGAACGGGAACGCTGCGGGTAAACAGTACTATATAAAGACAAGTTGTAAGTATTTGCGGTACGAAGTATGCGGGGTCAGCTAGTATTCTATATACAAGTGTTGAAATTTTGAACTTCAGTATAATAGTCTTCGGTATTCAGTATAATAGTTCTTCAGTATAATAGTATCGGCATTTCTAATCAGTGCACATTTCAATCTTAGACAATTCAAGTTTAGATATAAATATGTACTCGTTAACATTATGGTATTCTATATCACAGATAATATAATATAATTCTTATTCTATATGTATGACTTGTAATCTTTATGCCATAGAGTGAGATGCCAATAAATGTTACAATAAGTAATCGTTATTGTAAAAAAAATTATGCGTAAACATTTTATGTGGGTATATCATTATTATAAAGACGTTGTGGGAAAATAAAGTATGTCTAATGATTTATTCTGTTTGACCGTTATGCGAAACGAAGAGTATGCCAAAAAAGTTATGCAGTTTTAAGTTATGCCTCTTAAATTTATGCAACCTAATACGGACCCATCGGTAACTAGGTACCTAGGTAGGTAGGTAGGTACTTATGGCTCATTAAAATTATAATTTTTACTGGGAGGGCCAATCCTAAGAGCTTCCACGGGAAGTTTTTCAAGGGCCTCAGATGGTATAGTTACGCACTACATAAAACAAGATGAATGCATCCGAGTTTTGGACAATGAACAGCTAGGTAGCGTCCGCCATCAATTTGTAATTCCACGCCCACTTCGGTTTTCAAGAAACATCGAAGTCGGAAGCTATATGGTTATCTTTCCAACGACTTGCCCGAGGCGCCCAGCACTACGACAGCTAGAAAGGACTTTTGTGGTTTCAGTCAACAGAACATCAGTGGGGATTTTCTCCTAGCATATACCTAGGTAAGCCGTCCTCAATAAAAGGGCAACAGAATTTTTCGATTCGCACCAAATTAGTGCAATCCAACTAAATATACAAACTCTTTAGTTTTATAATATTAGTATGGATAATATATATAGATCCTTATTAGTTCTTACCAAAGTTAGATATCCAATAATCAGACTTCCAGTTCTCAGGTCACCACAGCAACAACATTTTTTTAGTTGTAGCACCATTTTTAGTCTGTAGGTAAAAAACAACACAGCACTTTTGAAATCTTTTCGATGGTAAGTTAGACCTTTAGGTTAAGACCTGAGACCTGTGGTTGAAACATACGGGAACCGAGTGAATTATACCTAGGTGTGCTGTTTGCATTCAAGACTTAGAACCATTTAACTGCTGGACTTGCTTTAAATTACAGGATCCACTCGACTCCAGGCTCAGGGGCAATCACACACAAATAAAATATCACAACTCACTAGGAACCATATCGGTTAGCTATCATCACGTAGGTATTTATAATTACAAACGCAAAAAACCATATCGGTTAGCTATCATCACGTAGGTATTTATAATTACAAACGCAAAAAAACTATAACTACATCTCCTTGCGATGATTTACAACACACTAATAAAATAAAATATGTTGTCACTTGTCGTCCTCGTTTGTTCGTTACCTAGGTAGGTATGTTTCTATTCAGGCAAATCTCAGCCAAATATCATTGTGTGTGTGCAAGAAAAATTCAGTAGAGGTTACACTTATGTCGATAAGCTCATCGATAAAAACAATATTTTGATTTCATGTAAATTGGTAATGTGGGTAATTTTTTAAAGAAAATGGATCGCGAAGCCTGGCGATCTGTCCTTTCTGACTACCCCGTCAGGAATACAGCGTGAAGATAGTTTCGATTAGTTTATTTTTTTATTATTTAGAATTTATAAATAATTTTACGTCTTTTGTAAAATATTATTATTATAAGGGTCCGTGTGCCTAAAGTTGTCTTCAAATATAGAGTAAATAAGCTTCTTGAGGAGAGTGTCCATCCATGTTATGTTTAGACCATCTGGCTGTGGTCAAACGCGAGCCTATTTAATGTGTTATTTTTTTTTTTAATTTTAAAATATTGTTGAATAAAAGTAAGTAAGTAATAAGGTGGAAAAAAGTAGTCCGAATGAAAAGTGTGAGGTAACAGCCAGTGTGTGAAGTCATTGTGAAGCATGCAATGGGAGCAAAAATACATCTAATACTTTATTTACCGCACCCGCACTAGGTACTATTTATAATTTATGTTAATCTTATTTTCTGATTATAATTAAGTTCTTATAATCACTAACTTATGGACGTTTTAATTAAATAAATATCGTTGGAACAACTTACATAACGGCACCTGATTCCAAACTAAGCAGAGCTTGTACTATGGTAACCATATAACTGTAACTATATACTATGTATCTATAATATGTATGTATTTAAAAATATACTTACATATTTCTAAATACATACATATTAAAGATAAATAACACCCAGAAACAGAATAAATCATCGTGCTCATCATACAAAGTTGTATCCTGGTTTGCGACAACCAACTTAATACACTTGCTCTATCGACCCTGCAATAAATATTTCACATAAGCGGCAGAACATTACCGCTAATCTTAGTAACAACGCACCTGACGCGTTACCAACTACACCACCGTGACCTGCTCGTAACTGACGAATTTATCCACTTCTTTACGTCTTAAGGCGACGTAAGGCGCCATCTACCGGCACTTAGCAAAGTTTCACGGTACGAATGTATAGAATTGCATCTATAATCATTCGATTTGTGATGACACCTGCCTAAACATTAGAAACAATTTTGAAAAGCAATTAGTATGCTAACTATTTCTAAATTAATTTTTTAAAGTGAAAACATTTTCAGTCACGAGCTGGACTCGAACCAGCGTCTTCTGGTTTAACGCATCAGACGCGTTACCAACTACACCACCGTGACCTGCTCGTAACTGACGAATTAATCCACCTCTTTAGGTCTTAAGGCGACGTAAGGCGCCATTAACCGACACTTAGCAAAGTTGCACGGTACGAATGTATAGAATTGCATCTATAATCATTCGATTTGTGATGACACCTGCCTGAAAAAATTTCAGCTAGTGACTGAAACATTTTTTCACTTTAATATTTAAATTTACAAGAAGTTAGCATACTTATTGCTTTTCAAAATTGTTTCTAAGGATTCTTAAATTTTGGAATAATCCGCTGTGCACTTAGATTTTAAAAATTAGCATCTTAAGTGTTAGCGAGGGAATCAAAAGAGCACAAGGTGAAAAATCTACGCTGTCGCGTGCAACACGTAACTTATCTTCCCATCTCAGCGAGGAAATGACTATGTTTCAACTTCTCGCGTGATTGTTGAGGGAGAAAGCTCATTTACGCATTATTAACAGTTTGAGTCAATTCTAGTGGCGTCAAATAAACTTCTTCGTAGTTAGAATCACTCATTTTAAGCTTTTAATTTGTTTCAGGTTAAACACAAGAAATGCGACGACAATATGTCGTGAAAAAAAATGGGCGTCCGCAAAGCCAATCTAAAAGAAAAGTACACCAAGAAGGTTCCGAGTATAAGTTTTTAACAAATTAAAAAAGGTTGTATGATATATTCGTCACCATGAAAGTACAAGTTAATAGGATTTAATGATGTTCTAAATTCACTTTATCTTCTAGCAGATAAAATCGACTTTTGCACTTGGGATATAGAAGAGCAAAAATACTCTTTCCGAGATGAAGAGGATGAAAAATATATTTACCTACGCTTAATTTACTGTACTTTACAAACACTATGCAGTAAGTTTTGTAATTGTTTTGTTAAAAATAATATTATGAAATATCGATAACAAAATTTAATGTATATCTATGAGTTGAATCAACCCCTACTGTGAGTGTGACCGGCACCACAGGCACTCCGAGCGGGACTAGTTGTGTTTTGATGTTTTTATAAATAATTTTGAACCTTGTTTTACGAGTTTATAAAGTCGAAAATAGATATATATAAATCGTCATCACCGAATCTCTGCGAAACTAGTAATAGTCTCGCTGGAAATCCTGGTGATGACATAAAAAAATGTATCTTTTTAAGAATTATTCTACTTTATATAGGTACTTACTTATTTGATAAAGTTAAAGTCTAAGGTTGTAAATAGAATGAGTTTAAATAATTTGCAAAAGTAAATGCTTTTAAAAATCGATAACATTATTTTTCTCAAATGCTTTTGATTCGATACTCAAAATATAGAACTAGCGGATGCCCGGCGGTTTCGCCTATGTAGTAGAATTACGAGAATAAAATGAAGCTTAATTTATTTATTTTTTAACGCCATCCATTTTCAATACAGCAATGGGCTTCTGTTCCACCTGTTCTTAGGCACAAAAATGCATAGGTACGATCTAAAGTGGGCAATTGCCTCTGCTTACCTCTTCAGGGATAAATGCGTGACTATATGCTATGAAAGTTGCTCATAAGTGCTCATAGTTTCAGCTCTGCCAGTAACAGTCCAGCTAAAATCGGTCCAGCTGTTTGTTGCATTTAGATGAAATATATGCATATAATGACAAGGTGTTAATTTGGAATTTCAAACCGACACTCGATTTTATTTATTTCTATACATAGTAGAATAAGCTATTATCGACAGAAAAATAATTACTAATACCATATAGATATTTTATTAAATTTATTCGGCCCTTTAGACCCACCCCAGTTCCGTGCTTCGGAAGGCACGTTAAGCCATTGGTCCCGGTTGCCAATAAATGGCAGTCGTTAAGCCAAGTTGGAGGCCCTATGGGCGGTTTAAAAAAATTTCAACAGCAGGTCGATGCAGCCTGCGCCTGTCCATTTTAACACGGCAATGGGCTCACCACCTGTTACGTACGTGGGACAGAAATGCATACGGTGAAACGTGGGCGTTAAATATGCTTCTGCCTACCCCTTCGGGGATAAAGGCGTGACGATATGTCGATGTCGACCATATAGAAGGTGATTCCATCTTTTGCAAACTTAGAAGTATGTATTTAAAAATCTTCTGCAGTTATTCAACAGCACACATCGGTAGCGGCCAGATCCAGAGGTTTATTCCCGTTGAATTACACCCTGTTGTGTAACAGTGTAACTCAACAGGAATAAAATTCCCTTAGTGTAACATGTGTGACGCATCGCGCCTTTTTTATCCCAATAAGTCACACCACGTACAACAATGTGTAGCCCTGTGACTGAATGGGAAAAAATACTCTCTCAGAGTTACACAGTGACACAATAACACTTACTTATTCCCGTTAAGTAACACCGATGCTAATAATACTACTTTTATTAAGAAACCTGAGAAATAATAAAGCCGTCACAGGCATATCATGAGGTAATTTATATATATTAATCTCTAAACGCGTCACGCGTTTATCCCCGAAGGTGTACTCTATGCCCACATTACACCGTATGCATTTTTGTCCCACATAACAGGTAGTGAGCCCATTGACATTTTGAAAGAGACAGGGGCAGGTTGTGGCAACCTCCTAGAACAATGAAATGAAAGAATCGTGCACCATTAGTAAATGATGATGCGTTCCATTTTATTTATGCGTATTTCTAGTATTTATCGAATTATTGTCACTGTGTTTAGTATATAAGTGTATGTTCAGTTTAATTAACATGATATTAGCGAATATATACTGTGATTCAACCGTTAAAATGCTAATTCTTGAAATTTCTCTCTAAGAGGCACTCGAGCACTCAAATTATACATTGCAAATAGGAGTAAAATTATTTATATATCAGCTGCTTTGCCCTACAGCGAAATGATTAAAGACATGACACTATGAAAATAACTAAAGAATACCAGGTTTACAGTTTCCACATCAGTGAGTGGTCACTTTAAATATACAATTTTTTTCTTTAGTTTAAGTGTATGACATTTTGTAAGCGCCGTTGAAATGGTCTATGCAAAATAAAGACATTTTTTTTTTTGAGCTGCCTGACTTACTAACGGCAAAGGCCGCCGAGCTAGTATTCTATACATTTTGCTACATGGGACAAAAATGCATACGGCATATAATATTCACACTTCGGGGATAAAGGCGTGACAATATGTGTTGTAATGTATGTTTCATTGTTGTGTTTAGAGATAAATATATAAACATCTCATGATATGCCTGTGACGGCATCCATTATTTCTCACAAGAAGTTACAACACAATACAACTGACAAAACAGTTTCAACCATACCCTCAGATTTAATAAAAGTAGTATGAAATAGTGTATTTAGGAAGTATGTTTAGCGCGGATGGAAGATGTGATTCGGATGTAGAACGGCGAGTAGCTGCCGGAAACAATGTTAACGGTGCTTTGTCCCAGTTAGTAAAGCGACAAAGCATCGTTAAAGAAACACGACTGGCGATTCATAACGCAGTGCTAGTGCCAACTTTGCTTTATGGTAGTGATACCTGGGTATGTCAGCAGATGCATAAAAGTAAATTGAATGCTGTGGAGATGCGATCACTTCGTTGGACGTGTCCAAGTCCAAACCAACGGAGCACACCCTTTTCCAGCTTAACGCTGACACTCATTCAAATCTGCCACATTGCGTATCACTTCGTTAAGTATTCAGTCGGCCAAAGTTACGCCACACAATTTTCGAAGTAATCGCATCTCCACAGCAAAACAAATTATATTTATTCTAAAATATTGCTCGAGAACCACTCTGTCCAATGTTGAAAACAGCATGATGAGCATTAAAATGGTCGTCATTTTGTTACATGAACCATTTATTAAGTTTATGATTGAGCTTAAATGCTCTCGTGGCCCCGCGGACTCAGTGTTCTGTAAACGATCACTGAGTTATGCAATTTTCACTATGGCTGGTCGTCGGATGGGTGACCACTTTGTGCCATTTAGCGTTTCCGTGCTGCGGAAGGCACGTTAAGCCGTTGGTACCGGTTGCTAGTAACATGGCAGTCGTTAAGGTTGGTTGAAGGCCTCATGGGCGGCTTGAAAATTTCAACAGCAGGTAGCAACAACCTGCGTCTGTCTATTTCAACACGGCAATGGGCTCACCACCTATTACGTGGGACAGGAATACACATGGTGAAAAGTGGGCATACAAAATGTATGCCTCTGCCACCCCTTCGGGGATAAGGTGTGATAGATAAACTAGTATAGGTACACCGCGAAAGTTTTAAAATAACATGTAAGTACCTACCATTTATTAAGTTGATGATTGAGTTTATCGTTTGTGGCTAACTCAAGTATCAAATAACAAGTAGGTACCAAACTTCAAAATAAAAACTTATTGTATGTTTATCTGAGGTAGTGCGATAAGCCGTATTCGTAGAATAATTATATTTAGAACTAGGTGACCTCCCGGCTTCGCCCGTGTCACCTCGCGTCGAACCTATTTAATCCCGTCGTTTATAGATTCTGCAATAAAGTATTAAAAATTGCCCGATTTTTCGATATTTATGATTACTGCTCCGCTCTCTAATGTAGTAGCACTACTAACGTATTTAGTAGCACTACTAAGTAGTACTAATAGATGACACCCCCCGCCTACGCCCGTGACATACTTCGAACTCCCGTCGCACCGGTTTAATCCCTTCGCTTGTACATTCTACAATATTGCATAAAAATTTGCCCGATTTGACGACATTTATGACTACTGCTCCGCTCTCCAAAGAAGTAGCGTGATGATATATAGCCTATAAACTTCCTCGATAAATGGGCAATCTAACACAAAAAGAATTTTTCAAATCCGAACAGTAGTTCCTGAGATTAGCACGTTCAACCATACAAACAAACTCTTCAGCTTTATAATATTAACATTTCCTAAATAGGTACCTACATTAAATTCTTGGAACACCAACGGATGTTGCGGCTTGCAGAGGACGATGGAATTGCTCACATACAGATGATGGATTGTTTGCCTTCCTAAATAACACTTATCAATTATTGCCTATGTATTATTTACTCTTTATACTGTGGTATTATTCTGATGTGAAAGCTAGGTACTTTATTTCAAAGTTTCATCAAAATCCATTCAGTAGTTTTTGCGTCATAGAGTAACATCATACATTGTTACACAATTTTCAGGTTTAAAATATTATTATTAAGATGGCAACTACTTACCGGCGATCTACATAAGAATAAAAATTTCCCTAAAGTTAAAATAAACAAATATTATAGTATTGAAAGATCCCGCGTCCATCCTGCTTGTCCAAAATTTGATTTCTCCAAAAACACAAAATATTTTTCACACAATTTAAACCTTAAACAGTCCCAGTACAAAAATTTAATTACAATCCTTGCGATTTAAAAAAAAGGATCATAGACAAACAAACTTTCACATTTATAATAAGTACTAGATGACCCCCACAGCTTCGCCCGTGGAATATTTCGACCTCCCGTCGCACCTATTTAATCCCGTCGCTTATAAATTCTACAATAATGCATAAAAATTTGCCCGATTTGTGGACATTTATGACTACTGCTCTGCTGCTCGGTGTAGTAGCGTAATGATATATAGCCTATAGCCTTCCTCGATAAATGGGCTATTTAAGACAAAAAGAATTTTTCAAATCCAATTAGTAGTTCCTGAGATTAGCGCGTTCAACCAAACAAACTCTTCAGCTTTATAATATTAGTATAGATTTGTATAAATATACAGTTTGTACAAGAAAAACATGAAGTGGGTTTTTTTTGCTGTCCTGACCATCCCTTTAAAATATTTATGGGCAATGCCATTGACACGACTAAAACAAAACTGTAAGAAACCGGCCAAGTGTGAGTCAGATTCGCGCATGAAGGGTTCCGTACAATTATCTATAAGAACCACAGACACAGACAAATAAGACAGTAGGCAGACCCAACGTTAGCTAAAAATAGCGTTACACACACATGGACAGGTAGCTTAGCTTAGATATTTCGTGGCCCCGCGGTCTCAGTGTTCTGTAAACGATCACTGAGTTACGCAACTTTCACTATGGCTGGTCCTCGGATGGGTGACTACTTTGTGGCATTTACATTTGCGAGCGTTTCCGTGCTTCGGAAGGCACGTTAAGCCGTTGGTCCCGGTTGCCAGTAAAATGACAGTCGTTAAGCCTGGTTGAATGCCTTATGGGCGGCTTGAAAAATTTCAACAGCAGGTAGCCACAACCTGCGTCTGTCTATTTCAATACGGCAATGGGCTCACCACCTATTACGTGGGACAGGAATCCACACGGTGAAAAGTGGGCATATAAAATGCCTCTGCCACCCCTTCGGGGATAAGGCGTGATGGATATTTATTTATTTATTATTTATTTATTTCTTGATAATGAAACTTCATTACTCTATGCACAAAACCATTTTGTAAATTTTTTGTCTACTTTTGCAACATTTTACAAAAAAATTATGTTTTTTGATTTAAAGATGACAGCGGCGGTTGGTATTACAAGTTTGTTACTTATTTGTAGTAGAAAAATTTGCTACGCGCTTTTCGCTTTTAATGTGTGCGTTAGATGTAGCTTTTCAGGAATAACAAAGATAACTTTATACAAAAAACGGCAAGAGTGAAAAGAAATATGTTTGGTCTGCTTGCTCTTGTATGTCTGTGATAAGAACGGTAAAAATGTCATGTCTGTTGTGTGGGAGCCCCGTTTAATTTTTTTTTAACTTAATTATTAATTTTTAAAAGAAATATACGACTAAATAGGTAATCTATAAATATTTCAAGACTAGTAGGCGCTGCCAAAAACAGCAAAAATATCTTTCCCTACGTTTGTTGTGTAGGAAAAAATATTTGTTGTTATAGCGGCAACAAAATTTAATCATCTGTGAAAATTTTATCTGTCTAGCTGTCACGGTGCATGAGGTACAACCTGGGGGCTGACTCTATTATTGACACGCTAGAATAGAACCAGAATCGCAGTTTTTAACTGTCAAAATGTTAATAGACTATAATAAATGTCACTGGTTAGCGACCACTGGCCCGGTACGTGTTAGTAGAATTATTTCGGCCGACCGATAGAAGTCTATTGAAGTACGATTGTAATAGTAGACTACGAAAAACTGTCAAAATTTTACCGCTGGCTATTTATTTAACGACAATTTCGGATCTTTATCGACACGATTGAAATAGCAGACTCGGCCCCCTGGTGGCAGACAGACGGACAGTGTCTCAGAATAGGGTCCCATTTTCACCCTTTGGGTGCGAAACCCTAAAAAAATAACACTCAAGTCGGGGATTTTGTAGGAGCGTTCTTTCAACGCGGCCATGTTGCAAAACAATCAGTTCGTAGAACAGTTTCAGTTTTGTGAGTCGCTGTGAGCGTAGACATACTTGTGCGCTTGTACGCCCTTAGGAACAATTGGTGCGAGATTTGACTATCAATCGGCTTTGTAAAAGTATAAGAAGCGGTTTTGAGGTAAGTGGTGTATTAAACTATTATATTATTGTCATTATTATTTATTTTATATAAAACAATGTAGAAATATATATAGGTATAAAAAGATATATATATATTTCTGTAAACAATAAGAGTGAGAATGGTATATATAGTCCCACTGATTAACTGAAATAATATTAAATTGTACCTAAATAGGCCATTAAAAAATCTTTCCTAAGTTTCTTGTCGGTTCTTCTCGGGTGGGCCGCGTTCCGAACCTGGTGACTTTAAAAATATTTAATTTATCTTTAGTTCTAGTGTATGACATTTTGTAAGCGCCATTTAAAATGGTCCACGCAAAATAAAGACATTTTTATTTAATTTACTTTCGATACTGAACGATATTCTCAAACCGACTGTAGGGCAGACCATCATCTTGTAGACCAACTAGAATTTCAAAACGAATATTTGAGTACGAACAGAGTAAATCATTAAAATTGCCTCGATGGTGTAAGCAGGTGTATAGTGTAAGGTGTATTCGACTGACACGCTATGGTCTTGATTTCGAGTCCTGGTTCAAAACTTCAGAACACACAAACTAAATAAATAAACATCGCTGGATAAACATATCTACTTATATATTTTTAAATACATTATATCCTACCTACTAATATTATAAACGCGAAAGTTTGTAAGTATTGATATTTCTTACTCTTTCACGTAAAAACTACTGAATGGATTTTAATGAAACTTTACAATAATATAGATTATCTATTTTAACTAGTGGTCGACAAACTGGTCGACATTCTTACTTTTGCCCCTCCAAATCGCACGGTCGCGTCGGTGGCATAGGTGGAGAGACTTCTCTTCTCTTAGATTCCTTACTACGTCAAGCCAGTACTTCTTGGATCTTCCCCCCTTACCGCGTACAAGCGGGGCCAACCCAGGTCGGCGCTAGAATCTTATCTCATGTCTTCAGCTTCATCCAACTGTGTATATTAAAATGTTTTTTTCTCCAAATTTTTGCTCAAAACTGCAAAGATCAATACAGGTTCCTAAAGTCCATAAAATAATGTATCAGAATATAAATGGAAATTCTTATTTTAAAGAATCAAACGTAAAGGTCTTAAAAATGCCTCGGTAATAGCTGCATGTACCAAGTAAATATTATTTCGCGTGAGTTCCCATGTAGTATATAAAGAAAGTACGAGTATACACCGCGAAAGTCAAAAAATAATTCTATATTATTATTACTTTCGTCTCACGGAACATATAAAACTAGATACATAATACAATATATATTTAATAGGTAACATATCCTACTAATATTATAAACGCGGAAGTTTGTATAAATGGATGTTTGTTACTCATTCACGCAAAATCTACTAAATGGATTTTAATGAAACTTTACAATAATATAGCTTTCCAAGCTTATACATCAGAATAACATATAGGCTACTTTTTATCCCGGGGAAAAGTTCCTGTGGAAAACGGGAACGGGAAAACTTCACCACGCGGCCGGAGCCGCGGGCGTCAACTAGTAATGTAATAATAATAGGTATTATACCTATTATTATATGTTCTGTGTTTCATCTTTTAGACACGAGCGAGAGGGAGCGAGCAATATTCCTTGCTACTCTGTGGAGTAAACATAAAATTTTTTTTGAAGCTCGTTTCTTGATACTTGAAACTTGAGTCAGCTACAATCGAATAGCTCAATCATCAACTTACGAAAGGGTACGTGAGGGAAATAACGACCACTTCACTTTATGAACTAAACTCTCTCTCTCTCTAATGTTGTTGTTTTGTTGTAGTTGCTTCTTAAGATTACCTGGATTTGGAGCCTGGGGTCCACTTATATTTGATTGCTTGAAGCAGCTATCGTTTTTGATTTATGACTTTGATTGGAGCTACTGCCGTCTGACCACCGAATTCGGTGTTCACGAATCACGGAGTTACGAAACTTTCACTATGGCTGGTCCTCGGATGGGTGACTACTTTGTGGCATTTACATTTGCGAGCGTTTCCGTGCTTCGGAAGGCACGCTAAGCCGTTGGTCCCGGTTGCCAGTAACATGGCAGTCGTTAAGTCAAGTTGAAGGCCTTATGGGTGACTTGAAAAATGTCAACAGCAGGTAGCCACAATCGAAGTCTATTTTAACACGGCAATGGGCTCATCACCTATTACGTGGGACTGGAATACACATGATGAAAAGTGGGCATATAATATGTCTCTGCCACCCCTTTGGGGATAAGGCGTGATAGATAAATAAATAAAATTAATAGCACTTGACAATCTCTTAATTAAAATAAGAAAATTATAGTTTAGTGGTCTGAACAACAGAATTAGCACCAATTGTTACACCCATTTAATCTACTAAACATTTAAGTAGGTATACAACAACTTAATATGTTTATAAATGGACCATAGACACGGTGGTAAATCATTATTGGGTGAGGTATCTAAGATTCTTGAATTCCTGAGATAGGTGACCCTTTGTGCCTATTACGCGTACAAATGTTTCCGTATTTTGAACTTAGACGTAACAATGTAGATTGTTATTGGCAATCTTTCAAGCTTGTCACCAGCCTTATCATCTACTATAGTAATAATAAATAGTAATTACACACAAAAAAACTCCATGCAAACTCTCGACCTTAGTGAGGGTCGGAGGAGAGTATGCATGGAGTATTTTGTGTGCCTTGCAGCGCCCGTAGACGTGACTGGACCGGTGGTGAGTCACCAGTCCAGTCACGACTACGGGCGTTGCAACGCGTTCGAAACGTTGGTGTTGTATGTAGGCAAATATTATTTTGCGTGGAGTTCCGAATAATATCTTTATAAAGTAATCAAATGTCATAAAATTCACTCTTACTCATTCCTGGGGTATGAATGGTGAAATAACTAAATAATTTTGAATATGTTTGATATTCATTTGGTTTGTTCCTGTTTCGTTTCAAGTTTTTGGCGAAATGTATGTGATGTGATGCCAAAACTCTAAGGCCGTATTCCAGAACGTGTCTCAATACTCAAGATACGCTTGAGTATTGCCTTATAAATCTAATCTCAAGTGTTTCTTGAGTATTGAGAAACGTTCTGAAATACGGCCCTTAGAGTTCTTAAACGATCTTCGGTAATTTTTGTACTAAATCCAATTTACAAGTTATAGTAGTTTATGATACTGTCGCATAATAAGGGTTCTTATAACATGAGTGTGTTTTAAAAAAACGAGCCGTAGGCGAGTTTTTTTATAGTATCACACGAGTTTTATTAGACCAAGTTATGTACAGTGTCATACACTACTTTATTTACTCTCATATATCAACAATATTGCAAATAAAATGATGAATATAACAACAAATTTATTTTCTAAATGTCAAATATTGGCGCCAAGGCGCAAACATTGATTGCGCATGCGCGCTTGCGTCGCGGACTCGTTCATTGAAACCAATGATTGAAACCTTTTTTTTTAAGTAGAAGTTCTACCTCCTTGTTCCAGCTGGAGGTTGTATATGTGTATCGTTATGATTAAAAAGTTATATTATGATACAGGTGTCCATACAAGACCTGTATCGTAATTAAACTTTTTTTTTATTATTTTTGGCCTGTACATAATGTTTGTCATAAGAATTTTGTTATCAGTTTTATAATCTTTGTATTATAGTATCAGAGTAGATTGAATTTTTAAAGTAACTAAATTCATTAATTTTAAAATTATTTTTAAAAACTATGTTGTCAATGGGATTTTCTATTAAAATAAAAAGCACGCGTTTCTTGAAAATTTTAATTAAAATAATGTTGAAATAACAGCAATATTTTTCAGAATTTTTTATATTTGTGTTCCGTCCCTTTCATTGATGCTGCGCTCCAATATATGGCACTAGCGAAGCCTTATGCTGAGCGACTGCATCTACCTACTATTTCCGGACAAAACGTAATAAAACCTAGGTTGAATAAGGATTTTTTTTATGTGAGACGAACCTCTGTGGGACGAAATAGGAACGAGCCAATCATTTATGTACAGATAATATCCTTTTTACCCTTACGTACCTTAGTAACAATTTGACACTGGATACCTATAACAATGGCGAACTGTACATCTGCGTATTCATACCTATTTATATACATACAATACATATTTTTAACTTGCTTTGATTAACTGAAGATATGTTGGTATGTATCACTGTAAAAATGTTGTAATGTAGTCCGAGACTATACCAGGAGTTTATTTAGTCGTGCTAATTAGTGTCTAGCACATAAGACATTTTAACCTTTTTGTTACCATCTCACTAAAAAGGCAACGGGTTCAAAATTTCTTCCAAATTTAACATCTAAAATAGACACATTTTATTAAATTTATTCGGCCCTTTATACCCACCCCAGTTCCGTGCTTCGGAAGGCACGTTGGACCCGGTTGCCAATAAAATGGCAGTCGTTAAGCCAAGTTGAAGGCCTTATTGGCGGCCTAAAAACTTTCAACAGCAGGTAGCCACAGCCTGCGCCTGTCCATTGAAACACGGCAATGGGCTCACCACCTATTACGTGGGACAGGAATCCACATGGTGAAAAGTGGGCAACCGGGACCAACGGCTTAACGTGCCTTCCGAAGCACGTAAACGCTCGCAAATGTAAACATTAACCTTAAAAAAGTAAATTAATTAAATTGTAGCACATTAACCGTTTATAGAACAGTGAGGCCACGGGGCCACGAGCGCTTCAAAAATTAAAAAAAAAATATTTTTTTTATTTTATATTTTTTATAGGTAATACTTATTATAGAGAAAATGTAGGAAAGCGGACCCCGGGCGTCGCGAGACGCAACTGGGACAGACGCTCGGATGATGATGATGATGACTTATTATAATATAGAGTTTGTTAAGTTGTAAATCCATAAAACAACTTAATTTAACTATCTTCACACTGTATCCCTGACGGGGTAGTCAGAGAGGACAGATCGCCAGGCTTCCCGATCCATGCATACTTCTTTCGCTTCTTCAAGATTCATTAATCGCTTCATACACGCACCTCTTGGTATCCGAGTACTTTTGACCTTTCCGTTTTTGAGGAATCTGCACGTTATCTTCATATGTAAGTCTCGGCCTACCCTGACTTCTTCTACCCTCTGCTTCGCACAATATATATTCTTCGTCAATCGTTCCTCACTCATTCGTTGCACGTGTCCAAACCAAGGGAGCACGCCCTTTTCCAGCTTAACGCTGACACTTTCATTCAAACCTGCCATATTGCGTATCACTTCGTTACGTATTCGGTCGGCTAAAGTAACGCCGCACAATTTTCGAAGTGATCGCATCTCCACAGCATTCAATTTACTTTCATGCATCTGCTGACATACCCAGGTTTCGCTACCGTAAAGCAAAGTTGGCACTAGCACTGCGTTATGAATCGCCAGTCGTGCTTCTTTTACGATGCTTTGTCGCTTTACTAATTGGGACAAAGCACCGTTAACTCTGTTTCCGGCAGCTACTCGCCGTTCTACATCCGAATCACATCTTCCATCCGTGCTAAACATACTCCCTAAATACACAATTTCATTCACTTGCCCTAGACGTTCTTGGTTTACCCTAATCTCGCATTTAGTTCTTACGTCATCTCTTTCAAATACTAGAACCTTAGTCTTACTTGCATTCAAGCGAAGACCCTTACTTTCACACTCCTCTTTCATATTAGTGACTAATGCCTGAAGGTCGGCTTCTGATGAGGCCATGAGCACCGCATCATCATCGTACAGCAGACAGTTTACTGAAAAGTCACCCAAATTCACACCCATATCACAATATTTCAACTTCTGCAGGCAACTGTCCAGATACACTATGAACAGCCAGGCGGACATGACACAACCCTGTTTCACGCCTGTACAGACATCAAAAAGACAACATTTATTAAAAATATAGTAACATTGAAAATTTTCTCCTCCTCCTCATTAATATTGTCTGCATTGGGTATTTTCCTCACTTTTATCCCTAGAGCTTTTTCACAGTTAAACAAATTATCGTTGAATATAAATTATTATTTGTGACGTGCACGTGATGAGCTTTCATTTAACTCGAGTATATATTACAGACATTCAGTTTTCTTCCCCACTTTCACCCTTCACAACTTTTATACGGCTACACCAATTTCCATCAAACATAGCTATGAACACTCCCGACTAATTCAACTTTCAAAACAAAAAAAAACAACATCAAAATCGGTTCAACCGTTCAGGAGCTACGACGCCACAGACAGACACACACACAGACACGTCAAACTTATAACATACTGTCGTTTTTGCGTCGGGGGTTAAAAAGTAGGTAAGTCAGTTTATACTGGGAAATATTATAGATACACATTTCTCATTGTTCAAAAATAACTCAAATTGTCATCAGAGCTCTTTTCTAAGACTATTCATCAAAGCTTTAACTCCCGGAGAAGCGAAATATACTGTACTAGATGACCCCCACAGCTTCGCCCGTGGAATATTTCGACCTCCCGTCGCACGTATTTAATAATCCCATCGCTTATAAATTCTACAATGACGAATAAAAATTTGCCCGATTTGTCGACATTTATGACTACTGCTCTGCTCCCTAGTGTTGTAGCGTAATGATATTTAGCCTATAGCCTGCCTAGATAAATGGGCTATCTAACACAAAACAAAATTTTCAAATCCGACCAAACAAACAAACAAACTCTTAAGCTGACACCACACATGACTAAAATTAAATGTTAATGAAATTTGTAGACAAGGCTGTTTAGACTGAGTTTCCTTTGCCTGCCCAAATGGGCAGCCAAATAATAACTACAACGATACACAATTGGCGTGAACAGTTTTGTACGCGGTTATGAGATGATGTGTGAAATTTGAATGCAATACTGCAAAATTTTACTCGGTTCTAGTATGTTTATTTCTCTCATTTAAGTATTATGTTTTATAAGCTCCGGAGTTCCCAGTGACAAGAATTAAGTAGTGCTTGTGTTGTGTATTTCAGACTACAAATGGCGTTTCAACTAGAAAATTGTTGCTTCTGTGGTGACCTTAGAACTGGGAGTCTGATCATTGGTTATCTAACTTTGGTAAGAATTCATGAGCATTTATATATTTTCTATACAATTCTTATAAAATTAAAAAGTTTGTTTGATTCATTGGTTAACCGCGCTGAACCCAGGAACTATATACTTAGGTATTGGTCCGTATTAATATTCCATAAAATATTTGTGTTGCCTATTAATCGAGGAAGGCTACATAACAAGGCATTACTTTCTATAAAATCAAATTCTCTGTAACTAATAAAAATTCGCACTGGTCTTATGTTGACTGAAACCACACATAGTCCTTTGCATCTGTCGTCGTGCCGGGCGCCCCGAATATATCTTTGGAAGGGCATGCCTTTAAACCCCAGAGTTACCGGCTACACTCTGTGGCTAGACTATTTCTTCTTGAATAACGGAGGTTGCGCGGGAATTTGGCGGACGCTTCATATTATTTTCTGAATCTAGGGCGCATTAATCTATTTATGTGTAAAAATGGTAGATTCTTAGACATAATAGTTGTGTCAACATGTTATAGTGAAAGACAGTGATAAACCTAGGTATAATACATATTTTACAGCTAGACACGCGAATACCACTGAACGCTTTAGCACTGCATCTACCACTTTACTTTGTCAAGACTGATTTCTGACTTTGACTTACGAGTATACTTGACTTTTACTTTATCTTAAGTGTTTCCTCAGTTACTTTAAGCCTAGCACTATTTGAAACTTGGGATACACTTTTATTTGGATGCTAAAATCACAGCTATAATTCGGCTTATAGTTTTCGGCATTGTTGAAAGCGACAGCCGTCTGACCTCTCAACCCCGCAATGGGGTTCTGAGTCAGAAGAGCAGCTTGGCGTTAAGCAGATTATATTGTGTTGCTTGCTTAAGCAGTATGAAGCGCTGTCAAGCAGCTTGATACAGCAAGATGCACTTTCTTTTCTTGGGAGATTTTATTTTTGTTGTGCTTTCACCATCAAAACGACAGCGTCAAGCCGTCTCGCCAAGAAATTATTGAATATCACATCAAGCTCGGCGCAAGCAAGTAAATGCTTGAGTGAAGCGTAAAGTAACAATCATCATCATCACTACATATTATAAAACAAAGTTGCTTCCCGCTGTCTGTCCCTATGCAAGCTTAGATCTTTAAAACTTCGCAACGAATTTCAATGCGGGTTTTTAATAGATACTGTGATTCATATGGTTTTATGTATAATTTATTAAGTTTTTCTATACGTTGACTAAATTTTAACGATTTTGTTGGGGGTGTCAGTAAAACATACCGTTTGGGAGCTTTCAACGAAAACGCTGCCTAAACCCTTTGAGATATAACAAAATAATGTATGACGGAATTGTGTATCTAATATAGGTCTACAAAAAAGTCCGCGACGGTATAAATGTTTATCTCTTAAGGATAACATACTATATCCATTTTAATACTTAAAAAAACCGCAATTATAAAACGGGAATTTGAAGGGTATTTACGCAAATACGTTATTAATTCCTATCATTTTAAATACTTTAGTTGACTTCAGCATTTCATAAAGATTATTTAGGAGATATGGCAAAATGAAAATTATGCGCAATGAAATGAATTTCGTGTAACCTTAATTCGACGAAACGCCGCGCATGCTGGTGTACTGGAGAGCGGAAATGTAATCAAGTAATTTGGAAAATGTTGCTACATAATTATGAAATTAATAAATGACGGGATCAAATGGGTGCCGCGGGGTTCGATGTATTTCACAGGCAAAGCCGGGCGGGTCAGCTAGTTTTATTATAAGCGATCAAACACGATTGACTCAAGAAAAAATCTACGTGCTTAGGAGATGATCAAGGTCTTGAAGCAATCAAGACCTTGATCATCTCCTAAGCCCTTAAGGAGGCTTACGTCGTTGTCAAAATAAAAAATAAAAATCAAAAATCTTTTTATTCATGTAGGTCACAAAGTAACACTCATGAACGTCAAGATTACTGCTTCTACATTTACATTTACTGCCAGATTCGCAAAGCAATAGGTAGAGCCAGAGGAAGAACCTGGCAATAAAACTCATGGCCACTCTTTTCTAACCGCCATCAGCAGGTGCACTGATAGGATAGCAGGTTAAGTCGCTTGTACGCCCGAGAAAGATCTCGGCGGCTTTACCAAGAGGTAAAGCCGCTTTTTTTAAGACTATACTTAACCAAGAAGTACAAATCGAAGATAGGTATCTATACTAATACTCGTATTAAACAGCTGAAGAGTTTGTTAGTTTATATATTTAGTTGAATGCGCTAATCTCAGCAACTATTAGTCGGATTTGAAAAAAAAAATTGTGTCATTTATCGAGGAAGGCTATATATCATCACGCTACTACCCTGGAGCCATAATTGTCTAAAAACTACAACAGAATGCATTAATCACAAATGTCATCGAATTTGACAAATTTTTATGCATTATTTTAGAATTTATAAATTACAAATATCTTATCGTAGAAAAACGGCTGTAATCCCTTAACCTTTTGCCATAACAGTTTCAGACTTTTTTGTAACCAACTACTATATAAATATTTGCTACACTTAGATGCATAAATTCGAAAATAATGATAGTGAAAAGTGGTCATATAATATGCCTCTGCCACCCCATCGGGGAAAAGGCGTGATAATTAACCAAGTAGTAAAACTTAAAAATGTAAAAATGTACGAAGTCTGACCACTTTCCCCTATGTCACGGGCGAAGCTGTGGAGGACCTAGTAAAAATATGTTTTCTTAATATGATAATATATTTATGTTTACAGATTCGTGACATAATATTAACTGTGTTATCGTTAATTTTCGTGATTTTATGCGGTACCACAGGCATTTGGGTATCGTCTATTATTATTGTCATATTTTGTATTTTGCTAATAATTGGGATTATTAGTTTAACTTTTACAGTCTTCTTGCTCATCGGATTACATGAGGTAAGATTTTTATTTTGTTATACCACTGAAGTGGTAGTCTAGCATACGGCCCACCTGATGGAAAGTGGTCACCGTAGCCCATGGACGTTTGCAACACCAGAGGTGCAGCACTCACGCTGCCGACCCTAAAAAGTAATTACCTAAAATAAGAGTCAGTAAGTCAATACTCTAATCTAATAGTCTAACAAAGGAGGTTTTATGACCTCGGTGGCGAAGAGGTATTTCGACTACCTTTGCAGAGGTCCCAGGTTCGACTCCCGGGTTGGAGCAAATATTTGTGTGATCCGTTAATATTTGCATGGGGCTTTTGGTGATTTCAATGTTTAATAATCTAGCTGACCCGGCAAAAGTTATCTTAACAAACTAACTAACTATCTTCACGCTGTACCCTGACCGGGTAGTCACAGAGGATAGATCGCCAGGCTTCGCAATCCATGCATACTTCTTTCGCTTCCTGCAGATTTATTAATCGCTTCATACATGTACGTCGGGGTATCCGAGTACTTTTGACTATTCCGTTTTTAAGCAATCTGCTCACGTGGTCTTCATATGTAAGCCTCGGCCTAACCTGACTCCTTCTGCCCTCTACTTTTGCACACTATATTCTTCGTCAATCGTTCCTCACTCATTCGTTGGACGTGTCCAAACCAGCGGAGCATGCCATTTTCCAGCTGACATTATCATTGACACTTTCATTCAAACTTGCCATATTGCGTATCACTTCGTTACGTATTCGGTCGGGCAAGGTTACGCCGCCCAATTTTCGAAGTGATCGCATTTCTGCAGTATTCAACTTACTTTATGCATGTATGCTTGCATGCATCTACCGACATACCCAGGTTTCGCTACCGAAAAGCAACGTTGGCACTAGCACTGCGCTAAATAAATCGCGGGTCGTGCTTCTCTACGATGCTTTGTGGCTTTACTAATTGAGACAAAGCACCGTTAACTTTGTTTCCAGCAGCTATTCACCGTTCTACATCCGAATCACATCTTCCGTCCGCGCTAAACATACTCTCTAAATACACAATTTCAATCACTTGCTCTAGACGTTCCTGGTTTACCCAAAGCTCGCACTTAGTTCTTACGTCATCTCTTCAAATACCTTAGTTTTACTTGCATTCAAGCGAAGACCCCTACTCGCATGCAAGCCTTACAGTCCCTAAAAATGTCGTGGCCGCAAGTCCTACAGAGTTTCTCTCACAACGTTATCAAATGCTTTCTCCAGATCCACAAAAGCGCAGAAAACCTTCTGGCTAACAGCCAAAATCTTCTCCGCGATCATGCATAGAGAAAACACTTGATCCATGCAACCTCTTCCACAAATGCCTTTCAGACTTTTGTTGTATTCGTGCCGTTATATATAACCTTTGCATACACCTTACTAGCTAAGCTGACCAAGCTGATTGCCCTGTAGCTGGAGGTAGCTCTTTGGCGAGAACCTTTCCCTTTGTAAATAGGTACGTTATCATTGTAAGTTATCTTGCCTTATAGATATACCATCACCACTATCGCAAGAAAATATAGGCGTACAATAACTTATGTACTACATCCCTAGACATAATATTACTTATAGAACTACAGAACCGTACAGGGACTCTAATTCTACAGTTAGACTTTATGAAGCGGTTATGAACGTGATTAGTATTAATGTGAAAATAATTTAGGCATTGTCTTTATTTCAGTACAAAAACAAATACATTCAGGCTTATCTCATCTACAATATGGTTATTTTGGTGATAGCGGTACTGCTTACAATAATATTCGGTATTGTTATCGAGCTGCCTGCGTTTATACTTCTGGTTTTATTCTTTTTATGTAAGTATTACAAATGTATATATCTGTAATATATACATAATAATATATAAAAATAATATAGGTATGCTTAATATTTCAAGCTGAAGAGATTGTTTGATGGAAAGCTCTAATCTTAGAAACTACTAGTACGCATTGATTTTTTTTGTGTTTGATTGCCCATTAATCAAGGGAGGTTATAGGCTATATATCATCACGCCGCTACTCAGGACAGCAGACCAGTAATCATTAAAAGTCAAAAATATATTTTATTACCGGTCGGACCACGAACATACCCATTCCAATTGCACCACGCCAAAGAATAAAAGTTGTATCAAACTTTCTTTAACAATAAAGCAATTGTTAAACGAGTTTTATTATCTTTACAGCGTTTCATGTCTACTACATGCTGGTTGTCAGAAGCTATGCTTTAAAGATGGAAGATCCTTTAATGAAACCTGCCATTTTCCGCACCCCTGAAGGCCCGCCCCTGACTGCTGCACACATTCCATAATTATTTATTGGTTTTCATTGATTTTTTCGCTTTTAATTAAGTTGATAAGTAATAAGTTAAATATAGGCATATAGCATGCTGCCGCCGAGGAAACTGGTATGACTGTATGTGTGGAGTATTTTTTAAATTAATAATGTGAATTTATTAAATATTCAGTATGGGATTCTTCAAAAGTGGCCTTAGAAGATTTTTAAAGGGTCGGCAGCGCGACTGCTGCACCTCTGGCTGGGGGCCAAGTCTACTATTTCAATCGCGTCAGAAAACAATAGAAATCGTCGCTCAATAGAAAACCACGGGTACAATTTTGACAGTTTTTCGTAGTCTACTATTACAATCTTACTCCAAAAGACTTATATCGGTCGGCCGATAGATTTCTACTCACACTTACCGCGTCAGTGGCGGCTAATCAGTTGCATTTTTGATAGTCTACTAACATTTCGACAGCTAAAAACAGCGATTCTGGTTCTATTCTACGACTTGTAAATAGTAGACTCGGCCCCCTGGTGTTGCATTTTTTCCATAGGTTACGGTGAACACTTTTCATCAGGTATGCTTGTCTGCCCCAATATCTCTTTAAAAATTTGTTAGAATTTGTTAAACCTTCGATGTCATTTCCTAAGCTTATTGCATTAATGTAACGTTTCTTTGAGGATGTGAGGATTAGGTTGTGAGGATGTTGGGTATTCCCAAGAGCATAATATCAATGTTCACATACGGCAATTACCTTACCACCTATTACGTAGGACATAAATATTTACGGTGAAATGTGGGCGTATATATGCCTCTTTCACTCCTTTTGGGATAAATAGGATAGGATGAAAAGTAATATTAGATTTGTTATTACTTTATCAAAAAGAATCGATATCGATATATATTGAAAGAAAAGAAAAAAAAAGAAAGAAGAAAGAAAGAAAGAATAATTAAAAAGGATTAAACTAGAAGTGACAAGTATATTGCACAATATTTACAACCTAGATGTTTCTTTTACCTATCCTACATCCCTTTTCTTAAGGAGTTTGGTTCGTCATTCCTCCGTTACAATTATTAGAGGTTATCCTTGACCGTTGTGCGTTAGGATTGACGAATCGAGTGTGTGTGGTGGGTTCCTTCTTCCCTCCTTAATATCGTTTTACGATGGATTTCCACCATGTTGTGCCCGATTTAACTAGTTAACAGTTAATGTGACATTATATTTTAAACAATTCCAAACAACAAACATAGTTGTAAAGTGTTGTTACATATGAAGCTCCAGACTGCTTTTTTTTATTTAAAATTAAAGTAATGTGGGCCATTTTTTTACCCTACGACGTCTGGCCCAATTTAAGCTAATATAAGCTTGTGTTATGGGATCTAGACGACTGATATTACTAAATACATACATATTATACATAGAAAACACCCAAACTCCGAAACAAACATTTGTGCATCACACGAATATTTTTTCCGACCCGGGAATCGAACTCTGAACCTCAGTCGCATACACTCCCACTGCGCCATCGAGGCAGTCGTACAAGTTTTTGTCCTACAGAATTTTATGATTATTTTAATAATTATTGCACTCTAAAACATTAATAGCTAGTACGAGTACTTAAGCGGTTGCACCTATGAGCACACTGACTTTTGTGATAGTTTTTGACTGATATGTTATTTTTTTTAATGGATTAATTGTTAGTTTCTAAGTTCTATATTTGTAAATATATATAATTTCATAATTTTTGTACTTTGTTTTTTATACATTTCCTGGAATTTAAGTTGTTTCGAATGACGACAAACTGAGGGTAGTTTTCTCCTTCAACAAGAAAATGTTAGGCATCAACATCAAATAGTAAAGGAACAATAACAACCTACTACAACTATACTTATTTATAATGCTGAAAGGGTTGTTTGTTTTTTTAAAAGCGCTAATCTCAGGAACCACTGGTCCGAATTGCCAAGTTCATTTTGTATTGGATAGTCCATTTATCTAGAAAGGCTATAATATATATAGGCTATAATATAACATCACGCCACTACCCAGAAGAACGGAGCAGTAGTCATAAATGTCAACAAATCGGTAAAATTTTCATACATTTTTGTAGAAGTATCTCTGGATTGGGAGAGCGCTGAACTTGCAAGTACAAGGTGGGTAAGGAGGTATGAGATGTGGTAGAACTCTCTAATGAATAATAGGTTAGACCCAATTATACGTAAACGATTACAAAATGCAGACAAAACTGCACATGGTGAAATGAGGGCATATAATTATGCCTCTGCTACCCCTTCGGGAATGGAGACGTGTTTAATTGATGAATAAACTTATCTATCTTCACGCTGTGTCCCCGACGGGGTAGTCAGAGATGACAGATCACCAGGTTTCGCGGTCCATGCATTATTGTGTCGCTTCCCTTCCTGCAGATTCATTAATCGTTTCATACATGCTGTATCCATGTACTTTTGACCTTTCAGTTTTTTAACAACATGCTCACGTGTTCTTTAGTAAGTCTCAGTCTACCCTGACTCCTTTTTCCCTATACTTTCGCATAATATATGTTCTTAGTTCCTCGCTCATTCGTTGGACGTGTCAAAGCCAAAGGAGCACGCCCTTTTCCAGCTTATACTGATGGAACTTTTATTCAAACCTGTCATTGCGTATCACTTCTCTACGTATTCAGTCGGCCAACGCCGCACAAATTTTGAAGTGATCGCATCTCCACTGCATTCAATTTTACTTTCTTGCATCTGTTGATAATAGAATAATAACTTTTGTGAGCGTTGTTCATTATTACTAACTAAACGGTTTTACTCACGTGTATATTTCGGGATAGCCCGACTAACTTCGGATCTAACAAAGGTCCATTTTCAAGAGGAGCGTCAAGCTTCGTCGGAAGCTGCGCTAGCACTGTGTTGCGAAGAGCACGCTGTGTCAGTGTAGGTGCGTACATTGAGTGAGACATACAGATACAGTGAGATTGCTGTAGTGTTAACTACAGGCGCCAAAGGTGCAATTGTACACACCGAACTAGTCTTATCTCCCTCCAATGCTGGAATATTATTGTGGGGAGCAAAATTATAGGCAGTACCCAACCAGAGTCCCAGTTGAAGATTCGAAGACGTCTGATTTCGATGGCCTCACGTGCTTTACTTGGAATGAAGTACTTCACGGTCGCTAGTACAGAGGCCTTTTCGACTCTTACGTAATGAGCCGCGTTCATCTGGCAGGCGTGCTCAGTCACCGCTGACCTCTCGGTATCCAAGCTTTTCATACTACGTATATGATCCTGTCACCTGGTTGATACGCTGCGACGAGTCTCGCCTATTTAACAGCTGGCGCAGTCACACGAAATCGTGTATACTCCTGGTGCACTCAGCGGATCCGTATCCATTGGGGAGCGCAAGAGCTGTCTCAACTGTCCGGGTGAAAGTTTATCCTAATGCTATATCCACGGCGCAACGGTAAATCAGTAACACCCCGGATGTACGGTAAATATGCGGGGTTCCTCTCCGCACCAGGTGACCGTCGATGGGCTGTCGCACTCGCAGCTAGCATGCTCTGTCGCCACCGCATATCGCAGAGACTAAGGGGCCGGATCACTACCGAAAAGAATGGCAAAGCGTGCTTCTTTTATGATGCTTTATCGCTTTATCATAAGGACAAACTCTGTTTCCGGCAGCTACTCGCCGTTCTACATCCGTATCAGATATTCCGTCCGCGCTAAACTTACTTCCTAAATACACAATTTCATTCACTTTCTCTAGTCGTTCCTAGTCTGCCATGATCGCGGAGAAGATTTTGGCTGTTAGCCAGAAGGTTTTCTGCGCTTTTGTGGATCTGGAGAAAGCATTTGATAACGTTGTGAGAGAAACTCTGTAGGACTTGCGGCCACGACATTTTTAGGGACTGTAAGGCTTGCATGCGAGTAGGGGTCTTCGCTTGAATGCAAGTAAAACTAAGGTATTTGAAGAGATGACGTAAGAACTAAGTGCGAGCTTTGGGTAAACTAGGAACGTCTAGAGCAAGTGATTGAAATTGTGTATTTAGGGAGTATGTTTAGCGCGGACGGAAGATGTGATTCGGATGTAGAACGGTGAATAGCTGCTGGAAACAAATAATCAAGTTCACAAGTTTTGTACCAGCAAGTCAGCCAGCTATGCTAATTGCGGCGAGGAATATGAGACACGTGTTTATAGAAAACCCTGATTTTAAACCCACCCGTATCACATGCAAAAGGTTTAAAGTCACATTACCACCGTTGCGGCTCTAAGGAATGATATTTCTATAAAAACAAATGAAACAGCTCATTCTGAGCACCAATTACTTCTAGTATTATTTCATTTAAAAACTTGACAAAAAACATAGTAAACTTCTTTAAGACAACGTTGTGCCGTCAAAGATTTAATTGCAGAAATGAATCTATCCATACATAATCGTCCCATTGCATCACCTACTTTTTGCGTCCCTATCGCCCATAGGGACGCAAAAAGTTTTCTATTGATGTGACGTCACGTCTCGATTTCCAGATGGCGTGTCCTCCCGTACGCGTCCTGTAGTTATCATCGTCTAATCGTTTATTAACTCGATGCAAAGCACTACTTGTAACTTAGGTCCATATTCCAGAACGTTGCTCTATACTCAATCAATGTTTGAGGAGTTTTTGCTTTAAAATCTACACTCAAGCGTCGATTGAGTATTGAGAAACGTTCTGGAATACGGGCCTTAGATATCAGAGTAGGAGCGCGACGTTCCTTGTTTCTTTGTTTGCAGTTCATGCAAGAGATTTTAATCGTAATAACGTATTTATCGAACGATGTACTTCTATAATGTCAGAAACTTTTACCTACTGTGTGTATTGAACACCGATGGATTTATTGAACTACTGCTAGATTCAGGCACCAGGACCCTGGTCACGTTACGACGCTGATTTCCTAACTGGAGTGTAAGGCAGTGGTGAGGACAGGACGTTGGTGAGTACCTATTCCAACTCTACATCCTGTTGCGTTTAAGCTACACAAACAGAAAATGTTTAATTAACACTATCAATATTTTAAATAAAACTAAATAATTTATCCTCGTTTTTAAACAACCATTTGTAAAATATACTGTATCGATATTTATAAAATTACGGGATGACTCACTCACTTTCAACGCTCAGCGGAAACCCTTACACTTAGGAACTTAATTTTTTTAGGGACACAAGATTTGTATAAAGTATTAGAAAATTAATAAAAATCATGGATTTGTGGTACGGAATGCAACAGGTGTTCGAAATATGCCGCGGGCGAGGCCGGAGGGCACATCTATAATATAGTATAATATATAAAATTAAAAACACTCTAAGGATTTATATTAACACTAAAACCAAATACACGATTGATTCACTATATTCAACAGACTATACTAAAATAACATGAAACATTGCACATTGGTTGAAACGCGAACTTGAAATTTTACCTAAATCTATTTTTACCCCTTTATACTTAGCATACGAGTAAGTGTCCCCCTCAATGTCGCAGATACCTCTAGTGTTATATATAAATACTAGATGACCCGCCCGGTTTCGCCAGTGACATACATCGAATCCCGTGGCACCCATTTAATCCCGTCGTTTATTAATTTCACAATAATGTATGAACATTTTCCAAATTAGGTACTTGATTACTTCTTCGCTCTCAAGTACTTACGCCCGAACGGCCCGGTCGAATTTGGTTACATGAAATTAATTTTGCCATATCTCCTAAGATATTAATTTAATTTACAAGGTATATAAGGCCAAAACAATCTTCATAAAATGCTGAAGCCAACTAACATATTAAAAATGATAAGGATTAATATGGTATTTGTGTAAATTGCCTTCAAATTACCGCATAATAATTGCTGTTTTATTTAAGTATTAAAATGGATATATTATGTTATTCTTAAGAGATAGACATACTATACCGTTGCCTTTTTTGTAGACTATAGGTCTACATTGTTTGATACACAATGCCACGATACATTATTTCGTTATATTTCATAGGGTTTAAGCAGCGTTTTTGTTAAAAGCTCCCAGACGGCTCATTTTTTCCGACGCTCCCCACATAAATTAAATGCAAACAAAAACTAAACAAATTATACATAAAAATCTTCCCTATGAATCACTCTATCTATTAAAAAAAACTGCATCGAAATTCGTTGCGTAGTTTTAAAGATCTAAGCATACATAGGGACAGACAGCGAAAAACGACTTTGTTTTATAATATTATGTAGTGATATAGTGCAAAATACATACGTATTATATTCTTAGTCACACTTTCTCCTAAACTTGCCAAAAAATTTCCCTGTGATAGGTTTATCCTTCCCTTCCTCTCCTTTATCATTTTTCTGTCTGAATCTTGAACTAATTCGCCTTCAGTACCAGTGCACTTCTTGTCACCAACAGCTGTGATTTTATCTAGCAGCCGCCATCTTATGCGACCCTAGTACCGCTCGACACGTTTATGTTTGGGCTTCGGATAGAGTTGTACAGTAAAACCTGTATAATATTCCTGCTTATCATACAATACAAATGAATAGAACAGGTTTCTTTTGTAAAATTGAACAAGACAATAGGAGCTAGAACATAGATTGTATTCACGAATTTTATAATGTGAAATAGATGTTTAAGCCTAAAGCAATAAGGTTTAATATTTGTATTAGGAATATTTTCATAATACCCACATCATTTCGTTAGGTGGCAAAATATAGATTGTATTTACGATGTTTTATTTTTGTTATTATAATGTGAATAGATGTTTAAGTATTAGTCAATAAGGTTTAATATTTGTAAGAAAAATACTTTCAAGATACCCACATCATGTTGTTAATAAGTGCGGACGTTTCGAATGTGAGTGCCAACACAAACCTTCTACTAGGTTTAATGGTACAAATTTAAATATTTTGTTGTAAACGTACGTATCTAAATAAATAAATAAAAAAAAAAAAAAAAAAACACTTTCTGGGTATTTCTCTCTATCTGTCTGACGATTTGGTTGACCATATTGCCTGCACTATGCCTTCTAGTGACTAGGAAATAAATTTGAATTGCTCTCCTATTGCCCCCGTACGTGATAATAAATGTTCGGATTCTTTTAGAAATGCTATTCACGATGGTAAGTGTAGCGGGGTAATAATTAGGTTTTAATTAAAACGACAAAATTAACGAGGGTGCCTTGTACTGTGTTTGAGATACAAATTTATAGTAATAAAAAAGGAGGGGCGACTTAAAATTTAATTTGATGTACGACAAGTTGCACCATAATGCATGTCCTGCACGTGCTATGCATACATTGATAGGCGTTTTGCGAACAGTAAGATCGAAAGCCGCATACGTTCTGAGATAGTATCACCCTTAGCGTTGCGAGTGTGATATCCATAACCGTAAATACACGCTCAATCACTATTCAATTACGGTGGTACCTCATTTTTCCTCCGGAGTCACTGGAACTGCTCCATCAGAATTATAAAAAGAATCTTGCTTCCAAAATATTTAAAATTCTATAAACTAGCGCATAATTTTTCATATAAATAATGTAATCATAATGCAATATATTTTTGAAAATTATTTTACAAAAAAATATAGTGTAACATCAATATAGTACAAATATAATACTGCACAAATGCGAGCTTAAGTAAAATGTAGTTATCTTCCAGCAAACCTTGGAGTGAATGGGATAAAGTGTAAGGTAGTGGGCCAAAAAGTGCATAATATATTTCAAGTAGAAGAAAAAGCATAATATTATAGGAAATGCGATACTTGTGATGAGTTGAGGTTTTGTATAGAATTATTAATGTGGTGTCTTTCAGCATCCTTGCACATACGACCTATACTACGGAACCTTTTATATCTGTCACTATTTTCAGTCACAGGTAATTTATTATAAATACGTTTAGCTGGTTTAGCCTTATCTTGTTTAGACGTTAATTTTGATAGCAATTCACGGGGCCGGCAAATAATTAACTCTTACTCTTTTGAGAGGAGCGTGTACATCATATATGCTCAGAACTGTTTTAGTAATTATGACGTTAGAATTCATTGCAATTTCGAAAGCATTATCATACATAGACCAAGTTATGTTCTCAAAAATAGTAATTATTCCTATTACACTTAATTAAATGTTCAACAGGAAAAAGAGGTTTCCTAATCGCTTATACAGTGCTACAAAATATTCATGATATAACTACAAAAAACGTTCAATTAAAATTGCAATGAATTCCCTCACATATTGGATTAAAAGATAATGAGGAGGAAGATAGTCTAGCAAAGTTAAGGTCTAAGTTTGCTAGAGTCGCTTGTCAAGTCGAGCTTAAATAGAAATTTAATTGTAACAGGCTTGAGACTGCGGTCTGGTCTAGTAATATTCCATCACGGCAATTTTTTTTATATACATCTGTGGTGGCAGACAAGCATAAGGCCCACCTGATGGAAAGTGGTCACCTTAGCCTATGGATGTTTGCAACACCAGAGGCGCAGCACTCGCGCTGCCGATCCTTTAAAAAAACTCCTAAGTACCCCATACTGTAGACCTGTAGACGTTCGGGAAACCCAGGCAGGGAGCTCATTCCACGCGGAACGGTACGCGGAATCAAGCCTCTCAATCAATCAATTATTAAAAAAATTTTATTCATGTAGGTCACTAAGTAACACTATAACGGTTGACGGGCTTGGTAGGGGTGGTGCGCACTAGGTAGCAACAACACACCTACATACACCCATCAGGTACAGTTGGTAATCCCTGGAGATGTGTAAGTAACACTATCTCAAAGAATCACCGGTGCACCAGCTAGCAGAGCATGTGTATAGGGAGTGAGTATGGACCAACCTGGAGCAGAGAAATACCAGAATTTATAAAAAGAGGGCGCCAGGCATCTCTCCATCAAACGAATGATGCAATTAAAAAACTCAAGTATCTACTTATTAATTATATTTATTTAAACTATATCCATATGTAGACATGAATATACATATATGAAGGTAAAAAGAAATGGTTTAGTCATGCATAGTGGGATCCATATATATATGGTCACTTAAAAATAAGTTTATATTAATACAAATAAAAATTTAAACCAAAGTCCATACTTTGGTTATAAAGGGGCGTGGCCTAAAATGACAAATATTAAAGCAGTTGTCAGATGCCTTAAAATATCTAAATTATATACAGACATACATTTAAACTATTTCTTAGTTTAGTTAAACACACAACGCCGCTTCCTATCATCATCATCATCGTACACTACAACATAGCAAGGTAAAAATAAAGTTTCACTTTAATATTCCTTTGTGATAATAAAAAGATTATAAAATAAGTGTAACTGGAACGTCACATCGGTAGTCCAGTATATTAAAGTAGTTGAAAGCTACATATGTAATAGAAAAATGAATATTTAAAGTTAAAAGTTATTCCTTTTAAACTATCAACATTAGTCGGCCTTTACCGGGTTATTATACACAGAAACAAATTAAAGATTACTACCTGTCTGGATATAAGGTTTAGGAACATCCAAGTCCTTCACATCTCTTCCTATTCTAGAAGTCCAGGTAGTAGGTAACCAGAGTAGAGAGAAATATCCACTTGGCACATTGTCTCAGCTTACTTTAAGTCTTCTTACAGACATTCAGGAGTAAAAAATGTAGAATGCAGAGAACGTGAAACACGTTAAACTCAATTATTATGTAGATATAAAATAAAGAACCAAAACGAAAAAGAACGAAAACGAAAAACATAAACATAAACCCCTGTAACAACAGAAAAGTTACAGACATTAGTAATTTGTAATAAAAATCACTTTCACCCTCAACTTTCTGTTAAGGAATGCAGTCTAAGAGATTATATAGTTTTAACTTACCACTTATTTCAGTGGGGTTTTAACTAGATCCTTCTATCATCATCCTTTTTCATATTATTTGCTAAGTCTCTTGAAAAGCAGACTGAAATACAAAGTACAACCATCGTAAGAACATATTATTCGCAAAGGCCAAGTAATCTTACCGATTACGAAGAAACAAATATAAACAAATATTCGCACCTCAGCAACAATTATTATGTCTACATATTTGCTAAAAAGACTTCGGATATTAATCCGAATTAAATCACCATGACATTCTCATCACGCCAAGTCGTAGCAAAAATGCAGCTTTCTTTTCTTTTCTCCCGCTCGATTACAGCAGGCTAAAGTCACACGGTCATACTTGACAAATAATCAAAAAATAAATAAACAAAACCAACATGAAAACCTTACTATTCCTGTTTGTCACACCTCACGCAATACATTATAGGTGGATGTGAGTCAGGACAGCCAATCTATCTAAGTTCAATGTCCAGCACCAAACTGAAAGACACCATAGACGCACGCGTTAATTTTAGAACGCGCCATAAGAGTCGAAACGTTCGTGACAGTTTTGACAACGTCAAACTCATGTCGTTCCGAACAAACACAAACAATGTGAAATATTATAAACGTTTAAATAATTAGACAAATGACTTTAGAGTTATAACTAAAGTATTGTGAAAATTGAGTTTGTTTCCACAAAAGGGATGTATTTAAAAATAAGGTTAGTAACTCAAATCTTATGAATATGTAACCGACACTCAGAAGTGTTACAACACTTATGAACGTCAAGATTACTGCTTCTACATTTACATTTACTGCCAGATTCGCAAAGCAATAGGTAGAACCAGAGGAAGAACCTGGCAATAAAACTCATGGCCACTCTTTTCTAACCGCCAGTTTGATTAACATGATATTTGACCAATTATACAGTAATGAATTTATACAAAAAAAATAACAAAATAAATGTTGTTTTCATTGACATTACACTTACATAGTTCTTTTGAATGGAACTATCTATCGGACCTAACCGTATGTGAGCGCTACGGACGCAAAGAGTGAGGGTGAACACCCTGTCTATGGCGAGCGGTGCGATGGTAGAAGTTAGGCGTGGGTATCATATCAAACAATTCCTCAAAGCACAGACCTCATTCAAAGGTTTCAAGGAGAGTCTTTAAAGTGTGTAGAAAGGCCTAGTAAAGCAAGATGGTTGTACTTAACGTTAAAGTATATTGTAAATTATGTATTTTGTTGCAATTGGACGGACATATACTAGGATAAAGGTCCTGTAAAAATGTTAAGATAAAAAAACAATAATAAATATATTTTAATTTTTAAAAAAAATATAATAACCTCGGTAAGTAGGTAAGTACCTAAATGAATAATTTTATTACAATTTCTACCATTTTAAATTTTGTTTTACAAATTCTACGAAAATAAAAATTCTTCGAGTTTCACGTCGGCTCTCAAAACATTAGCTTGCAAAGTAAATGGTCCATCTGTAATGTAAAACGAATGTCATAATAATAAACCAGCTGTCATTGGATTATATCTACGAGTATACTTATATTTTAAAGAGGAAAGATTTGTAAGTTTGTTTGTAATAAATAGGCTCAGAAACTACTGGGCCGTTTTTGAAAAAGTCTTTTAACATTCTTCATGAGTAACATAGGCTAACACGTGGTTCAATAAGTCCCGAGACTAAGTACTAAAACAAGGTTTTTTATAAAATTATTTTTTATCATCAACGTAATCTCCTCCAAGAGTTATACAGTCCCTCCAACGCTTTTCTAACTTTTCTATCCCATGCGTGTAGAACGATTTGTCTTTGGCTTCAAAATAAGCCTCCGGTGCTGTGATAACTTCACTATTTGAGACAAATTTCTTACCCTGGAGCATTTTTTTGGGATCTGCAAACAGCCAGTAATCGCTGGGGGCCAAGTCTGGCGAATAAGGGGGATGAGGAAGCAATTCAAAGCCCAATTCATTAATTTTGGCCATCGTTCTCACAGACTTGTAACAAGGCGCGTTGTCCTGGTGAAACACCACTTTCTTTTTGTTCATTTGAGGCCGTTTATCCGCAATTTCGTACTTCAATCGCTCCAATAAGCACATGTAATAGTCGATGAAAAATATTCCATGCGCATCCCAAAATATAGACGCCATAACCTTACCGGCCGATTTCTGAGTCTTTGGCCGCTTCGGGCGGCTTTTACCAGCCGCTCTCCACTCCGCTGACTGCCGATTGGATTCCGAAGTAAAATGGTGTATCTATGTTTCATCCATTGTCACATACCGACGTACAAAATCCTTTTTATTTCGATTCATCAGCGCCAAACATCGCTCTGAATCATTGATACGTTGTTCCTTTTGATCAGTTGTAAGCAAACGCGGCACCCACTTGGAAAAAATTTAAAATTTTTACTTTTCTTTTATTGAAGGCCAGTACTTTTTAAAAATCAAAAGAGTTTTTAACGCCATTTCCAAGTTAGTCTCGGGACTTATTAAACGATCTAGTATATTAGATTTTCAAAAGTTTAGGTTTCCGTTTGACATCTCGAATAGGAAAACATCATCCCGCGGGCAAAGCTGCGGGCATTGGCTAGTTCCCCTAAGCTTCCCCTTATATGTATGTTATCTTGCACTCGAACCAAATAAAAGCCACTTGATTGTTTAGCAGATTTGAGTGACTCGATGAGCTCTTATAATACTTACTTCTTTATTCAATGAACAATCGAAAATGGGAAAATCAGCAATGGGCTTACCACCTATTACGTGGGCGTGATAAGAGTAGATAGAGTAATATATACAATAATCAAGTCCTAAAAAAAGTTAAGCTGCAATAAATTCAGTACATACCAACATTAAACCATTTGTTTCTGGGATTGCCACTGTTTTCTCTTGACGCCGCAATAGCTTCACGAAGGGCAAAAGCTACACTTACTGCTAGGCACGCCGCTGGTTCTGATACAGCTATGAAAATAATAATACAATAGGCTATAATGGAAAATACGAATTTACCTTACGAGTTATGTGAATGAAGAAACGTAGTCAGTTTTGCCGTGAGCAGTTTCTTTCTTTCTTTTTTCTTCTATACAAGTTTGAGCTAAGATGATATTAGACTTTTATTACCTAATCGTTATGAATGAGTTTCCCATACAAAGCATACGGGTTATGGACGTTTTATAAGGAAAATAGTATTGCATCAGGCATTATAGATTGGAACCATGTTGTGCACAAATCTGATCATAGAATCCTTTGTATTTGAAAATTTTGAAATGACTTCTGAAGTCTTTGTGTGTGACAATGAAAATGAAGTTCTATATTATGTTTCAGAACTCGAGTCAGTCATCATCAGATCAAGTCATCTATCCGCTCATCAAATCAAGATTTACATAGGGATTATAAATATGAACATTCCAATTATTAAAGTGAGTATGAAGAGTTCTTTCCAAATTTTACAGGGTCAGGCCAACTTATCTTCCAAAATTGGAGCTAGTAAAAGCAGAAGAGGCTCTTCCTGCACCAATGAGGGTTGATTGTTCAGACTAACGAAGTGTCACTTAAAGGATACCTCAGGTACCAAAGATATACAAACAGGACAGCCGTAAAATAAGGTATGTAAGTTAAACATTTGTGACATTTTAATAAATATAACACACCAACTAACCTTTAGCTCCTAACGTTCCTAATGGATTATAAGAATTCCTTCTCAACTGTACGTTAAAGTTTAATGGAATATCTTTTGCCAACGGTACATGATAATTCCAGGTTCGATCTGTGAGAAGTTCTCCAGTTTTCTCATCATAAATTAACTCTTCGTGAGTCCAATAACCAAGACCCATTACAAAAGCACCTTCGATCTGGTAAAAAATATACTTACGGTTAAGGTTTACGATAATATTGACTAAATTTTTTTTTTTATTTTTTTTTATTAATTTTAAAATCAAAAGAAATAGTCTTACTTGGCCAATATCAAGTTCAGGATTTAAGCTTGTACCAACATCCTCAATTATATCGACTCTTAAGACTTCATGTTCTCCCGTCAATATATCAAGCTCTACTTCAGTTAGGGCAGCACCACCAGTTCTATATGGTTCTTGATCGTTACCGTTAGTACGATAGCTAATTTGCAGATTTATACCCCTTATAAATGATTCTTGTACCAGCACTTCCCAGGTGGGATCATTGAGAGAATCCTTAACAACAGATAACCTGTCTAAAAGTATCTGACAGCATTTAATAACAGCAAAACAGACACTCTGGGTAGTTGTACTGCTTCCAGTAACAAAATTACTCGGGGTTAATGTAGTGTCAGCCACCTTACATATTACTTTCTCCAAAGATATGTTAAGCGTATAGGCAACGACTTGTGCGACTATAGTGTTGATACCTTGACCAAGTTCTACTCCTCCATGCATAATTACTACTGTACCATCTCCATGATATACAGTTAAAAGGACTGGATAGTCTATCAATGTAGGTGTGGGCCAATTCATAAAAGCAACTCGTAATCCACGTTTCTTCCATCTGTTAAGTCTATTAAAATCCTCAACCTCTTCTTTTCTTTTAATGTAATCACCGTCATCTAGTAGTTTTTGTATGACCTCTCTTAATTCAGGGTAAGTTTGGTCAAGATTGTTTATTCTGACTTCAACAGGATCTCGTTCTATTTCGTACGATATCTGTTCCATCAAATGTTCCGCCATAGCAATGCCTTCAAAGGATCCTAAAGAAATTTTCAAAGATGTTTATTATTGTCCGTAATGTGTGATAAGCGACTTTCAGTAATAGCAAATATGCTTTATGAAGCGCGGAATCAGTGTTCTGTTCAAGCAACTTTCACTATAGCTGGTCCTCGGATGGGTTTTTAGGTTATAGGTTATAGGTTTGGACTTTGGGTGGAATTGTGGGCGTATAGTATCCCTCCGCCTACCCCTTTGGGGATAAAGGCGTGACAGTGTCTCTATATGTCAAATATATTTTACCAACTTTAAATGAGGCACCCCCAAAATTTGCTAGTTGTACAGTCAACAGTCATCCTTGAAAGAACCTACGGCAATTTTCTAACAAGGCAAAGGAAGTTTTCTGTATCGTATCAGCTTCAAAGTTCACAATTGATAACTTTATAGATTCTGTTAACCTTTATAACTACTTATTAAATATTTTGAAATACCTGGCGATCGAGCATAAGTATTTGACGCTGTGTCAGTGACAACGTCAAACATTGTAAACTGCCATCTTCTACTATCATAACAGTTCTTGATTCCACTTACAGTAAAGTAATTGACGGCATCGCTAACTATGTATCCATGGTCTTCATATAAGTGATATTCCAAATACTGAATTGCTCCGGAATTATTAACGCCAACCTGTTAATTATTATCATGCGTAAACTTAATCGTCGTAACATAAAATTCTTTAACCCATTTCCAATCTTTGAATACACATCCGCAAAGGCGATCATTAAATCAGTGTTATTTGTCATTAAACTAATTATAATTATTTTGTTTTAAATGTTATTTTTGCAATATTACGCTTTTTTAAAATGTCGTACGATGTCGACACGTGTTTCGCCTACACACGAGGCATTTTCAAGGCTGTTGCCAGTTATAGTTTTTTATAATGGATTTCCGCCATGTAACGCCTGATTCATTTACTTATTTAATTATAATTAAATCAAATAATTGGACATTGCTCCTAGAGACGAAAATTAATGGTTAATTAACTAACTATCTTCACGCTGTATCCCTGACGGGGTAGTCAGAGAGGACAGATCGCCAGGCTTCGCGATCCATGCATACTTCTTTCGCTTCTTCGAGATTCATCAATCGCTTCACACACGCACGTCTGGGTATCCGAGTACTTTTGACCTTTCAGTTTTTGAGCAATCTGCTCACGTGGTCTTCATATGTAAGTCTCGGCCTTCCCTGACTCCTTCTACCCTCTACTTTTGAACAATATATATTCTTCGTCAATCGTTCCTCACTCATTCGTTGGACGTGTCCAAACCAACGGAGCACGCCCTTTTCCAGCCCTTTTCCAGCTTAACGCTGACTAAATGGTTAATTAGTTAATGCTAAGTGTACGAGTAAGTAAGCGTAGGGCGGTGCACCGTATTGAAATGTGTCGAGGAAGTGCAATATTGCCACATACTTGAAGGGCATTAAAATTTGTGTTATAAAATATTGTATTTTTTTAGCATATATTATTGTTTTCCTTCAAAATTAACTAAATGTTAACTATAATATTGATTTTTTAAGAAAATATCAATTTTCATAAATATATTTGGGTCTAATCCCACCCGCATTCCCACTACTGTAACTCCTGTAAACCAGGATCTCAACAAAAAACCAGAAAAGTTACACCGAGCTCGATCTCGATGAAGTCCCAGGAAAAGTTATAAATATAGTAAACTAAGAAATATAGCCCTCGGGCCCCCGACGGACTTTGTCCGCAGCCGCGGCCTTGTTCAGGGAGGGACGCAGGGGCGTCTAACTTGCACCTACTGGAAACCATGACTTTCAACATGGTCTACAGCGTGAAAATGTCCGGCTTCCTGTCCCCACTTCGATGTTTTTAGTACGGTACGGTTCCAACTTTAGTAATACATAGGCTGCAGTAAAAGTATCGGGAATGGAACATTTCCACTGGTCCTGTCATATTAAAATCTTTTTAATTGAAAACTCCTTGGTTTTAAAAATCGAATACAATTTATTTTTTTAAAAAAAAGATTATCGGTCTTGTCACAAGTTTTGTCAAACTTGTTTAGTCGTTGAGAAAATGGAATTGACTCGAGAAAATTCAAGAGCAATGATTTATTATGACTTTCGAAGTGGTTTAACACAAAAACAGTGTGTTGACCGGATGATTTCTGCATTTAGTGATGAAGCCCCATCCAAAACCACAATTTATCGCTGGTTTGCTGAATTTCAACGTGGACGTGTCAAGTTCAGTGATGATCCCCGTCAAGGTCGTCCAAAAACTGCAGTCATTCAAGAAAACGTTGATGCTGTGCATAAGCTGATAGAGGAAGATCGACATGTGACATACCGCGAAATTCAGACAACTTTAGACATTGGCATGAGTCAAATACAAATAATCTTGCATGAACATTAGGTGTAAAAAAGTTGTTTTCCCGATGGATACCGCATTCGCTCTGTCAAGATCAAAAAGCGGCTCGCGTAACTTGGTGCGTCAGAACTCTCGAAAGATTCCACGCAGGATCCTCAAATGCTGTATACAACATCGTATCAGGTGACGAATCCTGGATATAAGCGTACGAACCCGAAACAAAAAATCAGTCACGAGTTTGGGTGTTCGAAAATGAGTTAAATCCAACAAAAATTGTTCATTCACGGAGTGTTGCAAAGAAAATGGTGGCCACGTTTGTCTCCAAAACCGGCCATGTTGCGATTATTCGTCTTGAGGGACAAAGAACGGTTAATGCAGAATGGTATGCTAGCATTTGTTTGCCACAGGTCGTTTCTGAACTCCGTAAAGAGAACTGCAACCGCCGCATCACGACAATGCGAGTTCTCACACCGCGCACAGAACAAAAGAGTTTAAGGAGCAAGAAAACATAGAATTATTAGAATTTCTCGTATTATATGAATTTAAACTGTCATGGTCATAAACATTACTAATATATTGATTGTCGGGATATTTACCATGTCTACTCCGTTACATCTCCGTGATCCAAGCGCGGATCCACTATAGTGAGCAAGATGGGCATGTCCACAACCTAAATTGGCATTGACTGGTGATATTATATCCAAAGCCTAAAAGAACCGGCAGAGCGCGTGTCGAACTCGTGCGCCGAAGGTTACCGTACCTAACGGGTAGGTACGGGAACCATCGGCACATGAGTTTGAGAACGCCATAATAAAATTGGTGTGTGACATACTTACAGACTGACTGTAAATGTGTCACTATTGATTTTCTCAGGAACGGGTACACTTAGCAAGTTGAAATTTATACCAAATACTGATGTCTATAATCCCAAAGATCATTTCCAGGCATCCCTGTCCTGTAAATAGTCTTGAATAGAGTAATAACCTTTTTCACAAAGCTTTCTTTTAATATACTTTTTAAATTTATTTAATGGTAAATTTCTCAGGTCACGGAAGCTTGTTGTATAAGCGTATACAGTTACCCTGGACAGAATCGCCAATTTTATGCAGCGGACTGTGGTGAACTGAAAGATTGTTTTTATATCTAGTGTTTATATTATGTATATTACAGAAATTAGTAAACTCTGATAGATTTTTCTGGACATACATAAGATTGGCAAAAATGTATTGTGATGCTACGGTTGAATATTTATTTCTTTGATTTTTTCTCGGAGGGAGACTCTGGGGCCCAAAATTATAAAAAGCGCGTACAGCCCGCTTTTGAAGAACAAAAATGTTATTTAAATCTGCAGCACTCCCCTAAAGGAGAATATCGTAATTCTACGACATAATACTTTGAAAATAGCTGAAGTAAACCATTCTAGCCTTATCCACATCTGTTAGAGTCCTGATCTTTTTTTACAACGTATGCAGCCGAACTTAACCTAGAGGCCGTCTTTTCTATGTGTGGGCCCCACTGCAAATTGGCATCAATAGTTATACCAAGGAACACAGTTGATTCCACAAACTCTAATACTTGTACATTCAGTTGACCATTGACCGTAACTTGTTTTACATTTGGTAGAGTAAATTTAATACATTTAGTTTTGTTTTCGTTTAGGCAAAGATTATTTGAGCTGAACCAATGAAATACTCTCGTGATTGCATTGTTAACATCATCATAGTTATCTAATTGTCTTGTCATTTTAAAAATCAATGAGGTAACTTCTGCAAACAAAACAATCCTATTCCTGTCCCCTACATAAAATGGTAAATCATTAATATAAATGAGAAACAAGAATGGCCCAAGTATCGAGCCTTGTGGCATACCCATTGTAACCATGGATCCTACAGAACGTGTACCATTTATATCGACCCTCTGTATTCTATTGTTCAAATATGAAGACAGAAGGTCGAGAGCTTTGCCTTTTATTTCATAGTGATGTAATTTTTTGCACAGTGTTTCATGTTGAACGCAATAAAAAGCCCTGGATAGATCGCAGAATATACCAAATGCATCTTGCTTATCTTCCCAGGCTTCATAATTTTAATAACTCAACACAGCATCGGAAGTTGAGCGCCCTTTCGTAAAAACAAACCGTTTTGTATTAAATATTTTATGAGAATTAAAATGGGATAGCATTTGATTCAAGATTAATTTTTCAAATACCTTGCTTAAAGTTGGCAGCACTGACACAGGTCGGAAATTAGACGGGTCTGTAGCGCTGCCAGCCTTAAACAAGGGTATGACTTTGCTGTGTTTCATAAAATCAGGAAATATACCACTAGAAACACAGTCATTAAACACATTTGCTAGATGGGGTGCAATGACCTCAATTATACATGAAGCAGTTTTGACTGATAATCTGCAAAGGTCCGCGGGTTTTCTTTATTTCAATACATTTAAAAGTTTTTATAATATCCTGAAAACCTTGTAAGTATCAAAATTTACCTTAATTTTCAACTTCTGTTATTTCTCGGATTTTCTCCTTTAGTTATGCTATAAAACCTTGCCTCTGACCAAAATTGACAGTTTTAGAACAACCTGAAATACCCTTTAGGTTTTTGTTCGAAAACCTTAATGGTAGTTCCTGTGGACCTTAATCACGAAATTTGGCAAAATGAAGGTCTTACAGCACAAATAAAGGAAAAAAACTAAAAAGTAATGATAGTTAAAAATTAAGAGGTGTCCTATACATATACATAGTAAAAACCAATTAACATAGACTTCTGAGTTGTATACAATTCGGAGGTCCAGCTTAATTGGTCCTATTCATATTATTTTATGGAACCCTCGGCGCACGAGTTCGACTCGTGCTTGACAGTTTTATTTTTATTTTAGTTAGTTGTTTACAACTTTTGCAATTTTGTAAGGGAAAATCCAATTTTTATTTTAAAGTCCGAGACTGCGACAATAGTCTTAATTAAAAAGCACTTGTTCACTAGACTATTGTTGTAGGAATGCGTACACCATCCAGTCCAAATTGACTTGTAGCTAGACGTGTTTTTTCAGGTGGCTGTGCCCACAACCTTTTTTGAAAGTTGAATCCGCGCCTGCCGTGATCATATGGCGCTTGCAACAGTGCCGAAATATCGGATACTCGCAAATGAAAGTAAACATGGTAAATATCCATCCAACTATCAATATTTTAGTAATAATAATAATTTATTTGCATAGAATGTAGTTAATTACAATGAGGTGGTCTAACAATTATCTTGTAGTTAGTAATTAGTAATATTTTATATTTTTACCGCATTTGGTTTAAATCTATATCAGGCATAAAATTTTGGTACGGAATATTTTGTGAATACACGTTCGTCACGTTTATACAGCTTCGGTACCATTTTCTAATCCTTCTCATATAATTCACGACCTCCACAAAATATAAGTAAGGGTTCAGCTATCACTATTTTTTATTTATATTTACTTAAAACTCCTTAATCAATCATAATCGACACTGACTGCGGCAGTAACGTTATTATGTTAATTATGTGTTTACCTCAAAATCTCTTGTGCACGGAAACCGTTTGCCCATCATGCGTAGACTAGCTTGGATACCTAAAACGAACCGGCAAGGTCTGTCCAGGAGGTAGGTAACCAACGCACAAGTGACAGCGATATGGCTAGTACGTGTTATCTTTACACCATATGCACCACCACATCGAGGTACTGTAAGGTTGATCCTGAATGCAAAAAGGATGGATTTACATAAATGGCATAAGAGTATCAAATGAGAAGGGATCGTGGCTCCGCTAACTCAGTGTTCTGTAAACGATCACTACGTAAAGCAACTTTCACTATGACTGGTTAGTGGCTGGGTGACCGCTTTGTGGCATTTCTATTCACGAGGGTTGCCATGCTTCATAAGACACTTTAAGCAGTTAGTCTCGTTTGCCAGTTACATGGCAGTCGTTAAGCCAAGTTGAAAGCCTTATAGGCAGCTTGAAAAAAATTAACAGCAGGTCACCACCACGTAGGACAAAAATACTTACCGTGAAATATGGGCGTGTGAAATATAGTATGCCTCTGCTAAACCATCGGGCATAAAGGCGTGCCAAATGTTTCTGAGCTTGAAACCAATTCATATTTAGGTAAAAATATATCATAATTTCAAAATTTGGTGTTGAACTAGGTCCCAACTCCTAAACATTCACATTATGATTGATTACCACCAACTTAACCACTATAACTTTCAGTATTTAAATTATTAGGTTTAATTCCGATCGTATACGTAAATTTTTATAAATAAATGAATTAATATTGTAGCACACTTTTCACACAGCGCTATATTCAACCCAAACTAAGCTTTATGCTTGTACTGTGGAATCTAGACAACTGTACTGTGTGTGTACTTATACGTATGTCTCTCTTTCCAAATAAATAAATATTATACATAGCAAACACTTAAACTCCCAAAACCAACATTACACAAATGCTTAATTCCGAAATAATTGTTTTTAAACAAATAACGGTCGTTAATTTTTTAGTTGATAAGACTACGTGACTTCTCAATCATTATTGCATATAAAGGAGATTCTTCAATTGGAGTCCTAAGATCCAATATCCTAGGAATTTATGAAAAAGAACTCATTCAGAGGGATAGGTATTAGCGATACTCCGTTCTATGAGCAGCCCGCCTGGCGCAGTACCTCCACCTTGCAGAAGACCGCGGTAATACAAACCAGGTCCTGCTGGGTGATGTTCTCCGTCGGTGAGCAGGTTTCCAGTGCTCATTGGGGTGAATCTGCGCCGGTGACGGCGAGACCAAAGGCTTACCTGCCTACATTGGCTGGTATAAGCGCGGAATCAGTACGGCAGTCAGAGAGATACGATCACACGCAAAAAATATAAATGGGTTACCATAGCGGCATCGTCGTCCACACTACATGCGGACTTTTGCAACATCAGAGGAAAGCACACCATCATCAACGCAGTCCATCACATTATTTTTCTTGAGGTAGACAAGGTCATCATGTCCGACCGATACGTCTTACTTGATGTACCATGGCTATAAACCGGAGTATGACTTCAGGCGACAAGCCGGGGTATGTATGTACGTCCGGAATGATATGTACTGTCACCGTATTAAGAGCGTCGAAGACAGGGACTTGTCTACGTTATGGGTGCGCGTGGATCACTGGGGCCACACTCGTATCTATAGGTCGCAAGTGCGGCCACACATGGAGTACTGTAGTCACTTTTGGGTTGGTGCACCTGAATACCAGCTTCGACCTTTTCACTCGGTAGAAAGGCGTGCTATGAGAATCGCAACGATCCTCTAATAGCGGTGTCGAAACCATTCGCGACAGGAGAGACTTTACCTCCATATGAGTGTTCTATACAACGGTCTGTGCTCTGAGGAGCTGTTTGATATGATGCCCATGGCAACATTCTATCATCGCACTGCTCGTCATAGACATCGCCATACACCCTCACACTTTGCGACCGGAGCGCTCGCATACGATTAGGCTTTATTCCGCGTACGCTTAGATTGTGGAATGAACTCCCTGCCTGGGTTTTCCCGTACGTCTACAGTACGGGGTTCTTCAAAAAGAGTCGGTTGTTCAAAAATAGAAGGTTTTTAAAGGTTCGGCAGCGCGAGTGCTGCAGCTCTAGTGTTGCAAAGGTCCAGACCTCTATCCATTGGGTATGCCGTATGCTTGTTTGCCACCTTAGTGGTAATATAAAAAAAATGTTTGCAAATGGCGGACACCAATTGGAATAAAAAAATCCGGCTATTTGGCTAATTAAAAGGATCTTACCTATTTTGTGGCATATTCAACGCGTCCGATATTCCAGCAAGCACAGATTGCGCACACTGAGTACAAGCTTGAACATCAAGGCCTATCTCATTGCGTTTGGAAACTACTGATAAAGTCTCCATAGTAAAATGATATTGCCCTAAAATGTTGTCGCTCCCCTTGATGATTCTTTGAATGTCTTGTCCACGATCTTCTGCAGGACGAACCATGAAAATGGATATACGACTAGGATCTCGCTCTCTTGCATCATTTATTTGTAAAATAGGTTTATTATTGTTTCTTTTATAGTTAACTTTAACGAGCAATGCTGCTCTGTTAGCTAGTTTTTCTGTTTTAGCTACTATAACACCTATTGCTTGATCGTAATATTTAATGTTCTTAACGGCGAAAACTTCTTCCGGAACCATTTGTCCAGGTACCGTTTGAGAAAGAAAAGAGTTTTTTCCCGGTATATCGTTCGCTGAGAAAAATGCCAAAACACCAGGTATTTTCTGTCAAAACAACATTTAAATAAATATTATTAACCACTTTTATCATTGATAATTAGTTTTATAAATGAACTCACTAAGGCTGCTTCAGGGTCAATGCTCACTATTTCTCCTGTACAGATATCTGAAGGTACAAATGCACAGAATACTTCATCTGGCAAAGTTGGCCAATCATTTACATATTCCGCCTCTCCTGCGCACTGAATTAGTGAATCGATCTTTGGCATTGGTTCACTAATAGGCCAAACTAAAGGATTCGTATCATAAACATCTGCAGCTTTTGACACTGGTCTTGTTTTCCTCATGTCTCTAGCTCCAGTACGGTATTGTGGTTTTAATTTATTTTCAGGTATTAATACAAGTAAGCCCTGAAAAATATTATTGTAAAATGTTTTTTACACATACAACCTATTTTAAATTAATTTTAAATATTCTGGAAATACTTGTAATTATGAGCTTTAGAATTTTTGGTAACCGATATTTCTAAAATCAGCTAATATCAGGACAACAAATTCCACGATTTTTAAAACATCAGAGTTGTTTCATGGTGTATCTAATTTAATACTCGATAGTACTGTAGTACTTAGTACTTCAAAAGATATACATTGTTGCACATTAGATTTCTTTTAAAAATCCCATCAGTTACTTTGATTACAATTAAAAAGGTACAATGTATTTAGTCAACCCAAACAGCTGTAACGGCAACTACGAATGGAAAGTTACTCGTATTTTATACTATGTCATTGCAACCGCAAAGCATAAAGCTTTGTTTGTATCATATTTTAGAGCAGATCGTAATGGTCTTGTCAATAGAAGATTCAAAATTTCGATTTGATTGCTGTCTTGTTGATTCGAATTACTTAACCCTAAAATTATGTAAATCGGTTGAGAATTCTATGAGTTATGGCGATTTATACATTTCGTAATTGAAGCTGATCCATCCGTTCCAATAAAATGTAATATAGGGTTTCGTGTTAAATTTATTCATAACTTACCTTATAAAATAAATCAATTGCGCATTTTTTTCGATATTCTGGTTTCATATCTCCAGCTACTTCTTCAACTATCAATTCATCACTTAATATCTTTAGAGATTTCTGAAGTATTTCATTACTAAATATCATCTTCATTTGTAAAAACTTTTCTGTTTCTTTAGCGTATACAAACTTTCCTGATATACCTCCGATGACTATCTTTGCTGACCTTACTAATTCTGTTTTATAAGCATCAAACTCGTACAAAAATGCAGCATTAACTTGTGCGTGAGAATTTTGAGATCGAGACATTATCTAAAAGCAAAGGTTTATTGTAACATATTTTTTTATAAAGTTTACATTTAACCGAAGAACATTTTAAATATCCTAAAATTGTTTACTTTATTTAAGCACCTAAAGATAGTAATTATAAAGAATAGTAATTATAAATAACATAATATTTAGATACAAGAACATTCGTTTCTGAATAGTAACTTACTTTAAATGAAACAAATTTATAGTTCGGAGACAAAGGAGGTATTTTGACTTGAGAGATAACTTTGCCATTCATATTATAATACAGAAATTGCTCAGGAGTCAGTTCCACACTTGAATCCTTATGAACTGAAAATGTAAATCACATAGACGATTCATTATTTTTTTCCTAAAATAAGAGTGGTCTCGGTGAGCAGTTTTACTAGAAGTAATTTAAAAATGAATGTCGCTAGCTCTCTCGCTGGGCGTGAGTGACATGTATTCTTCTATTTCTTTGCTTTATGAGTTTTACACTTGATTTCTTTTTGAGGCATGATCAGTCCAAAGTAGTTGGCTATTGATAATCAAAATGCTTAGAGTTCTATTCAAGAGACAATTCAATTCATACGCAGAATTAAGTCTATTCCCCATCAAGTCCATCAAGACCGAGACTACGTCAAAAAAAATGTCTTGTGGTACCTACATGTCTCATTAATATAATAGTGTTTGTAAATGCAAATCATTAGGTACCTTAACTGCGAGTCAGCTTTAAAACTACTTGATCCAAAGATATTATATAATAATTATCCATACGAGCGTGTCCATAAGAACGAAGTCACGGATAGTAATGAAAACTATTATTATAAAGGCAAACGCCTGTGACTATGTATGTTTGTTACTTTTTCACGCTGAAATGGCAGAATTAATTTGTATTAAATTTTGCGTGGAGGTATCTGACATCCTAGATTAAAACACATTGGCTATTAGGGGAAATATTTACGCAAAATCTTTGTAATCTAGTCTATAATTATTTCATTTTTCTTCCATTTTGTAGGGATATGATTAATTTCATTAAATACTTGAGACTTACCAATAACCAATGTTGCCATAACAGCTTCTAACAGTAAGAATATGTCAGACGTAAATGAGGGCGAGCGATGTTTCACCATCAGGTTACCGGCAACTGAGCCAATCTATAGATTTATAATTAATTTATTTTAAATGCTACGGGTTTATTTTTTATTAAGTACTTGTATGAGGTTATATTTATCTATCTCTAACATTTATTCATTCAATTATATATACACGCCTAATAGTTCATCGAACTAGGTATATTACCACTATTTCGTTTTATTTTTAGTTTTATTGTTTCGGTAAATTTGACTTTTTAATGTCGTTATTCCCACCGCAAACCCATTAGGTACTATGACTCCTGTAAACCAAGATTACAGCACTAAAAGTTATAGTAGCTCGAATCCCAGGAGGAGTTAAAATGTCTTAGAAACTGCATCAAAACTAAGCAAAAAAGTTAAATTGAAGGAAGAAATAACTCTACTCCCCGCCTTGCAAGGTATAGGACCAGGCATGCAACTAGGTATATACATTCTATACAATGTATTACGGGTCCTAGATGAGTTATTTCTCATTTCATTTATTTATTAAGTACAAACATCAAAAAGTACGTGACGACTTGCGCAAAAACGAAAAAAACTTCCGAGGATCATTCTCTGTCAAATTTGTACACATTAATAATCTTCCCATGGGAGTGAGAAGTTTTCAAAGTTGTTCCTCGCCTGAGTTGCATATAAAACATAATGTGTGGTCAAAATAATCGTTTAATTTTGACACCTACTTACATTTCTAACAGGTATATGAGCCACAAGTTCCAAGTGGTCATAAAGCTTTTCTAAGTGTTGAAATTCTATTCGTTCCTTTGAAACCCTTAACAACATGTCCAAGAGATCTGTCATAGTCATTCCAGCCCCAAATACCAAGTTTTGATCAAAGTAATATCCTTTAAGTTCTTGCACTGGGCTTATATCTACAAGCACACGTGGCATTACTAGGACTGGAACAGCTCCTGGAATCAGTATGATACTGTAGTATTTTAGTGAGAAGCATCTGAAATTTATTATTGATTTCAAATATTACTTCCTACTAACAAACAAAAAATTGTTTGTATATTGGCATCATTTGACAAATTCTTTATAATTGGTAACTTAAAAAATGCTTATTAAAATGCGGATGTTGGAATATACATACATACATAATGTCACGCCTTTATCCCCGAAGGGGTAGGCAGAGGCATATTTAACGCTCACGTTTCACCGTATGCATTTCTGTCCCACGTAACAGGTGGTGAGCCCATTGCCGTGTTGAAATGGACAGGCGCAGGCTGCATCGACCTGCTGTTGAAATTTTTTAAGCCGCCCATAGGGCCTCCAACTTGGCTTAACGACTGCCATTTTATTGGCAACCGGGACCAACGGCTTAACGTGCCTTCCGAAGCACGGAACTGGGGTGGGTCTAAAGGGCCCAAAAAATTTATTAAAATGTGTCTATTTTAGATGTTAAATTTGGAAGAAATTTTGAACCCGTTGCCTTTTTAGTGAGATGGTAACAAAAAGGCTAAAAGGTCTTATGTGCTAGACACTAATTAGCACGACCAATTAAAGTCCTGGTAGTCTCGGACGATTGTTGGAATATCCTATGTGTTATTATGTGTTTGCAAAATTTCGATACGGTTGCAAGCGCTATGTTTACAAGGGAAAATCTTGGTAAATTTCCTGATAACGCTAATGTTAATATTTGCGGCAATGAACGAATAAAATTGTTTACCAGTCCTATACATATCATAGGTATGAAAAAATACTAATATACATAAATTGATAATTCCAATCCTATATTTAATTATTTTTATCGTTTAATGAAAAGTTTAACTTTAAGAGGTAAAATTTAAATGTCTTGATTTATATCATGATAAACAAAAAACAAATATAATTTCTTGCTACATATTTTTTTACACTACGAAATAAACAGTACATTTTGATAATTGCATCATCAAAATTGCCACGAACAGATAAAAAAAATTAGTGCCATAGTATTTATAATTTGAAATATTTTTAGTTTGTCTTACCTCTGCCTGTATTTCCATTCACAAGCATGTAAGAATCATAGCCCTCAGTGTCTAAGATGTTAAAAATATCTTTTAATTCATTGACTCTATACCATACATGCCCATCTTTTAGTTCAATCTTCTTTACATAATTATCATGCACATCATTCTTATTGATAAAACACCAATTGTTGTCACATTTTTTGCAATCTCCTTTATTTCCACAAATCGAAAGATTTTCGATGTCCTCGATATCGGATGTAGATTTTACAGACTCCTTTGCAAAACTTTTAAATGCATCAAGTATAGGCCTATACCCTGTACATCTGCAAGTATTGCTTCCAAACGAGTTTTCTATTTCAGCTTCAGTTAAGTCATTATGTCTAGATTCTCGTAAGCTGTAGATGACATAATACATATTAGAATATTTAAAATCTTCGCATTTTTGTGCCGTGATTAATGAGGTAATGATAACATAGATTTTTTAAGAAAATAGAACTAACCTGTACATGCTCATCACAAATCCTGGGGAGCAATATCCACATTGTGAGCCATTATATTCTGCTAAAGTTTTCTGTATGGGATGATATCCTTTTCCTCTGCCGCCAATACCTTCTATAGTGGTAATCTCCCAACCGTGGCATGAAGTTATTAATACTAAACACTATAATTGAAATATTATACTTTACTGGTGTAAATTAGAGTAAGAGTTTTTGCATTAAAAACTTGCCAACTGTCCCTTAGACACTTCAGTACGCAGTATATTAAGAGAGCGGATGCCATGTGTTTCGCACGACTCGGTCAGGAACTTAAATCACATTTTACAGGCAGCCGGGGTCACTGGGAAGCTGTCTTATTTGTTTAAAGTCAAGTTTTGTCTACAATTTTTTTTTAAACGTGTTGAAATTCCCTCGGATGTCATGCCGGACTCGAACCGGCTAAAACCACACAGTCCTCGCCTAACTGTCTATTGCCGGACGCCCCGGGTGAATCCTCAGAAATATGTCCCAGAGCTCCCGGCAGACTTTGGCTACCACTGCGACCTCACGTAGGGTTCGGGTGTTATCCCGCTTCTTTGGGAGGTTAGTTCGGGTACTATCCCGCTTCATGGGGCATGAGGCGTGCGTGACATTTTCCCGTCATGCCGACGTCTTGGGCCTGCTTTTGTAAGGACGGCGAGCAGCCCACCCGCCGTCCTCAGAAGGATCCTCATGGAGGCCCGTAGTCTTGGGCGAAGACAAGTGTGCGGCGTTGTCGCCGCAGCAGACTGCGGAACTCGGGCGGGAGAGTCCTCTTCCTCTCCCGATCCCTTTCCGCCACCTCTTTCGCGAGCATGACCTGCTAAAGTGACCAAAGTTTTGTCTACCATGACCCTATACTCTTACGTTACGCTTCGCTAATGGGCAATATGATGGGTGATATCTTACTATACATATATAGCACATATTTGGGATTATACTATTAAAAAGCAGTATGAGTCCTCGACTCTAATGCGACAGCTCCGTTCCAAGGTTCCAAAATTATGTCCACCCACTTTAAATTGTGCAGCTGGATAGCCAGCTAATTATATGAGTACCGTGCCACCACTTTCATTGATCAGTGAGTCAGAGAAACTTACTTTGCTCGTCCCACCACTCAGACGTGGATTAAAATTGAAAAAAAAAGAGACAGCAGCTCGTGAATGATCCGGTACAACCGCTATTTCTGATAAACGTAGTGGTGGGAGGTAGGATAGCGGAGAAATTTACAAGAGGCTACCATTCACGACTGACTCTGAATACTAGCAATCACGGTTGGATGAGTGCTTCACCGAACTCGAGTAGAACTGGTTCCCAAGAAAAGCTTTTAGCCAAAGGAGCAGACCGGGTTTAGAAAAAGATTTAGTACAGTGGATCACATCGATAATGTTCGACAGATTGTATTGAAAACAAAACAGTACAATCAGCCTCTATATTTGCTTTTGTGGCTTACAAGAAAGCCTTCGACGCTGTTAAAACCTGGGCCGTCCTGGATGGTCTGCAACGACATCCTTTGCTTGGTGATATTTAGAGGTATTATAATACTTTTATAACACCGCTACCATGCCAGTTCATCTGCTGATTATCCAAGAGATCGGCCCCATTAAGCTGTATTGAGGGATCAGACCGGGCAATGTAATATCCTCTAAGCTTTATACCAACACGGCTGAGGATGTCTTTCAGACGCTGAAATGGAAGACGAAAGTATTCAACCAAAGCGTTCTTATATCGGTTGTGACCTACGGTATCGCGACGGGGACATTTACTTACTTACTTAACTATCACCGATAGATAAGTCATTATAGAATCCGAGACTACCAGGACTTTAATTGGTCGTGTTAATTAGTGTCTAGCACATAAGACCTTTTAGCCTTTTTGTTACCACCTTACTAAAAAGGCAACGGGTTCAAAATTTCTTCCGAATTTAACATCTAAAATAAACACATTTTATTTTATTAAATTTATTCGGCCCTTTAGACCCACCCCAGTTCCGTGCTTCGGAAGGCACGTTAAACCGTTGGTCCCGGTTGCCAATAAAATGGCAGTCGTTAAGCCAAGTTGAAGGCCTAATGGGCGGCTTAAGAAGAATTTGAAAGAAATTTTGAACCCGTTGCCTTTTTAGTGAGGTGGTAACAAAAAGACTAAAAGGTCTTATGTGCTAGATTAGCACGACCAATTAAAGTCCTGGTAGTCTCGGACTGTACGGGGACATTTACGGTGGCTCCATACCCTTAAAGTTTCATGCTTGGAGTGTCTTTGTCAGTGATAGACCCAAAAAGAGTTTATCCGTCAGAGAACCAGAGTTGTCATCAAAGCTCGCGGTAAGCGCGTTATAGTATCATACAAAGAGATGGTCAGTGAAGCAAATGAGTTCTGGAGAGAAGACCGCGAATCGGCTAATGATTAATAAAGGTAGGAAAATCCCCCACCAGATGAAATGATGAGCTAGAAAGGGTTGCAGGGCGCTACCTGCTCCGGGAGGCGTAGTACCGTGTATTGTAGCGTGAATTGGGAGAGGCCAACGTTCAAATTTGATTTGATTGAGTGTGTACGGCAACATTTTGGCAAATCCACTCGAGTAATTACAATTTTATTCTCTTGTGTTTAACGCGTATTATCTCCTCACATGATTATATTTATCTTAACAAGTAAAAATCAATTCAACGTTGATCGTTAGTTGACTCTAGGGAATATTAAATTTTGCTACTAACCGTTACAAGGTATTTTGTGCAACCAATATAAAATTCATGATTTTTTTTCCATGAGAAAGAGCACCGACAAACAATGTGAAATATACAAATCATTTTAGTTCAAGTACATCGTTAGAAGGTATAACAACAAATTCGTATCGATATGAAGCGACTCAGCAATCTGTCGTTCATTTTGTAATAGAATAGAAACGACCTAGCATATGTATTTTGCATACCTTCATAGCAGTATAATTTTATGCCCAATTGTTGCAAAAATGAGTTGATGTAATAATGTTAGTTGAATTCTTTTATCCGTTTCTTTTAAACTTGTAGTGAACACGTAATAATGAATAATATTAATGAACTTAAGGTCTTCAGGTATCAAGACTACCACACGTCCTTCGCTACGCTAAACACTTTTTTCTATAAGTTGTAGGCGGTTGCACCCTCTTCATTTACAATTATGAGCAATGTGGCGATCTCCGCCGCCATCTAGATTAGAGCAGTCCAACCACTATGATGCTCTAAATACTGCAGAACACTATGAGATACATATATTACTAGTACAATTACATTCTTGCGCTCTTCCAGTAGACAGACAGACCATTAAAACCTGAACATGGATAGTTATGAATACACTATTGTTAAATTTTCTCATTCATATAGCACACTCTTGACGTAGGGGATGACATATTGAGCGATAATCTCGTAATTAGAGACTTTTTTTCCTAAGCATGAAAAGTATATGGGCACTTCATTCAGTTGCAGACGGAATAGCAAGAGGGCTTTATTTGGTAATCTCACACCAGCCCTGGAAAGGTTCAGACTGCCCACTAAAAAGCAGCCGAGGCAAACGGCAGTTACTTGGTTAAGTATTTTGTGTTTTATTCACCCCTTACATCAGTAGGATTCGTCAAAACTTACTGAATTAACCGAATAAGTCCTACGATGAGGATCCTTAACAGTTATAGATACAACACAGGCACCACATCCGCCTTCTTTGCACATGTATTTTGTTCCTCTCTTGTTCAGAGTATTCCTTAGGTAGTCGTTAAGTGAAGTATCTGAATCCACTTCATGACCCACTGAAATCATAATATCAAAATCATACTTAAATTCTTTCATCACATCGCTCACCCCAGAAAGAATGTTCGGAATGAAGACCTATCCGGGGTTTAATGATGGAAAGACGTAATGGTGGATTTTACTCGTATAATTCTTACTGCTTCTCTTATTGACATAGTGAAGCCTTATTATTAACTACTCGTGGACGCCCGCGGCTTCGCCCGTGTAGAGATTTTTTTCCGATCCCGGTTCCCATAGGAACTTGTTCCCGGGATAAAAAGTAGCCTATGTGTTATTCTCATGTATAAACTTTATTATTTCAAAGTTTCATTAAAATCTATTCAGTAGTTTTTACGTGAAAGAGTAACAACAACAAACATTCATACATCCATACAAGGCGTTACTGAATTATTACTTATAATATACTCAGCCCACCCATAATCGTGGAAACCAGTTCAACTCTATTAAAGACAGAAGTTTTAAAGATGGGTAAGGCGTACAACATAAAGCATAAGTCCAACCTACGCTGTAAGCATTTGGGCTTTAACTATGATGAGGATATCCCCATCTACTTGTCCGAACATTTAACCTCAAGGGGGTCTCGTTTGCATTATCTTGCCCCAGACTTAACACGATCTGGTCTCTTCAAGTTTTGCTGGACAGCATATGGCAAGGTTTATATAAGAAAGGACGAACAATCTCCGATTGTAACTATACGTAGCGAAGATCAAATACATCAACTGAAATTACAAAAATGACTAGTATTAGTAGTAAATATAATAACTCTAGAACTTTGGTTGCGATGCATTCCTGCTTTATTGGTTGCTGTATGTATTATAGTGCTTACTCTGTCTCCCTGGCCAATTACTGTAAACGACTTAATAGGCAAATCCTTTTTATTTGTAAAAAACACTTTTCAACACACGTCGCACCCTGTAACACCTAATCATGACTACACTATCCACATGTACAAGATACTCACCCACACGTTTCTACAAACACATTACAGACAGGGCTCACTGTATAATTCAAACAACTACAAAATCTACACATTTAAAAGCAAATTTTTATGTCATGTACTGTATCGATACATAACTCCAGTAATTATTCTACATATTAGACTACTGACTATATTCAAATTTAATATTTATTTAGAATTTACGTCTCTGCTTTACATAAATTACTTAAATGAATGATACACTTCATATGCTGCATGAAATAGACAGAATTGAAATAGCTCGCACCATGGAATACGACTACTCAGAACTTCAAAAACACACGTTTTTTAATAAGAATGACTTGATAATTGTTTCACAGAACATTCGAAGCATATATTTAAATCTAGATGTCTTTGTACTTACTATATCTACATATAAGTTTCAAGTCGACGTCATCATTCTAACTGAATGTAGACTACATGTTGACAAACCTATTCCACAGTTAAATGGTTGTAACTCTTATTTCACAACAAATCTGTTAAACCAAAACGACGGGGTAGTTATTTATTTCAAAAACCCCCTTAAACCTAAGGTTAAGGAATTAAAACTTTTCCAGGCAACTTGTCTGCAACTGGAACTACTGAACAACATAATTTTTGGCATCTATCGTTCACCTTCTAACACCAATACTGAGTCGTTTGTAGATTTACTTAGTACATACATTGACACTGTTAAGTCACAGAAAAGCCTCATCTTAGCAGCCTCACCTTAAATATTAACCTTAAGCCCAAAGCAGTAGAGTTATCCCAGGATCGCAATAATAGAATACACTATCTCAATTCGTTATCGCAATTAGGCATTCTACCTGGTCACACCTTGGCAACAAGAGATCAAAATTTTATGCTCATAATTAATAGAAATAAAATATCTGCGTCTATAGCTATTATACACACTACTATCACCGACCATTATACTACTCTATTAGCCTTATCGAATTTAAAACAGCGTCAGGACATAAAGAAATCAACAACTAAAATTAACTTCGAGACTGCTATCAAACAACTTCAAGAAGATAATCTGGCAGAATTATTTCTTTGTAACGACCCAGTCGCCCTAACCAACCTTCTCATAAACAGATTAATTTCTTGCATAGATGCCAACACTACCTATATAAAAATTCCAAGTAATAGGCGCATCATTAAGCCTTGGATGGCAGACGGATTATTACGCTGCATTATAAATCGAAATAAACTACAAAAACAACTTAAAAATGATAGAAATAATGAAATTTTAAAGATAACATATACAAGGTATCGAAATTATTGTACAAACTTAATTAAAAGGCTGAAAAGAAAATATGTAAGAGATTTAATTACTAAATCGGTTACTAATAATAAAGAACTTTTGAAAAACATAAAAAAAATAACTTATTCTAACAAGTCACATGACGAAAACACTCCACTTTTGAATATTAAATCAACTTCTATAGACTCAGTAAATGATGTTAACAATTTTTTTGTAAATATTGGAAAGCATCTCGCACAAAAATTCAACTACAAACAAACGCTCCTATTCCATCTAATGACTTACCTTCTCAACTTAACTCCTTTGTTCTATTGGGTACGGACATAGATAAAGTCAAAGGCATCCTGATGAGCCTCAAATCTAATAGTGCCCCCGGATGGGATATATCTCCACCAGTTTTCTTAAGTATGCGATTAAGGACGTTGTTCCAATTATAACCCATTTAATGTTATTTTTAGCGAATATTGGAAGAGCTCGTGGCCCCGCGGTCTCAGTGTTCTGTAAACGATCACTGAGTTACGTAACTTTCACTATGGCTGGTCCTCGGATGGGTGACCACTTTGTGGCATTTACATTTGCGAGCGTTTCCGTGCTTCGGAAGGCACGTTAAGCCGTTGGTCCGGGACCAACTAAAATGTAAAATAGCAGTCGTTAAGCCTGGTTGAATGCCTTATGGGCGGCCTAAAAAATTTCAACAGCAGGTAGTCACATCCTGCGTCTGTCTATTTCAACACGGCAATGGGCTCACCACCCATTACGTGGGACAGGAATCCACACGGTGAAAAGTGGGCATATAATATGCCTCTGCCACCCCTTCGGGGAAAAGGCGTGATGGATATTTATTTATTTATTTTATTTAATGTTATTTTTAAACTTTCGCGGTTTAAACTCATATTTTATATACTACTCTCCAGTCAGTCTCCAGTCCAGTCCAGCCGCGACCACGGGCGCTGCAACGCGCTCGAAACTTCGGTGAATGTAAGTACAAAATTGTTTCGCGTGAAGTCCCGAGTAGTATATAAAATATGAGTATAACCCATTTAGCTAACCTTTGCTTAGATAAAGGTATTTTTCCTGATCCCTTAAAAATAGCTATAGTAACCCCGATACACAAAGTAGGTGACAGAGACGATGTCAATAATTATAGACCAATATCAGTTTTACCAGTTATATCTAAAATTATTGAAAAACTAATCAACAACAGACTCTTAAACTACTTAAAAAAATTCAGTTTGCTATCGACCTCTCAATTTGGTTTTCGACAGGGCATATCCACTGAAGACGCAGTTACTGCTCTTAGTTCATTGGTAGTGAAACGCCTTGATAGCGGAAACAAGTGTTTTGCTGCGTTTATAGATCTCAAAAAAGCCTTTGACACGGTCTCTGTCCCTATTCTCCTAAAAAAAGCTGGAAAATAAGAGGGTCAGGGTGGGTGAGTGTATTGGTGACGACGCAGCTGTATCATTCGGTGTTCCCCAAGGGAGTGTACTGGGTCCTACATTGTTCTTAATTTATATAAACGATCTCTGTATATGATGCATCATATGCCGATGATGCAGCTGTAGTCATGGGCCACTCTTGGCATAAAGTTCAACATAGTGCTGAAGTGGGCATGTCCAGAATAGCTCTGTGGTTAAATCAAAATCTGCTGACTCTTAACATCTCAAAAACCAATTATATGTGTTTCAGTATTTATAATAGTTCACAGCCGAATAAAGATTTCAATTTACGTTTACATGTATGTGACGACAGAAATCAATCTTGTACATGCCCAACTATCGAAAAAGTGTATCAAACTAAATACCTTGGTGTCGTAGTCGACCAAAGATTATCATGGTATCCCCACATTGACCTGATCTCAAATAGGATTAGAAAACTTAGCTAGGTATTTAGAACATTAAGACATGTTGTTCCCAAAACCATAACCTGCAACCATGACTCTCCGAGAAATCTCCTGAACGACATATATGTTGCCTTGGTCTAGTCAGTATTACGATACTGCATTCCTATCTGGGGAGGCGCGGCTAAAGTCCGATTTATTGAGGTAGAGAGAGCTCAGCGTGCACTTATTAAATCAATGTACTTTAAAAACAAAAGGTACCCAACGGACAGTCTTTACCAGATAAGCAACTTACTCTCGGTTAGGAATTTGTATATTTATTCATATGATCCTAAAAAAAACACAGAATCCTTCCCTATAATCCGGCTATCCTATCCAAAAGAAGAAAAGATATTGTGGCACAAACTCCTCTGACTTTAACTATGTTTGCTTGTTGGCAATATGAAAAGCGCTCAGCGCAATTATACAATAAAATGAACAAAATCATAGATATTATACACATTACATAATTACGACTGCAAAAATGAAATATTGAACTGGATAAAACCACTCACTTACCTTAAAACAGAAAATCTTCTGGAGCACATTAAATAGTAACCTACACTGTTTTACACGTAGATACAGAACACGTACGACATAATTCTTACACACACACACACACACACACACACTGACACACCACACATACACTCACAAACACACGCGCGAACACGAGTACGCATCCTTTTAACTTTTGTTTATATTCAAAATCTTTTTTAAAATTGCTTTTTCCTTTTTTTTTATTATTATTCCTAATATATACGTATAAAAACTTATCACCATATAATGATATGATGAGAGCGTTTCAAGAGGACCGCACGGACGCGGGACCATCCGATCGTCAGAGGGCGGCCGTCTGTCACTTTTTTGGCCGCCGCGATCGGGCATTTTACCCACGCCGTGCCCTCCCTACCTACTTGGCGGACAATGTCGCCAACGACAACACTGGTGGTGGCGCACCCTCCTACGTCCGCCACCACCCGCGCAACCACTTCCTTTGGAGGCGTATGTAACGCCCCTCTTTACCGCGTCCTGCTGCAGCGTTATCACCACTGCAGCGGTACGCGGGGCTCAGAGTTTAGGGGCGCGCTTCCCCACGGCAGGCGCTTTAGCGGGCGCCGGTAAATCCAAGTACTTATTTTAAATATTGAAAAATTTTCCGATGTATAACTGTCACTGCACCGGTACAATTTTAAAGTTTATATTTATCTACTTTTATCACAAATAGTTTATGTAACACTTAATATACTATTATTTGGCAATGAGGAATTGGTTTTTACCTAAAATTATAATTATTTTTGTAATATTACAATATAAAATACGGAGCAAATTCAAATCAGCTGTTATGCCTAGGGTTGCCACAAGGAAAAAAAAACTTTATCTATAAGATAAATAGCAGTGCATGAAGGGGCCCAAGATCTTCCTGATCCAAGCGTTTCACTTTCTAGATGTGTACTTGCTGAGTAACAGACAAGGCACCAGACGGGCCCCTTCGGGATTGGAAGGATGAAACGCGAAAATGACGATGAAAATCCACCAACTGATCTAGAGGAAATAGAGGATGGGACGTTGAAGGGTTGGTTAGTATGTAGGATGGAAAGCGCAGATTGCAATCTGCTTCCCTGATGTTGGTGCGATGAATACATGGGTAGATTTTCCATTCACGTTTTTTGTATGCAATGTAACAAAAAATTTAACGCATTATTTAAACCGTGTTTAAGCTGTTTTACACGCTACAAATCATTTTAAATGCCTAATTATACACTGTTCATATTGTAAAGAGTGAATGTGTACGTCCAGACTCGCCACGAGGTCTTGGCACTGGCGCGCCCACGCTGTCAGAGATATGTAGAGTCTGAAAAATAATTAAGGTTACTTTTTAATGCAAAAAAAAGGTTGTAAGGGGATGCTAGGGGCTGCAGGTGTTTCATCAGCTGTGTCATGTGTGTCAGGTAAAAAAAGCAAGTTCCTGCGGTCCTACGTCCAGGATGAAAACCGTGATGTGCGTCAGACATATAAAGGTACTTGTGAATCGCTATTTCATACACCTTAGTCGGGTTACCCAAAACTGCCACAGGTCTCTTATAATTACAGGAAGTGGAACCGGCATTGCCTTTCGGTAATGGCACTGCTTGTGTTAGTTTGCATTTTACTGGGAACTTAGTCATCCTAATACACATGTTGAAAATGTATAAAAAAAACTCCTTTAGTACTGAGTGATAATCTCTAAAGATGAAGGGCGGTATACCATCAGGATCCATGGAATGTTAAAATGACAGGCGTGACAACGAATCTGCACCTCTTCACGGGATAGACACGTCAAGTGCGCCCATGCATTCGACGCTCTAACAGTCATCTTACTCGCCCTCACACATCTAGCACGGCTGACTCATGGTTATATATGTATACGCAATGAAAATAATGGGCCAATTCATAAGCACATTTCTAATCCGATCTCCATATTTTACTAACCTAACTCCATTTTTCTTACTTCTCTTTGTATCACCTAAGGATTTCGGTATTGTTAGGAGCGACTGAGTGTCAGACTTCGCAACCCCTCAGGACGCCTGCATCGTTAATCAGCTCGCATTGGCCTCAGAAATCTTGGTTATACTGTTATATTACAAGCACACAACTTGTCTAATAATAGTTTGATCAACTAAATACTTTGTATATTATGCAAATCATTCAATCAAGTCACGGAATATAGAGTAGAGAGTTTCAATTAGGAAAGCCCGCAATTCAAAAACCCGACTTAGTTAGGTTAGGAAGTCATTTAGGGATCGTTGCAATATGCTGCCTTTGGACCAGGATAGTTTAGGAACATTACAGTACCACGTTTTCTTCAAGAACCTCCCTTTTGTATCGATCAGCAGTCAGACTCCCTCTATCGAACACCACTAAGTCCGTGCGAGCTCCCAAACATATCCCCCCCCAAACCATTGTGGACCCTCCGCCGTATGCTACCGTAGTTTCAAAATTTAACTGATTGTATCGTTCCTCTTCACGTCTCCATAATCTTTGACGTCCATCAATTTGATTTAAAACAATTCTACACTCATCACTGAACAATTTTTATGTTCCGCAAAGGAGCATTTTTTTATGTTCCGCTAATTGTTCCGGTGTGTGTATATAACTACAAATTAATATGATAGCAAGGATAATAACAATAACAATTTTTTTTTCAGTAATCATAGGTAAAATATATATTTTTTACATAGTTTCTTTTTCAATTAATTTTAACTTATGTGATTAATATTACAAAAGTATTTTTTATTTTTTATTAAATATAAGCATATTTATTTCAACTAGGTTTTTCAGAAATTACATAGGTATATTTAGATTAAGTCACTTATGTGTGAACTACGTAGTCCTGTATTTCAGACTTCAAGTACGAATACAAAATAAAAATAAAAAAAAACAAACAATCAAGAGAATAGATATTGATGTCATCACAAACTCTAAAAATCTAAAAATCGTTTTTATTAATGCTAAGTAGCCGTATACTATGCTCTTAGACTATGACTATAATTTTAATAATAATTATATCAACGCTTAAAACAACATTTATTTTAACACTACTAATAGCTCCTCCGTTTAATTGTAGGACATATTTTGTAGGGCATCCTTCACGACCTGCTTACAGTTGGCATAATTTAGAGGATAAATGTCAGCCATGGCATTTATCCTATTGTACAACAGCGGTCCTAAGAACAAATAAAATCTGGCTGCAAATTCGTCTTTATCAGAAATCTTTTCATATCATTTCAATTGGGGATGAAGAGTAGAAGCGTGCACGTCGCCATACCTGCCAGCTACGGCTGCAATTCTACTCCAACACGAGTGCCACCAGGACGAATGATGCTAGGGCGTGCCCCCGAGGCGACGCGCACCAGTTCGTCCCCACTGGTGCGAAAAGTGTGTGCCAGAGCGGCGTAGGGGACCGCCACCCTACACGCGCGGCCCGACAAGGCGGGAAGTGGAGGATAGAGTGCAGGGTAGCTGCGTGGAATGTTAGGGGAGGAATGACAGATAAGATGAATGAGTTGATGGATGTTATGAATGAGAGAAAGTTAGATGCAGTGTGCTTGACAGAGACCAAGCGCAAGGGCAGCGAAGTCTTGGAGCTCCCGGGTGGGATGCTCGCGCTTTGGTCTGGAGTACCAGAGAGCGAGCATGGCAGTCGTGGGGGTTGGAATTTTGCTGTCCTCGCGATTGGCCTCCGGTATGTATGAGTACAAACTGGTAGGTCCTAGAATCCTCTGGATCCGTGTAAAACTTGGTTTGACGAAGATTTTCCTGGTAGCTGCTTACGCGCCAGTATCTTCGTCGAACGCGAGTGCGCTAGAGGACTTCTGGGAGAATATGAGAGAAGCTCTAAATGTGATAGAAGGAAATGAAAGACTTATAGTATGTGGAGACTTGAATGGATGGGTGGGCACCGCTCGCGATGGTTTTGAGTCGGTACTCGGGAAGTATGGGGATAAAAGGGTGAACGACGCTGGCAAGCTAATACTGGCATTTTGTAAGGAAAAGGATTTGTTTGTGGCGAACACCACAACCACAAACAAATTCATATGTATACGAGGAGATGTAAGTCAAAGAGAAGCATGATAATTCTATTCCTAATGGATAGTCGGCTCCGTAAACAGGTGATGGACACAAGGGTTTATCGAGGCGCTGAGCTGGGATCAGACCACTACCTAGTCATAACTAGGATTAGGGGTCTGTTCGCGGGTTGGGGTCATCATACCGAGTGTCCTGAACCTGAGCCGACTTATAGCATCAAAAGCTGGAAGCTGCAGGATGCATCCATTAGGGATAAATATAATGAAAGGGTAGCCGAAAAGCTTGGCGACGTCAATGTAAGCAGTGAGAATGTGGAAAGTATATGGCAGAACCTTAGGGACAGTATGATAAATGCCGCTGTGGAAGTGTGTGGAGAAACGAAAAGAGGCAGTAGTAATAAGCGTGATGCATGGTGGAATGAGGAAGTGAAAGAAGCAGTTCGAATGAAGAAGAAAGCATGGCTGGACTACTTAGCCTCGCGGAATGATTTTAATATGAAAGAGAGATACAAGCTGCAGAAAGTTAACACGAAGGCACTGATAGAAGAAGCACGTGAAAGGTGCAGAATGAAAGCGGATGAAAGGTTGTCGTCCAATTTCCGGGATAATGCCAAGCTCTTCTGGAAAGAGGTAGGCAAGACCCGGAGTTGTTCGGCAATCTGCAGTATGAATAAAGTGCTTAGTGTTAACAATGACGTCCTAACAGACCAAAGTGACGTCCTGCAGAGATGGAGTGAATATTATGGAAAGATGTATGCAAGAAAAGACAGAGATGCCACATCGGGAAGTGGAGCTCACTTCGATGCTCCGGATCCCGATGTCATTGAAGTCATTAGTATGAAAGAAATAGAACAAGCGATAAGAAGTATGAAATGTGGTAAGGCTGCGGGAAAAGACAGAGTCACTGCTGAGATGATCAAGTACGGTGGGTCGCGTGTCTGGGACACACTATGTCTGTTATGCAACTTGTGCTGGCGGACGGGTGAGGTCCCGGATGACTGGCGAGTAGCAGTTGTAGTACCTATTTACAAAGGGAAAGGCTCGCGCCTAAACTGCTCCAGCTACAGGGCGATCAGCTTGGTCAGCTTAGCTAGTAAGGTGTATGCAAAGGTTATAACGGCACGAATGCAAGAAAAGTCTGAAAGGTATTTATGGGAGGCTCAATGCGGATTCCGACGTGGAAGAGGTTGCATGGATCAAGTGTTTTCTCTCCGCATGATCGCGGAAAAGTTTCTGGCTCTTAGCCAGAAGGTTTTCTGTTCTTTTGTAGATCTAGAGAAAGCATTTGATAACGTTGTGAGAGAAACGCTGTGGGACTTGCTGCCAGGATATGATGTGGACGGCTCGCTACTGCGGGCAATACAGTCGCTTTATAGGGACTGTAAGGCTTGCGTGCGAGTAGGGGGGGAAGTGTCACCTCTTTTTGTTGTCTGTACAGGCGTCAAACAGGGATGTGTCATGTCCGCCTGGCTGTTCATAGTGTATCTGGACAGCCTGCAGAAGTTGAAAGATTTTAATATGGGTGTGAATTTGGGTGACTTTACAGTAAACTGTCTGCTGTACGCTGATGATGCGGTGCTCATGGCCTCATCAGAAGCCGACCTACAGGCATTAGTCACTAATATGAAAGAGAGGTGTGAAAGTAAGGGTCTCCGCTTGAATGCAAGTAAAACTAAGGTTCTAGTATTTGAAAGAGGTGACGTAAGAACTAAATGCGAGATTAGGGTAAACCAGGAACGTCTAGAGCAAGTGAATGAAATTGTGTATTTAGGAAGTATGTTTAGCGCGGATGGAAGATGTGATTCGGATGTAGAACGGCGAGTAGCTGCCGGAAACAAAGTTAACGGTGCTTTGTCCCAGTTAGTAAAGCGATAAAGCATCGTAAAAGAAGCACGAATGGCGATTCATAACGCAGTGCTAGTGCCAACTTTGCTTTACGGTAGTGAAACCTGGGTATGTCAGCAGATGCATGAAAGTAAATTGAATGCTGTGGAAGTGAAAAATTGTGCGGCGTTACCTTGGCCGACCGAATACGTAACGATGTGATACGCAATATGGCAGGTTTGAATGAAAGTGTCAGCGTTAAGCTGGAAAAGGGTGTGCTCCGTTGGTTTGGACACGTCCAACGAATGAGTGAGCAACGATTGATGAAGAATATATATTGTTCAAAAGTAGAGGGTAGAAGGAGTCAGGGAAGGCCGAGACTTACATATGAAGACCACGTGAGCAGATTGCTCAAAAACGGAAAGGTCAAAAGTACTCGGATACCCAGACGTGCGTGTATGAAGCGATTGATGAATCTCGGAGAAGCGAAAGAAGTATGCATGGATCGCGAAGCCTGGCGATCTGTCCTCTCTGACTACCCCGTCAGGGATACAGCGTGAAGATAGTTAGTTAGTATCAGAAATATTTGAGTGCACACAATACCCTTCATTCTTTTGTTAATAACATCAGTGTTATAGGGGAGTGTTCTATGTTGTTTTAATATTGTGCCCAATATAAATAACTGCCTAACTGTTAATACTTTACAAGATTTATAAAGTTGGCTAGTGGGATAACGAAAAGGGCGAAATGTAGATACCTTGAAAATGGCTCTTTGAGCCCTCTCAATGGGCAGTAACAATATTTTGCAAGCTCCTCCCCATGCAGTTATGCAGTAAGTTAAAATAGATTGACAAAGGGCAAATTATATACCTGCTTAATTAATAATAGTTATGTTGTACACAGTAAATTTGAAGAAATAAAAGATAAAGAAATACAAATACAACTTAGAATTAGATGGACAGAAAGTAGTTTAGGTTATAAACTACTTACGCCTTTAAAGATAGCTTGTGACTTCGCACGACGTATGTCCAATGGCAGCACTTTCTAAAGGATTTTCCTAAAGATGTTGTGAACTGTGACGGCATTTTTAGTCTCAGATTCTCCGATGATCTTAACCATATCGAATGAGTATCATAAAGGAACTCAAAACGTCCCTTGATGTGCAATAATGACAAATACCATCGATTAATGTGCTATTTTGAGCCACATTGCAAACAGTAAAGGTGCAGCAGCACGTGCGATGAATACATGCATGTCGGACTTAGGCAACTTCATCCCAGCAGAACGACGTCCAATGCTAAAATAGGTCTCCCCCAAAGATAAAACAACTCTATACTCGTAGTCAAGCTTTCCTCGAAGCGTTTTCCGTAAATGCCTTGTAATAATTTCTTGAAATAACATACATACATGCATATTGTCACGCCTTTATCCCCGAAGGGGTAGGCAGAGGCGAACTTTACGTTCACATTTCACCGTATGCATTTTTGTCCCACATAACAGGTGGTGGGCCAATTACCGTGTGACCTGCTGTTTAATTTTTTCAAGCTTCGTCCATAATGCCTTCAACTGGACTTAACGACTGCCATTGCACTAGCAACCGGGATCAACGGCATCGTACCTTCCGAAGCACGGAAACGTTTGCAAATGTAAAATCTTAAAATAACACGCAAAAAAAATCGAGCGTGTGTGATGAGCTCCTTCTTTCATTAATATGTTCTGTGCTCCTTCAGTTCCCGTCATTTATCATATTACTAGTAGTTCGGTGAACCGTAGACTTCTGGAGTATTTTTTTTTCTTTAATTTTTTTATTTTTATTTTCGTTTCGAGCGCTCTTGTCAACCACTACGAGACCATTTCCCCTCCCCTGCCTCCATTTCCCCAGCAATGAAAAAATTTGATTGTCGATGCCAAGTTGCATGCAAATCCGATGAAAAATGCGACCTGTAGACTGAATGGACGGACGGACGGTCGGACATCAATAGCATTTTTCCCGTACCAGTGGAGTTAAACTGGAGAATTTCGTCGGCTCGCTTCGCTCGCCTTCTCAGTCAATTACAATGGTGACGTACCTACAGACATCGACCCACCGGGTCCAAAAATAGTCTCAGTCATATTATTACCTACAACAGCTTATCCGTCTAATTAAACTTATATTTTAATCTTTGTATTTCCCCATCAGGAATATTTCCAATGCGCAATGTCCCATGTTATTTTAGTATAGTCTGTTGAATATAGTGAAGCAGTCGTGTAGATACTTAGTTTTAATGTCATACAAGTAGTAAGTATTTTATATCATTTATTATGTTATGAAACTGATTAAAGTTACTAATAAGTTTCTTTTGACATTTGAATGTTTTAATTTTATAAAGTAAAATTTCCTTTTTCAAATGATGGAGCCGTTAAAAGAAATTTTGTGCTATATAAACTAGGATAATAATAATACATACAGTGGCGGGGCAAGACCTAAATTTGATGAGGGCAAGAACAATTTCGCGAGGCCCTGTTCTATGGCGATCTGAAGACGGATTTTATATAATAATAAAATAAAACAAAAAGCAAAAAAAAAAAAATGTAAATAATGTTCTTCGTAAAAGAAGCACGAATGGCGATTCATAACGCAGTGCTAGTGCCAACTTTGCTTTACGGTAGTGAAACCTGGGTATGTCAGCAGATGCATGAAAGTAAATTGAATGCTGTGGAGATGCGATCACTTCGAAAATTGTGCGGCGTTACCTTGGCTGACCGAATACGTAACGAAGTGATACGCAATATGGCAGGTTTGAATGAAAGTGTCAGCGTTAAGCTGGAAAAGGGCGTGCTCCGTTGGTTTGGACACGTCCAACGAATGAGTGAGGTTGACGAAGAATATATATTGTTCAAAAGTAGAGGGTAGAAGGAGTCAGGGAAGGCCGAGACTTACATATGAAGACCACGTGAGCAGATTGCTCAAAAACGGAAAGGTCAAAAGTACTCGGATACCCAGACGTGCGTGTATGAAGCGATTGATGAATCTCGAAGAAGCGAAAGAAGTATGCATGGATCGCGAAGCCTGGCGATCTGTCCTCTCTGACTACCCCGTCAGGGATACAGCGTGAAGATAGTTAGTTAGTTAGTTTTAGTTAATAAAATAAAACAAAACAATTAACACTGCCAAGTTTTTATTCATAAAAATACAAATTAGATTAAAATTAATGAAAAATTATAGGTCGTATTGTTAGGTGGAGATGACAATACCAATAAATTGATCTATGCATCGGTAAAATATCATGTTAACATATTTTAAAATGTTGACAGTTTCTGAATTTTGATTTAGTGGTTATTTTTAAAGGGATATTGCGCCAAAGCATAATGTTCGTCACTTAAAACCATGTTGTTGCTTAATTTTGTGTCTGATTATTTTAGAATATGTTTGAAAAAAAAAATATTTAATACAATTTTTAGCTGTAAAGAACTTATATTTAATAGTGCAGTTAATGTTTGCATTTATTGTCGTATTGTCATCTCCACCTTGTATACATTTCTTAAAGTGTATATTTAAAAATATTTATATTTCATTATTAAAGGAACAGAAATTTCCTGCTTTTAACTTTACTAAATTCCTTTATTATTGAATCGTAATTCAGTCTAGATGCCATATCTGATTCAATTGATAAAACAGCCAAAGTTGAAAGTATTTCCTGGCTCATTGTGTTTCTTAAATAATTTTTTATTAATTTTAATTTAGAAAAACTCCTTTCAGCAGAGGCTGTACTTACCGGAATTGTTAATAAAATTCGGATGACAATGTAAATATTTGGGTAAATTTCTATCAAGCTATTTTCTGATATATATGACAACAGCTGTTTCACATCTATAATGAAGTTGGGTAAATTTTGGGATCATTGTATTTAATTCTTTATATAATTCAAAAGGTTGGAGGTCACTGCTCTCACCCACACGCAGGACGTTATGTAACAGTGTTTTAATATTTGCTCCTCTGGCATATTTTTTAGCTTACGCAAATCATAGAGAAAACCGAAGTCTTCAAAATGTTTATTTAAAGATGTAAATCTTAATTCCATATTAGTTATTATAGAATCAATCATGGCGTAAAAAAAATCTGTTTGATACCGGATTTTAGCAGACTGTATAGGTTGATCGCTGCTTTCATAATCGAACCAGCTTTTCTTTTTGGCTACTCTTTTATTCCTAAACTCTTTCGGCAGGTCATAACAGCTTCGCTCAGTAAATTGAAGAACATCAGACAAGGATTTTTCAAATCCAGTTTCCCGATACTATTTTATCCATTCACAAAATGAGTGTAAATGTTCAAGAGCAATGCTTAAATGAATTTGTACTGATTGCCGTAATTTACTTATCATATTAACACGCTATAATACTCGTATCTCATATCACACATGTAAAGATACGATAAATTCTAAATTTAACATTTCATTTAGTATCGAATCGCAATCACTGAGAGTGTCTCATTGCTCCGTTTGATTTTTTAAGCTTTCGATGCATTCAATTACTTCATCGAATTGCAATAATACGGCCTTTGCTGCTTCAATTCTACTTTCCCATCTTGTGTCTGATAAAGGTTTCATAGTAAGTTTAAATTTGCCTTTTATTAAACCCCAGCGTTTGCTTGAACTTGAAAATAGCATTTTTTTTTGTGTGAAATCACAAAAAAATTTTGCTGCCAATGACGAGTTTGCTGCATCTACCAACAGTAGATTCCAACTTTGACAGCCACAAGGTGTGAAAAATGCCCTAGGGTTAATATTTAATATTCGAGTTTTCACTCCACTATTTGAACCTACCATATTTGCACCATTGTCGTATCCCTGGCCACGGCAGTCATGAACATTTAAGTCGTATTTTGCTAAGTGTTCCAGTATAGCATTGGCTAAATATTCTCCAGTTGTCTCAGTAACAGCTAGAAATCCCATAAAATGTTCGACTATTGTGCCAGTTGACGTATCACAAAATGTTAAGATAACCGACATTTGTTCAACTCTACTATAGTCTCTAGTGCAATCGAGCAATAAAGAATAATACTTTGCTTCTTTAACCTTACGAATAATTTCATCGACAACTGTTTTTGACATCAATATGATCAATTCATTTTAAATATCGTGACTTAAATAATGGTGTGAAAGTTGTTTGTCACTGATGCGTTTCATGTGTTCTCGTAAAGTAGGATCAAATTTTTATATCAGTTTAAATAAATCTATAAATAACCAGAATTCTTAATAACGTCACCTGTCTTGAGAGATTCTCTGTGACCCCTAAATGCAAGATTATGACAGACCACAAATTAATAATGTCAATTATTCTCCTAACAAGTTGTGCCAATGTTTTTGAGAATCACGTAGCCTTTGGTTTTCTTGGTCTATTGTTTAGCCTTGATTTATTCCTTTCTCTAAAGTTAACCATTGGAACATATGTGCCATATGTTCTTTGGTATTCTCATGTCTATGTAAAATGCTACTTAAATGTTTCCAGTTCTACACCCTGCTTGCACCACCTGAGTTTGTGAATTGCCAAATAGTCTGCATGGAAAACAGTAAACTTTATTTTGGGAATTGGAATAAACTAACCAGCGACGATGTTGAGTTTCACCATTATTTAGTTTTCTCGAGAAATAGAAATTGGAAAAGTGTCTCTGATCATCACCTTTGGGATAATATTCATCACCGCTATTTAATTGCTGTGTTGAATTAATAATATATTAATTGTTTTTATTGTTTGTGTTGTTATTACTTTGAACTATGTCACGACGCTGTGAATCCGTTATGGAAACGTCCAAATTCCCGGATCCGAATTAACTATGGCACTGGCGTCGTCACTGCAAATTGGAGAATCTATGTCAATCGGTTCTTCTTGATTGCTGGCTGACAGCACAAGAGTTTCAGCGTCAAATTTTGATTGGCTAGAGGACGATCCAAAACTTTGGAGTTAAAGCTTTGGTTTCCTTTAAAAGATATTATAAAGCGTATAATTTTATATACAAGTAATTACTGCGTTATTTATTTATTACCAATTGCAAATTTCTTACCCTATGTAAAATAGACGAGTACAGGTACCGGTGTGTTACACATCACAAAGAATACAAAAACCATTTATTAAGTCACTGTTTTTTAATTTTGGGTCAGTTTACAGGCGTGATCAATATACCTACACACCATCTGTTTATTCACTAAATATTATTAAAACACTGAACACACTATTCTTATCAAAACAGGTACGTACATTTATAAAAACAAAAAATATTTAAACACAATTACGTTTCTATTGTTATGCGTCTAGCGACTGCATTGTGTGTGAGTGGTACTTTGATTTGATTGGTTGGCTTCCTAGTAAAGAAAGTAAACAAATAAAACAAGGGATTCCCCGCACTGGTCGTCGGCGGCAAGGATTTACTTGCGGTAGTTACGCAACGTAAGCAAATGTTGCCAGACTATAAAAATATATTTCATAACCAAATTAATTTATTTCCTTTTTTTTTCTTGCTTTGAAGCAATGCATACAAATATTTGAAGGCGCGAGGCCCCTTGTACCGCGAGGCACACGTCGCCCACGCCTTACGCCGCCTCTGCCCGCTTCATCAAATTTTGTTAACCCTGAGATTTTATGCCTTGGGTACAATGTTGGTATCTGTGGCTGACTTTGTGGGAGTCTCCAAATCATCAGCAGTACGTGTTGTGACTGATGTTTCATCCGCTATAGCAAAGCTTTACCCAAATTACATCTATATCCACTCTGGAAGATTTTTATAATATTGGTGGCTTTCCAAGAGTTCTTGGTGCAATAGACGGCACCCATATTCTGATGCAATCAGCAGGTAAGTAACTTAATTAATCTATTATTTTATAAATTTATCGTTGATTGGAGCTACTGCCGTTTGACTACCGAATTCCGTAAAAGAATCAGCGTAGTTGTCTTGTTCGTTGCGCAATTGTTGGATTGTTAGCAGGTGACGCTTGGACAACGAAGATTTTTATGGTGTATGTGACATGACGTTGTTCGATGAATGAGAACCATTCATCGAACAACTTAACAGCTATATTAATGGACATTGTTACACCCATTTTATTTAAGTAGGTATACAACAACCTAATATGTGGGGAATGATCATTGGGTTTAAGTATCTTAAGATTCTTGCATTGCTAAGATAGGTGACCATTTGTGCCTATTACGCGTACAAATGTTTCTACGCAAATGTTTCCGTATTTCGAACTTAGACGTAACAATATAGATTGTTACTGGCATTCTTTCAAGCCTGTCACCAGCCTTATCTTCTATTATAATAATAATAAACAGTAATTACACACAAAGTAACTCCATGCATACTCTTCACCCTCACCTCCTGTCCAGTCGCGACTACGGGCGCAGCAACGCGTTCGATACGTTAGTGTTGTATGTAGGCAAATATTATTTTGCATGAAGTCCCGAATAGTACCTTTATAAAGTAATCAAATATCTAAAAAATCAGTGCCACTTATTCTTGGGCTATAAATGGTGAAATAACTAAATAAATTTTGATTATGTTATATAATCATTTGGTTTTTTCCTGTTTCGTTCCAAGTTTTTGGCGAAATGTATGTGACGTTACGACTCATAGAGTTGTTAAACGATCTTCGGTAATTTTTGTACTTAACCCAATTTACAGGTTAAATTATAAGCCGTGATAGAGCCTGAATTTTTAAATTAGCTAAATTCATTATATTTTAAAGTTATTACTAAAAAATATGGGATCAATGGGATTTTGCATTAAAATAAAAAAGCACGCGTTTCTTGAACATTTTATTTCTTATAGAATTAGAAAATATCGAACCGTCATTAGAGCAATATCTTTTTTGGATTTTTTATATTTTTTCCATCCCTTTCTCTGATGCTGCGCTCCAATACACGGTGGTAGCGAAGCTTTATGCTCAGCGACTGCATCTTCCTACTATTTCCGGATAAAACGTAATAAAACCTAGGTCGAATAAGGATTTCTTTTTATGTGGGACGAAACAGGAACAAGCCAAACATTTAGGTACAGATATTATCCTTTTTACCCTTACATACCTTAGTAACATTTGAACGACTGCCATGTTACTGGTAACCAGGACCAACATTTGCGAGCGTTTCCGTGCTTCGGGAGGCACGTTAGCCTTCCGAAGCACGGAAACGCTCGCAAATGTAAATACCACAAAGTGGTCACCCATCCGAGGATCAGCCATAGTGAAAGTTGCGTAACACAGTGATCGTTCACAGAACACTGAGCCCGAGGGACCACGAGCGCTACAAAAATAAAAAAAAGACGTGTGGCACTCGGAGAATGCCGCGGTAAAGCTATTGCATGGCATACCTTTGATTTTCTTTGATATTAATTCAAGTTACACTAAAAAAAAAACACAAAAAGAAATAAAAAGAAAAAACAACACCTTCCACCTCACCAACACCCTCACTCTCACCCTCACCCCACCCTCACTCTCACAGTCACCCTCATCCTCAACCTCACACTCACTATCATCACGTCTCGATCCGTGCGAGCTTTGTACAATCGTACCATATAATATATGTACATACACGTTAAGCCAACGCTCGGCCGTGCTCGGTGAACTTCGTGTGACCTCGGGTCTTAGGTTTTTTGCGTTACGGAATTTCTTGACTAAAGCCCGCTCAAAGCCCGGGATAAAAACTATGCAATGGCTTAAAAATATTTTAGTCTTTTTATAGGTAGGTACATACTTATTTTAACATAGATTTTGTTAAGTTGTAAATACGTACCTTCTTGTACAGCAGGGCACCGTGAGGAGCACTATTTACCCCGCTGTAGTGTTTGGTGGGACTGGGGTTGGTGAAGTACTAAATGAAAACCGCAATGCCAGATCGTGCTTGACCGTTTATTCTTGCCACACAATCTGCCACAGTAAATTCTTGCTAGAACTATTCTTCTGGTCCAGGATTTCTTCAGGATTCTTGAGGATTTCTTCTGTAGTGGACTGTTCTGTTCCTGAGGACTGTTCCTGGTTACTCTTGCCGGTTGACTGTGTCGATACCTATCACGTAGGTCGTCCTCTTGGACCTGGTATGGTCCCGGGGGTGAATGATTTCTGGCCTTCGGGCCATTTCAGTTTTTTCAGCGCCGCCTACAACTACAGGCGGGTCACTAGGTAAGACCGGTACGGTCCGTGGAGTCGGATTTGTGGCGCGGTCAAGCCCACTATAGTGGGCGTCCGGTGGCCAGTTCCAGCAGGTAAGTCTGTTGTTTGTGGCTACAACCCGTCGCTGAGCGAGGTCGAGCACACTGGTTGTGTGCCAGTACGCGCCCATCAGCCAGCGACGAGGAGCGGTTCAGTCCGGGTATGGTCAATCCTTGGGGATGAGGTGCCTTGGGAAGCTTTTCTTGTCTGGTGGACGCCGATGGTATGGCACAATGTCCCGCAGGTGCTGGGACTGTGCTCCGTCGGCCCGCTCAAACATTTTGGAGCACAGACGTCTAATAAACGTGTCCAAGTTCTCTATTTGCAAGTCCTTTTCTATGGTGTCGTTCCGTACGAAGCATGGGGCGTTGGTAATCAGGCGGAGTACTAGCGACTGCTGGGACTGGAGACGCCTCCGGCCAGTCTCGCTGGACAGCGCGTACCATGCTGGGGCTGCGTATGCCAGTCGGGATCTTAGGTACGTCTTGTAAACCGCGGAGCGCCATATGGGACGTCAGGACCGGGCGTAAGAGTGCGCGGGCTGCGCGCGTATTCGTGATCACATCCTTGATGTGCGGGCCCAGTGTGATGTTTCGGTCGAGGGTCCCCCCTAGGTATTTAACCGTGGGAGACCAACTGACCGACTCGCCGAGCAGCGTCAGTGGAGGTGGGTGATGTCCGCTGCTTCTCAATCTCCAGGCACGTAGTAGCATGGTCTGCAGTCAGCGACGTCGTCACGTACGCAGCATCATCGGCATACAGCGCAAGCATGGCACCGCCTGCGACTGGTATGTCATTGGTGTAACAACTGTAGCAGACTGGTGAGAGGCAGCTCCCCTGAGGCACACCGGCACGGATGGGTCACTCCGTAGACAGGACATCTTCAACCGCCACTTGAAAACTCCTGTCTTGCAGAAAACTGCCCACAGTCTTAACTATTCGGCGAGGAATAGTAGATGTGGACAGCTTGTACAGCAGGCCGGCGTGCCACACGCGATCGAACGCCTTCTCCATGTCGAGCAGCACCATCACGGCTCGCTCGTGCTTGTTGCGAGTGACAGCAAGGTGATGCGTCACTCTCGCAACTTGCAGCGTCGTGGAGTGCTCGGAACGGAAGCCGAACTGTTCGTCGCATGGAGTCAGGTGGGGCGTCATGTGCAGCAGCAGCTTTTCGTAGATGGTCGTCGTCAGCAGGCCGATAGCTCTCTGGTCGCAGTATGTTCTTGCCCGGTTTGGGCAAGAGGATGACTCGTCCAAGTTTCCACACGGTAGGGAAGTGGCCAGTGCGGAGAATGCCATTGTACAGCCTGGTCAGCGAAGCGATTGTTCGCGGGGGCAGGTGACGGAGGGCTTCGTTGGTCACGTGGTCTGGACCGGGGGCTTTCCTCAGCTTGCTTTGGCGAATCATCCTCTGGACCTGTCCGGGAGAGAACACCACTGGATCTTCCGACGGGGCTATCGGCGACTCGAAGTAGTCCTTCAAGTGCTGCTGGACTGCTGCTTCATGCTGCGCGTTTTCGGCTGGGTTCGGCAAGCGTGAATTGAGCCTCTAGGGAGTTGGCGAAGATCTCCGCTTGGTCCCCGGTACGGTAACGTGGGGTGCCGTCACCGGCCAGAAGGGGCCTAATCGGAGCTGACTTCCCTGAGAGACGGCGGCATAGGCGGTGTATGCCCGTCCAGTCTTCTCCGGTTCGCTCTATGGTGCGCTGCCAGGATTCGGTTGCAGCCGATTCCAGCTCCTCCGAGATCCTTGCAGCCATAGCATTGAGCCGGGTCTTCATGTGCGGGCATCTGGGGCGTTGCCATTGTCTCAGAAGTCTCCTTTTTTCCTCTAGCATCCTGCATATGAATGCCGAGAGTTGCGGGGTACGTCGAAGGCGAATGTCGACTTCGGAGGTTCGAAGCGCAGCGTACATGGTCGCGCTGAGTTCTTCCGCTAGTACGTCGACATCTGTAGATCTCTCCACACGCATGTTTGGCGTTTGGGCATGCATATGCTCGGCGAAAAGGCGCCAATTATGCCGGGTTCGAGGAGACTGCGGTGTTTCGGTCCTTGGAGGCGTCTTCAGCGTCAGAAGTACGGCCTGGTGGTCGGAAATGAGATGGTCATCCAGGACGTCCAGTGTTATCGCGGTTGCGATACCACGTACAACAGCGATGTCGATGACGTCTGGGGTGTTGGCTGCGCGGTACGGGTAGTGCGATCGTGGCGATCTGCATCAGCCAGGAGGCGTCTGCCATCTTGGCAGGTGATGTTTGAGTTCCACGCCGTGTGTTTCGTATTAAGACTTTAATGCGAAACACACGGCCTGCGATGATCGTCGGCAGCGGCGAATCCAGCAGTGTTTGGATGTCAGCCACTGCGAGCCGATGTTGCGGCGGCTTGTAGAAGGCGAACACACGGCACCACCCGACGCTGTGAGAAGATGGTCTTGAAGAGGCGGACCTTTTGTTTCGAGAGGCCGTCGGCATTCCAGAAGATGATGTGGAGCTCAGGCGAGAATTGTGCAGAGCTCCAACATACATCTCGTGAACAGAGGGATTGGGTCCCTCTGCTCTTCAATCGCCACCAGGACCTGCTGTAAGGTGCCGATGATGGCGGTAATCTTATGAGTTGGCCTTTCACTGGCCTGAGGTTGGGCCTTCGCACCCCAGGAGGGGGCAGCGACCACGGCCGGCTTGGGTTCTGAGGCTGCTGTTGTTGTGGCAGCAGGTTTTGTTGCTGGTAGTTGTTCCAGGCGTGCTGGCTTGCGCTTGCTGCGCTTCCCGCGACGCCTCTTTGGTCCCGGGCGCTGCTGTGACTGGTTGGCGGCAGCCATGAGAGATCCGGGGGCGTCTTGCTCCTTAGAGAGTGGGGCGGCATAAGCAGTTGTGCGGGTGGTAGTTCCGGCCCGCTTGTTTCGAGTCTCCCTGCGGAAGACAGGGCAATTTGCATTATTTGCAATGTGGTCACCGCTGCAGTTGGCGCAGATGGGCTTCTCTTCTAACGGGCGGGGGCAGAGTTTGGCAATATGATTTTCGCCACAACGTACACAGGCAATGGGCCTGTGGCAGTTGTGGGAAGAATGCCGAAACTGTTAGCACCGGTGACACTACGCCGGGCCTTTTCTTCCTCACCACGCTTCAATGGTAATCCCAGGCATGCAGAGGAGCTCGAGCCCCTTATAAATGCCTGGGATTAAGTCTGGAGTCCTTTTCAGCTGTGCGAAGATTAAACAGCCGGGTCTTCCTAAGCGTGCCGGTATTGACCGCACGTGTTAAGGCTCGAAGCCGAACTCTCGCAGCTCCGACTCCACTGTCTTTGGGTCCGTATTGTGAGGAAGACCGCGAATGGCGACCTTCAGGCTTCGGTCTGAGGGCAGCGAGTAGCAGAACCACGAGAGTCCCGCCTCCTGCTCCAGTTTTGAGAGATATCTCTGTATCAATCGGAACTCATTTTCCGATTTCGGAATGAAGCGCACACCCTTGCCAAAGGGGCGTCCGTTGGGGGTGTGGCCGAGCATCTTCTTTAGTTCTCTGAAATGAGTCGGCCAGTCAGGCAGTATCTCCACAACTGGAGGTTGGGAGGAGAGGTGGGGTATCTGCTGGCGGTTGTCTTGGCATTGGGGGCCGCAGCTGCTGCAGCCGACGGCTTTCTCTGCGGCGTTCGTTGGCGGATACGTGGGGGCGCTGAAGTTCTGCGCCACCAACTCCGCAAACGTCAGGCGGGGGCGGGTGTCAGCCGGTTGTGTGGCTTCGCTAGGTCCAGCTATCTCCATTGGAGCAACTGGTCCCGGCAGAGATTGGAACCGGGCTGGTGGGTGCGTTCTGTTTCCCATCTCACCCCAAGGTTTTGGAGGAGAGGAAACGTTCCGCTACGATGCCCGAAAGCGGGGGCAACGATGGAGGCGGCGGGGGCAGCGATGGCAGCGGTGGCGGGCGTCTCTTCCTGGGGTCTAGGGTGACTGGGGTGCTGGGTACTTCCAGCATCTTTGTCGGCGAGGGAGTGCGCGTGGGCGGATCAGCAGCAAATCGCTCCTCGCCAGCACAAGATGCTGGTCTTGCCAGCAGAGTGGCTGGTGCAACCCCGACAAGGCCGGCGGCGGTCGCCGCTCGGATGAAAACGGCAGGCGTTCCCGTCGACCTCGTGCGGGAGAAAATTCTATCTACGTGAGTAGCAGGGCGGGTGGGCCGCCTGGGCGGAGGGTGAGGGGTCTGCGGCATTTTCGCAGACTAAGTCGCGAACGCGAAATGGTACAAAGAGGGTAGTACCGCGATTGTGCGGCCCTAGTCGCGGTCTCGGCACGCCGATACTTCCCGACCCGGTCGGCTTGCCGCTGGTGGCAGACCGGAAACCAAAGCCGGGTTGCACGACACGTGATCCAAGACCACGACTGGACGCAGGTTCGGTGTGTCATCACCGGGTGGTACGGGGAAACTGGAAGGGCCCGAGCACTGGTGCAGACGGTGCACTCGGCGGTACTCAGATTTCTGACTGTGTCGATACCCAAAATGGGCCGAATATTTATTCAATTTTCGCATTAATTATTATTGGACAAAAATACAAGTCCCATCAGAATGTCTACATTTTAACCAATAGTAATTACGCAATATTTACAAATTTTTACTTAGCTACTTCGAAACTTTACCGTAACGAGAGCCGCGGCACATTTTTGTCGATTTCTACCTTAATATCTAATTAAAAGTATATAAACTATGTATTTACTTATTTACTACGTTATTACAGATCTATAAAAATATAAAATTAACATAAAGACTATATAAAATAAAACATGTAAACAAAACAAATCGAAACCACAAGTACTGTACGTACTAGTCTATAGATACGTAGGTATCATTGTACTATGCGATCTTCAAGTGGTCCCGTACATCTCTCCCGCCGTGCAACTATGTTGCATTATCTTCGAGTACGGGCGCGACGTCTGTTGACACGGGTAGTACTATCAGCTTCTTCACCGGCCGCCGCAGGACGCCTCCTTTGGTCGCGATGTCCACTGTCCGCACGATGTTGTCCGGTTCAGGGTACGTGGCGATAACTCGGCCTCGTATCCACACGTTGCGAGGAAGGTTTGCGTCGATTATCTGCACGAGGTCGTTGTTCTGTACTGGCTGTCCTCGTCCGTAGGACTCCCGCCGGTGTTGAAGCTCAGGGAGATACTCTCGTAACCAGCGTGTCCAAAAGAGGTCTGCTAGGCGTTGTGCAGCCCGCCAGCTTGACCTTGATACTGTGTCTTGATCAGTGAATGACCCAGGAAGCGGTACTCGCCCTTGGCCCCCCAGTAGGAAGTGATGGGGCGTCAGTGCTTCTGGATCTTCGTTTACTGATACACGTGTCAGTGGGCGACTGTTGACTGTGTACTCGACTTCTGTTAATAGCGTGACGAGTACTTCTTCTGTTGGAAAGCGTTCATGTAACGTTGCTGTTAAGGCCATCTTCACTGAGCGGACCATTCGTTCCCAAGCCCGCCCCATAAATGGGGCTCCAGGGGGGATGTAGCGCCATGAGATTGTCTTCTTGGCTGCTTCTGCCTGCGTTGCTTCGTGGATGCCAAGTCGAATTTTTTTGTCCGCTCCCTTTAGGTTGGTGCCGTTGTCAGACCAGATTTCTGTAGGGCAACCACGATGTGCCATCATTCTTCTTAGGGCCATCACTGCAGAGTCTGTGTTGAGCGAGGCGGCATATTCCAAATGTATGGCTCGGGTGGTGAGGCAAGTGAATATTGCCACGTATCTTATCTGGTGACTTCTTCCGACCGTCACTGTGAGGGGACCAAAGTAATCAATCCCTGTGTATGTGAAGAGTCGCTTGTGGTGAGCTAGGCGACACGCTGGCAGGTTTCCTGTTCTCGGGTGAGGCGGTGCTTGAGTCTTCATTCGGCAGAACAGGCAGCTTCAGAGTAGAGTGCGAGTGATTCGCATGGTAAGGGACATAGTGTTCGCGCACTTTTAGATAGTGCTTCTCAAAGTAATTATTAATACAAAGTTATAATTACTTTGAGAAGCACTATCTAAAAGTGCGCGAACACTATGTCCCTTACCATGCCTGTAATGTTGTGAAAGGTATTGGGGGTTCCACTAAAACCGTTCAAGGTTCTGTAGGGATTAAATTCCACTCGCGTTTTGATTTTGATGTTAGTTTTTCGATGGATTCGCTAGTTGTCGATAAGGTTACCGAATTTTTACCGACTGTCGCAGTCAATACCTCATTATTGACTAAATTAAGAGATTTTCCTTTGACCGATGATACTTACGCCGTTCCAGGAGATATTGATTTGTTAGTTGGCGCTTCGTTTTTCCCGCACCTCCTGTTGCAGCATAAGGTCACGCATCGCACCCCGCGCCGCTCGCCTTAGAGACGGTTCTTGGTTTTGTTATTGTTGGTTCCGCACCCGCTTGTTTTGATTGTAACTCGACAGTGTTTATAGTCGCACGACTACTCGCAATAGTGATGGTCGTTATGTTGTCGCACTCCCCTTTAAGGGTGATGTTAATTCGCTTAGAGATTCGTTTCAGTCAGCCGAAAAACGCTTCTTTTGTTTAGAACGGAAAATGCAGACATCTCCAAAGTTGAAGGAGGCTTACGATGGCGTAATAGTAGAATATTTGGATAAAGGTTTCATTTCACCCGCGCCTCCCGAAACCGAAGAGACGAAGCACGCTCCTTCGTACACCATACCGCACCATGGAGTTGTCCGCGAGGATAAACTAACCACCAAGTTGCGCGTTGTTTTAGATGGCAGCGCCAAAACTAGTTCGAATTTAGTAATTTGTTCGAAATTATAGTTACCTTTCGCTTATTCGCTATGGCGCTTTCAGCCGACATTAGACAAATGTTTCTTTGTATTGGTGTTCGCGAATCAGATGGCCGATTTCAACGCATTAATATAGATAGAATTTTCGCATTCTCGGACTCGACCGTCGCTTTGTGTTGGACACATTCTTTGCCCCATCGTTGGGATACATTTGTCGCAAATAGGGTGGCAAAAATTCAGTCGGAATTGGCGCCGCAAAACTTTTATCACGTTACAGGTACGGACAACCCTGCCAATTGTTTGTCTCGTGGGTTAACACCTGCACAGATTTTGGATCATCCGTTGTGGTTCCATGGCTCTTCCTGGTGCCAAGCCCCACCTGATGAATGGCCTGTTAGCCCTTTCAACCCCGCTACTGTGTCCACGCCGCCAGAGGAAAAGAAAGCCTCTTTAGTTGCTACCGCGACGCTCTAAAAGTCGCTTCCTTAGAGTTTGCCAGCCGTGTTTCATCGTGGTCGATTCTTTTACGTAGTGTTGTTTTTATTTGTCGATTTTTGAAAATCCTTTCTCGTCGCGAGCATTTTACCGCTTTTGACCTAAACAAGGCTGAGTTAATCGTGCTTCGTGAACTTCAGCGATTTTATTTTTCGTCTTAAATTGGAAATTTTGAATTAAGTAAACCTTGTAGTCGCGCTTTTCAACATTTGAAACCTTTTTTGAAGGATGGCCTCATTCGAGTTGGTGGTCGTTCGAGTCAGTCCGCATTAGAGTACGATCAAATACATCCTATAGTTCTCCCGCGCAAGGATCATATCGTTGATCTTTTAGTTGAATATCGCCATAGGGTGAATTGTCACGCTGGTCCAGATTTATTAATGTCAATTTTGCGCCAGAAATACTGAATTCTCTCCGCACGCAAATTGATTCGTTCGACAGTTCATAGATGTATTCCGTGTTTCAAACTTCGCCCGAAGTCAATCGCGCCCGAAATGGCCGATCATCATCCTTGTCGTGTTGTTCAGGCTGCTAAACCGTTCGTACACACGGGTACAGATTACGCTGGCCCCTTCAGGGTAACAGTTTCTCGTAGTCGTGGTATACGCTCCACGAAAGCTTATGTTCGTCTTTTTGTTTGTATGATAACTCGCGCCGTTCATATAGAATTAGCTGGTGATTTGAGCACGCCATGCTTCATGGCTGCATTTAAAAGATTTTTGTCGCGTCTGGGTTCCGTATCTCGAATGTATTCGGACAACGGTACGAATTACGTCGGAGCTCGTCGTAACCTTTCCGAACTACATAATTTTTTGCGTTCCAAACACTTTACGTTTGAAGAGCTGAGCACCGTGCACCGTGTAGTTAATATCTCTACTGTTTTGATAGCATACCACACTTATGCAGAATCTATTTTACGCTACGGTTTGATGTTTTGGGGAAACTCCACAGACTGGGAAATGGTGTTTAAGGCTCAAAAACAGTGCATTAGATCCATGTGCAATATTTAAAGAACAGACAGCTGTAGACCGTATTTTATACATTTAAAACTATTAACCCTTCCAAGTTTGTATATCCTTGAAGCAGCAACCTTTGTAAAGCAGAACATACAGTTATTTGATCATCTTTGTAGCACTAGACATCAGCACAAAATAAAGACCGTGCCTAATAAGACTACTCTTTTGAATAAAAGCATTTTATGTATGACATCCCGAATTTATAATAGACTGCCAGCTGCATTGTGTCGCATTCAAAATCTGAGTGAGTTTAAATTAAAGTTAAAAAACGTACTTATTGGAAAAGCTTATTATAGTGTACAGGGTTATTTGGATGATAACTGTATTATGCAGTTACCATGAAATTATTCGATGTTGTTGAAATGTATTTATTTTTTATTTAATTTAGTTTCATTAATTATAATTATTAAATTATCAATTGACATGTGTATTTTGTAGTAACTTTTCGTAATTGAAATTGTTCTGCATTTTAATTTTATTTTATATTGTTTTATGTCGACGTAATAATTAGTGCTTAGAAAACACTTTAAATTATATAATTAATTTTGCATGCCGTAAGGTAGAATGTGGCTGTACTTAATTTTATATCCAATGTAATATCACCACAAACTGTTAACCCATATTCGCAAATAAATGATTGAATTGAATAAGCACGTGAAACAGTCGCCGTCTTCCTCGGGGGACACTGCCGCTTCCTCGAGGACCGGTACAACCGGAGCAACAGTCACAGGGATCACCACCATGGCAGTCACAGAACAGACAAGATTATTAACCCCCATAGCATTGGAGTCCACATCAAGCCCGGTTGAAGCCATCACCACGCCGCCGCCATGCGTCGCTTCGGTCCTCACAGACGCCGCCGCCGCCACCCGGTCTGCCGCTACTGCCGCCGCCAGAACTATCGCCACCGTCTCGACTGTCACCGACGCCGCTCTGCTCTCCGCCCATACAGAAGAACCGACTGCGGAAAGGAGGGTGCCGGCAACGTACAGAACAGAAGCACCTTTATATATGGAACAGAATAAAGGAGCACCCGGTCTGCCGGGCCCAAGCAGATAACCGGACCACCTCGCCACCAGCCGAAAAGGGGGTAAGGGGGGTCAACTCGCAGCAAGAACAAGACTTACAGAATTGCAAAAGAGCTCTTGCGACTACAAGTTGAACTAGCAACAGCGCGGATAGCAACGATGGAAGCCGAGGACTCCGAGGATGAAGAGGACAACGAGACCTCATCTAGCAGCAGGACAGAAGCCAACGAACGTGTCGACCACTGGTTGAAGACCCATGAACAACCACCCAAGCCTACGGTCACCAACGAAACGGAGCACCCAGTCAAGACTCCCGTAGTATCAAGACAAGACGCACAGAAGCAAGAAGAGTGAAGTAGTGTCGTGTAGTGTACAGTGAAGTAGTAAGTGAAGTAGTGTGAGAAGTAGTGTCACTGTAGCGAAGATACTGTCGTGGGATTGAAACGTAGACTGTTCAGGTGAGCCATCAAATTTTTCCATTCTTCGGTTAAGTCGTCGTCAATCTCGGTGTCCCAAGCTGTCGCTCTGCGCCATACTTCCTGCAGCAGTTGTTTCGCCCTTATGGTGACAGGTGACGCAAGACCAAGCGGGTCAAATAAAGACATTACTATCTTCAAAACTTCTCTTTTCGTTGGTATTTTTCCTTCGAGAAGTTTCGATGGGATGCGGGTGAGGCTGAGGTTGAAACTGAGTTCATCTGTATCGAGCTTCCAAATAACACCCAGCACCCTTTCTGTTGCTTCGTCTGGTTTATAAAGTTCCAGATCTTCTGTATGTTGACATTCGCCGAGTACTTCGAGCAGAGCCGTTGAGTTCGACTTCCACTGTTTGAGCTCGAAGTCGGCCTCTGTGTGTACTTCTCTTACGCCCGTCGTGATACGTGTGGCGTCCTGTATCGTTTTGAAGCTGTCCAAGTAGTCGTCTACGTAGTGCTTTTCGATGATCGCCGCTGCTGCCTCAGGGTGACTGTGCTAGTGCTCTTTTGCGTTCAGGTTCTTGATATAAATCGCTGTTGATGGAGAACTTGAAGCGCCAAAGATCAATGAGGTCATTCTGTATTCGTCTGGTGGTTGGTTATCTCGTCGGCTGCCGCGCCATAGGTACCGCAGTGTATCTCTATCTTCCTTTCGTATCTTGACTTGCATGAACATTTCTTTGATGTCTGCTGTCACGGAGGTTGGATGTTCACGAAAACGCATGATTACACCGGGTAGCGACTGTAGAAGGTCTGGGCCTTTAAGCAGCATGTCGTTATGAGATACGCCCTTCGTCTTGGCTGCAGCGTCATGGACTATTCGTAGTTTGTCCGGTTTCATTGGGTTCACGACGGCGAAGTGAAGCAAGTACCATGTCATGCCAGGAACTGTATTCTTCGGAGCGAGTTCAGCGTATCCTTTGGAGACGAGAGCTTCCATCTGTTCTGTGTATTTTCTCTTGAGTTTGGGTTCTCTATTTTCTTTTCTAGGAGATTTTTTTTACTGAGGAGACGCTTCAACGAGTTGTCGTAGTTATCGGGAAAGTTTATATCTTCCTCACGCCAGAACAGACCGGTTTCATATTTGCCTGTTTCTGTTTTCTTCGTGGTCTTCTCTAGGATTTGTAGGGCCTTGACTTCTAGATCTGACTTAGGCTTCTTAGGGTTCAGACTCAGCGAGTCCATCTCGAAGTACTGTCTCACTAAGTCTTCAAGGCTGTCTTCAGCTTTTTCTGTGAGGTGCGATACGACGTTCATGGTTCTCCCAAAGGTGTTACTATAGGTTCCGTGCAGAACCCAACCCAGTGGTGTGAGTGAAGCCACTGGTTGGTCCTTTCCACCTTTCCTTGTTTCCGATGTTAGTAGGAGATGCCAGTTGTCTTGACCTATCAGCACTCTCGGTTTCACTTCTTCATAGGTGAGCTACCTGCTGATGTCTTCTAAGTGTCGGCATCCTTTGAGCAGACTCACTGGAACTTGCTGAGACGATACTTGTAAGTTTGTGATGGTGCGTGCTTGTATTCTTTCTTCGTATCCATTACGGCCGCTAAGTTGAATGTTGACCCTTCTTGAGGCTGTTTCTGTTGTCTTCAACTCGTTGATGGCTTCTATCTTGAGGGTTTCCGTAGGCCCTCCTGCTCCTATGCGGTCGGCTATGTAGCTGTCTATCAAAGTGACTGTTGACCCATCGTCCAACAAGACGAAGGTGTCGACTGTTTCTTTGGGTCCTTCGATCTGTATTGGTATGACCTTCAGAAATGACTGTTTCTTTCTATGAGTCCAGGCTGAGTTGATGGCTTCTATTGTGTCTTCATTCTGTTTGTTCATTGTCGGCCTATCTGTAGTTCTGTTGTAGTGCAGCATCTTGTGATGAAGGTACTTGCAGCTGTTGACACCGCACGGATTGACTCGACAGTGATGCGTCTTGTTACTGTAATGAAGGCACCGGAAGCAGAGACGCTTGGTCTTTGTTATATCCCATCTTCCGTTTTCATCAGCGGACTTGAACTGTTCGCAGTCTGTTGAGGCATGTCCCTTTTCTTGGCATATGTGTAACTGTAACATTGTGTATCTTCTGCGACCTCTTTTGTAGTGGAGTATGCGGTACTATCTGTTCAGGTAGTGCATACGGTCCGCATAGCTCGGCTTCTTTCTTCAGGAACTTTTCTATTTTCATTAAATCTGGTTCGTCCCTTGCCAGAGTTGTAGCGAAGTCGTAGAATCTGTATCGCAGCATAGGTGTGAGCTAGTCGACTACGGTCTTCGAGACTTCCGGGTTGTACATGTAGTTGATGCAGCCCAGTGTCTTCAATGTTGCTACTATGTTGGAGACCTTCGTGGCGAAGATTCAGATGTCACGTGCTGATTCTGTTAATCGTGGTAGACCTCGAAGTTTATCTCCATTATTGTTATGGATTATGGTCTTCCAAATTTTGACTCCAGGGTCTTCACTATTTCGGATGGGTGAGCGCTGGTGATAAGTAGGCCTTCGACCGCTTCTTTTGCCTTCCCGTTAAGGTTTCTCCGTAGTCTGTTGGTATTCTCGACCGCTGAGAACATGTGCTCCGTCTCGTAGTAGGCGGCACGGAAGGGTAACCACTCTTGATGTGACCCGCTAAAGAAGGGCAGCTCTATAAACTTCGGGCACTGTGCGGCTTTGACAGCGCTGGTGATTGCTGCGGCTAGTCCTGCGAAGTCAGGCTGGGAAACCGTCGGTGGATGCCTTGACTGTGAGTAGAGTTCCTCTTCTTGCTTCTCTGCGTCTTGTCTTGATACTACGGGAGTCTTGGCTGGGTGCTCCATTTCGTTGGTGACCGTAGGCTTGGGTGGTTGTTCATGGGTCTTCAACCAGTGGTCGACACGTTCGTTGGCTTCTGTCCTGCTGCTCGATGAGGTCTCGTTGTCCTCTTCATCCTCGGAGTCCTCGGCTTCCATCGTTGCTATCCGCGCTGTTGCTAGTTCAACTTGTAGTCGCAAGAGCTCTTCTTTTGCTTTTGCAATTCTGTAAGTCTTGTTCTTGCTGCGAGTTGACCCCCCTTACCCCCTTTTCGGCTGGTGGCGAGGTGGCCCGGTTATCGGCTTGGGCCCGGCAGACCGGGTGCTCCTTTATTCTGTTCCATATATAAAGGTGCTTCTGTTCTGTACGTTGCCGGCACCCTCCTTTCCGCAATCGGTTCTTCTGTATGGGCGGAGAGCAGGGCGGCGTCGGTGACAGTCGAGACGGTGGCGATAGTTCTGGCGGCGGCAGTAGCGGCAGACCGGGTGGCGGCGGCGGCGTCTGTGAGGACCGAAGCGACGCATGGCGGCGGCGTGGTGATGGCTTTAACCGGGCTTGATGTGGACTCCAATGCTATGGGGGTTAATAATCTTGTCTGTTCTGTGACTGCCATGGTGGTGGTCCCTGTGACTGTTGCTCCGGTTGTACCGGTCCTCGAGGAAGCGGCAGTGTCCCCCGAGGAAGACGGCGTCTGTTTCACGTGCTTTTTCAATTCAATTCAATCATTTATTTGCGAATATGGGTTAACAGTTTGTGGTGATATTACATTGGATATAAAATTAAGTACAGCCACATTCTACCTTACGGCATGCAAAATTAATTATATAATTTAAAGTGTTTTCTAAGCACTAATTATTACGTCGACATAAAACAATATAAAATAAAATTAAAATGCAGAACAATTTCAATTACGAAAAGTTACTACAAAATACACATGTCAATTGATAATTTAATAATTATAATTAATGAAACTAAATTAAATAAAAAAATAAATACATTTCAACAACATCGAATAATTTCATGGTAACTGCATAATACAGTTATCATCCAAATAACCCTGTACACTATAATAAGCTTTTCCAATAAGTACGTTTTTTAACTTTAATTTAAACTCACTCAGATTTTAAATGCGACACAATGCAGCTGGCAGTCTATTATAAATTCGGGATGTCATACATAAAATGCTTTTATTCAAAAGAGTAGTCTTATTAGGCACGGTCTTTATTTTGTGCTGATGTCTAGTGCTACAAAGATGATCAAATAACTGCATGTTCTGCTTTACAAAGGTTGCTGCTTCAAGGATATACAAACTTGGAAGGGTTAATAGTTTTAAATGTATAAAATACGGTCTACAGCTGTCTGTTCTTTAAATATTGCACATGGATCTAATGCACTGTTTTTGAGCCTTAAACACCATTTCCCAGTCTGTGGAGTTTCCCCAAAACATCAAACCGTAGCGTAAAATAGATTCTGCATAAGTGTGGTATGCTATCAAAACAGTAGAGATATTAACTACACGGTGCACGGTGCTCAGCTCTTCAAACGTAAAGTGTTTGGAACGCAAAAAATTATGTAGTTCGGAAAGGTTACGACGAGCTCCGACGTAATTCGTACCGTTGTCCGAATACATTCGAGATACGGAACCCAGACGCGACAAAAATCTTTTAAATGCAGCCATGAAGCATGGCGTGCTCAAATCACCAGCTAATTCTATATGAACGGCGCGAGTTATCATACAAACAAAAAGACGAACATAAGCTTTCGTGGAGCGTATACCACGACTACGAGAAACTGTTACCCTGAAGGGGCCAGCGTAATCTGTACCTGTGTGTACGAACGGTTTAGCAGCCTGAACAACACGACAAGGATGATGATCGGCCATTTCGGGCGCGATTGACTTCGGGCGAAGTTTGAAACACGGAATACATCTATGAACTGTCGAACGAATCAATTTGCGTGCGGAGAGAATCCAGTATTTCTGGCGCAAAATTGACATTAATAAATCTGGACCAGCGTGACAATTCACCCTATGGCGATATTCAACTAAAAGATCAACGATATGATCCTTGCGCGGGAGAACTATAGGATGTATTTGATCGTACTCTAATGCGGACTGACTTGAACGACCACCAACTCGAATGAGGCCATCCTTCAAAAAAGGTTTCAAATGTTGAAAAGCGCGACTACAAGGTTTATTTAATTCAAAATTTCCAATTTCAGACGAAAAATAAAATCGCTGAAGTTCACGAAGCACGATTAACTCAGCCTTGTTTAGGTCAAAAGCGGTAAAATGCTCGCGACGAGAAAGGATTTTCAAAAATCGACAAATAAAAACAACACTACGTAAAAGAATCGACCACGATGAAACACGGCTAGCCAACTCTAAGATAAGCGACTTTTAGAGCGGCGCGGTAGCAACTAAAGAGGCTTTCTTTTCCTCTGGCGGCGTGGACACAGTAGCGGGGTTAAAAAGGGCTAACAGGCCATTCATCAGGTGGGGCTTGGCACCAGGAAGAGCCATGGAACCACAACGGATGATCCAAAATCTGTGCAGGTGTTAACCCACGAGACAAACAATCGGCAGGGTTGTCCGTACCTGTGACGTGATAAAAGTTTTGCGGCGCCAATTCCGACTGAATTTTTGCCACCCTATTTGCGACAAATGTATCCCAACGATGGGGCAAAGAATGTGTCCAACACAAAGCGACGGTCGTGTCCGAGAATGCGAAAATTCTACCTATATTAATGCGTTGAAATCGGCCATCTGATTTTCGAACACCAATACAAAGAAACATTTGTCTAATGTCGGCTGAAAGCGCCATAGCGAATAAGCGAAAGGTAACTATAATTTCGAACAAATTACCTTGGAGATTTTGACCAGTGTGCAAAATATCGTTTGCCGAAACATTCGAACTAGTTTTGGCGCTGCCATCTAAAACAACGCGCAACTTGGTGGTTAGTTTATCCTCGCGGACAACTCCATGGTGCGGTATGGTATACGTAGGAGCGTGCTTCGTCTCTTCGGTTTCGGGAGGCGCGGGTGAAATAAAACCTTTATCCAAATATTCTACTATTACGCCATCGTAAGCCTCCTTCAACTTTGGAGATGTCTGCATTTTCCGTACTAAACAAAAGAAGCGTTTTTCGGCTGACTGAAACGAATCTCCAAGCGAATTAACATCACCCTTAAAGGGGAGTGCGACAACATAACGACCATCACTATTGCGAGTAGTCGTGCGACTATAAAACTCTTCACAAAGTTTATCATCCGGGCTGACAATAGGAGGGACGTTCGCCTCTTCTATCTCCCAGAATTTACGGACAGCGGAGTCCAGCGGCTCGACGGTGCAACAATATGACACTGTCGAGTTACAATTAAAACAAGCGGGTGCGGAACCAACAATAACAAAACCAAGAACCGTCTCTAAGGCGAGCGGCGCGGGGTGCGATGCGTGACCTTATGCTGCAACAAGAGGTGCGGGAAAATCGAAGCGCCAACTAACAAATCAATATCTCCTGGTACGGCGTAAGTATCATCGGCCAAAGGAAAATCTCTAAATTTAGTCAATAATGAGGTATTGACTGCGACAGTCGGTAAAAATTCGGTAACCTTATCGACAACTAGCGAATCCATCGAAAAACTAACATCAAAATCAAAACGCGAGTGGAATTTAATCCCTACAGAACCTTGAACGGTTTTAGTGGAATCCCCAATACCTTTCACAACATTACAGGCGGGGCGGTTATTTATATGCAAACCAAGACGACTACAACAATTTTTACTAATAAAATTACTTTGAGAAGCACTATCTAAAAGTGCGCGAACACTATGTCCCTTACCATGCGAATCGTAAACAACAACTCGAGCGGTTGCCAGAAGTACCGTAGTAGGGCTTGTGTGCAAACTCGATAGCGAGCACAAAGCGACATCGTTCGGCTGGAGACGCGCGGCAGTGGCGCCGCCGTCGCTAGGCGCGGACGGGGACGAAAACACGCGAGAGCGCTCCCCGTCGCGACGGTTAGGATTAACGCGCGAGGCACTAACTGAGTTTAAATTGGACGCGGCATTATTGTTTTCGAAGTGTAATAATGAATGGTGTTTACCATTACACTTGCGACAAAAATGATTCGAATTACAAAATGAAACACGATGCCTCCCACTGAGACAATTGATACATAAATTACTAGAACGAACAAATTCTTTTATTGATTCATCTGCAATCCTCGATGAATAATCACAAATTGATTGCATACACTTAAAAAGGCTATTCTTCTTAGCGTGTAGTAGTTTTAACTGTGGATCCGGAATCTCTTTCGGAGGCATTGTTAAAACAAAACAATTATAGCTACCTACAGTGCAAAACTAACGAACTATAAAAGTGGGAGCGGTGGTAGACAGCGAAATGCGACGCGAACGAGCGTAGGTACTTGCGCGCGCGGGCCTAGGTACCTGCTCGCGTGGTCTACCTATTACTATGCGGTGCAGTCGAAATTACCAACTATTTAGTACCTACCTATGCGAAAAACAGTAGGTAAGTATGCGTTTATTCCCTAATGGAATAAAAAACTATTATCTAAGCGTTTATTCCCTATAGAATAAAACTATTACCTAATCTATGCGTTTAATCCGAATTAAATCACCATGACAGGCATATTCTCATCACGCCATGTCGTAGCAAAAAGGGCTGAGCTCCTTTCTTTTCCTTCCGCTAGATTACGGCAGGCTAAAGTCATACGGCCTATACAGCCTTGACAAATAAACAAAAAATAAATAAACAAAACTTATTTATTTATTTAAAACCTTACTATTCCTGTTTGTCACACCTCACGCAATACATTATGGGTGGATGTGAGTCAGGACAGCCAATCTATCTAAGTTCAATGTCCAGCACCAAACTGAAAGACACCATAGACGCACGCGTTAATTTTAGAACGCGCCAAAAGAGTCGAAACGACCCTGACAGTTTTGACAACGTCAAACTCATGTCGTTCAGAACAAAAACAGACAGAATGAAATGTTTTGACATATTAAAATAATTAGACAAATGACTTTAGAGTTATAATTAAAGTATTGTGAAAATTGAGTTTGTTTCCACAAAAGGGATGTCTATCAAAATAAGGTTAGTAACTCAAATCTTATGAATATGTAACCGACACTCAGAAGTGTTACAACCTAATCTATGCGTTTATTCTGAATGGAGTAGCGTTTATTCCGTGGTAGAATAAAAACTATAACCTATACCTATGCGTTTATTCCGTGGTAGAATAAAAAACTATAACCTATACCTATGCGTTTATTCCGTGGTGGAATAAAAAACTATAACCTATACCTATGCGTTTATTCCCTATGGGATAAAAACTGTTGCGTTTATATTGGCATACTACTAAAGTGAATGGATCAAAATCCGGATCGTTGGGACCAGAAAATGGTTGAGCGGGCGAGATAAATAAATTCAAAGTGGACTGTATATGCGGGGAAAGACAAAAATGAAATTTACACGCGGATGTCGACGGAAAAAAGATATGGAAAAACAGGAATGGGCACACTACCTTGCTTTTGCTGCGAGATGCTGAGGTGGAGGCTGCCGGGGACGTCCCTGGACTTGAATCCCTGGTTCTCACTCGCACTATTTATCCATGGAAAACACAATTTTTGCGAAAGACTAATGCGGGCGCGCGCGCGGTCATTGTAGGACTAAAACAGCGAGCCTTCAATCCGTGAATCTGTGAGCGGCGTTTTAGATTGCGCGTAATACAGCTGTCTCGCTCTTTTATGCGAGACAAGGTAGGTGCGAAAGAGAAATGGAATAAAGGGAAACGGGGTGGGAGTATCGACAACTAATTATATAAAAACAAATGGAGATCGGCGATGCAACATAGAAAAAATAACGCGGCTACTCTTGAATCGTATACCGGCCTTGCCTTTCAAAGTTGCTCACGTCGGTGCGGAGGGCCTTAATTTCGTCCATTAAAAGGCAAAATTCCTGACTCTCAAATCCCTGGCGTGTCCCATGGCTTGTGCGCATTCGCGCTGAAGTAGTTATAGGCAAAATCGGGTCTACATAATAGGAAACCCACATCGCTTGCCCTATCTGGCTGCGTCCCTTGGACGGGTGTCTCATCGTTTCTTTGCTTAGCGACAAGTTGTCGTTTGCACTCAGGACAGCACCACACAAGATTAATGATAGTTATTAAAACATCTTTTACACTTTACTGACTTCGCAGCATCTGTCTGTGATACAAATCGGCCACAACCTCCGCACTTATTCGTCTTCTTATGATTTTAATATATTTTTGTTTTGGTCTTACTGCTATTCGACAACAGATGTCGCTTTGTTTGTGGCACGATTCAGCACTCTTAATAAAATGACAACTCAGATAAAAGCCGATATCCGACAGAAGATCTCACTGTAAACAAAATACTATGTGCCACTTTTAGACAATCTTAAAATATAAATTTGCAACTGCCCATAATGTTTCCAGCAAAAAATGTCCATCATTAATTTACCAAAAAAAAACTATAACAAAGAAGTTTGTAAACGTACGATTAACTCACAAAAATGTTTGAATCTTACTTTTATATAATGTGTGCACCGCAAGAATACCACCCTTAGTGTATCTTATCTTCTATCTCGTTTATGGTTTTTTAATGTTATCCAGAAAGTACTTCACTTTGTAACTCAACACTTACTTATTTTATAATCCGAGTAACCAATTGTTCACGAATTTTCACTTTGCGACAGAAAATATTTACACATTATATTTTTAAATCGTTTTGTTTTGCACAGCGACAAATCACACGTCAGGTATCTATCCCCCCTAGACAAGATAGTTAGACTAGAGCAAGTGAATGAAATTGTGTATTTAGTGAGTATGTTTAGCGCGAATGGAAGATGTGATTCGGATGTAGAACGGCGAGTAGCTGCCGGAAACAGAGTTAACGGTGCTTTGTCCCAATTAGTAAAACGACAAAGCATCGTAAAAGAAGCACGACCAGCGATTCATAACGCAGTGCTAGTGCCAACTTTGCTTTACGGTAGCGAAACCTGGGTATGTCAGTAGATGCATGAAAGTAAATTGAATGCTGTGGAGATGCGATCACTTCGAAAATTGTGCGGCGTTACCTTGGCCGACCGAATACGTAACGAAGTGATACGCAATATGGCAGGTTTGAATGAAAGTGTCAGCGTTAAGCTGGAAAAGGGCGTGCTCCGTTGGTTTGGACACGTCCAACGAATGAGTGAGGAACGAATGACGAAGAATATATATTGTGCGAAAGTAGAGGGCAGAAGAAGTCAGGGTAGGCCGAGATACCTAGACGTGCGTGTATGAAGCGATTGATGAATCTTAAAGAAGCGAAAGAAGTATGCATGGATCGCGAAGCCTGGCGATCTGTCCTCTCTGACTACCCCGTCAGGGATACAGCCTGAAGATAGTTAGTTAGTTTAGTTAGGAGTACATACGGTGTAAATTGGGTGTATAATATACCTCTGCCTGCCTTCGGGGATAAGGCGTGAATGATAAACATAAATGTGAAAGTTTGGTTGGATGGATGTTTGTTGTGTAAAAACAGCAATGTATTGCATTGAAACTTGGTATGTAGATAGCTAGAGACCTGGATTAACATATCTACTTATTATCCTGATGTAGCCACGTTAACAGGAACGACGTGAGTCAAACCGCGGGCGCTGCTAGCTGTAATATTTTTTAAATAACTACCTCACAATACTGAAAATAATACTAAAAAAAACGTTTGGTTTCCGAAACTCTTTCAAAAGACTTAGAAAAAATAAGATTAAGTACATGTGCTGAACATCAAACATACGTCGCGAGTGGGCATTTTGTCTTATTATGCTTTGAACTCAGTCGTCAGGGCGTCAGTTTCATCTTCTGAGGTTAATGACCTCAGAAGATGAAACTGACGCCCCATCGTAAGTTTGAGCAACTACTTTATTTAGGCAATTAAATTCCTATAAAACGTTGATAATAATCGAGCTTAAAGTGACAGCTCTCCGATCAGAACTAACATCGATCTATTATTTCTGAGTCGCGAAAATATCTTAAAACAAGAACTAACTGTTCGCGCCCGCTGGCATTCGAAATTTCGTCAACAAAATCAGATTGTGTTATTTCTTTTTTTATTTCATTATACATTACAGACGCGACGCTAGAAATCAAATTATTCTGAGTTCTATTCGACAACCCCGTAAATGAGCTACCAGATGTCGATTGTAAATGAGTTTCTAAATTACCGTCATATTTAGCTAACAGATCTACAAATTCCAAATAATTACCTTTATTATATGATGAAGCGTGTTCATCATGATCACTAAAAGCTAATTCTTGTTTACCGAGAAAGCAAACTACATCTATCAATCGTTTAAATATATTTCTATTCCCTATGAACTTTTGCGTTGTGCCTATCAACGTCTAATTTGAACTGGCTATTCAAACTAGACCCTATTCTACCTTTACCAAAAATTTGGAACTTTAAACATGAATCAATAAGTTTTTCCGACAAGCAGCCGCTTTGTAAAAATTATTTTAATTTATTATTTAAATCTAAAAAAAGATCAAACATTATTTTTATCCTGTTTTGAAAATAATATACAAGGAAAACAAAATAATTTATTTGTGTGTACACAGCCCGCTAGCCAGTTATAATTATTATAATTATTATTTGACTAGCCAGTTATAATTATTATTTGATTGCCTCTGTGGCGCGGCGGGAGTGCATCCGACTGCTACGCAAGAGGTTGTGGGTTCGATTCCCACCCAGGATAAAACTTTGTGTGATGAGCACGATGTTTTATTCTGTGTCTGGGTGTTATTTATCTATAATATGTATGTATTTAGAAATATATGAGTGTGTTTATCAGTTATCTAGATCCCATAACACCATCCCAAAATATTAGCTTACTTTGGGCTAGATGGCGCTGTGTGAAGTGTCCCACAATATTTATTTATTTATTAAAAAATATTGGTCCTCGGATGGGTGACCACTTTGTGGCATTTACATTTGCGAGCGTTTCCGTGCTTCGGAAGGCACGTTAAGCCGTTGGTCCCGGTTGCCAGTAAAATAGCAGTCGTTAAGCCTGTTTGAAGGCCTTATTGAAAATTAAAACAGGAAAAATTTCAACAGCAGGTAGCCGCAACCTGCGTCTGTCTATTTCACCACGGCAATGGGCTCACCACCTATTACGTGGGACAGGAATCCACACGGTGAAAAGTGAGCATATAATACGCCTAGGGATAAGGCTTGATAAAAATTAAAACAAAAAAATATTGTAATACTTTTTATTTTTATTTATTTTTATTATTTTTTTATAATTTATTGACAATATTATATACAAAACACATAGGTATAAAGCTGCAACAAAAACTCGTTCGAGTTTTACTGTGCACCAGTATCTTCTACAATGATTAGGTTTTATTTTAATCCATACATACCTACCTAATATTACACATTTGCAATAACAATAAACAATATAGAAGTAGTTAGAAAAATAAAGAATTAGATAAATGTCACATCGCTAGTAGCCACATCCACGCACCGACACATGCAAGCCATACGCCGAGGAGGGGATAAGCGTTGCACTACACATACACAGTGTGCTCCATAATCTACATAAACGGATTTCAACAGTTACTTTATTTAAGAGATTTTTTTATTTTTTTTAATAATTTGTAGGAAGTATTGTTTTAACTTATTTTTAAAATTTTTTTGGTTAATTTTTCATTAATGATTCCGGCAATTGATTTATTAGATAGGGTATTATATATTTTAGTGTTCTTTTCCCATATAATAATTTTGCGGTACGAATACTACGCGTTAGTATAGTATGTTTGTTAATGGATGGAATTTTTTTATAGTCATCGTTAAAGTACTCCTCAGTTAATAAAGTTAATTTGGTTTTTTCATGAATGGCAATGATTTTACAGAAGGCAAACAGTTGATGGTAGTCATTTTTAAATTTGTTTTTAATATTAGACGGAACTATCAGTTTTAGAATTCTTACCTGAAGTGAATATATTTGGTCAAGTTGGGTCTTATATGTTCTTCCGTAACTCGACAGTCCATAGGAAATCACTGATTCAACCAACGACTTATTTAATAGTAGAAGTGTTTGGTAAGCTATTTTATACTTAATCAGAGAAAATTTTGCCAACATTATTCTCATTCTATTGCAAACATTTTTAACTTGCTCTTTCCAGTTCAGTCGGTTGTTTATAACTATTCCTAAATAAGTCTGTTTATCAACGTACTCTATGCTGTCACAGTTACAAGTAGAAATTTGGCTCGCTTTATTTTTTCTATGAAAACATTCGTGACTGTGTACAATGATTTCGGGTGTATAATTGATTCTATTTTTGCTGGTACTAATGTACATTACTTTGGTCTTTTTTGCATTCAGTACCAGGCTACAGGTTACATTAGAACTAACTTTATAGTCTGATTTATTTAGTAACTGTAACTGGCACTTAGGTATTATATTCTGTACGGTATCAGAAAATGATAGTGCAAACTTATTTGCAATATCATTACATGTGTTATGACTGCTTTTAAATGCATCTATAATTACATCATCAATTGAACTTTTGACTACCCCAATCATTTGATTCAAAATTCGCCATAGGCTTCTCGTATTGTGCTTATTAGAAAGAATGTCAGATTTAATACTGCTATTTTTAGCTTTTGAAATTAATTTAATTGCATAATTCCGTGCTTTGTTATATTTTTGTTTTAGAATAATGTTGTGTGGCTGTTTTATCCAAAGATAAATCAATTTGTCTCTATATTCACAAGCCCTTGTTATTTTATTATTAATCCATTGTCTCTTCTTCACGGGTATCTTCTTTTTTTTTCTTATGAAGATACCCGGTCTTTTGGCAGGCTTACATGAGGACATATTGGTCCAACACGCAGAGGCCCTTTGAGAATTTTAATCTAATAGGAAATGGGACCCCCACTACAGGCAATCCACGCCCGCCTTATGTAGAAGAACGGTAATGGACTACCTCCAATGGGAGTTAAACTATTGTGAAATATGCTAACTACAAAATGGGCTATTGGGTTGGGGGTTAGATGTACTAGGTGATATGAACTATTGATTAAGACGGCGTCTGCCATTTTAATATATCATTATCAAAATGTTGGCAGACGGTGACTTGCCAACTCACTAGATGGGCCCATTATACAATCACCATAGGCATGATAAGCCTGTAAGGCGACAGAGGGCAACACCGATGTGAGCGGCTTGGGGTGTCGAGCGGTGCGGCGCCGGTTTCACCTTCGCGGGACAGGCCCGGGGCGGGCTTCCCCGTAGTTATGCCCTTGAAAATGACACTTCCACCCCCACTTCTTCTTATTAATAATCCATTTATTATTACATCGTGATAACCCATGTTTAATTTTAACACAAAATTTTGACTTCTCATAGCATTCTTTGAATTGCGCATAAATGTAATCGTATAATGAAATAGGACAGTTTATATTGTATGACTCCTCCCAGCGCACCTGATCTAATAACTTAATAAATGTATTTTTATTTACACAAGTTTTATATTTAGGAGCACTCTGTATATGTGCGCTCGCGCATGCAAGTATAACAGCGCAGTGGTCGGCCAGTGTGGTTCCAAGCGCTGCGGTATACAGGTCTTGTGAGCGGGATCTAGCATAGATATGGCCAATACACGATTTACTAAGGATGCCGTTGGATAGTTCAATTCTTGTATGAGCTGTATCCCGCACACAAGTCCCGCGCCGCTTAACATATTCGTATATTTATGTGTTACAGGTTTATTACTTAATAAATCCATGTTAGTGTCTCCTATTAGGTACAAGTCAGTGGTTTTACAAAAGTTATTAAGTGTATCATATACTTATATATAAATAGGATCTTACTTGTGTTCGGTGGGCGGTATACTGTGCACAGCCCTGCCGAATAATTCGAATTAGTTGTTATTGTACATATTATGCTTTCAAAGTAATTCGTTTTAATTTTTCTAATACTACACTTGTGATAACTTTTTACGTACAGTATAATCCCGCCACCTTTACGTACCCTTCGGAGAGCCGTGTACATACGGTAACCACTAATTTGGTACAGGCTGACGATGCTTTCGGATACATTAACTTCAGTTACGATGACAATATCGATGCCCTTATTGTACCTTTGTATACATTGTTCAAGCGTCGAAAAGTTTTTAATTAAGGACCTAATATTTATATGAAAACATAATAGGTTAATAGAACTATTTGGTAAGTGGGTAAGAAAAAAACGTTTACATTAAGACTGTTTGTAATCTCAGTAATTTCATCGAAGTAACTAGCCATTGGAAAAAAATAGGAATTATATAAGTAAATAAGAAAAAGACAAGTCTTACACGTTTGAGAGGGAGCGTAAGTGTTTCAAAGCCCTCACTATGATGAGTTTGCCTCCGATTTGATTAAAATATATGATTGATTTTGATTAAAATAACGTATGCTATATATGCTACCTTTCTTTTTAAATAGATTCAAATCGCGAACAGAATGTCCTCTGACAATAATATTGCTTTTTTCATGAAACGACAACGTCGAGAAAACACGAGTTTTTAATTTATTTAAACACACATCACCAGCACAGATCTCACAGCTTTAATTTTCCATAATTCACAGTAATTCTAGTAAACTAAGTAATTAATTAATAATTAGATATCAAACACGGCGCTAAAGTCACTCGACAGCTCTTTATAGTGAAACAATATTTTAATTACAAATGGCGTATTCATATTATACTACCTAAAAAATAGATCTATATTCGGAACAACTATTCTATTTTTGACAACTCCTTAAATATGTCGCTTTATACTCAGAGGCACTGCTTCTTTTGCGAGTCATAATTTCGCATACACTCGTACAAGTTACTCACACTAGCAAATGATTTGCCCTATAAAAATATGATTACAAAAAGCAAACATCAGCGTTGAATTTGTCAGCGATTCTCCTCTTACACCAGGATCGGCCATATCCTCTACTTGGGTATTTGGACAAATAATAGACGAAGTAACGACCAACCGACGATATAATGTTCTTTATTTTGAAGAAGACTATTACACATTGTTACTTATCAAAATCAGCACTCAGACACGTAGAGAAACTCTAATTGCCTCTAAGGAAATTATGATCATTAAAGTTATTTCTAAGATTACGCGGAATAATGACGATTCGTCGGACTTGTATCGCGCACGCCGTTCTGAACTCAACTGTCCTAAAATTGGCGCGCTTCTATAACATAGACACGACGCTCCGTCAGAATGACATCTGTGGACAGCTGTCACTCTCATTCCAACGTGATAATAGATGGCGCTGGCAACGCGCCGTCACGGCCGGACTGACCTGCGGCCGTCCTCGGGCGCTTGTGTTTGCAGTTTTGTAAAAATCACATAAAAATCTATAGCGAACTTGACAAGCAATACGCTCGTCCAACCTGACATCCATATCTAGCTGTACTTCTGATTAACAGTTGCAATCACTGTATTACAAAAATCTAACTGCGTATCCTTTCGATCGACCAAACAGCACTACCCGCTGGCACCTTTCTTTCAAGTCATCATATATAGCTGCGAACTAATATCCTTACGACGTTATCTGCGTTTGACTAACATGACCAGTGCAACTCTTCAATTAATTACCCTTTACTGGACGGGTGTGTCCCTTCGACTAGCACCTAGTGCTAGACCGGACGACACTGTCCTTTCGACCAGTGTAACTCCTATTTACACTGGACCGGACGGGTGTATCCCTTCGACTAGCCACCACTGCTAGACCGGATGACACTGTCCCTTCGACCAGTGTAACTCCTAAACTAATAACCTAATTACCCTGGACCGGACGGGTGTATCCCTTCCACTAGCCACCACTGCTAGACCGGATGACACTGTCCCTTCGACCAGTGTAACTCCTTGTAACTAGTTTTAAATTGGTGTACAAATAAAGTTTTATTCTATTCTACTCTACACCACAGATAACATCATAAAGTCTTACACACCCACCTTTTATGGGCTGCCTTGCTCAGCGTGAACTTCGTGTTCAAACGACTCATGGTCAGGAATGATGCTAAGGGTAACTGATCCTGCTGTAATTGTATCAGATGCTATGGAAATAGTATCAGAGCCTGCTGATAATGTTTCGCAACTACTAAGTCTTCCAGGACTACCATCATCAGGCTCTACCTCAATCGGCGCGTCTCGGCCTCCTCTTCGTTCAATAAGTTGGTACTTACTACGACTAAATCATCGTGACCCTGAGGTATACCTATGGCAGATTTGAGAGCCCTCAGTGCTCCGGCTGCGTCTATGGAAGGGGTGTAATCGACATGGACAAACTTGGTGAAGGCGTCTATGATCACCAATGCGTACTCATTCCGGTTACTCCGCCGCTCAATCTTCCATACTACTGAGGTGGTAGACAACTACACAGCGCACTCGATGGAAAGTGGCCACCGCAGCCCACGGACGACAGCAACACCAGAGGCGCAGCACTCGCGCCGCCGGCCCCCCAGAAATATTTCAAGACCCCCCTCAAAGGACCCTACACTGCAGATGCCCGGGAAAACCCAGACAGAGAGCCGATTTCACTATCCAAGCGCACGCTGAACAAAGACTCCATTGGATTCAACCGCACGTGAGCGCTCCGGACGTAAAGCACGATGACGAACACCCCGTCCATGGCGAGTGGCGCGATGACAAAAGGCAGCAGCGGGCACCACATCAATCAAATTCCCAGAGCACACACCGTTGCCCGGGTGACGGAACACACACAAGAAGGCGAAGCCACTCCCATCACAAGGGAGCTCAATACTGCCCGCCAGTTAGCCCGCCGGAATCGCGGCGCTACAGCAAATAGGGCTTCTCTCAGCGGTGAGTGCATAAACGTACTCACGGTAGGGTTAAATTGGACAAGATTCCGTCCACCCCAATCGGACACCCTCGCAAAGCAGCCTCGACTTCAGACACAAGCAGTTCATAGGATATTGATACAGATGTTATCCCAAGGCACCGAAGCCCAACCTGTCGGGCAACCAAACCACCATAGGATGCCTAACAAACACACGAATATTCCAGATACTTCAGAGAACTAGTATAACTCGTACATCCTACCGAGAACGTCCTCCGCTACCAATTCCTGAGCTTTTGCATAGACATGACCAATCCGGGTTCATACTAATACCTCTCTCGATCTTAAGAAGTTCCGGCACGCACGTCATAGGCCTGCAAGACACCCTTGGGGTCATCATCGCTCCTGTATCTATCAATAAGGCCAACGAGGCTCAACGAGGACGACTCGTCCTCCACCAGATCCGCGTCCATGATAGCTTAACTCCAGGCATCGTGTGATCGAGACGCAGTCGCCACCGATATTCACTCTCACCCCGTGGTTTGACAAGTCTCTGCCTATCCACGTGGGCCCCGAAACAGCATGGCCAACAACCATGTGAAACAAGATGGACAGTTAAACACCCTCAATGTCATTTAAACTCCGTTAAAGTAACGATCGAGTAAAATCTTAATAATATTATAAACGGATTATATTTCGGATGGGTGAGCTGGTGATAAGTAGGCCTTCGACCGCTTCTTTTGCCTTCCCGTTAAGGTTTCTCCGTAGTCTGTTGGTATTCTCGACCGCTGAGAACATGTGCTCCGTCTCGTAGTAGGCGGCACGGAAGGGTAACCACTCTTGATGTGACCCGCTAAAGAAGGGCAGCTCTATAAACTTCGGGCACTGTGCGGCTTTGACAGCGCTGGTGATTGCTGCGGCTAGTCCTGCGAAGTCAGGCTGGGAAACCGTCGGTGGATGCCTTGACTGTGAGTAGAGTTCCTCTTCTTGCTTCTCTGCGTCTTGTCTTGATACTACGGGAGTCTTGGCTGGGTGCTCCATTTCGTTGGTGACCGTAGGCTTGGGTGGTTGTTCATGGGTCTTCAACCAGTGGTCGACACGTTCGTTGGCTTCTGTCCTGCTGCTCGATGAGGTCTCGTTGTCCTCTTCATCCTCGGAGTCCTCGGCTTCCATCGTTGCTATCCGCGCTGTTGCTAGTTCAACTTGTAGTCGCAAGAGCTCTTCTTTTGCTTTTGCAATTCTGTAAGTCTTGTTCTTGCTGCGAGTTGACCCCCCTTACCCCCTTTTCGGCTGGTGGCGAGGTGGTCCGGTTATCTGCTTGGGCCCGGCAGACCGGGTGCTCCTTTATTCTGTTCCATATATAAAGGTGCTTCTGTTCTGTACGTTGCCGGCACCCTCCTTTCCGCAGTCGGTTCTTCTGTATGGGCGGAGAGCAGAGCGGCGTCGGTGACAGTCGAGACGGTGGCGATAGTTCTGGCGGCGGCAGTAGCGGCAGACCGGGTGGCGGCGGCGGCGTCTGTGAGGACCGAAGCGACGCATGGCGGCGGCGTGGTGATGGCTTCAACCGGGCTTGATGTGGACTCCAATGCTATGGGGGTTAATAATCTTGTCTGTTCTGTGACTGCCATGGTGGTGATCCCTGTGACTGTTGCTCCGGTTGTACCGGTCCTCGAGGAAGCGGCAGTGTCCCCCGAGGAAGACGGCGACTGTTTCACGTGCTTATTCAATTCAATCATTTATTTGCGAATATGGGTTAACAGTTTGTGGTGATATTACATTGGATATAAAATTAAGTACAGCCACATTCTACCTTACGGCATGCAAAATTAATTATATAATTTAAAGTGTTTTCTAAGCACTAATTATTACGTCGACATAAAACAATATAAAATAAAATTAAAATGCAGAACAATTTCAATTACGAAAAGTTACTACAAAATACACATGTCAATTGATAATTTAATAATTATAATTAATGAAACTAAATTAAATAAAAAAATAAATACATTTCAACAACATCGAATAATTTCATGGTAACTGCATAATACAGTTATCATCCAAATAACCCTGTACACTATAATAAGCTTTTCCAATAAGTACGTTTTTTAACTTTAATTTAAACTCACTCAGATTTTAAATGCGACACAATGCAGCTGGCAGTCTATTATAAATTCGGGATGTCATACATAAAATGCTTTTATTCAAAAGAGTAGTCTTATTAGGCACGGTCTTTATTTTGTGCTGATGTCTAGTGCTACAAAGATGATCAAATAACTGCATGTTCTGCTTTACAAAGGTTGCTGCTTCAAGGATATACAAACTTGGAAGGGTTAATAGTTTTAAATGTATAAAATACGGTCTACAGCTGTCTGTTCTTTAAATATTGCACATGGATCTAATGCACTGTTTTTGAGCCTTAAACACCATTTCCCAGTCTGTGGAGTTTCCCCAAAACATCAAACCGTAGCGTAAAATAGATTCTGCATAAGTGTGGTATGCTATCAAAACAGTAGAGATATTAACTACACGGTGCACGGTGCTCAGCTCTTCAAACGTAAAGTGTTTGGAACGCAAAAAATTATGTAGTTCGGAAAGGTTACGACGAGCTCCGACGTAATTCGTACCGTTGTCCGAATACATTCGAGATACGGAACCCAGACGCGACAAAAATCTTTTAAATGCAGCCATGAAGCATGGCGTGCTCAAATCACCAGCTAATTCTATATGAACGGCGCGAGTTATCATACAAACAAAAAGACGAACATAAGCTTTCGTGGAGCGTATACCACGACTACGAGAAACTGTTACCCTGAAGGGGCCAGCGTAATCTGTACCTGTGTGTACGAACGGTTTAGCAGCCTGAACAACACGACAAGGATGATGATCGGCCATTTCGGGCGCGATTGACTTCGGGCGAAGTTTGAAACACGGAATACATCTATGAACTGTCGAACGAATCAATTTGCGTGCGGAGAGAATCCAGTATTTCTGGCGCAAAATTGACATTAATAAATCTGGACCAGCGTGACAATTCACCCTATGGCGATATTCAACTAAAAGATCAACGATATGATCCTTGCGCGGGAGAACTATAGGATGTATTTGATCGTACTCTAATGCGGACTGACTTGAACGACCACCAACTCGAATGAGGCCATCCTTCAAAAAAGGTTTCAAATGTTGAAAAGCGCGACTACAAGGTTTATTTAATTCAAAATTTCCAATTTCAGACGAAAAATAAAATCGCTGAAGTTCACGAAGCACGATTAACTCAGCCTTGTTTAGGTCAAAAGCGGTAAAATGCTCGCGACGAGAAAGGATTTTCAAAAATCGACAAATAAAAACAACACTACGTAAAAGAATCGACCACGATGAAACACGGCTAGCCAACTCTAAGATAAGCGACTTTTAGAGCGGCGCGGTAGCAACTAAAGAGGCTTTCTTTTCCTCTGGCGGCGTGGACACAGTAGCGGGGTTAAAAAGGGCTAACAGGCCATTCATCAGGTGGGGCTTGGCACCAGGAAGAGCCCGGGCCTAGGTACCTGCTCGCGTGGTCTACCTATTACTATGCGGTGCAGTCGAAATTACCAACTATTTAGTACCTACCTATGCGAAAAACAGTAGGTAAGTATGCGTTTATTCCCTAATGGAATAAAAAACTATTATCTAAGCGTTTATTCCCTATAGAATAAAACTATTACCTAATCTATGCGTTTAATCCGAATTAAATCACCATGACAGGCATATTCTCATCACGCCATGTCGTAGCAAAAAGGGCTGAGCTCCTTTCTTTTCCTTCCGCTAGATTACGGCAGGCTAAAGTCATACGGCCTATACAGCCTTGACAAATAAACAAAAAATAAATAAACAAAACTTATTTATTTATTTAAAACCTTACTATTCCTGTTTGTCACACCTCACGCAATACATTATGGGTGGATGTGAGTCAGGACAGCCAATCTATCTAAGTTCAATGTCCAACACCAAACTGAAAGACACCATAGACGCACGCGTTAATTTTAGAACGCGCCAAAAGAGTCGAAACGACCCTGACAGTTTTGACAACGTCAAACTCATGTCGTTCAGAACAAAAACAGACAGAATGAAATGTTTTGACATATTAAAATAATTAGACAAATGACTTTAGAGTTATAATTAAAGTATTGTGAAAATTGAGTTTGTTTCCACAAAAGGGATGTCTATCAAAATAAGGTTAGTAACTCAAATCTTATGAATATGTAACCGACACTCAGAAGTGTTACAACCTAATCTATGCGTTTATTCTGAATGGAGTAGCGTTTATTCCGTGGTAGAATAAAAACTATAACCTATACCTATGCGTTTATTCCGTGGTAGAATAAAAAACTATAACCTATACCTATGCGTTTATTCCGTGGTGGAATAAAAAACTATAACCTATACCTATGCGTTTATTCCCTATGGGATAAAAACTGTTGCGTTTATATTGGCATACTACTAAAGTGAATGGATCAAAATCCGGATCGTTGGGACCAGAAAATGGTTGAGCGGGCGAGATAAATAAATTCAAAGTGGACTGTATATGCGGGGAAAGACAAAAATGAAATTTACACGCGGATGTCGACGGAAAAAAGATATGGAAAAACAGGAATGGGCACACTACCTTGCTTTTGCTGCGAGATGCTGAGGTGGAGGCTGCCGGGGACGTCCCTGGACTTGAATCCCTGGTTCTCACTCGCACTATTTATCCATGGAAAACACAATTTTTGCGAAAGACTAATGCGGGCGCGCGCGCGGTCATTGTAGGACTAAAACAGCGAGCCTTCAATCCGTGAATCTGTGAGCGGCGTTTTAGATTGCGCGTAATACAGCTGTCTCGCTCTTTTATGCGAGACAAGGTAGGTGCGAAAGAGAAATGGAATAAAGGGAAACGGGGTGGGAGTATCGACAACTAATTATATAAAAACAAATGGAGATCGGCGATGCAACATAGAAAAAATAACGCGGCTACTCTTGAATCGTATACCGGCCTTGCCTTTCAAAGTTGCTCACGTCGGTGCGGAGGGCCTTAATTTCGTCCATTAAAAGGCAAAATTCCTGACTCTCAAATCCCTGGCGTGTCCCATGGCTTGTGCGCATTCGCGCTGAAGTAGTTATAGGCAAAATCGGGTCTACATAATAGGAAACCCACATCGCTTGCCCTATCTGGCTGCGTCCCTTGGACGGGTGTCTCATCGTTTCTTTGCTTAGCGACAAGTTGTCGTTTGCACTCAGGACAGCACCACACAAGATTAATGATAGTTATTAAAACATCTTTTACACTTTACTGACTTCGCAGCATCTGTCTGTGATACAAATCGGCCACAACCTCCGCACTTATTCGTCTTCTTATGATTTTAATATATTTTTGTTTTGGTCTTACTGCTATTCGACAACAGATGTCGCTTTGTTTGTGGCACGATTCAGCACTATTAATAAAATGACAACTCAGATAAAAGCCGATATCCGACAGAAGATCTCACTGTAAACAAAATACTATGTGCCACTTTTAGACAATCTTAAAATATAAATTTGCAACTGCCCATAATGTTTCCAGCAAAAAATGTCCATCATTAATTTACCAAAAAAAAACTATAACAAAGAAGTTTGTAAACGTACGATTAACTCACAAAAATGTTTGAATCTTACTTTTATATAATGTGTGCACCGCAAGAATACCACCCTTAGTGTATCTTATCTTCTATCTCGTTTATGGTTTTTTAATGTTATCCAGAAAGTACTTCACTTTGTAACTCAACACTTACTTATTTTATAATCCGAGTAACCAATTGTTCACGAATTTTCACTTTGCGACAGAAAATATTTACACATTATATTTTTAAATCGTTTTGTTTTGCACAGCGACAAATCACACGTCAGGTATCTATCCCCCCTAGACAAGATAGTTAGACTAGAGCAAGTGAATGAAATTGTGTATTTAGTGAGTATGTTTAGCGCGAATGGAAGATGTGATTCGGATGTAGAACGGCGAGTAGCTGCCGGAAACAGAGTTAACGGTGCTTTGTCCCAATTAGTAAAACGACAAAGCATCGTAAAAGAAGCACGACCAGCGATTCATAACGCAGTGCTAGTGCCAACTTTGCTTTACGGTAGCGAAACCTGGGTATGTCAGTAGATGCATGAAAGTAAATTGAATGCTGTGGAGATGCGATCACTTCGAAAATTGTGCGGCGTTACCTTGGCCGACCGAATACGTAACGAAGTGATACGCAATATGGCAGGTTTGAATGAAAGTGTCAGCGTTAAGCTGGAAAAGGGCGTGCTCCGTTGGTTTGGACACGTCCAACGAATGAGTGAGGAACGAATGACGAAGAATATATATTGTGCGAAAGTAGAGGGCAGAAGAAGTCAGGGTAGGCCGAGATACCTAGACGTGCGTGTATGAAGCGATTGATGAATCTTAAAGAAGCGAAAGAAGTATGCATGGATCGCGAAGCCTGGCGATCTGTCCTCTCTGACTACCCCGTCAGGGATACAGCCTGAAGATAGTTAGTTAGTTTAGTTAGGAGTACATACGGTGTAAATTGGGTGTATAATATACCTCTGCCTGCCTTCGGGGATAAGGCGTGAATGATAAACATAAATGTGAAAGTTTGGTTGGATGGATGTTTGTTGTGTAAAAACAGCAATGTATTGCATTGAAACTTGGTATGTAGATAGCTAGAGACCTGGATTAACATATCTACTTATTATCCTGATGTAGCCACGTTAACAGGAACGACGTGAGTCAAACCGCGGGCGCTGCTAGCTGTAATATTTTTTAAATAACTACCTCACAATACTGAAAATAATACTAAAAAAAACGTTTGGTTTCCGAAACTCTTTCAAAAGACTTAGAAAAAATAAGATTAAGTACATGTGCTGAACATCAAACATACGTCGCGAGTGGGCATTTTGTCTTATTATGCTTTGAACTCAGTCGTCAGGGCGTCAGTTTCATCTTCTGAGGTTAATGACCTCAGAAGATGAAACTGACGCCCCATCGTAAGTTTGAGCAACTACTTTATTTAGGCAATTAAATTCCTATAAAACGTTGATAATAATCGAGCTTAAAGTGACAGCTCTCCGATCAGAACTAACATCGATCTATTATTTCTGAGTCGCGAAAATATCTTAAAACAAGAACTAACTGTTCGCGCCCGCTGGCATTCGAAATTTCGTCAACAAAATCAGATTGTGTTATTTCTTTTTTTATTTCATTATACATTACAGACGCGACGCTAGAAATCAAATTATTCTGAGTTCTATTCGACAACCCCGTAAATGAGCTACCAGATGTCGATTGTAAATGAGTTTCTAAATTACCGTCATATTTAGCTAACAGATCTACAAATTCCAAATAATTACCTTTATTATATGATGAAGCGTGTTCATCATGATCACTAAAAGCTAATTCTTGTTTACCGAGAAAGCAAACTACATCTATCAATCGTTTAAATATATTTCTATTCCCTATGAACTTTTGCGTTGTGCCTATCAACGTCTAATTTGAACTGGCTATTCAAACTAGACCCTATTCTACCTTTACCAAAAATTTGGAACTTTAAACATGAATCAATAAGTTTTTCCGACAAGCAGCCGCTTTGTAAAAATTATTTTAATTTATTATTTAAATCTAAAAAAAGATCAAACATTATTTTTATCCTGTTTTGAAAATAATATACAAGGAAAACAAAATAATTTATTTGTGTGTACACAGCCCGCTAGCCAGTTATAATTATTATAATTATTATTTGACTAGCCAGTTATAATTATTATTTGATTGCCTCTGTGGCGCGGTGGGAGTGCATCCGACTGCTACGCAAGAGGTTGTGGGTTCGATTCCCACCCAGGATAAAACTTTGTGTGATGAGCACGATGTTTTATTCTGTGTCTGGGTGTTATTTATCTATAATATGTATGTATTTAGAAATATATGAGTGTGTTTATCAGTTATCTAGATCCCATAACACCATCCCAAAATATTAGCTTACTTTGGGCTAGATGGCGCTGTGTGAAGTGTCCCACAATATTTATTTATTTATTAAAAAATATTGGTCCTCGGATGGGTGACCACTTTGTGGCATTTACATTTGCGAGCGTTTCCGTGCTTCGGAAGGCACGTTAAGCCGTTGGTCCCGGTTGCCAGTAAAATAGCAGTCGTTAAGCCTGTTTGAAGGCCTTATTGAAAATTAAAACAGGAAAAATTTCAACAGCAGGTAGCCGCAACCTGCGTCTGTCTATTTCACCACGGCAATGGGCTCACCACCTATTACGTGGGACAGGAATCCACACGGTGAAAAGTGAGCATATAATACGCCTAGGGATAAGGCTTGATAAAAATTAAAACAAAAAAATATTGTAATACTTTTTATTTTTATTTATTTTTATTATTTTTTTATAATTTATTGACAATATTATATACAAAACACATAGGTATAAAGCTGCAACAAAAACTCGTTCGAGTTTTACTGTGCACCAGTATCTTCTACAATGATTAGGTTTTATTTTAATCCATACATACCTACCTAATATTACACATTTGCAATAACAATAAACAATATAGAAGTAGTTAGAAAAATAAAGAATTAGATAAATGTCACATCGCTAGTAGCCACATCCACGCACCGACACATGCAAGCCATACGCCGAGGAGGGGATAAGCGTTGCACTACACATACACAGTGTGCTCCATAATCTACATAAACGGATTTCAACAGTTACTTTATTTAAGAGATTTTTTTATTTTTTTTAATAATTTGTAGGAAGTATTGTTTTAACTTATTTTTTAAATTTTTTTGGTTAATTTTTCATTAATGATTCCGGCAATTGATTTATTAGATAGGGTATTATATATTTTAGTGTTCTTTTCCCATATAATAATTTTGCGGTACGAATACTACGCGTTAGTATAGTATGTTTGTTAATGGATGGAATTTTTTTATAGTCATCGTTAAAGTACTCCTCAGTTAATAAAGTTAATTTGGTTTTTTCATGAATGGCAATGATTTTACAGAAGGCAAACAGTTGATGGTAGTCATTTTTAAATTTGTTTTTAATATTAGACGGAACTATCAGTTTTAGAATTCTTACCTGAAGTGAATATATTTGGTCAAGTTGGGTCTTATATGTTCTTCCGTAACTCGACAGTCCATAGGAAATCACTGATTCAACCAACGACTTATTTAATAGTAGAAGTGTTTGGTAAGCTATTTTATACTTAATCAGAGAAAATTTTGCCAACATTATTCTCATTCTATTGCAAACATTTTTAACTTGCTCTTTCCAGTTCAGTCGGTTGTTTATAACTATTCCTAAATAAGTCTGTTTATCAACGTACTCTATGCTGTCACAGTTACAAGTAGAAATTTGGCTCGCTTTATTTTTTCTATGAAAACATTCGTGACTGTGTACAATGATTTCGGGTGTATAATTGATTCTATTTTTGCTGGTACTAATGTACATTACTTTGGTCTTTTTTGCATTCAGTACCAGGCTACAGGTTACATTAGAACTAACTTTATAGTCTGATTTATTTAGTAACTGTAACTGGCACTTAGGTATTATATTCTGTACGCTATCAGAAAATGATAGTGCAAACTTATTTGCAATATCATTACATGTGTTATGACTGCTTTTAAATGCATCTATAATTACATCATCAATTGAACTTTTGACTACCCCAATCATTTGATTCAAAATTCGCCATAGGCTTCTCGTATTGTGCTTATTAGAAAGAATGTCAGATTTAATACTGCTATTTTTAGCTTTTGAAATTAATTTAATTGCATAATTCCGTGCTTTGTTATATTTTTGTTTTAGAATAATGTTGTGTGGCTGTTTTATCCAAAGATAAATCAATTTGTCTCTATATTCACAAGCCCTTGTTATTTTATTATTAATCCATTGTCTCTTCTTCACGGGTATCTTCTTTTTTTTTCTTATGAAGATACCCGGTCTTTTGGCAGGCTTACATGAGGACATATTGGTCCAACACGCAGAGGCCCTTTGAGAATTTTAATCTAATAGGAAATGGGACCCCCACTACAGGCAATCCACGCCCGCCTTATGTAGAAGAACGGTAATGGACTACCTCCAATGGGAGTTAAACTATTGTGAAATATGCTAACTACAAAATGGGCTATTGGGTTGGGGGTTAGATGTACTAGGTGATATGAACTATTGATTAAGACGGCGTCTGCCATTTTAATATATCATTATCAAAATGTTGGCAGACGGTGACTTGCCAACTCACTAGATGGGCCCATTATACAATCACCATAGGCATGATAAGCCTGTAAGGCGACAGAGGGCAACACCGATGTGAGCGGCTTGGGGTGTCGAGCGGTGCGGCGCCGGTTTCACCTTCGCGGGACAGGCCCGGGGCGGGCTTCCCCGTAGTTATGCCCTTGAAAATGACACTTCCACCCCCACTTCTTCTTATTAATAATCCATTTATTATTACATCGTGATAACCCATGTTTAATTTTAACACAAAATTTTGACTTCTCATAGCATTCTTTGAATTGCGCATAAATGTAATCGTATAATGAAATAGGACAGTTTATATTGTATGACTCCTCCCAGCGCACCTGATCTAATAACTTAATAAATGTATTTTTATTTACACAAGTTTTATATTTAGGAGCACTCTGTATATGTGCGCTCGCGCATGCAAGTATAACAGCGCAGTGGTCGGCCAGTGTGGTTCCAAGCGCTGCGGTATACAGGTCTTGTGAGCGGGATCTAGCATAGATATGGCCAATACACGATTTACTAAGGATGCCGTTGGATAGTTCAATTCTTGTATGAGCTGTATCCCGCACACAAGTCCCGCGCCGCTTAACATATTCGTATATTTATGTGTTACAGGTTTATTACTTAATAAATCCATGTTAGTGTCTCCTATTAGGTATACCTAACTATTAGGTAACTTTTGTAAAACCACTGACTTGTATACAAGTCAGTGGTTTTACAAAAGTTATTAAGTGTATCATATACTTATATATAAATAGGATCTTACTTGTGTTCGGTGGGCGGTATACTGTGCACAGCCCTGCCGAATAATTCGAATTAGTTGTTATTGTACATATTATGCTTTCAAAGTAATTCGTTTTCATTTTTCTAATACTACACTTGTGATAACTTTTTACGTACAGTATAATCCCGCCACCTTTACGTACCCTTCGGAGAGCCGTGTACATACGGTAACCACTAATTTGGTACAGGCTGACGATGCTTTCGGATACATTAACTTCAGTTACGATGACAATATCGATGCCCTTATTGTACCTTTGTATACATTGTTCAAGCGTCGAAAAGTTTTTAATTAAGGACCTAATATTTATATGAAAACATAATAGGTTAATAGAACTATTTGGTAAGTGGGTAAGAAAAAAACGTTTACATTAAGACTGTTTGTAATCTCAGTAATTTCATCGAAGTAACTAGCCATTGGAAAAAAATAGGAATTATATAAGTAAATAAGAAAAAGACAAGTCTTACACGTTTGAGAGGGAGCGTATGTGTTTCAAAGCCCTCACTATGATGAGTTTGCCTCCGATTTGATTAAAATATATGATTGATTTTGATTAAAATAACGTATGCTATATATGCTACCTTTCTTTTTAAATAGATTCAAATCGCGAACAGAATGTCCTCTGACAATAATATTGCTTTTTTCATGAAACGACAACGTCGAGAAAACACGAGTTTTTAATTTATTTAAACACACATCACCAGCACAGATCTCACAGCTTTAATTTTCCATAATTCACAGTAATTCTAGTAAACTAAGTAATTAATTAATAATTAGATATCAAACACGGCGCTAAAGTCACTCGACAGCTCTTTATAGTGAAACAATATTTTAATTACAAATGGCGTATTCATATTATACTACCTAAAAAATAGATCTATATTCGGAACAACTATTCTATTTTTGACAACTCCTTAAATATGTCGCTTTATACTCAGAGGCACTGCTTCTTTTGCGAGTCATAATTTCGCATACACTCGTACAAGTTACTCACACTAGCAAATGATTTGCCCTATAAAAATATGATTACAAAAAGCAAACATCAGCGTTGAATTTGTCAGCGATTCTCCTCTTACACCAGGATCGGCCATATCCTCTACTTGGGTATTTGGACAAATAATAGACGAAGTAACGACCAACCGACGATATAATGTTCTTTATTTTGAAGAAGACTATTACACATTGTTACTTATCAAAATCAGCACTCAGACACGTAGAGAAACTCTAATTGCCTCTAAGGAAATTATGATCATTAAAGTTATTTCTAAGATTACGCGGAATAATGACGATTCGTCGGACTTGTATCGCGCACGCCGTTCTGAACTCAACTGTCCTAAAATTGGCGCGCTTCTATAACATAGACACGACGCTCCGTCAGAATGACATCTGTGGACAGCTGTCACTCTCATTCCAACGTGATAATAGATGGCGCTGGCAACGCGCCGTCACGGCCGGACTGACCTGCGGCCGTCCTCGGGCGCTTGTGTTTGCAGTTTTGTAAAAATCACATAAAAATCTATAGCGAACTTGACAAGCAATACGCTCGTCCAACCTGACATCCATATCTAGCTGTACTTCTGATTAACAGTTGCAATCACTGTATTACAAAAATCTAACTGCGTATCCTTTCGATCGACCAAACAGCACTACCCGCTGGCACCTTTCTTTCAAGTCATCATATATAGCTGCGAACTAATATCCTTACGACGTTATCTGCGTTTGACTAACATGACCAGTGCAACTCTTCAATTAATTACCCTTTACTGGACGGGTGTGTCCCTTCGACTAGCACCTAGTGCTAGACCGGACGACACTGTCCTTTCGACCAGTGTAACTCCTATTTACACTGGACCGGACGGGTGTATCCCTTCGACTAGCCACCACTGCTAGACCGGATGACACTGTCCCTTCGACCAGTGTAACTCCTAAACTAATAACCTAATTACCCTGGACCGGACGGGTGTATCCCTTCCACTAGCCACCACTGCTAGACCGGATGACACTGTCCCTTCGACCAGTGTAACTCCTTGTAACTAGTTTTAAATTGGTGTACAAATAAAGTTTTATTCTATTCTACTCTACACCACAGATAACATCATAAAGTCTTACACACCCACCTTTTATGGGCTGCCTTGCTCAGCGTGAACTTCGTGTTCAAACGACTCATGGTCAGGAATGATGCTAAGGGTAACTGATCCTGCTGTAATTGTATCAGATGCTATGGAAATAGTATCAGAGCCTGCTGATAATGTTTCGCAACTACTAAGTCTTCCAGGACTACCATCATCAGGCTCTACCTCAATCGGCGCGTCTCGGCCTCCTCTTCGTTCAATAAGTTGGTACTTACTACGACTAAATCATCGTGACCCTGAGGTATACCTATGGCAGATTTGAGAGCCCTCAGTGCTCCGGCTGCGTCTATGGAAGGGGTGTAATCGACATGGACAAACTTGGTGAAGGCGTCTATGATCACCAATGCGTACTCATTCCGGTTACTCCGCCGCTCAATCTTCCATACTACTGAGGTGGTAGACAACTACACAGCGCACTCGATGGAAAGTGGCCACCGCAGCCCACGGACGACAGCAACACCAGAGGCGCAGCACTCGCGCCGCCGGCCCCCCAGAAATATTTCAAGACCCCCCTCAAAGGACCCTACACTGCAGATGCCCGGGAAAACCCAGACAGAGAGCCGATTTCACTATCCAAGCGCACGCTGAACAAAGACTCCATTGGATTCAACCGCACGTGAGCGCTCCGGACGTAAAGCACGATGACGAACACCCCGTCCATGGCGAGTGGCGCGATGACAAAAGGCAGCAGCGGGCACCACATCAATCAAATTCCCAGAGCACACACCGTTGCCCGGGTGACGGAACACACACAAGAAGGCGAAGCCACTCCCATCACAAGGGAGCTCAATACTGCCCGCCAGTTAGCCCGCCGGAATCGCGGCGCTACAGCAAATAGGGCTTCTCTCAGCGGTGAGTGCATAAACGTACTCACGGTAGGGTTAAATTGGACAAGATTCCGTCCACCCCAATCGGACACCCTCGCAAAGCAGCCTCGACTTCAGACACAAGCAGTTCATAGGATATTGATACAGATGTTATCCCAAGGCACCGAAGCCCAACCTGTCGGGCAACCAAACCACCATAGGATGCCTAACAAACACACGAATATTCCAGATACTTCAGAGAACTAGTATAACTCGTACATCCTACCGAGAACGTCCTCCGCTACCAATTCCTGAGCTTTTGCATAGACATGACCAATCCGGGTTCATACTAATACCTCTCTCGATCTTAAGAAGTTCCGGCACGCACGTCATAGGCCTGCAAGACACCCTTGGGGTCATCATCGCTCCTGTATCTATCAATAAGGCCAACGAGGCTCAACGAGGACGACTCGTCCTCCACCAGATCCGCGTCCATGATAGCTTAACTCCAGGCATCGTGTGATCGAGACGCAGTCGCCACCGATATTCACTCTCACCCCGTGGTTTGACAAGTCTCTGCCTATCCACGTGGGCCCCGAAACAGCATGGCCAACAACCATGTGAAACAAGATGGACAGTTAAACACCCTCAATGTCATTTAAACTCCGTTAAAGTAACGATCGAGTAAAATCTTAATAATATTATAAACGCGAAAGTCCGCACGGATGTTCGCCACTCACCCACACAAAAACCACCGAACCGACCCCAATGAAACCCTACAGGAACACAGCCCACACATCAGAACAAGACACAGGCCACCCATCATCTCGAGAACAAGCTCCCGTGGGAAACGGGAACGGGAAAGCCCCTCCACGCGGGCGAAGCCGCGGGCGTCAACTAGTAAGTAATAAGTGCAGATAATTTCTTGGTTAACCAAACCAAGGATTTGAGAAGCGCCTTTTACGCCGCTACCACTGATACCTGCAAAGTGCACCAGGTCCTTGCGTCTTGCACCCAGAAGCATTACCAACACACTGCTTCTGACCCAAGAGCAAGCGGATCCCCCCATCATAAAAAGAAAGATAGGACCCCACCCCGTGAAGCAGAAAGCGACCCTCAGACGGCTCAGCGTTCACAGACTACCACTTTGTATTGGAGAGGTGAGCAGGTAATTGTCAAAATCCGAGTTCGCAATATAGCTGCCGTCTACAGTGAGTGCCAGCACTTGCAGGACTTCAAAACAAACTTATCCATACGTATACCATTGTACGGGACGTTCTGACATTCAAAACCACACACGATTACAGTAACTCAAATCAACTAGTGAGCCCATGACTCCATGTCTATTCGCAACGTGCTCCTATCGGACTATCAAACTGGTCTGAAAATTAAGACGGTGACACACATAACTCCATTTATGGTCATCAGCTAAAATAATCACGAATACGACCGGCAGGCACCATTACACGTACCCGTGTCTTTCGCTAACCCTTATGGGTATATAAACCCTCATGGGTACAGTCACATCATCTGAATCGAAAGTGTATGCTCTATATTATGCTACACGGCATCCTACAGACTGCTATCTCACACAGACCAGTATGTCGCACGGGGTGCTACACAGGTTACAATGAAACACGTGCAACAAGTATGTACATAGCTATACTCGTAGTGTAGCAGTGTACAGCCCCTCATCACTATTGTCGTGAAAATTTTGCAGATTTGACTTGATACTAGAATTCCAATGCCTACCAAGGTAACTTTGTTAATAAGCCGTTTGTCTGGAGAATTATTAGCTAGGCTTTTCATAAGTAACATATGCACTAGGTTACCGTTTAGTTAGCTCACTAAAGTTATTATTTTATAATGGAAACCTCTCACCCGATTCCAATATAAGATAATCCGAGGTAAGTTTGACAGTGCAGACATTCCACACAACGCTGCAAGAGTCCTTCGCTCGTATTAGCTTCGTCCTGTAGACAATACAGTGCGATTTGGCCTCGTTGTAATAACAAATGGGAGCTTGCTGCTGAGAAGCTCCGGCGTCCTTATTCTGCTGTGGTGCCTTGTCATCTGAAAACTCACAACGTGGATTAATATTGCTGGCTCGCTTGCTTTACTGAACTATTCAGACAACACTTGCCCCATCTCGCCATAGTTGCAACGGCTGTGGTATATCCATAACTTCTTTACACCAATAGGCGAGGAGAGCCTATGTTGAGGGCCCTGCTTACAATAAGTTAAGGTCATTAATTCTTGCTGTAGTTACACTCGGGTATAGTTTGAGTTGCGTAATCGATGATTGATTTTCAACGCATGTGTTAACCGCTACCGCCATTTGCTTTACCGATAATGATTTTTATTTTATTATTTTATTTATTTAGGGATAATAAACAGTTGCAATATAAGATATTACATGACATGTTCTATAGTATTTTACTAAAATTTGACAATATTGCAGCCAACAGCATTATCCTCATATTAACAATAATATACATGGTACAAATAATAAAACCACTAACGGGTTGCATGCAGAATTCAAACATAAATAAAATAACAAATTAATTATTATTAATAAATCAAGAGGTAAAATTAGTCAAAAAATAAATTATAAATAAAAGTATAATAACATATGCTAAAAAAAAAATATAAATAATAAGTCCAAATATTTATAGCACAACGAAATTATTATTAGGATATTCAAATATATATTATAAAGATAATTCAACTAAAATTTGAATTAAATTAAATAAAATCAATTAGATTACTTAAATAGCATTATAGTAACAATATGCACTCTGGATTAGTTATTAGTTGATAAGCATTCAATTATTTTCTTTTTGTATTGGCCTCGGGAGCACACAAAAATATCTACATCCTGAAAGAGTTTGTTATAGGTCTCCACCATTCTGTTAAAAGGGCATCGAAGACCTGAATTGGTTCGACTCGTATAAATAGCAAATAGGGTGCCGGCTCTGACGTCACGCCTGTGAAAAGTGCGAGGTACTGAGTAACATAGCCTGTTTGTGAGTTCTGTTGATTCGTATGCATTGTGAATAATACCGTACAACACATTGGCCTCCAAGAGCTTACGCCTGGACTCCAACGTTAGCACGTCATACCTGTCCAAGAGTTGTGGATACGATAGATAGATTCCTACGAGCGATGCACTACAGGTGTCATACCTGTAGTGCATCGCTCGTAGGAATCTGTACTGGACCCTCTCTATCTCATCAACATATTTCTGATAATAGGGATTCCATATCGGTACAGCATGTTCCAGCTGTGATCTTATAATTGTCTTGTGGAGGTGGAGATAGGTAGATGGTCGCGTGAACTCTGTGGAAGATCGCATTACAAACCCATACATCCGAAAAGCGTTGTTCACGATTTTTTCTACGTGCTGATTTAATGTAACTTTACTGTCAAGTAATACACCCAGATCCCTAACTAAGTAGACACTATTCAACTGTGTATTGCAAAGTCTATAATTAGCGTTGAATATTATTTTATTTTTCGTAAATGTAATATAGTGACATTTTGGTAAACTTAAATGTAATTTATTGTCTGAGCAATACATCGCTAGCCTATTCAGGTCATCCTGCAACAGGTGACAGTCATCCATACTCTGCACGATTCTGTAGACCTTTAGATCGTCAGCGTATAAAGGAAATTTTGTGTTTTTAAAACAGTGACTTATGTCATAACAGTGACTTATGTATATAAATATTAAACGAAAACGGTCCAAGTATAGACCCCTGTGGGACACCGGAGCTGACAGTGACAACACTGGACTGGTAGCCATTTATAATTACTTTCTGAGTTCGGTTCGTTACATAAGATGTGAACCAACGAAGCAAATTTCCCCGAATACCATTACATGCGATTTTATTCAATGAGATTTCATGAACAACCTTGTCAAAAGCCTTCTTGAAATCAGTGTATACTACATCCACTTGCATTCCTCTGTCGATGTTTTCAAAGAGAAAGTTAGAAAAAGTAAGTAAATTTGTGATCGTTGAGCGACGTTGTACGAATCCATGCTGATTCGGGATTATAGTGTTATGTAGCAGTGAATAGATAACACCATAAACGAGTTTTTCAAAAAGTTTTGACAAGGTTGACAGTATTGAGATTGGCCGATATTGCTCAACATTGTGTTTCGGTCCACTCTTATGTACAGGTGTTATATTGGCTTGCTTTCCATACATCAGGGAAGACTCCTTCATTGAGGCATTTATTATATATTATATATAATGGTTTATGTATGCTGATGGCGATATTTCTGAAAAATAGAGCCGGATAACGATCGGGGCCCGCTCCCTTGGACGGATCCAACAGTTTCAAACCCTGTAATATCTTGTCCTCTTCAATATGTACATTATTAATAGAATCACCGTAGTCCGCTGGCAGTTTCCACACCGATAGTGTAGGAGTCCCAGGTTCAAAAACCGATTCAAAAAAGGCAGAGAACATGTTACAGATTATTTCTGGAGCTTCTGACTTAACGTTCTGATAACTCATTATTGATGGAATGCCTGATTTTGCTTTGCGGTTTGAAATGTATGCCCAGAAATATTTGATGTTGGTTGTAATGTTGTCCTCTAAGGACTGAATATAAGCAGAGTAGCAGGATGTACAGGCCTCCTTGAAATCCTTCGGACATTCATAAAAATCGTTGTAGTACCTGATACTTTCATATTTTTTCCATTTTATCCATAGACGTTGCATTTCTTTTAAAAAGCTTAATTAAATGCGGGGAGAATCAAAAAGGAAACCCAGAGGCGCGAGGGTTAGCACGCGGGATATTTAATCTTACTATATCATCTAACATATTGTAAAAGGTCCCCACTGCCTCGTTTGCCGGTAGGTGATGCAACAGCGCTGGCCAGTCAGCTTCACTTATTTTTCTATTAATGACATCGTAGTTTGCCTTGCGAAAATTATATTTACTGATTGGTTTGCGTTTTAGGGGTTGTGAGGTATGGCACGAAGCTATTGCCACAAAAGGAGGGTGATGAGGGACGTCGCGTAGCAATGGTTCCAGCGGGGGACCCACAGCGCAAGCGATGTTGGAGATACATAGGTCCAAAATTCGACCTTTACCATTAAGGATGTTATTATACTGGAAAGATGTCAAGGATGACATTAAATTTGACAGTTGAGCGCATACATTGCTAGGCCGGTCACAGATCATGCCTCTACCCCCAGGTTCAGATATCACCCAAGTCGCCTCCGGAAGGTTGTAATCTCCAACGAGAAAGATGTTCTTAATGTGCGGAGCATTTAGCAGGTCATGTAAGTTGTTGAAATGGGAGGTATATGCATAAGATGTAGCCCAGCAGGGCATATAAATGGCACTTACCACATTGATCCTGGTGCAAACATCCTTATCTGGAAGACCGACCATGAGGTGCTCGAAGCATGTGGATGAATTCCACAGTTCACAGGGCTCTCAAGTAAATGAGATCGATGCTCACGGAGCACCGCTATCATGACCCACCGCCATCCAGCTTATTTGTTACGCCACGATCTCGGTCACGTCTGTACACCACATATCGTGAATCAACAAGCTCTGTGTCAGCTATTGCGCCCTCGAGCCAGGTTTCGGTCAATATCACAATGTCGTATGAAAATGATAAAATGTTCAGGAGGAGTGAGTTAAGTTTAGTTCTTGTACCACCACAATTTTGATAGTAAATAGTTATGTTGTTGTTATCCATTAAATAGGCATGGGGTAATTAATATTTTCGTGTAGCAAAATGAGTATTGCGCATGTTCGTTTAGTGAGCACTTCAATAGGCAGACAGTAAGCACCGAGGTATAACGTCGGAAGCACAGGACATTCACAACGCATACCAAGCAACACAAAGCATCGGAAACAGTACTAGTGTAAATTAAGCAGAGCTATAAAGACAAAAGATTTATATATATACAAATACATATTTTCAATGCACGCAGGTGATTTACATACAACGTATATAACGAGACCCATTCCAAGACTGTAAACAATTCATTTAATCCAAATAGTGAATAAATAATAATAACTTTTAAAAAAATGGCAGTTAAGATATCAATAATTGGTACTATTAAAATAACAGCATTAAAAAAAAGTAAAATTACAACAATTAAAATTATGAATAAAATAAGAACGACGATAATTAAAATAAAAGTTAAAATTACAACTAAATTAATAATAAAAATAATCAGTGTAAAAATAATAATAAACACATGCAAGTCAAACCAACAACAACACGAAACATATACCACCGATTGTGCAGTGACTCTAAAAAGGGAACTGCTAATCGCACTTTGATGTTTTGATTTTATCCAAATCTTTATCTCCACGTATTGCGAATGCGGTAGCCCCATCTCGCTCACGGACTAGTATTGTGCCGTTCTTGATCCACACATATTTGTGGTTACGACTATTTGCGACCTCACGAGTTTTACGAAATAACTGTTTCCTCTTCAAAGTCAAATGTTCATTTATATAAACAGACACGGACGTGCCAGCAATACCAATCAGCTCGGACTTATGCGTCTTAGTTTTACGAAAGGCGCTTAGCAGGTTATCTCTGTGTAGGCGAGTCGCCAGTTTGACTACTATATTTTTGGGTCTTGTGGTTTGTTGATTGGCATGAGGCACACGATGCGCTGTGATTACATCATTTGGGAAGACCGGACACTTCAGAACATTACCTATGGCTTCGGTAATAGAGAGCAAATTCTCATTACGTCTTTCTGGTAGGTTACATATCTCTATGTTACACTGTCTGGCTTGTTGTTCCATAGCTTCTAATTTAGTCTCGAAGGAGATAATTGTCGCTTGCAGCTGGGATGTAGATGTAACATTATTTATCTCCTCAATTCGCTTTTTAAAAGTGTCGTGCTTCACGCTTTGATTTTGGCAGGCAGTCTGGGGATCAATAAAATCGCCCCGAAGCTCAGAAACCTGCTGTTTTAAGGTATTTTGTTCGCTGCGTAAATAGTGCATTTCCTTTTTAATGTCAGTCAAGGTAGATTTAATATCTTCCCGCATGGCACTTAAATCCCCAAAGATATCATTACGCCATTTGTTGAGAGACATATTCAAGTTAGTGGTAAATGATTCGAAATCACAATTTTTAGGGGACCTACCTTGGCTCTCAGGTACTTTACCACCCATGGCCTTGGGCGAGTCCAGTTGAGCGACGTCCAGGTTATCGCATGACATGTCGATTGTGTTGGTGCGTACAGGAGTGTTAATATTGGTTCTTGCCCGCCTCACAGCACTACTACACGGTGGACACCTCCAGACAGCTTTGTATTATTTTCTCATGGAGGAGTATTGTTCAGGGGATATGTTCAGGCACTCGTAATGGTATTTCGCACGACATTCAGAACAACGTAGTATATTCTTTTCTGAGACTGATGTCGACCTACAACACTCCATTATCACTTGAATTTTTTTTAGTAATATAGGTACAGTTTAATGCAATACAGTGGGTTGCACCTATACCTTCAGAATACCGCTGCTGCCCTCTTGTGGTGTGCACAATTTATATATTATATTGAATGAGATTTTGCTTAGTAACTGTGGCGTGTACACACACAAAATGACTGTCACTTAGTTTATTTTTGTGATCACAGATGGCGCTTACATTAACATATGTTTTGCAGCTATAGCCACTTCAATTTAATAATGAAGATAAAACCACAAATTTGCACCATACAATTTCAAGGCCAATAAAATAGCACGGCACACTCTTGGGATCGTCAACTGCAGTGTTTCCCCATTAATTTAACGATATGTATATGTTAAATAAGTTTTGCAGCTTACCCACAGATTATTCACCGTGCAGCACCCGTGTAGTGTTCACTTTTACAAATAAAAACTGCGCTTCACTCCGAGTAAAACACACTTAGAACGTTGAGCTATGGGTTTATAATGGTTTTAGCAGATATTATTCAACTCAATATAACTATTACTATTTTTCAAGACAACTTGAAAACAGAGCGACGTTAATGACGATTGATACCGACTCATGGGGTTACTAAGAAAACAAGTGGCGTAATGACATATATTTTTCTTCCTTTGGGGCCTCGTCTATACTAAGTAACAGGAGTCTCGATATAGTAATCATAGCGTGCTAAAAATGAGTCAATTAGGTAATACCGGTAAAACTGTTCTACGCCCATCACTATGCGCAGGTTTTTACTCATTGCAATAACCAGAGTACCACCTAATAATGGTATTGACCGTGCTGCACCAGGCACACGTATAGCTATTTTGTATATCTGGATTATATTCAGGAAAAACTACTTTAATATCACTGTGAGTTGACGTGTTTTGTGGTACGTAACAATTTCGACAAAAGAAACATTTCAGTTGCTGCGTAAAATAAAATTTTCCACCGTCACAATTTTTCGTCACATTTATTGTTAAGAGAACTCTGACCTGCATGCTGCTGCGATGTTTCGGGTAATCCCACTTCTGATGTCAGCGATTCTCGTCTTACACCAGGATCGGCCATAGCCTCTACGTGGGTAATTGGACAAATAATAGACGAAGTAACGACCAACCGACGATATAATGTTCTTTAATTTATAGAAGACTATTACAACTAACTAACTAACTAACTATCTTCACGCTGTATCCCTGACGGGGTAGTCAGAGAGGACAAATCGCCAGGCTTCGCGATCCATGCATACTTCTTTCGCTTCTTCGAGATTCATCAATCGCTTCATACACGCACGTCTGGGTATCCGAGTACTTTTGACCTTTCCGTTTTTGAGCAATCTGCTCACGTGGTCTTCATATGTAAGTCTCGGCCTTCCCTGACTCTTTCTACCCTCTACTTTTGAACAATATATATTCTTCGTCAATCGTTCCTCACTCATTCGTTGCACCAACGGAGCACTGCTATGCCATATTGCGTATCACTTCGTTACGTATTCGGTCGGCCAAGGTAACGCCGCACAATTTTCCAAGTGATCGCATCTCCACAGCATTCAATTTACTTTCATGTATCTGCTGACATACCCAGGTTTCACTACCGTAAAGCAAAGTTGGCACTAGCACTGCGTTATGAATCGCCATTCGTGCTTCTTTTACGATGCTTTGTCGCTTTACTAACTGGGACAAAGCACCGTTAACTTTGTTTCCGGCAGCTACTCGCCGTTCTACATCCGAATCACATCTTCCATCCGCGCTAAACATACTTCCTAAATACACAATTTCATTCACTTGCTCTAGATGTTCCTGGTTTACCCTAATCTCGCATTTAGTTCTTACCTCACCTCTTTCAAATACTAGAACCTTAGTTTTACTTGCATTCAAGCGAAGACCCTTACTTTCACACCCCTCTTTCATATTAGTGACTAATGCCTGTAGGTCGGCTTCTGATGAGGCCATGAGCACCGCATCATCAGCGTACAGCAGACAGTTTACTGTAAAGTCACCCAAATTCACACCCATATTAAAATCTTTCAACTTCTGCAGGCAACTGTCCAGATACACTATGAACAGCCAGGCGGACATGACACATCCCTGTTTGACGCCTGTACAGACATCAAAAAGAGGTGACACATCCCCCCCTACTCGCACGCAAGCCTTACAGTCCCTATAAAGCGACTGTATTGCCCGCAGTAGCGAGCCGTCCTCACCATATCCTGGCAGCAAGTCCCACAGCGTTTCTCTAACAACGTTATCAAATGCTTTTTCTAGATCCACAAAAGCGCAGAAAACCTTCTGGCTAAGAGCCAGAAACTTTTCCGCGATCATGCGGAGAGAAAACACTTGATCCATGCAACCTCTTCCACGTCGGAATCCGCATTGAGCCTCCCATAAATACCTTTCAGACTTTTCTTGCATTCGTGCCGTTATAACCTTTGCATACACCTTACTAGTTAAGCTGACCAAGCTGATCGCCCTGTAGCTAGAGCAGTTTAGGCGCGAGCCTTTCCCTTTGTAAATAGGTACTACAACTGCTACTCGCCAGTCATCCGGGACCTCACCCGTCCGCCAGCACAAGTTGCATAACAGACATAGTGTGTCCCAGACACGCGACCCACCGTACTTGATCATCTCAGCAGTAACTCTGTCTTTTCCCGCAGCCTTACCACATTTCATACTTCATATCGCTTGTTCTATTTCTTTCATACTAATGACTTCAATGACATCGGGATCCGGAGCATCGAAGTGAGCTCCACTTCCCGTTGTGGCATCTCTGTCTTTTCTTGCATACATCTTTCCATAATATTCACTCCATCTCTGCAGGACGTCACTTTGGTCTGTTAGGACGTCATTGTTAACACTAAGTTTTAACTTTATTCATACTGCAGATTGCCGAACAACTCCGGGTCTTGCCTACCTCTTTCCAGAAGAGCTTGGCATTATCCCGGACATTGGATGACAACCTTTCATCCGCTTTCATTCTGCACCTTTCACGAGCTTCTTCTATCAGTGCCTTCGTGTTAACTTTCTGCAGCTTGTATCTCTCTTTCATATTAAAATCATTCCGCGAGGCTAAGTAGTCCAGCCATGCTTTCTTCTTCATTCGAACTGCTTCTTTCACTTTCTCATTCTACCATGCATCACGCTTATTACTACTGCCTCTTTTCGTTTCTCCACACACTTCCACAGCGGCATTTATCATACTGTCCCTAAGGTTCTGCCATACACTTTCCACATTCTCACTGCTTACATTGACGTCGCCAAGCTTTTCGGCTACCCTTTCATTATATTTATCCCTAATGGATGCATCCTGCAGCTTCCAGCTTTTGATGCTATAAGTCGGCTCAGGTTCAGGACACTCGGTACGATGACGCCAACCCGCGAACAGATCCCTAATCCTAGTTATGACTAGGTAGTGGTCTGATCCCAGCTCAGCGCCTCGATAAACCCTTGTGTCCATCACCTGTTTACGGAGCCGACTATCCATTAGGAAGAGATCTATCATGCTTCTCTTTGACTTACATCTCCTCGTATACATATGAATTTGTTTGTGGTTGAACATTGTGTTCGCCACAAACAAATCCTTTTCCTTACAAAATGCCATAGCTTGCCAGCGTCGTTCACCCTTTTATCCCCATACTTCCCGAGTACCGACTCAAAACCATCGCGAGCGGTACCCACCCATCCATTCAAGTCTCCACATACTATAAGTCTTTCATTTCCTTCTATCACATTTAGAGCTTCTCTCATACTCTCCCAGAAGTCCTCTAGCTCACTCGCGTTCGACCAAGATACTGGCGCGTAAGCAGCTACCAGGAAAATCTTCGTCAAACCAAGTTTTACACGGATCCAGAGGATTCTAGGACCTACCAGTTTGTACTCATACATACCGGAGGCCAATCGCGAGGACAGCAAAATTCCAACACCCCGACTGCCATGCTCGCTCTCTGGTACTCCAGACCAAAGCGCGAGCATCCCACCCGGGAGCTCCAAGACTTCGCTGCCCTTGCGCTTGGTCTCTGTCAAGCACACTGCATCTAAATTTCTCTCATTCATAACATCCATCAACTCATTCATCTTATCTGTCATTCCTCCTCTAACATTCCACGCAGCTACCCTGCACTCCATCCTCCACTTCCCGCCGTGTCGGGCCGCGCGTGTAGGGTGGCGGTCTCCTACGCCGCTCTGGCACACACTTTTCGCACCAGCGGGGACGAACTGGTGCGCGTCGCCTCGGGGGCACGCCCTAGCATCATTCGTCCTGGTGGCACTCGTGTTGGAGTAGAATTGCAGCCGTAGCTGGCAGGGATGGCGACGTGCACGCTTCTACTCTTCATCCCCAAAAGACTATTACACACTGTTACTTATCAAAATCAGCACTCACTGCCGCACTCAGAGTCGATTTAATGATTGATTAAGGAGTTTTAAGTAAAGATTAATAAAAATGCCAAAAGTATGGTTATAGCGCTAACACACGTTCGGATTTGGTTTGTCCCGTTCGCGGATTTGATTTGACTTCCGACCAAATCTTACCGCGTGTACAGCAGTCCAGCGGACATATTTATTATTAATTGTATCCGCCTCGATCCGCATCGGATATGATCCATGTTGCCGTTCTAGCTACTTTGTCGTAAATATTCCCAGATTTAATTTAGTTTTCCTTCAAAACCAAATCCGAACGTGTGTTAGCGCAATTATGTTACCAATGTTTTTTGCGAAGAGAATCAAAGAGCGATATGTATAGTGAGCCATCCATATCTATAGTCATGCTTTCATGAAATATTCTGTAATTGATAGTAATTTTCCTTAAAAATAATAGTAAAACATTAAACTTTTTTTTTATTTTGAAGGAAAATAATAACTTTACCCTATAAAAACGACTATATTTTATAAAATTATTTAAATGTCCTTAGGCATGTAATGATATTGCACTTTACCGACATACGTTTCGATACGGCGCACCGCCCTACGTTGACTTAAGTTGGCATTAACTAATGAACCATTAATTTTCATCTCTAGGAGCAATGGTCAATTATTTATTTTAATCCTAAATGACAATTTACACTAATTTAATGAACGACTCTGAGTGCGGCTGTCAGACACGTAGAGAAACTCTATTTGCCTCTAAGGAAATTATGATCATTAAAGTTATTTCTAAGACTACGCGGAATAATGACGATTCGTCGGACTTGTATTGCGCCCGCCGTTCTGAACTCAACTGTCCTAAAATGGCCGCGCTTCTATAACATAGACACGACGCTCCGTCAGAATGACATCTGTGGACAGCTGTCACTCTCATTCCAACGTGATAATAGATGGCGCTGGCAACGCGCCGTCACATTTATCCGAGCGCAGCGCTGTAGTCGCGCGCAATACGAAGGCACTGACCTCCATACATACTGCTAGGTGTTAGGTAATTAGTTACCTTAAATACTAATAAATAGCACTATTGCACAAATTTCATTGTATAGAGAATTAATTATTTATGCAACTTGTAGTATTGGGATTGGGCTAGGGTATGCAGTGCTTATTTGCTTCTATGGACCGCACGCGCCTGTGCCGCCACGTCAAAGATAAGAAAGAGGCGGCGTAGAGGGCACAAGTAGGAACTCCCCAACCCGATCTGCAGTCTGTCGTGAGGGTGCTACTATTAATATTTATTTTGATGAATGAAATCTTCATTCCAATAACAAAAAAAATATAAATAATAAATATTAAAACATTAAAATCTGCCAGTAAATACCATCCGCCATACGTCTACCTTCCTCGCTCCTGATTGGTTGTACGTATACCTACCTATTCCACAAGCTTTGCCACGTTGTTGTTTGAATGTCGCTGTTTGGTTTTATGTTTGTTGTATTGTGTAAAACATCATGCAAAACACTAAACCGAGTACTGCAGTTATGCCTCCAAGAAAAAACGCCATGTTATTATTTATCTATCACAGTGGCAGAGGCAAACATATTGTATGCCCACTTTTCACCATGTGTATTCCTGTCCCACGTAATGGGTGGTGAGCCCATTGCCGTGTTGAAATGGACAGGCGCAGGCTTTGGTGACCCGCTGTTGAAAGTTTTTAAGCCGCCCATAAGGCCTTCAACTTGGCTTAACGACTGCCATTTTATTGGCAACCGGGACCAACGGCTTAAAGTGCCTTCCGAAGCACTGAACTGGGGTGGGTCTAAAGGGCCGAATAAATTTAATAAAATGTGTCTATTTTAGATGTAAAATTTGGAAGAAATTTTGAACCCGTTGCCTTTTTAGTGAAGTGGTAACAAAAAGGCTAAAAGGTCTTATGTGCTAGACACTAATTAGCACGACCAATTAAAGTTCTGGTAGTCTCGGACTATTGGTAGTCTCGGACTACTACTTTATCCTCGAAGGGGTAGGTAGAGGCATACTATACGCTCACATGTCACCGTGTGCATTTATGTCCCACGTAATAGGGGATGAGCCCATTACCGTGTGTGTTGTGCTCAAGAAACTTATGAAATTTTGGGGATTGGTGTTTCCACTGTTTAATGTGTTAAAGGATATAAAAGAGAATGTGATGCTGACTTCGCCGCAATGATCTGGCCAAAGGCTGTCTTTTATAGACAAGTTTGACGAATTCTCATTTTTGCACGCCTCATAAGCGAAGCGTTAAGTTGGGTACTACTGTCACTTCGCGCATAACATCTGATTTTTCAAACTTAAAATGTCTGTATTTATCATATATTGCACTTGTAAAATAATATATACACACACATATCAAGAAAATACACAATTTTTAACACTCATGATATTTTTTATGCCATTTTTGTTATTTAAACTAGTTAAAAAACTGTTTAAAAAAGTTTTGTCTTGGACGTCCGTATGTTTGTATGTGCGTATGTTAACACGATAACGACCGAAATACTTTACTAATCGAGTCTTCTTTTTTTCTCTTACGCTTCAGTAACATTAGGCATAGACCCCTTCAAATTTTCACGGTCTGATTCGATGTGGTTTAATTGTTATCTATTTTTCAATATTTTTGAATATGATCGTATACTAGCATCATTTATGGTAAGAGTTGTGTACTGACTAATACACATTCTCGTAAAGTTGTTAACAATTGCGAATATAGATGTCGCTGTGCACAACTCTTGGCTGGTATTTTTAATATTTAACTATTTTTTTTATATTATAATAATGTGTAAACATGTGAGGCGTGCACTTTTGGATTTTCCAAACTTTTTACTGCCATGCGACGAAAAGCGCAGTTTTTGTTATAAACGTCTAGTCAGAGTGAAATCCAACTTGTTGCTGATCCAGAATGTACCTCTTATTCTCGTGCTTCACAAACAAGCAACGTGAGGTGTGCTTCAAGCAAGCACTAAGGAAGGAGATTTGTCGCGTGTCTACTGTATACACACATACGCAATTTCCGAATAAAACTGCATGACTTAATTAAATACTAAAACTTCTCATTCAAAACTCCTTGAACTTCGACACAATTTCAAACTAATCAACTAAATACCTATTTTTTTTGGTCACGTCACTATCTTTATATTGCGATAAAACGGCAACACTCCAAATGTCATTGTAGTATATAAAGGTAAAAATCAGAGTATACAACGATGCACACACAGATTAGAATATTAGAATACGTGGGTAACATTGGATGCACTTTTCTCATTGAGTTACAATACTATAGAGTCACAATCATAAACAGACAACACTCAAAAAATGTCCGAGCGCCGTTCTACATACCTATTTAATATAACATTTAATATAACAAAGTTCAAAATGACATTTGCTCGAATTTAGGCGTTAGGCCGATTGCATAATGTTCAAAATCGCTCGTATGCAATGTCATCATCATTCACTATGGGCTTGCATACGAATAGGGAACAAGTCAGCAGTGGAGACGTTATTGATACTCAAATTTTTTCTTTTTTTTTTATATCAAATTAGGCAAGCGCTTGACCACAAGTTGCCTGATGGTAAGCAATGCAGTGTTCCTAGATGGAGTGCACTTGCCTAGAAGGAGAGTATAATGTAAAATGTAAAGAGTAATATATAACAAAATTAGACTGTATAAAAGAGTGAGTTAAAATATACCTAGAACTCCGAAACTACCATCTGATTTCAAAAAAGGTTTCAGTATTTTTATTTCATCTACCTATCATATTATTGCACTAGTAAATTAAGTAAGTAGTGGTTATGCGTGGAGCAGAGAGCAGAATAAAAACAAAATTAATATGAGGAATAAAGGTTTTATGTATTAGAACTTAGAAACTCAAATTGAATCGAGATCGACAGTTAAATATAATAAATTCATTTAAAAGGATAAATTCTTACTTATGAAGTAGGTTTTGCATTTTTGTTAAGCCTGCTAAAACCTTTCGTTGTTGTATAAATGTCTGAAGGAGGAAAGTGATTGGAGCATACAACCGTCCCTTTATATGGCTTGAAGTTTAATTCATTTCGAGCTTTTGCTATAATAACTGTCCATTCTGAGCATCTTATGGGGTTTCGAGGAAAACTAAAAACAAAAATATTGTACTTAATTATTTATACCTTAAAATAGTAAAACGCAATCGACCTATTTTTAGTACGAAAAACTAAAAAATAAAATATTCAGCAACATGATAATACATAAGTATAAATATTTAGTTCATAAACTCAAAAAATATTAATGTCAATCCGCTCCATAGCTTTCCGTTAGAACACAATTTGCAAGTCACTCTCGGACGCGACACTATTTGTTTCTCTTTTACTCTTGCATATTTATCTAAAGTGTGAAAGAGATACACTTTAGACGCGATGCGCGGTCGGGCGGTCAGCATTTTATTTTTGCTAAGAAAATGATTTTTTTTGAAATTTAAATGTAAACACGCACTGTGGATACATAAATACGTAAATTCGTTTTGATACTTACCTAAAATATGAGACACCATCCTTTTTTGTCACGTATCTGCTGTTATTTGGGCAGGAAACAACCGAACACTTTGGCATCACGGACGTTGTACGAGGATTACGGTCGCCTTACAACTAAACAAAAACTCTGCGCACTTCGCAGCGTGCGCCGAGTTTCGGCGCGGACATTTTATTTGTCTGATTGTGACTCTATAGTATTGTAACTCAATGACTTTTCTACATATTTGGCGCGAAAATAAGAACACAACGACATTTTTAAATTGTGTGTTGCAAATTATTTACGCTGGTTTAACTGTGTGCGTTCATAATGACGTCATGAAGTGAGCCGAAAGTAGTGAATTGTAAATGTGTGTGTCTGTGTGATTCCCTCTGAACCCCCTTTTCACTATGTCTACTAGCACACAACCACACAACACAATGACAATAGTAGTAACACAAACTGACAGAACATTTTTGTACGCGGTTATGTGATGATGTGTGAAATCTGAATGCCTCTGTGGCGCGTTGAGATTATATCCGACTGATACGCAAGAGGTCCCGGGTTCGATTCCCGGTTCGGAACAAATATTTGTGTGATGTGTGTTTCGGAGTTTGGGTGTTTCCTATGTAAAATTTGTATGTATTTAGAAATATATAAGTATGTTTATCAGTTATCTAGATCCCATAACACAAGCTAATATTAGCTTACTTTGGGGTAGATGGCGCTGTGTGAAAAGTGTCCCACAATATTTATTGTTTATTATATTTATTAATACTGCAAAATTTTACTCGGTTCTAGTATGTTTATTTCTCTCATTTAAGTATTATGTTTTAAAAGCTCCGGAGTTCCCAGTGACAAGAATTAAGTAGTGCTTGTGTTGTGTATTTCAGACTACAAATGGCGTTTCAACTAGAAAATTGTTGCTTCTGTGGTGACCTTAGAACTGGGAGTCTGATCATTGGTTATCTAACTTTGGTAAGAATTCATGAGCATTTATATATTTTCTATACTATTCTTATAAAATTAAAAAGTTTGTTTGATTCATTGGTTGCACGCGCTGAACCCAGGAACTATATACTTAGGTATTGGTCCGTATTAATATTCCATAAAATATTTGTGTTGCCATTTATCGAGGAAGGCTATATATCATCACGCTACTACCCTGGAGTCATAATTGTCTTAAAAATACAACAAAATGTATTAATCACAAATGTCGACGAATCCGGCAAATTTTTATGCATTACTTTAGAATTTATAAGCGACGGGATTAAATAGGTGCGACAGTAGTTCAAAGTAGGGGAAAGTGGTCACCCTTCGTACACTTTTTACATTTTTATTTTTTACTCCTTGGTTAATTATCATTATTTTCGAGTTTATAGTTTATAGTTCTAAGTGTAGCAAATAAATATATCGTAGTTGGTTACAAAAAAGAAACTGTTATGGCAAAAGGTTAAGGGATTACAGCCGTTTTTCTCCGATAAGATATTTGTACGAACGCACCCCACGCCTAGGGTTCTTTCGTACAGCCTATTAAATTTGTATTTTTAATTACAATGATTATATATTTATATTATATAGATTTTGAGGAAAATAACAAAAGAAAAAGGCTATTTACATAAATAATTCGAAATTTCTAAGCCAAATAGTATAAACCACCTCGTAGTGTAAGCCAAAGAAGCAGGCCGCGTTTCGAAATCGCTTAAGTACGTGGACCACACTCATACTGTTCGGCAGAACACAAAAGAGTGCAGTCAGGAATACGTTTTGGAACATTTGTATGCGTCCGAATCTACTATCTAAAAATACTACTGTATGAATGTGCCCCAGGCGTTGCAGAAAATTAAATTGCAACTTTAATTAGGAATTCTAATATAATATGAGAAATATTACAACTAAAACTCAAAATAAACAATGTTAACATAAGTGCATTATAGCTAATAAGTAAAAAATTAAACAAAATCTACCTACTATTACGGCCTAAACTGCCGTAAAAAAATTACTCACTGGGCGCGAAAACATGTTACTTCGTGTCAGCTCACAAAGCGCGCAGGATTGACCCGAAGCTGCGTTAGGAACATGGTAGCCGGTATGTCTACTCACACAAGCAAAACTGTATTATTTTGCCATTTGGTTTTTCTGTTAAACAGTATGTACGAATGTGCCCCGCGTACGAAGTCTGACCACTTTCCCTTTGTCACGGGCGAAGCTGTAGAGGGACCCAGTAAAAATATGTTTTCTTAATATGGTAATATATTTTGTTTACAGATTCGTGACATAATATTAACTGCGTTTACGTTAATTTTCGGGATTATATTTACAGTCCTGGAAAACCTGAAATGGACACAACAAGGATCGTCTATTAATTTTGGTCCTATTATTCCCATATTTTGGATTGTTCTAATAATTTGCATTATTAGTTTAACTTTTACAGTCTTCTTGCTCATCGGATTACATGAGGTAAGATTTTTATTTTTTATACCACTGAAGTGGTAGACTAGCATACGGCCCACCTGATAGAAAGTGGTCACCGTAGCCTATGGACGTTTGCAACACCAGAGGTGCAGCACTCGCGCTGCCGACCGACCCTAAAAAGTAATTACCTAAAATAAAGAGTCAGTAAGTCAATTATTTAATCTTACAAAGGGAGAGGTTTTATGACCTCGGTGGCGAAGAGGTATTTCGAAAACCTTTGCAGAGGTCCTAGGTTCGACTCCCGCGTTGGAGCAAATATTTGTGTGATCCGTTAATATTTGCATGGGGCTTTTGGTGATTTCAATGTTTAATAATCTAGCTGACCCGGCAAAAGTTATCTTAACAAACTAACAAACTATCTTCACGCTGTATCCCTGACCGGGTAGTCACAGAGGACAGATCGCCAGGCTTCGCGATCCATGCATACTTCTTTCGCTTCCTGCAGATTTATTAATCGCTTCATACATGTACGTCTGGGTATCCGAGTACTTTTGACTATTTAGTTTTTAAGCAATCTGTTCACGTGGTCTTCATATGTAAGCCTCGGCCTAACCTGCCTACTTCTACCCTCTACTTTTGCACACTATATTCTTCGTCAATCGTTCCTCACTCATTCGTTGGACGTGTCCACACCAACGGAGCATGCCATTTTCCAGCTGACATTATCATTGACACTTTCATTCAAACTTGCCATATTGAGTATCACTTCGTTACGTATTCGGTCGGGCAAGGATATGCCGCACAATTTTCGAAGTGATCGCATTTCCACAGTATTCAACTTACTTTATGCATGTATGCTTGCATGCATCGGCAGACATACCCAGGTTTCGCTACCGAAAAGCAACGTTGGCACTAGCACTGCGTTAAATAAATCGCGGTTCGTGCTTCTTTTACGATTCTTTGTGGCTTATGCTAATTGAGACAAAGCACCGTTAACTTTGTTTTCAGCAGCTATTCACCGTTCTACATCCGAATCACATCTTCCGTCCGCGTTAAACATACATACAAATACACAATTTCAATCACTTGCTCTAGACGTTCCTGGTTTACCCAAAGCTCGCACTTAGTTCTTACGTCATCTCTTCAAATACCTTAGTTTTACTTGCATTCAAGCGAAGACCCTTATTTTCACACTCCTCTTTCATATTAGTGACTAATGCCTGAAGGTTGGCTTCTGATGAGGCCATGAGCACCGCGTCATCAGCGTACAACAGACAATTTACTGTTAAGTCACCTAAATTCACATCCATATCACAATCTCTCAAATTCTGAAGGCAACTGTCCAGAAACACACTATGAACAGCCAAGCGGACATGACACAACCCTGTTTGACGCCTGTACGTCGAAAAGAGGTGACTCATCACCCCCCCCCCCCCTACTCGCATGCAAGCCTTACAGTCCCTAAAAATATCATGGCAGCAAGTCCTACAGAGTTTCTCTCACAACGTTATCAAATGCTTTCTTCTCCAGATCCACAAAAGCGCAGAAAACCTTCTGGCTAACAGCCAAAAACTTCTCCGCGATCATGCATAGAGAAAACACTTGATCCATGCAACCTCTTCCACAAATGCCTTTCAGACTTTTGTTGTATTCTTGCCGTTTTAACCTTTGCATACACCTTACTAGCTAACCTGACCAAGCTGATTGTCCTGTAGCTGGAGCAATTTTGGCGAGAGCCTTTCCCTTTGTAAATAGGTACGTTATCATTGTAAGTTATATTGCCTTATAAATATACCATTAACATCATCACGAAACCACCACCACTATCACAAGAAAATATAGGCGTACAATTACTTATGTACTACATCCCTGGACATAATATTACTTATAAAACTACAGAACGGTAGAGGGACTCTAATTCTACAGTTAGACTTTCTGAAGTGTTTATGAACGTAATTAATATGAAATAAGATTTATGTGGAAATAATTTATGTTTTGTCTTTATTTCAGTACAAAAACAAATACATTCAGGCTTATCTCATCTATAATATGGTTATTTTTGTAAAAGTGGTACTGCTTACAATAATATTCGGTATTCGTTTCGGGCAACCTGAGTTTATACCTCTGGTTTTATTCTTTGTATGTAAGTATTACAAATGTATATATCTGTAACATATACATAATAATATATAAAAATAATATAGGTATGCTTAATATTTCAAGCTGAAGAGTTTGTTTGGTTGAAAGCTCTAATCTTAGGAACTACTGGTACGCATTGTTTTTTTTTGTGTTTGATTGCCCATTAATCAAGGGAGGTTATAGGCTATATATCATCACGCCGCTACTCAGGACAGCAGACCAGTATTCATTAAAAGTCAAAAATATATTTTATTACCGGTCGGACGACGAACATATCCATTCCAATTGCACCACGCCAAAGAATAAAAGTTGTATCAAACTTTCTTTACCAATAAAGCAATTGTTAAACGAGTTCTATTATCTTTACAGCGTTTCATGTCTACTACATGCTGGTTGTCAGAAGCTATGCTTTAAAGATGGATCCTTTAATGAAACCTGCCATTTTCCGCACCCCTGATGGTCCGCCCCTGACTGCTGCACACATTTCATAATTATTTATTGGTTTTCATTGATTTTATTTTCGCTTTTAATTAAGTTGATAAGTAATAAGTTAAATATAGGCATATAGTATGCTGCCGTCGAGGAAACTGGTATGACTGTATGTGTGATGTATTTTTTAAATTAATAATGTGAATTCATTAAATATTCAGTATGGGGTTCTTCAAAAGTGGCCTTAGAAGATTTTTACAGGGTCGGCAGCGCGACTGCTGCACCTCTGGCTGGGGGCCAAGTCTACTATTTCAATCGCGTCAGAAAACAATAGAAATCGTCGCTCAATAGAAAGCCACCGGTACAGTTTTACCAGTTTTTCGTAGTCTACTATTACAATCGTACTCCAAAAGACTTCTATCGGTCGGCCGATAGATTTCTACTCACACGGACCGCGTCAGTGGCGGCTAATCAGTTGCATTTTTGATAGTCTACTAACATTTCGACAGCTAAAAACAGCGATTCTGCTTCTATTCTACGGCTTGTAAATAGTAGATTCGGCCTCCTGGTGTTGCATTTTTTCCATAGGCTACGGTGACCACTTTTCATCAGGTATGCTTGTCTGCCCCAATATCTCTTTAAAAATTGTTAGAATTTATTAAACCTTCGATGTAATTTCCCAAGCTTATTGCATTAATGTAACGTTTCTTTGAGGATGTAAGGATTAGGATGTGAGGATGTAGGGAATTCCCAAGAGCATAATATCAATGTTCACATATGGCAATTACCTTACCACCTATTACGTAGGACAAAAATATTTATTATTTACATAACATTTTATATACATAATTTTTTTATTTAAAATAAAATATTGTGGGCCATTTTTTTTACCCTACGACGCCAATTTAAGCTAATATAAGCTTGTGTTATGGGATCTAGACGACTGATTTTACTAAATACATCCATATTATACATAGCAAACACCCAAACTCCGAAACAAACATTTGTGCATCACACGAATATTTTTTCCGACCCGGGAATCGAACTCTGAACCTCAGTCGCATACACTCCCACTGCGCCATCGAGGCAGTCGTACAAGTTTTTGTCCTACAGAATTTTATGATTATTTTAATAATTATTGCACTCTAAAACATTAATAGCTAGTACGAGTACTTAAGCGGTTGCACCTATGAGCACACTGACTTTTGTGATAAGTTAAGTAATAGTTTTTGACTGTCATGTTATTTTTTTTAATGGATTAATTGTTAGTTTCTAAGTTCTATATTTGTAAATATATATAATTTCATAATTTTTGTACTTTACTTATTATACATTTCCTGGAATTTAAGTTGTTTCGAATGACGACAAACTGAGGATAGTTTTCTCCTTCAACAAGAGAATGTTAGGCATCAACATCAAATAGTAAAGGAACAATAACAACCTACTACAACTATACTTATTTATAATGCTGAAAAGTTTGTTTGTGTTTTTAAACGCGCTAATCTCAGGAACCACTGGTCCGAATTGCCAAGTTCATTTTGTATTGGATAGTCCATTTATCTAGAAAGGCTATAATATATATAGGCTATAATATAACATCACGCCACTACCCAGAAGAACGGAGCAGTAGTCATAAATGTCAACAAATCGGTAAAATTTTCATACATTTTTGTAGAAGTATCTCTGGATTGTTAGGGCGCTGAACTTGCAAGTACAAGGTGGGTAAGGAGGTATGAGATGTGGTAGAACTCTCTAATGAATAATAGGTTAGACCCAATTATACGTAAACGATTACAAAATGCAGACAAAACTGCACATGGTGAAATCAGGGCATATAATTATGCCTCTGCTACCCCTTCGGGAATGGAGACGTGTTTAATTGATGAATAAACTTATCTATCTTCACGCTGTATCCCCGACGGGGTAGTCAGAGATGACAGATCACCAGGTTTCGCGGTCCATGCATTATTGTGTCGCTTCCCTTCCTGTAGATTCATTAATCGTTTCATACATGCTGTATCCATGTACTTTTGACCTTTCAGTTTTTTAACAACATGCTCACGTGTTCTTTAGTAAGTCTCAGTCTACCCTGACTCCTTTTTCCCTATACTTTCGCATAATATATGTTCTTAGTTCCTCGCTCATTCGTTGGACGTGTCAAAGCCAAAGGAGCACGCCCTTTTCCAGCTTATACTGATGGAACTTTTATTCAAACCTGTCATTGCGTATCACTTCTCTACGTATTCAGTCGGCCAACGCCGCACAAATTTTGAAGTGATCGCATCTCCACTGCATTCAATTTTACTTTCTTGCATCTGTTGATAATAGAATAATAACTTTTGTGAGCGTTGTTCATTATTACTAACTAAACGGTTTTACTCACGTGTATATTTCGGGATAGCCCGACTAACTTCGGATCTAACGAAGGTCCATTTTCAAGAGGAGCGTCAAGCTTCGTTGGAAGCTGCGCTAGCACTGTGTTGCGAAGAGCACGCTGTGTCAGTGTAGGTGCGTACATTGAGTGAGACATACAGATACAGTGAGATTGCTGTAGTGTTAACTACAGGCGCCAAAGGTGCAATTGTACACACCGAACTAGTCTTATCTCCCTCCAATGCTGGAATATTATTGTGGGGAGCAAAATTATAGGCAGTACCCAACCAGAGTCCCAGTTGAAGATTCGAAGACGTCTGATTTCGATGGCCTCACGTGCTTTACTTGGAATGAAGTACTTCTCGGTCGCTAGTACAGAGGCCTTTTCGACTCTTACGTAATGAGCCGCGTTCATCTGGCAGGCGTGCTCAGTCACCGCTGACCTCTCGGTATCCAAGCTTTTCATACTACGTATATAATCCTGTCACCTGGTTGATACGCTGCGACGAGTCTCGCCTATTTAACAGCTGGCGCAGTCACACGAAATCGTGTATACTCCTGGTGCACTCAGCGGATCCGTATCCATTGGGGAGCGCAAGAGCTGTCTCAACTGTCCGGGTGAAAGTTTATCCTAATGCTATATCCACGGCGCAACGGTAAATCAGTAACACCCCGGATGTACGGTAAATATGCGGGGTTCCTCTCCGCACCAGGTGACCGTCGATGGGCTGTCGCACTCGCAGCTAGCATGCTCTGTCGCCACCGCATATCGCAGAGACTAAGGGGCCGGATCACTACCGAAAAGAATGGCAAAGCGTGCTTCTTTTATGATGCTTTATCGCTTTATCATAAGGACAAACTCTGTTTCCGGCAGCTACTCGCCGTTCTACATCCGTATCAGATATTCCGTCCGCGCTAAACTTACTTCCTAAATACACAATTTCATTCACTTTCTCTAGTCGTTCCTAGTCTGCCATGATCGCGGAGAAGATTTTGGCTGTTAGCCAGAAGGTTTTCTGCGCTTTTGTGGATCTGGAGAAAGCATTTGATAACGTTGTGAGAGAAACTCTGTAGGACTTGCGGCCACGACATTTTTAGGGACTGTAAGGCTTGCATGCGAGTAGGGGTCTTCGCTTGAATGCAAGTAAAACTAAGGTATTTGAAGAGATGACGTAAGAACTAAGTGCGAGCTTTGGGTAAACTAGGAACGTCTAGAGCAAGTGATTGAAATTGTGTATTTAGGGAGTATGTTTAGCGCGGACGGAAGATGTGATTCGGATGTAGAACGGTGAATAGCTGCTGGAAACAAATAATCAAGTTCACAAGTTTTGTACCAGCAAGTCAGCCAGCTATGCTAATTGCGGCGAGGAATATGAGACACGTGTTTATAGAAAACCCTGATTTTAAACCCACCCGTATCACATGCAAAAGGTTTAAAGTCACATTACCACCGTTGCGGCTCTAAGGAATGATATTTCTATAAAAACAAATGAAACAGCTCATTCTGAGCACCAATTACTTCTAGTATTATTTCATTTAAAAACTTGACAAAAAACATAGTAAACTTCTTTAAGACAACGTTGTGCCGTCAAAGATTTAATTGCAGAAATGAATCTATCCATACATAATCGTCCCATTGCATCACCTACTTTTTGCGTCCCTATCGCCCATAGGGACGCAAAAAGTTTTCTATTGATGTGACGTCACGTCTCGATTTCCAGATGGCGTGTCCTCCCGTACGCGTCCTGTAGTTATCATCGTCTAATCGTTTATTAACTCGATGCAAAGCACTACTTGTAACTTAGGTCCATATTCCAGAACGTTGCTCTATACTCAATCAATGTTTGAGGAGTTTTTGCTTTAAAATCTACACTCAAGCGTCGATTGAGTATTGAGAAACGTTCTGGAATACGGGCCTTAGATATCAGAGTAGGAGCGCGACGTTCCTTGTTTCTTTGTTTGCAGTTCATGCAAGAGATTTTAATCGTAATAACGTATTTATCGAACGATGTACTTCTATAATGTCAGAAACTTTTACCTACTGTGTGTATTGAACACCGATGGATTTATTGAACTACTGCTAGATTCAGGCACCAGGACCCTGGTCACGTTACGACGCTGATTTCCTAACTGGAGTGTAAGGCAGTGGTGAGGACAGGACGTTGGTGAGTACCTATTCCAACTCTACATCCTGTTGCGTTTAAGCTACACAAACAGAAAATGTTTAATTAACACTATCAATATTTTAATTAAAACTAAATAATTTATCCTCGTTTTTAAACAACCATTTGTAAAATATACTGTATCGATATTTATAAAATTACGGGATGACTCACTCACTTTCAACGCTCAGCGGAAACCCTTACACCTAGGAACTTAATTTTTTTAGGGACACAAGATTTGTATAAAGTATTAGAAAATTAATAAAAATCATGGATTTGTGGTACGGAATGCAACAGGTGTTCGAAATATGCCGCGGGCGAGGCCGGAGGGCACATCTAGTATAATATATAAAATTAAAAACACTCTAAGGATTTATATTAACACTAAAACCAAATACACGATTGATTCACTATATTCAACAGACTATACTAAAATAACATGAAACATTGCACATTGGTTGAAACGCGAACTTGAAATTTTACCTAAATCTATTTTTACCCCTTTATACTTAGCATACGAGTAAGTGTCCCCCTCAATGTCGCAGATACCTCTAGTGTGATATATAAATACTAGATGACCCGCCCGGTTTCGCCAGTGACATACATCGAATCCCGTGGCACCCATTTAATCCCGTCGTTTATTAATTTCACAATAATGTATGAACATTTTCCAAATTAGGTACTTGATTACTTCTTCGCTCTCAAGTACTTACGCCCGAACGGCCCGGTCGAATTTGGTTACACGAAATTAATTTTGCCATATCTCCTAAGATATTCATTTAATTTACAAGGTATATAAGGCCAAAACAATCTTCATAAAATGCTGAAGCCAACTAACATATTAAAAATGATAAGGATTAATATGGTATTTGTGTAAATTGCCTTCAAATTACCGCATAATAATTGCTGTTTTATTTAAGTATTAAAATGGATATATTATGTTATTCTTAAGAGATAGACATACTATACCGTTGCCTTTTTTGTAGACTATAGGTCTACATTGTTTGATACACAATGCCACGATACATTATTTCGTTATATTTCATAGGGTTTAAGCAGCGTTTTTGTTAAAAGCTCCCAGACGGCTCATTTTTTCCGACGCTCCCCACATAAATTAAATGCAAACAAAAACTAAACAAATTATACATAAAAATCTTCCCTATGAATCACTCTATTTATTAAAAAAACTGCATCGAAATTCGTTGCGTAGTTTTAAAGATTTAAGCATACATAGGGACAGACAGCGAAAAACGACTTTGTTTTATAATATTATGTAGTGATATAGTGCAAAATACATACGTATTATATTCTTAGTCACACTTTCTCCTAAACTTGCCAAAAAATTTCCCTGTGATAGGATTATCCTTCCCTTCCTCTCCTTTATCATTTTTCTGTCTGAATCTTGAACTAATTCGCCTTCAGTACCAGTGCACTTCTTGTCACCAACAGCTGTGATTTTATCTAGCAGCCGCCATCTTATGCGACCCTAGTACCGCTCGACACGTTTATGTTTGGGCTTCGGATAGAGTTGTACAGTAAAACACTTTCTGGGTATTTCTCTCTATCTGTCTGACGATTTGGTTGACCATATTGCCTGCACTATGCCTTCTAGTGACTAGGAAATAAATTTGAATTGCTCTCCTATTGCCCCCGTACGTGATAATAAATGTTCGGATTCTTTTAGAAATGCTATTCACGATGGTAAGTGTAGCGGGGTAATAATTAGGTTTTAATTAAAACGACAAAATTAACGAGGGTGCCTTGTACTGTGTTTGAGATACAAATTTATAGTAATAAAAAAGGAGGGGCGACTTAAAATTTAATTTGATGTACGACAAGTTGCACCATAATGCATGTCCTGCACGTGCTATGCATACATTGATAGGCGTTTTGCGAACAGTAAGATTGAAAGCCGCATACGTTCTGAGATAGTATCACCCTTAGCGTTGCGAGTGTGATATCCATAACCGTAAATACACGCTCAATCACTATTCAATTACGGTGGTACCTCATTTTTCCTCCGGAGTCACTGGAACTGCTGCATCAGAATTATAAAAAGAATATTGCTTTCAAAATATTTAAAATTCTATAAACTAGCGCATAATTTTTCATATAAATAATGTAATCATAATGCAATATATTTTTGAAAATTATTTTACATAAAAAATATAGTGTAGCATCAATATAGTACAAATATAATACTGCACAAATGCGAGCTTAAGTAAAATGTAGTTATCTTCCAGCAAACCTTGGAGTGAATGGGATAAAGTGTAAGGTAGTGGGCCAAAAAGTGCATAATATATTTCAAGTAGAAGAAAAAGCATAATATTATAGGAAATGAGATACTTGTGATGAGTTGAGGTTTTGTATAGAATTATTAATGTGGTGTCTTTCAGCATCCTTGCACATACGACCTATACTACGGAACCTTTTATATCTGTCACTATTTTCAGTCACAGGTAATTTATTATAAATACGTTTAGCTGGTTTAGCCTTATCTTGTTTAGACGTTAATTTTGATAGCAATTCACGGGGCCGGCAAATAATTAACTCTTACTCTTTTGAGAGGAGCGTGTACATCATATATGCTCAGAACTGTTTTAGTAATTATGACGTTAGAATTCATTGCAATTTCGAAAGCATTATCATACATAGACCAAGTTATGTTCTCAAAAATAGTAATTATTCCTATTACACTTAATTAAATGTTCAACAGGAAAAAGAGGTTTCCTAATCGCTTATACAGTGCTACAAAATATTCATGATATAACTACAAAAAACGTTCAATTAAAATTGCAATGAATTCCCTCACATATTGGATTAAAAGATAATGAGGAGGAAGATAGTCTAGCAAAGTTAAGGTCTAAGTTTGCTAGAGTCGCTTGTCAAGTCGAGCTTAAATAGAAATTTAATTGTAACAGGCTTGAGACTGCGGTCTGGTCTAGTAATATTCCATCACGGCAATTTTTTTTATATACATCTGTGGTGGCAGACAAGCATAAGGCCCACCTGATGGAAAGTGGTCACCTTAGCCTATGGATGTTTGCAACACCAGAGGCGCAGCACTCGCGCTGCCGATCCTTTAAAAAAACTCCTAAGTACCCCATACTGTAGACCTGTAGACGTTCGGGAAACCCAGGCAGGGAGCTCATTCCACGCGGAACGGTACGCGGAATCAAGCCTCTCAATCAATCAATTATTAAAAAATTTTTATTCATGTAGGTCACTAAGTAACACTATAACGGTTGACGGGCTTGGTAGGGGTGGTGCGCACTAGGTAGCAACAACACACCTACATACACCCATCAGGTACAGTTGGTAATCCCTGGAGATGTGTAAGTAACACTATCTCAAAGAATCACCGGTGCACCAGCTAGCAGAGCATGTGTATAGGGAGTGAGTATGGACCAACCTGGAGCAGAGAAATACCAGAATTTATAAAAAGAGGGCGCCAGGCATCTCTCCACCAAACGAATGATGCAATTAAAAAACTCAAGTATCTACTTATTAATTATATTTATTTAAACTATATCCATATGTAGACATGAATATACATATATGAAGGTAAAAAGAAATGGTTTAGTCATGCATAGTGGGATCCATATATATATGGTCACTTAAAAATAAGTTTATATTAATACAAATAAAAATTTAAACCAAAGTCCATACTTTGGTTATAAAGGGGCGTGGCCTAAAATGACAAATATTAAAGCAGTTGTCAGATGCCTTAAAATATCTAAATTATATACAGACATACATTTAAACTATTTCTTAGTTTAGTTAAACACACAACGCCGCTTCCTATCATCATCATCATCGTACACTACAACATAGCAAGGTAAAAATAAAGTTTCACTTTAATATTCCTTTGTGATAATAAAAAGATTATAAAATAAGTGTAACTGGAACGTCACATCGGTAGTCCAGTATATTAAAGTAGTTGAAAGCTACATATGTAATAGAAAAATGAATATTTAAAGTTAAAAGTTATTCCTTTTAAACTATCAACATTAGTCGGCCTTTACCGGGTTATTATACACAGAAACAAATTAAAGATTACTACCTGTCTGGATATAAGGTTTAGGAACATCCAAGTCCTTCACATCTCTTCCTATTCTAGAAGTCCAGGTAGTAGGTAACCAGAGTAGAGAGAAATATCCACTTGGCACATTGTCTCAGCTTACTTTAAGTCTTCTTACAGACATTCAGGAGTAAAAAATGTAGAATGCAGAGAACGTGAAACACGTTAAACTCAATTATTATGTAGATATAAAATAAAGAACCAAAACGAAAAAGAACGAAAACGAAAAACATAAACATAAACCCCTGTAACAACAGAAAAGTTACAGACATTAGTAATTTGTAATAAACATCACTTTCACCCTCAACTTTCTGTTAAGGAATGCAGTCTTATATAGTTTTAACTTACCACTTATTTCAGTGGGGTTTTAACTAGATCCTTCTATCATCATCCTTTTTCATATTATTTGCTAAGTCTCTTGAAAAGCAGACTGAAATACAAAGTACAACCATCGTAAGAACATATTATTCGCAAAGGCCAAGTAATCTTACCGATTATGAAGAAACAAATATAAAAAAATATTCGCACCTCAGCAACAATTATTATGTCTACATATTTGCTAAAAAGACTTCGGATATTAATCCGAATTAAATCACCATGACAGGCATATTCTCATCACGCCAAGTCGTAGCAAAAAAGCAGCTTTCTTTTCTTTTCTCCCGCTCGATTACAGCAGGCTCAAGTCACACGGTCATACTTGACAAATAATCAAAAAATAAATAAACAAAACCAACATGAAAACCTTACTATTCCTGTTTGTCACACCTCACGCAATACATTATAGGTGGATGTGAGTCAGGACAGCCAATCTATCTAAGTTCAATGTCCAGCACCAAACTGAAAGACACCATAGACGCACGCGTTAATTTTAGAACGCGCCATAAGAGTCGAAACGTTCGTGACAGTTTTGACAACGTCAAACTCATGTCGTTCCGAACAAACACAAACAATGTGAAATATTATAAACGTTTCAATAATTAGACAAATGACTTTAGAGTTATAACTAAAGTATTGTGAAAATTGAGTTTGTTTCCACAAAAGGGATGTATTTAAAAATAAGGTTAGTAACTCAAATCTTATGAATATGTAACCGACACTCAGAAGTGTTACAACACTTATGAACGTCAAGATTACTGCTTCTACATTTACATTTACTGCCAGATTCGCAAAGCAATAGGTAGAACCAGAGGAAGAACCTGGCAATAAAACTCATGGCCACTCTTTTCTAACCGCCAGTTTGATTAACATGATATTTGACCAATTATACAGTAATGAATTTATACAAAAAAAATAACAAAATAAATGTTGTTTTCATTGACATTACACTTACATAGTTCTTTTGAATGGAACTATCTATCGGACCTAACCGTATGTGAGCGCTACGGACGCAAAGAGTGAGGGTGAACACCCTGTCTATGGCGAGCGGTGCGATGGTAGAAGTTAGGCGTGGGTATCATATCAAACAATTCCTCAAAGCACAGACCTCATTCAAAGGTTTCAAGGAGAGTCTTTAAAGTGTGTAGAAAGGCCTAGTAAAGCAAGATGGTTGTACTTAACGTTAAAGTATATTGTAAATTATGTATTTTGTTGCAATTGGACGGACATATCCTAGGATAAAGGTCCTGTAAAAATGTTAAGATAAAAAAACAATAATAAATATATTTTAATTTAAAAAAAAAATATAATAACCTCGGTAAGTAGGTAAGTACCTAAATGAATAATTTTATTACAATTTCTACCATTTTAAATTTTGTTTTACAAATTCTACGAAAATAAAAATTCTTCGAGTTTCACGTCGGCTCTCAAAACATTAGCTTGCAAAGTAAATGGTCCATCTGAAATGTAAAACGAATGTCATAATAATAAACCAGCTGTCATTGGATTATATCTACGAGTATACTTATATTTTAAAGAGGAAAGATTTGTAAGTTTGTTTGTAATAAATAGGCTCAGAAACTACTGGGCCGATTTTGAAAAAGTCTTTTAACATTCTTCATGAGTAACATAGGCTAACACGTGGTTCAATAAGTCCCGAGACTAAGTACTAAAACAAGGTTTTTTATAAAATTATTTTTTATCATCAACGTAATCTCCTCCAAGAGTTATACAGTCCCTCCAACGCTTTTCTAACTTTTCTATCCCATGCGTGTAGAACGATTTGTCTTTGGCTTCAAAATAAGCCTCCGGTGCTGTGATAACTTCACTATTTGAGACAAATTTCTTACCCTGGAGCATTTTTTTGGGATCTGCAAACAGCCAGTAATCGCTGGGGGCCAAGTCTGGCGAATAAGGGGGATGAGGAAGCAATTCAAAGCCCAATTCATTAATTTTGGCCATCGTTCTCACAGACTTGTAACAAGGCGCGTTGTCCTGGTGAAACACCACTTTCTTTTTGTTCATTTGAGGCCGTTTATCCGCAATTTCGTACTTCAATCGCTCCAATAAGCACATGTAATAGTCGATGAAAAATACTCCATGCGCATCCCAAAATATAGACGCCATAACCTTACCGGCCGATTTCTGAGTCTTTGGCCGCTTCGGGCGGCTTTTACCAGCCGCTCTCCACTCCGCTGACTGCCGATTGGATTCCGAAGTAAAATGGTGTATCTATGTTTCATCCATTGTCACATACCGACGTACAAAATCCTTTTTATTTCGATTCATCAGCGCCAAACATCGCTCTGAATCATTGATACGTTGTTCCTTTTGATCAGTTGTAAGCAAACGCGGCACTCACTTGGAAAAAATTTAAAAATATTATACATTTCTTTTATTGAAGGCCAGTACTTTTTAAAAATCAAAAGAGTTTTTAACGCCATTTCCAAGTTAGTCTCGGGACTTATTAAACGATCTAGTATATTAGATTTTCAAAAGTTTAGGTTTCCGTTTGACATCTCGAATAGGAAAACATCATCCCGCGGGCAAAGCTGCGGGCATTGGCTAGTTCCCCTAAGCTTCCCCTTTTATGTATGTTATCTTGCACTCGAACCAAATAAAAGCCACTTGATTGTTTAGCAGATTTGAGTGACTCGATGAGCTCTTATAATACTTACTTCTTTATTCAATGAACAATCGAAAATGGGAAAATCAGCAATGGGCTTACCACCTATTACGTGGGCGTGATAAGAGTAGATAGAGTAATATATACAATAATCAAGTCCTAAAAAAAGTTAAGCTGCAATAAATTCAGTACATACCAACATTAAACCATTTGTTTCTGGGATTGCCACTGTTTTCTCTTGACGCCGCAATAGCTTCACGAAGTGCAAAAGCTACACTTACTGCTAGGCACGCCGCTGGTTCTGATACAGCTATGAAAATAATAATACAATAGGCTATAATGGAAAATACGAATTTACCTTACGAGTTATGTGAATGAAGAAACGTAGTCAGTTTTGCCGTGAGCAGTTTCTTTCTTTCTTTTTTCTTCTATACAAGTTTGAGCTAAGATGATATTAGACTTTTATTACCTAATCGTTATGAATGAGTTTCCCATACAAAGCATACGGGTTATGGACGTTTTATAAGGAAAATAGTAGTATTGCATCAGGCATTATAGATTGGAACCATGGTGTGCACAAATCTGATCATAGAAACCTTTGTATTTGAAAATTTTGAAATGACTTCTGAAGTCTTTGTGTGTGACAATGAAAATGAAGTTCTATATTATGTTTCAGAACTCGAGTCAGTCATCATCAGATCAAGTCATCTATCCGCTCATCAAATCAAGATTTACATAGGGATTATAAATATGAACATTCCAATTATTAAAGTGAGTATGAAGAGTTCTTTCCAAATTTTACAGGGTCAGGCCAACTTATCTTCCAAAGTTGGAGCTAGTAAAAGCAGAAGAGGCTCTTCCTGCACCAATGAGGGTTGATTGTTCAGACTAACGAAGTGTCACTTAAAGGATACCTCAGGTACCAAAGATATACAAACAGGACAGCCGTAAAATAAGGTATGTAAGTTAAACATTTGTGACATTTTAATAAATATAACACACCAACTAACCTTTAGCTCCTAACGTTCCTAATGGATTATAAGAATTCCTTCTCAACTGTACGTTAAAGTTTAATGGAATATCTTTTGCCAACGGTACATGATAATTCCAGGTTCGATCTGTGAGAAGTTCTCCAGTTTTCTCATCATAAATTAACTCTTCGTGAGTCCAATAACCAAGACCCATTACAAAAGCACCTTCGATCTGGTAAAAAATATACTTACGGTTAAGGTTTACGATAATATTGACTAAAATTTTTTTTTTATTTTTTTTTATTAATTTTAAAATTAAAAGAAATAGTCTTACTTGGCCAATATCAAGTTCAGGATTTAAGCTTGTACCAACATCCTCAATTATATCGACTCTTAAGACTTCATGTTCTCCCGTCAATATATCAAGCTCTACTTCAGTTAGGGCAGCACCACCAGTTCTATATGGTTCTTGATCGTTACCGTTAGTACGATAGCTAATTTGCAGATTTATACCCCTTATAAATGATTCTTGTACCAGCACTTCCCAGGTGGGATCATTGAGAGAATCCTTAACAACAGATAACCTGTCTAAAAGTATCTGACAGCATTTAATAACAGCAAAACAGACACTCTGGGTAGTTGTACTGCTTCCAGTAACAAAATTACTCGGGGTTAATGTAGTGTCAGCCACCTTACATATTACTTTCTCCAAAGATATGTTAAGCGTATAGGCAACGACTTGTGCGACTATAGTGTTGATACCTTGACCAAGTTCTACTCCTCCATGCATAATTACTACTGTACCATCTCCATGATATACAGTTAAAAGGACTGGATAGTCTATCAATGTAGGTGTGGGCCAATTCATAAAAGCAACTCGTAATCCACGTTTCTTCCATCTGTTAAGTCTATTAAAATCCTCAACCTCTTCTTTTCTTTTAATGTAATCACCGTCATCTAGTAGTTTTTGTATGACCTCTCTTAATTCAGGGTAAGTTTGGTCAAGATTGTTTATTCTGACTTCAACAGGATCTCGTTCTATTTCGTACGATATCTGTTCCATCAAATGTTCCGCCATAGCAATGCCTTCAAAGGATCCTAAAGAAATTTTCAAAGATGTTTATTATTGTCCGTAATGTGTGATAAGCGACTTTCAGTAATAGCAAATATGCTTTATGAAGCGCGGAATCAGTGTTCTGTTCAAGCAACTTTCACTATAGCTGGTCCTCGGATGGGTTTTTAGGTTATAGGTTATAGGTTTGGACTTTGGGTGGAATTGTGGGCGTATAGTATCCCTCCGCCTACCCCTTTGGGGATAAAGGCGTGACAGTGTCTCTATATGTCAAATATATTTTACCAACTTTAAATGAGGCACCCCCAAAATTTGCTAGTTGTACAGTCAACAGTCATCCTTGAAAGAACCTACGGCAATTTTCTAACAAGGCAAAGGAAGTTTTCTGTATCGTATCAGCTTCAAAGTTCACAATTGATAACTTTATAGATTCTGTTAACCTTTATAACTACTTATTAAATATTTTGAAATACCTGGCGATCGAGCATAAGTATTTGACGCTGTGTCAGTGACAACGTCAAACATTGTAAACTGCCATCTTCTACTATCATAACAGTTCTTGATTCCACTTACAGTAAAGTAATTGACGGCATCGCTAACTATGTATCCATGGTCTTCATATAAGTGATATTCCAAATACTGAATTGCTCCGGAATTATTAACGCCAACCTGTTAATTATTATCATGCGTAAACTTAATCGTCGTAACATAAAATTCTTTAACCCATTTCCAATCTTTGAATACACATCCGCAAAGGCGATCATTAAATCAGTGTTATTTGTCATTAAACTAATTATAATTATTTTGTTTTAAATGTTATTTTTGCAATATTACGCTTTTTTAAAATGTCGTACGATGTCGACACGTGTTTCGCCTACACACGAGGCATTATCAAGGCTGTTGCCAATTATAGTTTTTTATAATGGATTTCCGCCATTTAACGCCTGATTCAGTTAGTTATTTAATTATAATTAAATCAAATAATTGGACATTGCTCCTAGAGACGAAAATTAATGGTTAATTAACTAACTATCTTCACGCTGTATCCCTGACGGGGTAGTCAGAGAGGACAGATCGCCAGGCTTCGCGATCCATGCATACTTCTTTCGCTTCTTGGAGATTCATCAATCGCTTCAACACACGCACGTCTGGGTATCCGAGTACTTTTGACCTTTCCGTTTTTGAGCAATCTGCTCACGTGGTCTTCATATGTAAGTCTCGGCCTTCCCTGACTCCTTCTACCCTCTACTTTTGAACAATATATATTCTTCGTCAATCGTTCCTCACTCATTCGTTGGACGTGTCCAAACCAACGGAGCACGCCCTTTTCCAGCCCTTTTCCAGCTTAACGCTGACTAAATGGTTAATTAGTTAATGCTAAGTGTACGAGTAAGTAAGCGTAGGGCGGTGCACCGTATTGAAATGTGTCGAGGAAGTGCAATATTGCCACATACTTGAAGGGCATTAAAATTTGTGTTATAAAATATTGTATTTTTTTAGCATATATTATTGTTTACCTTCAAAATTAACTAAATGTTAACTATAATATTATTTTTTTAAGAAAATATCAATTTTCATAAATATATTTGGGTCTAATCCCACCCGCATTCCCATTACTGTAACTCCTGTAAACCAGGATCTCAACAAAAAACCAGAAAAGTTACACCGAGCTCGATCTCGATGAAGTCCCAGGAAAAGTTATAAATATAGTAAACTAAGAAATATAGCCCTCGGGCCCCCGACGGATTTTGTCCGCAGCCGCGGCCTTGTTCAGGGAGGGACGCAGGGGCGTCTAACTTGCACCTACTGGAAACCATGACTTTCAACATGGTCTACAGCGTGAAAATGTCCGGCTTCCTGTCCCCACTTCGATGTTTTTAGTACGGTACGGTTCCAACTTTAGTAATACATAGGCTGCAGTAAAAGTATCGGGAATGGAACATTTCCACTGGTCCTGTCATAATAAAATCTTTTTAATTGAAAACTCCTTGGTTTTAAAAATCGAATAACATTTATTTATTTAAAAAAAAGATTATCGGTCTTGTCACAAGTTTTGTCAAACTTGTTTAGTCGTTGAGAAAATGGAATTGACTCGAGAAAATTCAAGAGCAGTGATTTATTATGACTTTCGAAGTGGTTTAACACAAAAACAGTGTGTTGACCGGATGATTTCTGCATTTAGTGATGAAGCCCCATCCAAAACCACAATTTATCGCTGGTTTGCTGAATTTCAACGTGGACGTGTCAAGTTCAGTGATGATCCCCGTCAAGGTCGTCCAAAAACTGCAGTCATCCAAGAAAACGTTGATGCTGTGCGTAAGCTGATAGAGGAAGATCGACATGTGACATACCGCGAAATTCAGACAACTTTAGACATTAGCATGAGTCAAATACAAATAATCTTGCATGAACATTAGGTGTAAAAAAGTTGTTTTCCCGATGGATACCGCATTAGCTCTGTCAAGATCAAAAAGCGGCTCGCGAACTTGGTGCGTCAGAACTCTCGAAAGATTCCACGCAGGATCCTCAAATGCTGTATACAACATCGTATCAGGTGACGAATCCTGGATATAAGCGTACGAACCCGAAACAAAAAATCAGTCACGAGTGTGGGTGTTCGAAAATGAGTTAAATCCAACAAAAATTGTTCATTCACGGAGTGTTGCAAAAAAAATGGTGGCCACGTTTGTCTCCAAAACCGGCCATGTTGCGATTATTCCTCTTGAGGGACAAAGAACGGTTAATGCAGAATGGTATGCTAGCATTTGTTTGCCAAAGGTCGTTTCTGAACTCCGTAAAGAGAACTGCAACCGCCGCATCACGACAATGCGAGTTCTCACACCGCGCACAGAACAAAAGAGTTTAAGGAGCAAGAAAATATAGAATTATTAGACCATCCGCCGTACAGCCAAGACCTAAGCCCTAATGATTTTTATACTTTCCCTAAAATAAAGAATAAATTGCGTGGTCAGAGATTTTCATCACCTGAAGAAGCTGTGGATGCCTACAAAACGGCCATTTTGGATACCCCAACTTCCGAATGGAATGGTTGCTTCAATGATTGGTTCCATCGTATGGAAAAATGTGTGGAATTTCGCGGAGAATACTTCGAAAAGCAATAAATACATTTTTAAATAGTAATGTTGTGTCACTTCCCATTCCCGAAAATTTCTCGTATTATATGAATTTAAACTGTCATGGTCATAAACATTACTAATATATTGATTGTCGGGATATTTACCATGTCTACTCCGTTACATCTCCGTGATCCAAGCGCGGATCCACTATAGTGAGCAAGATTGAAGAAGCCACAACCTAAATTGGCATTGACTGGTGATATTATATCCAAAGCCTAAAAGAACCGGCAGTGCGCTTGTCGAACTCGTGCGCCGAAGGTTACCGTACCTAACGGGTAGGTACGGGAACCATCGGCACATGAGTTTGAGAACGCCATAATAAAATTGGTGTGTGACACACTTACAGACTGACTGTAAATGTGTCACTATTGATTTTCTCAGGAACGGGTACACTTAGCAAGTTGAAATTTATACCAAATACTGATGTCTATAATCCCAAAGATCATTTCCAGGCATCCCTGTCCTGTAAATAGTCTTGAATAGAGTAATAACCTTTTTCACAAAGCTTTCTTTTAATATACTTTTTAAATTTATTTAATGGTATATTTCTCAGGTCACGCCTTATCCACATCTGTTAGAGTCCTGATCTTTTTTTACAACGTATGCAGCTGAACTTAACCTAGAGGCCGTCTTTTCTATGTGTGGGCCCCACTGCAAATTGGCATCAATAGTTATACCAAGGAACACACAGTTGATTCCACAAACTCTAATACTTGTACATTCAGTTGACCATTGGCCGTAACTTGTTTTACATTTGATAGAGTAAATTTAATACATTTAGTTTTGTTTTCGTTTAGGCAAAGATTATTTGAGCTGAACCAATGAAATACTCTCGTGATTGCATTGTTAACATCATCATAGTTATTTAATTTGTAACTTCTGCAAACAAAACAATCCTATTCCTGTCCCCTACATAAAATGGTAAATCATTAATTTAAATGAGAAACAAGAATGGCCCAAGTATCGAGCCTTGTGGCACACCCATTGTAACCATGGATCCTACATAACGTGTACCATTTATATCGACCCTCTGTATTCTATTGTTCAAATATGAAGACAGAAGGTCGAGAGCTTTGCCTTTTATTTCATAGTGATGTAATTTTTGCACAGTGTTTCATGTTGAACGCAATAATGCATAGAGAAAACACTTGATCCATGCAACCTCTTCCACAAATGCCTTTCAGACTTTTGTTGTATTCGTGCCGTTATATATAACCTTTGCATACACCTTACTAGCTAAGCTGACCAAGCTGATTGCCCTGTAGCTGGAGGTAGCTCTTTGGCGAGAACCTTTCCCTTTGTAAATAGGTACGTTATCATTGTAAGTTATCTTGCCTTATAGATATACCATCACCACTATCGCAAGAAAATATAGGCGTACAATAACTTATGTACTACATCCCTAGACATAATATTACTTATAGAACTACAGAACCGTACAGGGACTCTAATTCTACAGTTAGACTTTATGAAGCGGTTATGAACGTGATTAGTATTAATGTGAAAATAATTTAGGCATTGTCTTTATTTCAGTACAAAAACAAATACATTCAGGCTTATCTCATCTACAATATGGTTATTTTGGTGATAGCGGTACTGCTTACAATAATATTCGGTATTGTTATCGAGCTGCCTGCGTTTATACTTCTGGTTTTATTCTTTTTATGTAAGTATTACAAATGTATATATCTGTAATATATACATAATAATATATAAAAATAATATAGGTATGCTTAATATTTCAAGCTGAAGAGATTGTTTGATGGAAAGCTCTAATCTTAGAAACTACTAGTACGCATTGATTTTTTTTGTGTTTGATTGCCCATTAATCAAGGGAGGTTATAGGCTATATATCATCACGCCGCTACTCAGGACAGCAGACCAGTAATCATTAAAAGTCAAAAATATATTTTATTACCGGTCGGACCACGAACATACCCATTCCAATTGCACCACGCCAAAGAATAAAAGTTGTATCAAACTTTCTTTAACAATAAAGCAATTGTTAAACGAGTTTTATTATCTTTACAGCGTTTCATGTCTACTACATGCTGGTTGTCAGAAGCTATGCTTTAAAGATGGAAGATCCTTTAATGAAACCTGCCATTTTCCGCACCCCTGAAGGCCCGCCCCTGACTGCTGCACACATTCCATAATTATTTATTGGTTTTCATTGATTTTTTCGCTTTTAATTAAGTTGATAAGTAATAAGTTAAATATAGGCATATAGCATGCTGCCGCCGAGGAAACTGGTATGACTGTATGTGTGGAGTATTTTTTAAATTAATAATGTGAATTTATTAAATATTCAGTATGGGATTCTTCAAAAGTGGCCTTAGAAGATTTTTAAAGGGTCGGCAGCGCGACTGCTGCACCTCTGGCTGGGGGCCAAGTCTACTATTTCAATCGCGTCAGAAAACAATAGAAATCGTCGCTCAATAGAAAACCACGGGTACAATTTTGACAGTTTTTCGTAGTCTACTATTACAATCTTACTCCAAAAGACTTATATCGGTCGGCCGATAGATTTCTACTCACACTTACCGCGTCAGTGGCGGCTAATCAGTTGCATTTTTGATAGTCTACTAACATTTCGACAGCTAAAAACAGCGATTCTGGTTCTATTCTACGACTTGTAAATAGTAGACTCGGCCCCCTGGTGTTGCATTTTTTCCATAGGTTACGGTGAACACTTTTCATCAGGTATGCTTGTCTGCCCCAATATCTCTTTAAAAATTTGTTAGAATTTGTTAAACCTTCGATGTCATTTCCTAAGCTTATTGCATTAATGTAACGTTTCTTTGAGGATGTGAGGATTAGGTTGTGAGGATGTTGGGTATTCCCAAGAGCATAATATCAATGTTCACATACGGCAATTACCTTACCACCTATTACGTAGGACATAAATATTTACGGTGAAATGTGGGCGTATATATGCCTCTTTCACTCCTTTTGGGATAAATAGGATAGGATGAAAAGTAATATTAGATTTGTTATTACTTTATCAAAAAGAATCGATATCGATATATATTGAAAGAAAAGAAAAAAAAAGAAAGAAGAAAGAAAGAAAGAATAATTAAAAAGGATTAAACTAGAAGTGACAAGTATATTGCACAATATTTACAACCTAGATGTTTCTTTTACCTATCCTACATCCCTTTTCTTAAGGAGTTTGGTTCGTCATTCCTCCGTTACAATTATTAGAGGTTATCCTTGACCGTTGTGCGTTAGGATTGACGAATCGAGTGTGTGTGGTGGGTTCCTTCTTCCCTCCTTAATATCGTTTTACGATGGATTTCCACCATGTTGTGCCCGATTTAACTAGTTAACAGTTAATGTGACATTATATTTTAAACAATTCCAAACAACAAACATAGTTGTAAAGTGTTGTTACATATGAAGCTCCAGACTGCTTTTTTTTATTTAAAATTAAAGTAATGTGGGCCATTTTTTTACCCTACGACGTCTGGCCCAATTTAAGCTAATATAAGCTTGTGTTATGGGATCTAGACGACTGATATTACTAAATACATACATATTATACATAGAAAACACCCAAACTCCGAAACAAACATTTGTGCATCACACGAATATTTTTTCCGACCCGGGAATCGAACTCTGAACCTCAGTCGCATACACTCCCACTGCGCCATCGAGGCAGTCGTACAAGTTTTTGTCCTACAGAATTTTATGATTATTTTAATAATTATTGCACTCTAAAACATTAATAGCTAGTACGAGTACTTAAGCGGTTGCACCTATGAGCACACTGACTTTTGTGATAGTTTTTGACTGATATGTTATTTTTTTTAATGGATTAATTGTTAGTTTCTAAGTTCTATATTTGTAAATATATATAATTTCATAATTTTTGTACTTTGTTTTTTATACATTTCCTGGAATTTAAGTTGTTTCGAATGACGACAAACTGAGGGTAGTTTTCTCCTTCAACAAGAAAATGTTAGGCATCAACATCAAATAGTAAAGGAACAATAACAACCTACTACAACTATACTTATTTATAATGCTGAAAGGGTTGTTTGTTTTTTTAAAAGCGCTAATCTCAGGAACCACTGGTCCGAATTGCCAAGTTCATTTTGTATTGGATAGTCCATTTATCTAGAAAGGCTATAATATATATAGGCTATAATATAACATCACGCCACTACCCAGAAGAACGGAGCAGTAGTCATAAATGTCAACAAATCGGTAAAATTTTCATACATTTTTGTAGAAGTATCTCTGGATTGGGAGAGCGCTGAACTTGCAAGTACAAGGTGGGTAAGGAGGTATGAGATGTGGTAGAACTCTCTAATGAATAATAGGTTAGACCCAATTATACGTAAACGATTACAAAATGCAGACAAAACTGCACATGGTGAAATGAGGGCATATAATTATGCCTCTGCTACCCCTTCGGGAATGGAGACGTGTTTAATTGATGAATAAACTTATCTATCTTCACGCTGTGTCCCCGACGGGGTAGTCAGAGATGACAGATCACCAGGTTTCGCGGTCCATGCATTATTGTGTCGCTTCCCTTCCTGCAGATTCATTAATCGTTTCATACATGCTGTATCCATGTACTTTTGACCTTTCAGTTTTTTAACAACATGCTCACGTGTTCTTTAGTAAGTCTCAGTCTACCCTGACTCCTTTTTCCCTATACTTTCGCATAATATATGTTCTTAGTTCCTCGCTCATTCGTTGGACGTGTCAAAGCCAAAGGAGCACGCCCTTTTCCAGCTTATACTGATGGAACTTTTATTCAAACCTGTCATTGCGTATCACTTCTCTACGTATTCAGTCGGCCAACGCCGCACAAATTTTGAAGTGATCGCATCTCCACTGCATTCAATTTTACTTTCTTGCATCTGTTGATAATAGAATAATAACTTTTGTGAGCGTTGTTCATTATTACTAACTAAACGGTTTTACTCACGTGTATATTTCGGGATAGCCCGACTAACTTCGGATCTAACAAAGGTCCATTTTCAAGAGGAGCGTCAAGCTTCGTCGGAAGCTGCGCTAGCACTGTGTTGCGAAGAGCACGCTGTGTCAGTGTAGGTGCGTACATTGAGTGAGACATACAGATACAGTGAGATTGCTGTAGTGTTAACTACAGGCGCCAAAGGTGCAATTGTACACACCGAACTAGTCTTATCTCCCTCCAATGCTGGAATATTATTGTGGGGAGCAAAATTATAGGCAGTACCCAACCAGAGTCCCAGTTGAAGATTCGAAGACGTCTGATTTCGATGGCCTCACGTGCTTTACTTGGAATGAAGTACTTCACGGTCGCTAGTACAGAGGCCTTTTCGACTCTTACGTAATGAGCCGCGTTCATCTGGCAGGCGTGCTCAGTCACCGCTGACCTCTCGGTATCCAAGCTTTTCATACTACGTATATGATCCTGTCACCTGGTTGATACGCTGCGACGAGTCTCGCCTATTTAACAGCTGGCGCAGTCACACGAAATCGTGTATACTCCTGGTGCACTCAGCGGATCCGTATCCATTGGGGAGCGCAAGAGCTGTCTCAACTGTCCGGGTGAAAGTTTATCCTAATGCTATATCCACGGCGCAACGGTAAATCAGTAACACCCCGGATGTACGGTAAATATGCGGGGTTCCTCTCCGCACCAGGTGACCGTCGATGGGCTGTCGCACTCGCAGCTAGCATGCTCTGTCGCCACCGCATATCGCAGAGACTAAGGGGCCGGATCACTACCGAAAAGAATGGCAAAGCGTGCTTCTTTTATGATGCTTTATCGCTTTATCATAAGGACAAACTCTGTTTCCGGCAGCTACTCGCCGTTCTACATCCGTATCAGATATTCCGTCCGCGCTAAACTTACTTCCTAAATACACAATTTCATTCACTTTCTCTAGTCGTTCCTAGTCTGCCATGATCGCGGAGAAGATTTTGGCTGTTAGCCAGAAGGTTTTCTGCGCTTTTGTGGATCTGGAGAAAGCATTTGATAACGTTGTGAGAGAAACTCTGTAGGACTTGCGGCCACGACATTTTTAGGGACTGTAAGGCTTGCATGCGAGTAGGGGTCTTCGCTTGAATGCAAGTAAAACTAAGGTATTTGAAGAGATGACGTAAGAACTAAGTGCGAGCTTTGGGTAAACTAGGAACGTCTAGAGCAAGTGATTGAAATTGTGTATTTAGGGAGTATGTTTAGCGCGGACGGAAGATGTGATTCGGATGTAGAACGGTGAATAGCTGCTGGAAACAAATAATCAAGTTCACAAGTTTTGTACCAGCAAGTCAGCCAGCTATGCTAATTGCGGCGAGGAATATGAGACACGTGTTTATAGAAAACCCTGATTTTAAACCCACCCGTATCACATGCAAAAGGTTTAAAGTCACATTACCACCGTTGCGGCTCTAAGGAATGATATTTCTATAAAAACAAATGAAACAGCTCATTCTGAGCACCAATTACTTCTAGTATTATTTCATTTAAAAACTTGACAAAAAACATAGTAAACTTCTTTAAGACAACGTTGTGCCGTCAAAGATTTAATTGCAGAAATGAATCTATCCATACATAATCGTCCCATTGCATCACCTACTTTTTGCGTCCCTATCGCCCATAGGGACGCAAAAAGTTTTCTATTGATGTGACGTCACGTCTCGATTTCCAGATGGCGTGTCCTCCCGTACGCGTCCTGTAGTTATCATCGTCTAATCGTTTATTAACTCGATGCAAAGCACTACTTGTAACTTAGGTCCATATTCCAGAACGTTGCTCTATACTCAATCAATGTTTGAGGAGTTTTTGCTTTAAAATCTACACTCAAGCGTCGATTGAGTATTGAGAAACGTTCTGGAATACGGGCCTTAGATATCAGAGTAGGAGCGCGACGTTCCTTGTTTCTTTGTTTGCAGTTCATGCAAGAGATTTTAATCGTAATAACGTATTTATCGAACGATGTACTTCTATAATGTCAGAAACTTTTACCTACTGTGTGTATTGAACACCGATGGATTTATTGAACTACTGCTAGATTCAGGCACCAGGACCCTGGTCACGTTACGACGCTGATTTCCTAACTGGAGTGTAAGGCAGTGGTGAGGACAGGACGTTGGTGAGTACCTATTCCAACTCTACATCCTGTTGCGTTTAAGCTACACAAACAGAAAATGTTTAATTAACACTATCAATATTTTAAATAAAACTAAATAATTTATCCTCGTTTTTAAACAACCATTTGTAAAATATACTGTATCGATATTTATAAAATTACGGGATGACTCACTCACTTTCAACGCTCAGCGGAAACCCTTACACTTAGGAACTTAATTTTTTTAGGGACACAAGATTTGTATAAAGTATTAGAAAATTAATAAAAATCATGGATTTGTGGTACGGAATGCAACAGGTGTTCGAAATATGCCGCGGGCGAGGCCGGAGGGCACATCTATAATATAGTATAATATATAAAATTAAAAACACTCTAAGGATTTATATTAACACTAAAACCAAATACACGATTGATTCACTATATTCAACAGACTATACTAAAATAACATGAAACATTGCACATTGGTTGAAACGCGAACTTGAAATTTTACCTAAATCTATTTTTACCCCTTTATACTTAGCATACGAGTAAGTGTCCCCCTCAATGTCGCAGATACCTCTAGTGTTATATATAAATACTAGATGACCCGCCCGGTTTCGCCAGTGACATACATCGAATCCCGTGGCACCCATTTAATCCCGTCGTTTATTAATTTCACAATAATGTATGAACATTTTCCAAATTAGGTACTTGATTACTTCTTCGCTCTCAAGTACTTACGCCCGAACGGCCCGGTCGAATTTGGTTACATGAAATTAATTTTGCCATATCTCCTAAGATATTAATTTAATTTACAAGGTATATAAGGCCAAAACAATCTTCATAAAATGCTGAAGCCAACTAACATATTAAAAATGATAAGGATTAATATGGTATTTGTGTAAATTGCCTTCAAATTACCGCATAATAATTGCTGTTTTATTTAAGTATTAAAATGGATATATTATGTTATTCTTAAGAGATAGACATACTATACCGTTGCCTTTTTTGTAGACTATAGGTCTACATTGTTTGATACACAATGCCACGATACATTATTTCGTTATATTTCATAGGGTTTAAGCAGCGTTTTTGTTAAAAGCTCCCAGACGGCTCATTTTTTCCGACGCTCCCCACATAAATTAAATGCAAACAAAAACTAAACAAATTATACATAAAAATCTTCCCTATGAATCACTCTATCTATTAAAAAAAACTGCATCGAAATTCGTTGCGTAGTTTTAAAGATCTAAGCATACATAGGGACAGACAGCGAAAAACGACTTTGTTTTATAATATTATGTAGTGATATAGTGCAAAATACATACGTATTATATTCTTAGTCACACTTTCTCCTAAACTTGCCAAAAAATTTCCCTGTGATAGGTTTATCCTTCCCTTCCTCTCCTTTATCATTTTTCTGTCTGAATCTTGAACTAATTCGCCTTCAGTACCAGTGCACTTCTTGTCACCAACAGCTGTGATTTTATCTAGCAGCCGCCATCTTATGCGACCCTAGTACCGCTCGACACGTTTATGTTTGGGCTTCGGATAGAGTTGTACAGTAAAACCTGTATAATATTCCTGCTTATCATACAATACAAATGAATAGAACAGGTTTCTTTTGTAAAATTGAACAAGACAATAGGAGCTAGAACATAGATTGTATTCACGAATTTTATAATGTGAAATAGATGTTTAAGCCTAAAGCAATAAGGTTTAATATTTGTTTTAGGAATATTTTCATAATACCCACATCATTTCGTTAGGTGGCAAAATATAGATTGTATTTACGATGTTTTATTTTTGTTATTATAATGTGAATAGATGTTTAAGTATTAGTCAATAAGGTTTAATATTTGTAAGAAAAATACTTTCAAGATACCCACATCATGTTGTTAATAAGTGCGGACGTTTCGAATGTGAGTGCCAACACAAACCTTCTACTAGGTTTAATGGTACAAATTTAAATATTTTGTTGTAAACGTACGTATCTAAATAAATAAAAAAAAAAAAAAAAAAAAAAAACACTTTCTGGGTATTTCTCTCTATCTGTCTGACGATTTGGTTGACCATATTGCCTGCACTATGCCTTCTAGTGACTAGGAAATAAATTTGAATTGCTCTCCTATTGCCCCCGTACGTGATAATAAATGTTCGGATTCTTTTAGAAATGCTATTCACGATGGTAAGTGTAGCGGGGTAATAATTAGGTTTTAATTAAAACGACAAAATTAACGAGGGTGCCTTGTACTGTGTTTGAGATACAAATTTATAGTAATAAAAAAGGAGGGGCGACTTAAAATTTAATTTGATGTACGACAAGTTGCACCATAATGCATGTCCTGCACGTGCTATGCATACATTGATAGGCGTTTTGCGAACAGTAAGATCGAAAGCCGCATACGTTCTGAGATAGTATCACCCTTAGCGTTGCGAGTGTGATATCCATAACCGTAAATACACGCTCAATCACTATTCAATTACGGTGGTACCTCATTTTTCCTCCGGAGTCACTGGAACTGCTCCATCAGAATTATAAAAAGAATCTTGCTTCCAAAATATTTAAAATTCTATAAACTAGCGCATAATTTTTCATATAAATAATGTAATCATAATGCAATATATTTTTGAAAATTATTTTACAAAAAAATATAGTGTAACATCAATATAGTACAAATATAATACTGCACAAATGCGAGCTTAAGTAAAATGTAGTTATCTTCCAGCAAACCTTGGAGTGAATGGGATAAAGTGTAAGGTAGTGGGCCAAAAAGTGCATAATATATTTCAAGTAGAAGAAAAAGCATAATATTATAGGAAATGCGATACTTGTGATGAGTTGAGGTTTTGTATAGAATTATTAATGTGGTGTCTTTCAGCATCCTTGCACATACGACCTATACTACGGAACCTTTTATATCTGTCACTATTTTCAGTCACAGGTAATTTATTATAAATACGTTTAGCTGGTTTAGCCTTATCTTGTTTAGACGTTAATTTTGATAGCAATTCACGGGGCCGGCAAATAATTAACTCTTACTCTTTTGAGAGGAGCGTGTACATCATATATGCTCAGAACTGTTTTAGTAATTATGACGTTAGAATTCATTGCAATTTCGAAAGCATTATCATACATAGACCAAGTTATGTTCTCAAAAATAGTAATTATTCCTATTACACTTAATTAAATGTTCAACAGGAAAAAGAGGTTTCCTAATCGCTTATACAGTGCTACAAAATATTCATGATATAACTACAAAAAACGTTCAATTAAAATTGCAATGAATTCCCTCACATATTGGATTAAAAGATAATGAGGAGGAAGATAGTCTAGCAAAGTTAAGGTCTAAGTTTGCTAGAGTCGCTTGTCAAGTCGAGCTTAAATAGAAATTTAATTGTAACAGGCTTGAGACTGCGGTCTGGTCTAGTAATATTCCATCACGGCAATTTTTTTTATATACATCTGTGGTGGCAGACAAGCATAAGGCCCACCTGATGGAAAGTGGTCACCTTAGCCTATGGATGTTTGCAACACCAGAGGCGCAGCACTCGCGCTGCCGATCCTTTAAAAAAACTCCTAAGTACCCCATACTGTAGACCTGTAGACGTTCGGGAAACCCAGGCAGGGAGCTCATTCCACGCGGAACGGTACGCGGAATCAAGCCTCTCAATCAATCAATTATTAAAAAAATTTTATTCATGTAGGTCACTAAGTAACACTATAACGGTTGACGGGCTTGGTAGGGGTGGTGCGCACTAGGTAGCAACAACACACCTACATACACCCATCAGGTACAGTTGGTAATCCCTGGAGATGTGTAAGTAACACTATCTCAAAGAATCACCGGTGCACCAGCTAGCAGAGCATGTGTATAGGGAGTGAGTATGGACCAACCTGGAGCAGAGAAATACCAGAATTTATAAAAAGAGGGCGCCAGGCATCTCTCCATCAAACGAATGATGCAATTAAAAAACTCAAGTATCTACTTATTAATTATATTTATTTAAACTATATCCATATGTAGACATGAATATACATATATGAAGGTAAAAAGAAATGGTTTAGTCATGCATAGTGGGATCCATATATATATGGTCACTTAAAAATAAGTTTATATTAATACAAATAAAAATTTAAACCAAAGTCCATACTTTGGTTATAAAGGGGCGTGGCCTAAAATGACAAATATTAAAGCAGTTGTCAGATGCCTTAAAATATCTAAATTATATACAGACATACATTTAAACTATTTCTTAGTTTAGTTAAACACACAACGCCGCTTCCTATCATCATCATCATCGTACACTACAACATAGCAAGGTAAAAATAAAGTTTCACTTTAATATTCCTTTGTGATAATAAAAAGATTATAAAATAAGTGTAACTGGAACGTCACATCGGTAGTCCAGTATATTAAAGTAGTTGAAAGCTACATATGTAATAGAAAAATGAATATTTAAAGTTAAAAGTTATTCCTTTTAAACTATCAACATTAGTCGGCCTTTACCGGGTTATTATACACAGAAACAAATTAAAGATTACTACCTGTCTGGATATAAGGTTTAGGAACATCCAAGTCCTTCACATCTCTTCCTATTCTAGAAGTCCAGGTAGTAGGTAACCAGAGTAGAGAGAAATATCCACTTGGCACATTGTCTCAGCTTACTTTAAGTCTTCTTACAGACATTCAGGAGTAAAAAATGTAGAATGCAGAGAACGTGAAACACGTTAAACTCAATTATTATGTAGATATAAAATAAAGAACCAAAACGAAAAAGAACGAAAACGAAAAACATAAACATAAACCCCTGTAACAACAGAAAAGTTACAGACATTAGTAATTTGTAATAAAAATCACTTTCACCCTCAACTTTCTGTTAAGGAATGCAGTCTAAGAGATTATATAGTTTTAACTTACCACTTATTTCAGTGGGGTTTTAACTAGATCCTTCTATCATCATCCTTTTTCATATTATTTGCTAAGTCTCTTGAAAAGCAGACTGAAATACAAAGTACAACCATCGTAAGAACATATTATTCGCAAAGGCCAAGTAATCTTACCGATTACGAAGAAACAAATATAAACAAATATTCGCACCTCAGCAACAATTATTATGTCTACATATTTGCTAAAAAGACTTCGGATATTAATCCGAATTAAATCACCATGACATTCTCATCACGCCAAGTCGTAGCAAAAATGCAGCTTTCTTTTCTTTTCTCCCGCTCGATTACAGCAGGCTAAAGTCACACGGTCATACTTGACAAATAATCAAAAAATAAATAAACAAAACCAACATGAAAACCTTACTATTCCTGTTTGTCACACCTCACGCAATACATTATAGGTGGATGTGAGTCAGGACAGCCAATCTATCTAAGTTCAATGTCCAGCACCAAACTGAAAGACACCATAGACGCACGCGTTAATTTTAGAACGCGCCATAAGAGTCGAAACGTTCGTGACAGTTTTGACAACGTCAAACTCATGTCGTTCCGAACAAACACAAACAATGTGAAATATTATAAACGTTTCAATAATTAGACAAATGACTTTAGAGTTATAACTAAAGTATTGTGAAAATTGAGTTTGTTTCCACAAAAGGGATGTATTTAAAAATAAGGTTAGTAACTCAAATCTTATGAATATGTAACCGACACTCAGAAGTGTTACAACACTTATGAACGTCAAGATTACTGCTTCTACATTTACATTTACTGCCAGATTCGCAAAGCAATAGGTAGAACCAGAGGAAGAACCTGGCAATAAAACTCATGGCCACTCTTTTCTAACCGCCAGTTTGATTAACATGATATTTGACCAATTATACAGTAATGAATTTATACAAAAAAAATAACAAAATAAATGTTGTTTTCATTGACATTACACTTACATAGTTCTTTTGAATGGAACTATCTATCGGACCTAACCGTATGTGAGCGCTACGGACGCAAAGAGTGAGGGTGAACACCCTGTCTATGGCGAGCGGTGCGATGGTAGAAGTTAGGCGTGGGTATCATATCAAACAATTCCTCAAAGCACAGACCTCATTCAAAGGTTTCAAGGAGAGTCTTTAAAGTGTGTAGAAAGGCCTAGTAAAGCAAGATGGTTGTACTTAACGTTAAAGTATATTGTAAATTATGTATTTTGTTGCAATTGGACGGACATATACTAGGATAAAGGTCCTGTAAAAATGTTAAGATAAAAAAACAATAATAAATATATTTTAATTTTTAAAAAAAATATAATAACCTCGGTAAGTAGGTAAGTACCTAAATGAATAATTTTATTACAATTTCTACCATTTTAAATTTTGTTTTACAAATTCTACGAAAATAAAAATTCTTCGAGTTTCACGTCGGCTCTCAAAACATTAGCTTGCAAAGTAAATGGTCCATCTGTAATGTAAAACGAATGTCATAATAATAAACCAGCTGTCATTGGATTATATCTACGAGTATACTTATATTTTAAAGAGGAAAGATTTGTAAGTTTGTTTGTAATAAATAGGCTCAGAAACTACTGGGCCGTTTTTGAAAAAGTCTTTTAACATTCTTCATGAGTAACATAGGCTAACACGTGGTTCAATAAGTCCCGAGACTAAGTACTAAAACAAGGTTTTTTATAAAATTATTTTTTATCATCAACGTAATCTCCTCCAAGAGTTATACAGTCCCTCCAACGCTTTTCTAACTTTTCTATCCCATGCGTGTAGAACGATTTGTCTTTGGCTTCAAAATAAGCCTCCGGTGCTGTGATAACTTCACTATTTGAGACAAATTTCTTACCCTGGAGCATTTTTTTGGGATCTGCAAACAGCCAGTAATCGCTGGGGGCCAAGTCTGGCGAATAAGGGGGATGAGGAAGCAATTCAAAGCCCAATTCATTAATTTTGGCCATCGTTCTCACAGACTTGTAACAAGGCGCGTTGTCCTGGTGAAACACCACTTTCTTTTTGTTCATTTGAGGCCGTTTATCCGCAATTTCGTACTTCAATCGCTCCAATAAGCACATGTAATAGTCGATGAAAAATATTCCATGCGCATCCCAAAATATAGACGCCATAACCTTACCGGCCGATTTCTGAGTCTTTGGCCGCTTCGGGCGGCTTTTACCAGCCGCTCTCCACTCCGCTGACTGCCGATTGGATTCCGAAGTAAAATGGTGTATCTATGTTTCATCCATTGTCACATACCGACGTACAAAATCCTTTTTATTTCGATTCATCAGCGCCAAACATCGCTCTGAATCATTGATACGTTGTTCCTTTTGATCAGTTGTAAGCAAACGCGGCACCCACTTGGAAAAAATTTAAAATTTTTACTTTTCTTTTATTGAAGGCCAGTACTTTTTAAAAATCAAAAGAGTTTTTAACGCCATTTCCAAGTTAGTCTCGGGACTTATTAAACGATCTAGTATATTAGATTTTCAAAAGTTTAGGTTTCCGTTTGACATCTCGAATAGGAAAACATCATCCCGCGGGCAAAGCTGCGGGCATTGGCTAGTTCCCCTAAGCTTCCCCTTATATGTATGTTATCTTGCACTCGAACCAAATAAAAGCCACTTGATTGTTTAGCAGATTTGAGTGACTCGATGAGCTCTTATAATACTTACTTCTTTATTCAATGAACAATCGAAAATGGGAAAATCAGCAATGGGCTTACCACCTATTACGTGGGCGTGATAAGAGTAGATAGAGTAATATATACAATAATCAAGTCCTAAAAAAAGTTAAGCTGCAATAAATTCAGTACATACCAACATTAAACCATTTGTTTCTGGGATTGCCACTGTTTTCTCTTGACGCCGCAATAGCTTCACGAAGGGCAAAAGCTACACTTACTGCTAGGCACGCCGCTGGTTCTGATACAGCTATGAAAATAATAATACAATAGGCTATAATGGAAAATACGAATTTACCTTACGAGTTATGTGAATGAAGAAACGTAGTCAGTTTTGCCGTGAGCAGTTTCTTTCTTTCTTTTTTCTTCTATACAAGTTTGAGCTAAGATGATATTAGACTTTTATTACCTAATCGTTATGAATGAGTTTCCCATACAAAGCATACGGGTTATGGACGTTTTATAAGGAAAATAGTATTGCATCAGGCATTATAGATTGGAACCATGTTGTGCACAAATCTGATCATAGAATCCTTTGTATTTGAAAATTTTGAAATGACTTCTGAAGTCTTTGTGTGTGACAATGAAAATGAAGTTCTATATTATGTTTCAGAACTCGAGTCAGTCATCATCAGATCAAGTCATCTATCCGCTCATCAAATCAAGATTTACATAGGGATTATAAATATGAACATTCCAATTATTAAAGTGAGTATGAAGAGTTCTTTCCAAATTTTACAGGGTCAGGCCAACTTATCTTCCAAAATTGGAGCTAGTAAAAGCAGAAGAGGCTCTTCCTGCACCAATGAGGGTTGATTGTTCAGACTAACGAAGTGTCACTTAAAGGATACCTCAGGTACCAAAGATATACAAACAGGACAGCCGTAAAATAAGGTATGTAAGTTAAACATTTGTGACATTTTAATAAATATAACACACCAACTAACCTTTAGCTCCTAACGTTCCTAATGGATTATAAGAATTCCTTCTCAACTGTACGTTAAAGTTTAATGGAATATCTTTTGCCAACGGTACATGATAATTCCAGGTTCGATCTGTGAGAAGTTCTCCAGTTTTCTCATCATAAATTAACTCTTCGTGAGTCCAATAACCAAGACCCATTACAAAAGCACCTTCGATCTGGTAAAAAATATACTTACGGTTAAGGTTTACGATAATATTGACTAAATTTTTTTTTTTATTTTTTTTTATTAATTTTAAAATCAAAAGAAATAGTCTTACTTGGCCAATATCAAGTTCAGGATTTAAGCTTGTACCAACATCCTCAATTATATCGACTCTTAAGACTTCATGTTCTCCCGTCAATATATCAAGCTCTACTTCAGTTAGGGCAGCACCACCAGTTCTATATGGTTCTTGATCGTTACCGTTAGTACGATAGCTAATTTGCAGATTTATACCCCTTATAAATGATTCTTGTACCAGCACTTCCCAGGTGGGATCATTGAGAGAATCCTTAACAACAGATAACCTGTCTAAAAGTATCTGACAGCATTTAATAACAGCAAAACAGACACTCTGGGTAGTTGTACTGCTTCCAGTAACAAAATTACTCGGGGTTAATGTAGTGTCAGCCACCTTACATATTACTTTCTCCAAAGATATGTTAAGCGTATAGGCAACGACTTGTGCGACTATAGTGTTGATACCTTGACCAAGTTCTACTCCTCCATGCATAATTACTACTGTACCATCTCCATGATATACAGTTAAAAGGACTGGATAGTCTATCAATGTAGGTGTGGGCCAATTCATAAAAGCAACTCGTAATCCACGTTTCTTCCATCTGTTAAGTCTATTAAAATCCTCAACCTCTTCTTTTCTTTTAATGTAATCACCGTCATCTAGTAGTTTTTGTATGACCTCTCTTAATTCAGGGTAAGTTTGGTCAAGATTGTTTATTCTGACTTCAACAGGATCTCGTTCTATTTCGTACGATATCTGTTCCATCAAATGTTCCGCCATAGCAATGCCTTCAAAGGATCCTAAAGAAATTTTCAAAGATGTTTATTATTGTCCGTAATGTGTGATAAGCGACTTTCAGTAATAGCAAATATGCTTTATGAAGCGCGGAATCAGTGTTCTGTTCAAGCAACTTTCACTATAGCTGGTCCTCGGATGGGTTTTTAGGTTATAGGTTATAGGTTTGGACTTTGGGTGGAATTGTGGGCGTATAGTATCCCTCCGCCTACCCCTTTGGGGATAAAGGCGTGACAGTGTCTCTATATGTCAAATATATTTTACCAACTTTAAATGAGGCACCCCCAAAATTTGCTAGTTGTACAGTCAACAGTCATCCTTGAAAGAACCTACGGCAATTTTCTAACAAGGCAAAGGAAGTTTTCTGTATCGTATCAGCTTCAAAGTTCACAATTGATAACTTTATAGATTCTGTTAACCTTTATAACTACTTATTAAATATTTTGAAATACCTGGCGATCGAGCATAAGTATTTGACGCTGTGTCAGTGACAACGTCAAACATTGTAAACTGCCATCTTCTACTATCATAACAGTTCTTGATTCCACTTACAGTAAAGTAATTGACGGCATCGCTAACTATGTATCCATGGTCTTCATATAAGTGATATTCCAAATACTGAATTGCTCCGGAATTATTAACGCCAACCTGTTAATTATTATCATGCGTAAACTTAATCGTCGTAACATAAAATTCTTTAACCCATTTCCAATCTTTGAATACACATCCGCAAAGGCGATCATTAAATCAGTGTTATTTGTCATTAAACTAATTATAATTATTTTGTTTTAAATGTTATTTTTGCAATATTACGCTTTTTTAAAATGTCGTACGATGTCGACACGTGTTTCGCCTACACACGAGGCATTTTCAAGGCTGTTGCCAGTTATAGTTTTTTATAATGGATTTCCGCCATGTAACGCCTGATTCATTTACTTATTTAATTATAATTAAATCATATAATTGGACATTGCTCCTAGAGACGAAAATTAATGGTTAATTAACTAACTATCTTCACGCTGTATCCCTGACGGGGTAGTCAGAGAGGACAGATCGCCAGGCTTCGCGATCCATGCATACTTCTTTCGCTTCTTCGAGATTCATCAATCGCTTCACACACGCACGTCTGGGTATCCGAGTACTTTTGACCTTTCAGTTTTTGAGCAATCTGCTCACGTGGTCTTCATATGTAAGTCTCGGCCTTCCCTGACTCCTTCTACCCTCTACTTTTGAACAATATATATTCTTCGTCAATCGTTCCTCACTCATTCGTTGGACGTGTCCAAACCAACGGAGCACGCCCTTTTCCAGCCCTTTTCCAGCTTAACGCTGACTAAATGGTTAATTAGTTAATGCTAAGTGTACGAGTAAGTAAGCGTAGGGCGGTGCACCGTATTGAAATGTGTCGAGGAAGTGCAATATTGCCACATACTTGAAGGGCATTAAAATTTGTGTTATAAAATATTGTATTTTTTTAGCATATATTATTGTTTTCCTTCAAAATTAACTAAATGTTAACTATAATATTGATTTTTTAAGAAAATATCAATTTTCATAAATATATTTGGGTCTAATCCCACCCGCATTCCCACTACTGTAACTCCTGTAAACCAGGATCTCAACAAAAAACCAGAAAAGTTACACCGAGCTCGATCTCGATGAAGTCCCAGGAAAAGTTATAAATATAGTAAACTAAGAAATATAGCCCTCGGGCCCCCGACGGACTTTGTCCGCAGCCGCGGCCTTGTTCAGGGAGGGACGCAGGGGCGTCTAACTTGCACCTACTGGAAACCATGACTTTCAACATGGTCTACAGCGTGAAAATGTCCGGCTTCCTGTCCCCACTTCGATGTTTTTAGTACGGTACGGTTCCAACTTTAGTAATACATAGGCTGCAGTAAAAGTATCGGGAATGGAACATTTCCACTGGTCCTGTCATATTAAAATCTTTTTAATTGAAAACTCCTTGGTTTTAAAAATCGAATACAATTTATTTTTTTAAAAAAAAGATTATCGGTCTTGTCACAAGTTTTGTCAAACTTGTTTAGTCGTTGAGAAAATGGAATTGACTCGAGAAAATTCAAGAGCAATGATTTATTATGACTTTCGAAGTGGTTTAACACAAAAACAGTGTGTTGACCGGATGATTTCTGCATTTAGTGATGAAGCCCCATCCAAAACCACAATTTATCGCTGGTTTGCTGAATTTCAACGTGGACGTGTCAAGTTCAGTGATGATCCCCGTCAAGGTCGTCCAAAAACTGCAGTCATTCAAGAAAACGTTGATGCTGTGCATAAGCTGATAGAGGAAGATCGACATGTGACATACCGCGAAATTCAGACAACTTTAGACATTGGCATGAGTCAAATACAAATAATCTTGCATGAACATTAGGTGTAAAAAAGTTGTTTTCCCGATGGATACCGCATTCGCTCTGTCAAGATCAAAAAGCGGCTCGCGTAACTTGGTGCGTCAGAACTCTCGAAAGATTCCACGCAGGATCCTCAAATGCTGTATACAACATCGTATCAGGTGACGAATCCTGGATATAAGCGTACGAACCCGAAACAAAAAATCAGTCACGAGTTTGGGTGTTCGAAAATGAGTTAAATCCAACAAAAATTGTTCATTCACGGAGTGTTGCAAAGAAAATGGTGGCCACGTTTGTCTCCAAAACCGGCCATGTTGCGATTATTCGTCTTGAGGGACAAAGAACGGTTAATGCAGAATGGTATGCTAGCATTTGTTTGCCACAGGTCGTTTCTGAACTCCGTAAAGAGAACTGCAACCGCCGCATCACGACAATGCGAGTTCTCACACCGCGCACAGAACAAAAGAGTTTAAGGAGCAAGAAAACATAGAATTATTAGAATTTCTCGTATTATATGAATTTAAACTGTCATGGTCATAAACATTACTAATATATTGATTGTCGGGATATTTACCATGTCTACTCCGTTACATCTCCGTGATCCAAGCGCGGATCCACTATAGTGAGCAAGATGGGCATGTCCACAACCTAAATTGGCATTGACTGGTGATATTATATCCAAAGCCTAAAAGAACCGGCAGAGCGCGTGTCGAACTCGTGCGCCGAAGGTTACCGTACCTAACGGGTAGGTACGGGAACCATCGGCACATGAGTTTGAGAACGCCATAATAAAATTGGTGTGTGACATACTTACAGACTGACTGTAAATGTGTCACTATTGATTTTCTCAGGAACGGGTACACTTAGCAAGTTGAAATTTATACCAAATACTGATGTCTATAATCCCAAAGATCATTTCCAGGCATCCCTGTCCTGTAAATAGTCTTGAATAGAGTAATAACCTTTTTCACAAAGCTTTCTTTTAATATACTTTTTAAATTTATTTAATGGTAAATTTCTCAGGTCACGGAAGCTTGTTGTATAAGCGTATACAGTTACCCTGGACAGAATCGCCAATTTTATGCAGCGGACTGTGGTGAACTGAAAGATTGTTTTTATATCTAGTGTTTATATTATGTATATTACAGAAATTAGTAAACTCTGATAGATTTTTCTGGACATACATAAGATTGGCAAAAATGTATTGTGATGCTACGGTTGAATATTTATTTCTTTGATTTTTTCTCGGAGGGAGACTCTGGGGCCCAAAATTATAAAAAGCGCGTACAGCCCGCTTTTGAAGAACAAAAATGTTATTTAAATCTGCAGCACTCCCCTAAAGGAGAATATCGTAATTCTACGACATAATACTTTGAAAATAGCTGAAGTAAACCATTCTAGCCTTATCCACATCTGTTAGAGTCCTGATCTTTTTTTACAACGTATGCAGCCGAACTTAACCTAGAGGCCGTCTTTTCTATGTGTGGGCCCCACTGCAAATTGGCATCAATAGTTATACCAAGGAACACAGTTGATTCCACAAACTCTAATACTTGTACATTCAGTTGACCATTGACCGTAACTTGTTTTACATTTGGTAGAGTAAATTTAATACATTTAGTTTTGTTTTCGTTTAGGCAAAGATTATTTGAGCTGAACCAATGAAATACTCTCGTGATTGCATTGTTAACATCATCATAGTTATCTAATTGTCTTGTCATTTTAAAAATCAATGAGGTAACTTCTGCAAACAAAACAATCCTATTCCTGTCCCCTACATAAAATGGTAAATCATTAATATAAATGAGAAACAAGAATGGCCCAAGTATCGAGCCTTGTGGCATACCCATTGTAACCATGGATCCTACAGAACGTGTACCATTTATATCGACCCTCTGTATTCTATTGTTCAAATATGAAGACAGAAGGTCGAGAGCTTTGCCTTTTATTTCATAGTGATGTAATTTTTTGCACAGTGTTTCATGTTGAACGCAATAAAAAGCCCTGGATAGATCGCAGAATATACCAAATGCATCTTGCTTATCTTCCCAGGCTTCATAATTTTAATAACTCAACACAGCATCGGAAGTTGAGCGCCCTTTCGTAAAAACAAACTGTTTTGTATTAAATATTTTATGAGAATTAAAATGGGATAGCATTTGATTCAAGATTAATTTTTCAAATACCTTGCTTAAAGTTGGCAGCACTGACACAGGTCGGAAATTAGACGGGTCTGTAGCGCTGCCAGCCTTAAACAAGGGTATGACTTTGCTGTGTTTCATAAAATCAGGAAATATACCACTAGAAACACAGTCATTAAACACATTTGCTAGATGGGGTGCAATGACCTCAATTATACATGAAGCAGTTTTGACTGATAATCTGCAAAGGTCCGCGGGTTTTCTTTATTTCAATACATTTAAAAGTTTTTATAATATCCTGAAAACCTTGTAAGTATCAAAATTTACCTTAATTTTCAACTTCTGTTATTTCTCGGATTTTCTCCTTTAGTTATGCTATAAAACCTTGCCTCTGACCAAAATTGACAGTTTTAGAACAACCTGAAATACCCTTTAGGTTTTTGTTCGAAAACCTTAATGGTAGTTCCTGTGGACCTTAATCACGAAATTTGGCAAAATGAAGGTCTTACAGCACAAATAAAGGAAAAAAACTAAAAAGTAATGATAGTTAAAAATTAAGAGGTGTCCTATACATATACATAGTAAAAACCAATTAACATAGACTTCTGAGTTGTATACAATTCGGAGGTCCAGCTTAATTGGTCCTATTCATATTATTTTATGGAACACCCGGCGCATGAGTTCGACTCGTGCTTGACAGTTTTATTTTTATTTTAGTTAGTTGTTTACACCTTTTGCAATTTTGTAAGGGAAAATTCAATTTTTATTTTAAATTCCGAGACTGCGACAACAGTCTTAATTAGAAAGCACTTGTTCACTAGACTATTGTTGTAGGAATGCGTACACCATCCAGTCCAAATTGACTTGTAGCTAGACGTGTTTTTTCAGGTGGCTGTGCCCACAACCTTTTTTGAAAGTTGAATCCGCGCCTGCCGTGATCATATGGCGCTTGCAACAGTGCCGAAATATCGGATACTCGCAAATGAAAGTAAATATGGTAAATATCCATCCAACTATCAATATTTTAGTAATAATAATAATTTATTTGCATAGAATGTAGTTAATTACAATAAGGTAGTCTAACAATTATCTTGCAGTTAGTAATTAGTAATATTTTATATTTTTACCGCATTTGGTTTAAATCTATATCAGGCATAAAATTTGGGTACGGAATATTTTGTGAATACACGTTCGTCACGTTTATACAGCTTCGGTACCATTTTCTAATCCTTCTCATATAATTCACGACCTCCACAAAATATAAGTAAGGGTTCAGCTATCACTAAAACTAATTGTCTTTAAATAACAATAAGGAATCTTCCACTGTCTCTGAAAGTGATTTTTTATTTATATTTACTTAAAACTCCTTAATCAATCATAATCGACACTGACTGCGGCAGTAACGTTATTATGTTAATTATGTGTTTACCTCAAAATCTCTTGTGCACGGAAACCGTTTGCCCATCATGCGTAGACTAGCTTGGATACCTAAAACGAACCGGCAAGGTCTGTCCAGGAGGTAGGTAACCAACGCACAAGTGACAGCAATATGGCTAGTACGTGTTATCTTTACACCATATGCACCACCACATCGAGGTACTGTAAGGTTGATCCTGAATGCAAAAAGGATGGATTTACATAAATGGCATAAGAGTATCAAATGAGAAGGGATCGTGGCTCCGCTAACTCAGTGTTCTGTAAACGATCACTACGTAAAGCAACTTTCACTATGACTGGTTAGTGGATGGGTGACCGCTTTGTGGCATTTCTATTCACGAGGGTTGCCATGCTTCATAAGACACTTTAAGCAGTTAGTCTCGTTTGCCAGTTACATGGCAGTCGTTAAGCCAAGTTGAAAGCCTTATAGGCAGCTTGAAAAAATTTAACAGCAGGTCACCACCACGTAGGACAAAAATGCTTACCGTGAAATATGGGCGTATAGTATGCCTCTGCTAAACCATCGGGCATAAAGGCGTGCCAAATGTTTCTGAGCTTGAAACCAATTCATCTTTAGGTAAAAATATATCATAATTTCAAAATTTGGTGGTGAACTAGGTCCCAACTCCTAAACATTCACACTATGATTGATTACCACCAACTTAACCACTATAACTTTCAGTGTTTAAATTATTAGGTTTAATTCCGAACGTATACGTAATTTTTTATAAATAAATGAATTAATATTGTAGCACACTTTTCACACAGCGCTATATTTAACCCAAACTAAGCTTTATGCTTGTACTGTGGAATCTAGACAACTGAAAAACATACTTATACGTATGTTTCTAAATAAATAAATATTATACATAGCAAACACTTAAACTCCCAAAACCAACATTACACAAATGCTTAATTCCGAAATAATTGTTTTGAAACAAATAACGGTCGTTAATTTTTTAGTTGATAAGACTATGTGACTTCTCAATCATTATTGCATATAAAGGAGATTCTTTAATTGGAGTCCTAAAATCCAATATCCTAGGAATTTATGAAAAAGAACTCATTCAGAGGGATAGGTATTAGCGATACTCCGTTCTATGAGCAGCCCGCCTGGCGCAGTACCTCCACCTTGCAGAAGACCGCGGTAATACTAACCAGGTCCTGCTGGGTTATGTTCTCCGTCGGTGAGCAGGTTTCCAGTGCTCATTGGGGTGAATCTGCGCCGGTGACGGTGAGACCAAAGGCTTACCTGCCTACATTGGCTGTTATAAGCGCGGAATCAGTACGGCAGTCAGAGAGATACGATCACACGCAAAAAATATAAATGGGTTACCATAGCGGCTTCGTCGTCCACACTACATGCGGACTTTTGCAACATCAGAGGAAAGCACACCATCATCAACGCAGTCCATCACATTATTTTTCTTGAGGTAGACAAGGTCATCATGCCCGGCCGATACGTCTTACTTGATGTACCATGGCTATAAACCGGAGTATGACTTCAGGCGACAAGCCGGGGTATGTATGTACTTCCGGAATGATATGTACTGTCACCGTATTAAGAGCGTCGAAGACAGGGACCTGTCTACGTTATGGGTGCGCGTGGATCACTGGGGCCACACTCGTATCTATAGGTCGCAAGTGCGGCCACACATGGAGTACTGTAGTCACTTTTGGGTTGGTGCACCTGAATACCAGCTTCGACCTTTTCACTCGGTAGAAAGGCGTGCTATGAGAATCGCAACGATCCTCTAATAGCGGTGTCGAAACCATTCGCGACAGGAGAGACTTTACCTCCATATGAGTGTTCTATACAACGGTCTGTGCTCTGAGGAGCTGATTGATATGATGCCCATGGCAACATTCTATCATCGCACTGCTCGTCATAGACATCGCCATACACCCTCACACTTTGCGACCGGAGCGCTCGCATACGGTTAGGCTATATTCCGCGTACGCTTAGATTGTGGAATGAACTCCCTGCCTGGGTTTTCCCGTACGTCTACAGTAAGGGGTTCTTCAAAAAGAGTCGGTTGTTCAAAAATAGAAGGTTTTTAAAGGTTCGGCAGCGCGAGTGCTGCAGCTCTAGTGTTGCAAAGGTCCAGACCTCTATCCATTGGGTATGCCGTATGCTTGTTTGCCACCTTAGTGGTAATATAAAATAAAACGTTTGCAAATGGCGGACACCAATTGGAATAAAAAAATCCGGCTATTAGGCTAATTAAAAGGATCTTACCTATTTTGTGGCATATTCAACGCGTCCGATATTCCAGCAAGCACAGATTGCGCACACTGAGTACAAGCTTGAACATCAAGGCCTATCTCATTGCGTTTGGAAACTACTGATAAAGTTTCCATAGTAAAATGATATTGCCCTAAAATGTTGTCGCTCCCCTTGATGATTCTTTGAATGTCTTGTCCACGATCTTCTGCAGGACGAACCATGAAAATGGATATACGACTAGGATCTCGCTCTCTTGCATCATTTATTTGTAAAATAGGTTTATTATTGTTTCTTTTATAGTTAACTTTAACGAGCAATGCTGCTCTGTTAGCTAGTTTTTCTGTTTTAGCTACTATAACACCTATTGCTTGATCGTAATATTTAATGTTCTTAACGGCGAAAACTTCTTCCGGAACGGTTTGTCCAGGTACTGTTTGAGAAAGAAAAGAGTTTTTTCCCGGTATATCGTTCGCTGAGAAAAATGCCAAAACACCAGGTATTTTCTGTCAAAACAACATTTAAATAAATATTATTAACCACTTTTATCATTGATAATTAGTTTTATAAATGAACTCACTAAGGCTGCTTCAGGGTCAATGCTCACTATTTCTCCTGTACAGATATCTGAAGGTACAAATGCACAGAATACTTCATCTGGCAAAGTTGGCCAATCATTTACATATTCCGCCTCTCCTGCGCACTGAATTAGTGAATCGATCTTTGGCATTGGTTCACTAATAGGCCAAACTAAAGGATTCGTATCATAAACATCTGCAGCTTTTGACACTGGTCTTGTTTTCCTCATGTCTCTAGCTCCAGTACGGTATTGTGGTTTTAATTTATTTTCAGGTATTAATACAAGTAAGCCCTGAAAAATATTATTGTAATATGTTTTTTACACATACAACCTATTTTAAATTAATTTAAATTCGTAATTATGAGCTTTTGAATTTTTGGTAACCGATATTTCTAAAATCAGCTAATATCAGGACAACAAATTCCACGATTTTTAAAACATCAGAGTTGTTTCATGGTGTATCTAATTTAATACTCGATAGTACTGTAGTACTTAGTACTTCAAAAGATTTACATTGTAGCACATTAGATTTCTTTTAAAAATCCCATCAGTTACTTTGATTACAATTAAAAAGGTACAATGTATTTAGTCAACCCAAACAGCTGTAACGGCAACTACGAATGGAAATTTACTCGTATTTTATACTATGTCATTGCAACCGCAAAGCATAAAAGTTTGTTTGTATCATATTTTAGAGCAGATCGTAATGGTCTTGTCAATAGAAGATTCAAAATTTCGATCTGATTGCTGTCTTGTTGATTCGAATTACTTAACCCTAAAATTATGAAAATCGGTTGAGAATTCTATGAGTTATGGCGATTTATACATTTCGTAATTGAAGCTGATCCATCCGTTCCAATAAAATGTAATCTAGGGTTTCGTGTTAAATTTATTCATAACTTACCTTATAAAATAAACCAATTGCGCATTTTTTTCGATATTCTGGTTTCATATCTCCAGCTACTTCTTCAACTATCAATTCATCACTTAATATCTTTAGAGATTTCTGAAGTATTTCATTACTAAATATCATCTTCATTTGTAAAAACTTTTCTGTTTCTTTGGCGTGTACAAACTTTCCTGATATACCTCCGATGATTATCTTTGCTGACCTTACTAATTCTGTTTTATAAGCATCAAACTCGTACAAAAATGCAGCATTAACTTGTGCGTGAGAATTTTGAGATCGAGACATTATCTAAAAGCAAAGGTTTATTGTAACATATTTTTTTATAAAGTTGACATTTAACCGAAGAACAGTTTAAATATCCTAAAATTGTAAAGAATAGTAATTATAAATAACATAATATTTAGATACAAGAACATTCGTTTCTGAATAGTAACTTACTTTAAATGAAACAAATTTATAGTTCGGAGACAAAGGAGGTATTTTGACTTGAGAGATAACTTTGCCATTCATATTATAATACAGAAATTGCTCAGGAGTCAGTTCCACACTTGAATCCTTATGAACTGAAAATGTAAATCACATAGACGATTCATTATTTTTTTCCTAAAATAAGAGTGGTCTCGGTGAGCAGTTTTACTAGAAGTAATTTAAAAATGAATGTCGCTAGCTCTCTCGCTGGGCGTGAGTGACATGTATTCTTCTATTTCTTTGCTTTATGAGTTTTACACTTGATTTCTTTTTGAGGCATGATCAGTCCAAAGTAGTTGGCTATTGATAATCAAAATGCTTAGAGTTATATTCAAGAGACAATTCAATTCATACGCAGAATTAAGTCTATTCCCCATCAAGTCCATCAAGACCGAGACTACGTCAAATAAAATGTCTTGTAGTACCTACATGTCTCATTAATATAATAGTGTTTGTACATGCAAATCATTAGGTCTGCTAAACTAAACTGCGAGTCAGCTTTAAAACTACTTGATCCAAAGATATTATATAATAATTATCCATACGAGCGTGTCCATAAGAACGAAGTCAAGGATATGAAAACTATTATTATAAAGGCAAAAGCCTGTGACTATGTATGTTTGTTACTTTTTCACGCTGAAATGGCAGGATTAATTTGTATTAAATTTTGCGTGGAGGTATCTGACATCCTAGATTAAAACACATTGGCTATTAGGGGAAATATTTACGCAAAAACTTTGTAATCTAGTCTATAATGATTTCAGGTTTCTTCCATTTTGTAGGGATATGATTAATTTCATTAAATACTTGAGACTTACCAATAACCAATGTTGCCATAACAGCTTCTAACAGTAAGAATATGTCAGACGTAAATGTGGGCGAGCGATGTTTCACCATCAGGTTACCGGCAACTGAGCCAATCTATAGATTTATAATTAATTTATTTTAAATGCTACGGGTTTATTTTTTATTAAGTACTTGTATGTGGTTATATTTATCTATCTCTAATTAAATTCATTCAATTAATATACACGCCTCATAGTTCATCGAACTAGGTATATTACCACTATTTCATTTTATTTTTAGTTTTATTGTTTCGGTAAATTTGACTTTTTAATGTCGTTATTCCCACCGCAAACCCATTACTATGGTCTTAGAAACTGCATGAAAACTAAGCAAAAAAGTTAAATTGAAGGAAGAAATAACTATACTCCCCGCCTTGCAAGGTATAGGACCAGGCATGCAACTAGGTATATACCTATATTCTATACAATGTATTACGGGTCCTAGATGAGTTATTTCTCATTTCATTTATTTATTAAGGACAAACCTCAAAAAGTACGTGACGACTTGCGCAAAATCGAAAAAAACTTCCGAGGATCATTCTCTGTCAAATTTGTACACATAAATAATCTTCCCATGGGAGTGAGAAGTTTTCAAAGTTGTTCCTCGCCTGAGTTGCATATAAAACATAATGCGTGGTCAAAATAATCGTTTAATTTTGACACCTACTTACATTTCTAACAGGTATATGAGCCACAAGTTCCAAGTGGTCATAAAGCTTTTCTAAGTGTTGAAATTCTATTCGTTCCTTTGAAACCCTTAACAACATGTCCAAGAGATCTGTCATAGTCATTCCAGCCCCAAATACCAAGTTTTGATCAAAGTAATATCCTTTAAGTTCTTGCACTGGGCTTATATCTACAAGCACACGTGGCATTACTAGGACTGGAACAGCTCCTGGAATCAGTATGATACTGTAGTATTTTAGTGAGAAGCATCTGAAATTTATTATTGATTTCAAATATTACTTCCTACTAACAAACAAAAAATTGTTTGTATATTGGCATCATTTGACAAATTCTTTATAATCGGTAACTTAAAAAATGCTTATTAAAATGTTGGAATATACATACATACATACATACATAATGTCACGCCTTTATCCCCGAAGGGGTAGGCAGAGGCATATTTAACGCTCACGTTTCACCGTATGCATTTCTGTCCCACGTAACAGGTGGTGAGCCCATTGCCGTGTTGAAATGGACCGGCGCAGGCTGCATCGACCTGCTGTTGAAATTTTTTAAGCCGCCCATAGGGCCTCCAACTTGGCTTAACGAATGCCATTTTATTGGCAACCGGGACCAACGGCTTAACGTGCCTTCCGAAGCACGGAACTGGGGTGGGTCTAAATGGCCAAAAAATTTAATAAAATGTGTCTATTTTATGATATGTATAGGACATACATATCAAAGGTATAAAAAAATACTAATATACATAAATTGATAATTCCAATCCTATATTTAATTATTTTCATCGTTTAATGAAAAGTTTAACTTTAAGGGGTAAAATTTAAATGTCTTGATTTATATCATGATAAACAAAAAACAAATATAATTTTTTGCTACATATTTTTTTTACACTACGAAATAAACAGTACATTTTGATAATTGCATCATCAAAACTGTCACGAAAACAGATAAAAAAAATTAGTGCCATAATATTTATAATTTGAAATATTTTTAGTTTGTCTTACCTCTGCCTGTATTTCCATTCACAAGCATGTAAGAATCATAGCCCTCAGTGTCTAAGATGTTAAAAATATCTTTTAATTCATTGACTCTATACCATACATGCCCATCTTTTAGTTCAATCTTCTTTACATAATTATCATGCACATCATTTTTATTGATAAAACACCAATTGTTGTCACATTTTTTGCAATCTCCTTTATTTCCACAAATCGAAAGATTTTCGATGTCCTCGATATCTGATGTAGATTTTACAGACTCCTTTGCAAAACTTTTAAATGCATCAAGTATAGGCCTATACCCTGTACATCTGCAAGTATTGCTTCCAAACGAGTTTTCTATTTCAGCTTCAGTTAAGTCATTATCTCTAGATTCTAGTAAGCTGTGATGACGTAATACATATTAGAATATTTAAAATCTTCGCATTTTTGTGCCGTGATTAATGAGGTAATGATAAAATAGATTTTTTAAGAAAATAGAACTAACCTGTACATGCTCATCACAAATCCTGGGGAGCAATATCCACACTGTGAGCCATTATATTCTGCTAAAGTTTTCTGTATAGGATGATATCCTTTTCCTCTGCCGCCAATACCTTCTATAGTGGTAATCTCCCAACCGTGGCATGAAGTTATTAATACTAAACACTATAATTGAAATATTATACTTTACTGGTGTAAATTAGAGTAAGAGTTTTTGCATTAAAAACTTGCCAACTGTCCCTTAGACACTTCAGTACGCAGTATATTAAGAGAGCGGATGCCATGTGTTTCGCACGACTCGGTCAGGAACTTAAATCACATTTTACAGGCAGCCGGGGTCACTGGGAAGCTGTTTTATTTGTTTAAAGTCAAGTTTTGTCTACAATTTTTTTTTAAACGTGTTGAATTTCCCTCGGATGTCATGCCGGACTCGAACCGGCTAAAACCACACAGTCCCCGCCTAACTGTCTATTGCCGGACGCCCCGGGTGAATCCTCAGAAATATGTCCCAGAGCTCCCGGCAGACTTTGGCTACCACTGCGACCTCACGTAGGGTTCGGGTGTTATCCCGCCTCTTTGGGAGGTTAGTTCGGGTACTATCCCGCTTCATGGGGCATGAGGCGTGCGTGACATTTTCCCGTCATGCCGACGTCTTGGGCCTGCTTCTGTAAGGACGGCGAGCAGCCCACCCGCCGTCCTCAGAAGGATCCTCATGGAGGCCGGTAGTCTTGGGCGAAGACAAGTGTGCGGCGTTGTCGCCGCAGCAGACTGCGGAACTCGGGCGGGAGAGTCCTCTTCCTCTCCCGATCCCTTTCCGCCACCTCTTCCGCGAGCATGACCTGCTAAAGTGACCAAAGTTTTGTCTACCATGACCCTAAACTCTTACGTTACGCTTCGCTAATGGGCAATATAATGGGTGATATCTTACTATACATATATAGCACATATTTGGGATTATACTATTAAAAAGCAGTATGAGTCCTCGACTCTAATGCGACAGCTCCGTTCCAAGGTTCCAAAATTATGGTCACCCACTTTAAATTGTGCAGCTGGATAGCCAGCTAATTATATGAGTACCGTGCCACCACTTTCATTGATCAGTGAGTCAGAGAAACTTACTTTGCTCGTCCCACCACTCAGACGTGGATTAAAATTAAAAAAAAAGAGACAGCAGCTCGTGAATGATCCCGTACAACCGCTATTTCTGATAAACGTAGTGGTGGGAGGTAGGATAGCGGAGAAATTTACAAGAGGCTACCATTCACGACTGACTCTGAATACTAGCAATCACGGTTGGATGAGTGCTTCACCGAACTCGAGTAGAACTGGTTCCCAAGAAAAGCTTTTAGCCAAAGGAGCAGACCGGGTTTAGAAAAAGATTTAGTACAGTGGATCACATCGATAATGTTCGACAGATTGTACTGAAAACAAAACAGTACAATCAGCCTCTATATTTGCTTTTGTGGCTTACAAGAAAGCCTTCGACGCTGTTAAAACCTGGGCCGTCCTGGATGGTCTGCAACGACATCCTTTGCTTGGTGATATTTAGAGGTATTATAATACTTTTATAACACCGCTACCATGCCAGTTCATCTGCTGATTATCCAAGAGATCGGCCCCATTAAGCTGTATTGATGGATCAGACCGGGCAATGTAATATCCTCTAAGCTTTATACCAACACGGCTGAGGATGTCTTTCAGACGCTGAACTGGAAGACGAAAGTATTCAACCAAAGCGTTCTTATATCGGTTGTGACCTACGGTATCGCGACGGGGACATTTACTTACTTACTTAACTATCACCGATAGATAAGTCATTATAGAATCCGAGACTACCAGGACTTTAATTGGTCGTGTTAATTAGTGTCTAGCACATAAGACCTTTTAGCCTTTTTGTTACCACCTCACTAAAAAGGCAACGGGTTCAAAATTTCTTCCGAATTTAACATCTAAAATAGACACATTTTATTTTATTAAATTTATTCGGCCCTTTAGACCCACCCCAGTTCCGTGCTTCGGAAGGCACGTTAAACCGTTGGTCCCGGTTGCCAATAAAATGGCAGTCTTTAAGCCAAGTTGAAGGCCTAATGGGCGGCTTAAGAAGAATTTGAAAGAAATTTTGAACCCGTTGCCTTTTTAGTGAGGTGGTAACAAAAAGACTAAAAGGTCTTATGTGCTAGATTAGCACGACCAATTAAAGTCCTGGTAGTCTCGGACTGTACGGGGACATTTACGGTGGCTCCATACCCTTAAAGTTTCATGCTTGGAGTGTCTTTGTCAGTGATAGACCCAAAAAGAGTTTATCCGTCAGAGAACCAGAGTTGTCATCAAAGCTCGCAGTAAGCGCGTTATAGTATCATACAAAGAGATGGTCAGTGAAGCAAATGAGTTCTGGAGAGAAGACCGCGAATCGGCTAATGATTAATAAAGGTAGGAAAATCCCCCACCAGATGAAATGATGAGCTAGAAAGGGTTGCAGGGCGCTACCTGCTCCGGGAGGCGTAGTACCGTGTATTGTAGCGTGAATTGGGAGAGGCCAACGTTCAAATTTGATTTGATTGAGGGTGTACGACAACATTTTGGCAAATCCACTCGAGTAATTACAATTTTATTCTCTTGTGTTTAACGCGTATTATCTCCTCACATGATTATATTTATCTTAACAAGTAAAAATCAATTCAACGTTGATCGTTAGTTGACTCTAGGGAATATTAAATTTTGCTACTAACCGTTACAAGGTATTTTGTGCAACCAATATAAAATTCATGATTTTTTTTCCATGAGAAAGAGCACCGAGAAACAATGTGAAATATACAAATCATGTTAGTTCAAGTACACCGTTAGAAGGTATAAAAACAAATTGTATCGATATGAAGCGACTCAGCAATCTGTCGTTCATTTTGTAATAGAATAGAAACGACCTAGCATATGTATTTTGCATACCTTCATAGCAGTATAATTTTATGCCCAATTGTTGCAAAAATGAGTTGATGTAATAATGTTAGTTGAATTCTTTTATCCGTTTCTTTTAAACTTGTGGTGAACACGTAATAATGAATAATATTAATGAACTTAAGGTCTTCAGGTATCAAGACTACCACACGTCCTTCGCTACGCTAAACACTTTTTTCTATAAGTTGTAGGCGGTTGCACCCTCATCATCTACAATTATGAGCAATGTGGCGATCTCCGCCGCCATCTAGATTTGAGCAGTCCAACCACTATGATGCTCTAAATACTGCAGAACACTATGAGATACATATATTACTAGTACAATTACATTCTTGCGCTCTTCCAGTAGACAGACAGACCATTAAAACCTGAACATGGATAGTTATGAATAGCACTATTGTTAAATTTTCTCATTCATATAGCACACTCTTGACGTAGGGGATGACATATTGAGCGATAATCTCGTAATTAGAGACTTTTTTTCCTAAGCATGAAAAGTATTTGGGCACTTCATTCAGTTGCAGACTGAATAGCAAGAGGGCTTTATTTGGTAATCTCACACCAGCCCTGGAAAGGTTCAGACTGCCCACTAAAAAGCAGCCGAGGCAAACGGCAGTTACTTGGTTAGGTATTTTGTGTTTTATTCACCCCTTACATTAGTAGGATTCGTCAAAACTTACTGAATTAACCGAATAAGTCCTACGATGAGGATCCTTAACAGTTATAGATACAACACAGGCACCACATCCGCCTTCTTTGCACATGTATTTTGTTCCTCTCTTGTTCAGAGTATTCCTTAGGTAGTCGTTAAGTGAAGTATCTGAATCCACTTCATGACCCACTGAAATCATAATATCAAAATCATACTGAAGCCTTATTATTAACTACTAGTGGACGCCCGCGGCTTCGCCCGTGTAGAGATTTTTTTCCGATCCCGGTTCCCATAGGAACTTGTTCCCGGGATAAAAAGTAGCCTATGTGTTATTCTCATGTATAAACTTTATTATTTCAAAGTTTCATTAAAATCTATTCAGTAGTTTTTACGTGAAAGAGTAACAACAACAAACATTCATACATCCATACAAGGCGTTACTGAATTATTACTTATAATATACTCAGCCCACCCATAATCGTGGAAACCAGTTCAACTCTATTAAAGACAGAAGTTTTAAAGATGGGAAAGGCGTACAACATAAAGCATAAGTCCAACCTACGCTGTAAGCATTTGGGCTTTAACTATGATGAGGATATCCCCATCTACTTGTCCGAACATTTAACCTCAAGGGGGTCTCGTTTGCATTATCTTGCCCCAGACTTAACACGATCTGGTCTCTTCAAGTTTTGCTGGACAGCATATGGCAAGGTTTATATAAGAAAGGACAAACAATCTCCGATTGTAACTATACGTAGCGAAGATCAAATACATCAACTGAAATTACAAAAATGACTAGTATTAGTAGTAAATATAATAACTCTAGAACTGTGATTGCGATGCATTCCTGCTTTATTGGTTGCTGTATGTATTATAGTGCTTACTCTGTCTCCCTGGCCAATTACTGTAAACGACTTAATAGGCAAATCCTTTTTATTTGTAAAAAAACACTTCTCAACACACGTCGCACCCTGTAACACCTAATCATGACTACACTATCCACATGTACAAGATACTCACCCACACGTTTCTACAAACACATTACAGACAGGGCTCACTGTATAATTCAAACAACTACAAAATCTACACATTTAAAAGCAAATTTTTATGTCATGTACTGTATCGATACATAACTCCAGTAATTATTCTACATATTAGACTACTGACTATTTTTAAATTTAATATTTATTTAGAATTTACGTCTCTGCTTTACATAAATTACTTAAATGGATGATACACTTCATATGCTGCATGAAATAGACAGAATTGAAATAGGTCGCACCATGGAATGCGACTACTCAGAACTTCAAAAACACACGTTTTTTAATAAGAATGACTTGATAATTGTTTCACAGAACATTCGAAGCATATATTTAAATCTAGATGTCTTTGTACTTACTATATCTACATATAAGTTTCAAGTCGACGTCATCATTCTAACTGAATGTAGACTACATGTTGACAAACCTATTCCACAGTTAAATGGTTATAACTCTTATTTCACAACAAATCTGTTAAACCAAAACGACGGGGTAGTAATTTATTTCAAAAACCCCCTTAAACCTAAGGTTAAGGAATTAAAACTTTTCCAGGCAACTTGTCTGCAACTGGAACTACTGAACAACATAATTTTTGGCATCTATCGTTCACCTTCTAACACCAATACTGAGTCGTTTGTAGATTTACTTAGTACATACATTGACACTGTTAAGTCACAGAAAAGCCTCATCTTAGCAGCCTCACCTTAAATATTACCTTAAGCCCAAAGCAGTAGAGTTATCCCAGGATCGCAATAATAGAATACACTATCTCAATTCGTTATCGCAATTAGGTATTCTACCTGGTCACACCTTGGCAACAAGAGATCAAAATTTTATGCTCATAATTAATAGAAATAAAATATCTGCGTCTATAGCTATTATACACACTACTATCACCGACCATTATACTACTATATTAGCCTTATCGAATTTAAAACAGCGTCAGGACATAAAGAAATCAACAACTAAAATTAACTTTGAGACTGCTATCAAACAACTTCAAGAAGATAATCTGGCAGAATTATTTCTTTGTAACGACCCAGTCGCCCTAACCAACCTTCTCATAAACAAATTAATTTCTTGCATAGATGCCAACACTACCTATATAAAAATTCCAAGTAATCGCGCATCATTAAGTCTTGGATGACAGACGGATTATTACGCTGCATTATAAATCGAAATATACTACAAAAACAACTTAAAAATAATGAAATTTTAAAGATAACATATACAAAGTATCGAAATTATTGTACAAACTTAATTAAAAGGCTGAGCAGGAAATATGAAAGAGATTTAATTACTAAATCGGTTACTAATAATAAAGAACTTTGGAAAAACATAAAAAAAATAACTTATTCTAATAAGTCACATGACGAAAACACTCCACTTTTGAATATTAAATCAACTTCTATAGATTCAGTAAATGATGTTAACAATTTTTTTGTAAATTTTGGAAAGCATCTCGCACAAAAAATCAACTACAAACAAACGCTCCTATTCCATCTAATGACTTACCTTCTCAACTTAACTCCTTTGTTCTATTGGGTACGGACATAGATAAAGTCAAAGGCATCCTGATGAGCCTCAAATCTAATAGTGCCCCCGGATGGGATAATATCTCCACCAGTTTTCTTAAGTATGCGATTAAGGACGTTGTTCCGATTATAACCCATTTAATGTTATTTTTAAACTTTCGCGGTTTATACTCATATTTTATATACTACTCTCCAGTCAGTCTCCAGTCCAGTCCAGCCGCGACCACGGGCGCTGCAACGCGCTCGAAACGTCGGTGAATGTAAGTACAAAATTGTTTCGCGTGAAGTCTCGAGTAGTATATAAAATATGAGTATAACCCATTTAGCTAACCTTTGCTTAGATAAAGGTATTTTTCCTGATCCCTTAAAAATAGCTATAGTAACCCCGATACACAAAGTAGGTGACAGAGACGATGTCAATAATTATAGACCAATATCAGTTTTACCAGTTATATCTAAAATCATTGAAAAACTAATCAACAACAGACTCTTAAATTACTTAAAAGAATTCAGTTTGCTATCGACCTCTCAATTTGGTTTTCGACATCCACTGAAGACGCAGTTACTGCTCTTAGTTCATTGGTAGTGAAACGCCTTGATAGTGTAAACAAGTGTCTTGCTGCGTTTATAGATCTCAAAAAAGCCTTTGACACGGTCTCTGTCCCTATTCTCCAAAAAAAAGCAGGAAAATATGGGCATTAGGGGTACCAACTTAAATTTATTTAAAAGCTACCTTTCAAATCGCAGGCTGAGGGTCAGGGTGGGTGAGTGTATTGGTGACGACGCAGCTGTATCATTCGGTGTTCCCCAAGGGAGTGTACTGGGTCCTACATTGTTCTTAATTTATATTAACGATCTCTGTAACATAAAAATTAAAATCGCCTAGGTCTTTTCATATGCCGATGATGCAGCTGTAGTCTTCACGGGCCACTCTTGGCATAAAGTTCAACATAGTGCTGAAGTGGGCATGTCCAGAATAGCTCTGTGGTTAAATCAAAATCTGCTGACTCTTAACATCTCAAAAACCAATTATATGTGTTTCAGTATTTATAATAGTTCACAGCCGAATAAAGATTTCAATTTACGTTTACATGTATGTGACGACAGAAATCAATCTTGTACATGCCCAACTATCGAAAAAGTGTCTCAAACTAAATACCTTGGTGTCGTAGTCGACCAAAGATTATCATGGTATCCACATTATGGTATGTAATCTCCACATTGACCTGATCTCAAATAGGATTAGAAAACTTAGCTGGGTATTTAGAACATTAAGACATGTTGTTCCCAAAACCATAACCTGCAACCATGACTCTCCGAGAAATCTCCTGAACGAGATATATGTTGCCTTGGTCCAGTCAGTATTACGATACTGCATTCCTATCTGGGGAGGCGCGGCTAAAGTCCGATTTATTGAGGTAGAGAGATCTCAGCGTGCACTTATTAAATCAATGTACTTTAAAAACAAAAGGTACCCAACGGACAGTCTTTACCAGATAAGCAACTTACTCTCGGTTAGGAAATTGTATATATTTCGTATGATCCTAAAAAAACACAGAATCCTTCCCTATAATCCGGCTGTCCTATCCAAAAGAAGAAAAGATATTGTGGCAGAAACTCCTCTGACTTTAACTATGTTTGCTTGTTGGCAATATGAAAAGCGCTCAGCGCAATTATACAATAAAATGAACAAAATCATAGATATTATACACATTACATAATTACGACTGCAAAAATGAAATATTGAACTGGATAAAACCACTCACTTACCTTGAAACAGAAAATCTTCTGGAGCACATTAAATAGTAACCTACACTGTTTTACACGTAGATACAGAACACGCACGACATAATTCTTACACACACACACACACACACACACACACACACACACACACACACACACACTGACACACCACACATACACTCACAAACACACGCGCGAACACGAGTACGCATCCTTTTAACTTTTGTTTATATTCAAAATCTTTTTTAAAATTGCTTTTTCCTTTTTTTTTATTATTATTCCTAATATATACATATAAAAACTTATCACCATGTAATGATATGATGAGAGCGGTCTTGCTTTAGATAACTTATCACCATGTAATGATATGATGAGAGCGGTCCCTCCTAATACAAGCATTTGCTTACCAGGAGGGTCCTACTTCCTTTGTACATCATTGTTATTGTTAACGCAAATAAATTATTATTATTATTAAATTAAAATTATTATTATTAAAATAAATTATTATTATGTCTCTTCTTTACACGGGTATCTTCTTTTTTTTTTCTCATGAAGATACCCGGACTTTTGATAGGCTTACATGGGGACATAGGTCCAACACGCAGAGGCCCTTTGAGAATTTTAATCTAATAGGGAATGGGACCCCCACTTCTGATAGTCCACGCCCGCCTTATGTAGAAGAACGGTAATGGATCACCTCCAATGGGAGTTAAACTATTGTAAAATGTGCTTAAAATGAAATGGGCTATTGGGTTGGGGGTTAAATGGATCGGATGAATTAAGCTATTGATGAAAACGGCGTCTGCCATTTTAATATATTATTATTAAACTACTGGCAGACGGTGACTCACCAACTCACTAGATGGGCCCCCTATACAATCACGATAGGCATGATAAGCCTGTAAGGCGACAGGGGGCAACACCGGTGTGGGCGGCTTGGGGCGTCGAGCGGTGCGGCGCCGGTTTCACCTTCGCGGGACAGGCCCGGAGCGGGCTTCCCCGTAGTTATGCCCTTGAAAATGACACTTCCACCCCCGAACATATCGCTCTGGTGCCCGCGCCTCTGACCGGCCAATTAAAGCAAGCCAGAGTTGAGATTTGCTGCACTCCCGGGAGTAACACTCTATCTGCTCTCCCGTTAGGCCATTAAATCCTAACCGGTGCAGAAGGGCAACAAAACCCTGAAGAATCGGTACCGATGTGTAGCCACGCACATTCAGCTCGCCACAAGCTGCCCTGCTGATGTGAGCTTTACAATAACTTACTGATACATTTTTTGTTGGTATCAAAAAGTGGATAAATCAAAAAACGAATCTACTATTTATTTATTTATTTATTTATTGAATATGGGAAAACAAACAGTAGCACATTAGGAGTATACATTACATTCTTACAAATAAACTTAACAAATATGCTACCCACTACATTTTCCACAGATTACCCTGAAGTATACATTTAGAAGCAACAAATGATAGCTAAATATAAACTAGCTATTGAATAAAATAAAATAAAAACATTAAAACAAAGACATAAAGTACCGTTGCAAGCAAAGCTAAAATTCGAGTTAACAATATAATCAAGCACACAAGTGAAACCCTAAACGGTCTTAACAGCAGCTCGTTGCACATTGTGAAAATTTACATAGTTACAGTATGAAACCCTACCCCCAGGACCTACTGCCAATCCCCCAGCACCACACTAATACTATTTTTAAATTTAAGCCTGTTATGATGTAGTATATCAATGTCACCAAAATGTTTATTATAAGTGTCCACCAAACGGTGCAATGGAGAACGAATGCCTGAATTTGTTCTACATAAACTAGTAGCGAATAGCCGTCTGCTACGCACTTCGCGTCCATGCACCGTTCGAGGAATGAGATAACTTATTCTGTTAACTAACTCAGGACAGTCATATTTATTGCGGCAAATATCGTAAAGAGTCATCGCTTCAAGAAGTGTTCTTCTAGACTCCAAAGTAAGCGTATTATACTTCTGAAGAAGCAGACGATATGACAGTTTATTATGAAAGCATCTGTACTGCATTGCACGTAGATACTTACGCTGAACGCTTTCAATAACGTCCTTGTACTTTGCATAATAAGGATTCCATATTGGCACCGCGTATTCCAATTGTGGTCTGATTACCTAGAAGAACCGCCTTTTGCATCAAGCCCTTGACCCAACTGCCTAACGTGAGCCTCTTTAGATGTTGGTCGAGGCTCTTGGCGATCAGACCATGTGCCGATACAACTATCGGAACAATAATCGCTGAATCCACATCCCACATGTCGACAATCTCGTGAGCAAGGTCCAAATATTTTATTTGTTTATCTTTTTCGGCTTTTACGAGATTCTCGTCATGTGGTATGGTTATATCAACGATTAATGTGAGGCGTTCTGACCGATCTATTACCACTATATCAGGTTTATTGGCTACAATAGTCCTGTCAATGATAATAGATCGGTCCCAGTACAACGTTACACGACCATTTTCTAGAACTGGGTCGGGCACATACCTATAATACGGTACCTCTGAATCGACAAGGTTATATTTCAGTGCAAGTTGCTGATGGACAATCCTGGCTACTTGGTTGTGCCTATGCAAATACTCGCCGTTGGCAAGACGAGAACAACCAGATATTATATGTCTAAGAGATTCACCAGGTAGGTGGCATGCCCGACATATGTCAACCGTACCATCTCTCAGAATATACTTCCGATAGTTATTCGTCATAACAACTTCATCAGTAATTGCGCAGACAAAACCCTCGGTTTCGCCAAATAAATCACCGAACCGTAGCCAGGAGACAGAAGCTAATAAATCTACATCGGGCTTATGTAAAGCCCGATAAAACCGTCCATGCAGTTCTTTACTCTGAAATATCTCCTTGTGATCGTCAGTACTTAGTATTAGTGGTTTGCGCCAGTTCTCTTTGGCAAGAGCGAGTGGGGTCAGTCCATTATCTATTGCCACCATATCCCTATGCATCCCAACGTCAGTACGAAGAAAATATTCTCTAAGGTTGCATATCTCACGGTTATGCAAAGTTTTGGCATTTAAAAAGCCGCGACCTCCACATTTCCGTGGGATATACAACCTCATTACGGACGAACGCGGGTGATGCATTCGATATGCTGTCAATAGTGAGCGAACTTTCCTATCCAGGGAATCTAATTCGGTTTGAGTCCATCTAAGTATGCCGAAGGAGTATACTAAGACTGGCATAACCCACCCGTTGATAGCGCGCACCCTGTTTCCGCCTGATAAAAGACTTTTAAGTACCTTTTTCAGGCGGCCCAGGAAACGCTCTCCCAACGTTCGTTTCATGTCAGTCTCAATAATACCCAATGCCTGCGACATACCCAGATATTTATAGGTTTCAGTTGCGGAAAGGGATCTAAGTTTTGTAGAATCTGAAAGTTGTACTCCTTCAGATTTCACAATCCGCCCCTTCTTAACATGCATAACAGCACATTTATCTACACCAAACTCCATTTTGATAGAGTTACTAAAAGTTTCAGTGACCTTTAGTAACTCAGTCAAGTGGGATTCGGTGGAGGCAAATAATTTCAAGTCATCCATGTAAAGAAGATGCGACACAACTTGACCTCCTCTCCGAAACTGATACCCCAGCCCTGAATTCTCCAGTAAAGTACTGAGAGGATTCAGCGCTAGACAAAACCATAAGGGACTCAAACTATCACCCTGGAAAATACCCCTCCCAATCTTCACAGGTTCACCATTCCCAAGAACCTGACGACACCCTGGATAAACAAGAGCCGTTCTCCATTGCCCCATACATGCCTTTAAGAAGGTGCATAGAGTTGTATCAACTTTATACAACTCTAGCACCCTCAACAACCACGTATGAGGCACTGAGTCATAGGCTTTCTTGTAATCAATCCAGCATGTTGCCAGATTTCTCCGGTTACGGTGGACCTGCTGATTAATGGCCATGTCAAGAATAAGGAGTTCCTTAGTACCACGTGACCCGCTTCTACATTCATTTTGAGAGTTGAACATTATAGAATTATTTTCAACGTGAGTTGTTAATTTGACTCTCAAAATGGATGTGAGAAGCTTATAGACCGTAGGTAAACAAGTTATTGGTCTATAATTTTTAGGGTCCGTAGTACTACGTAGTACCTGATTTATAAAGGTCAAAGGTTTAAAAGGTGAGTGATACCTGAGGTCATAAAAGATGGCAGCAACCCAGATTCAAGTGATGTTTGAAAGCAAGATGCCAAACAGTCATGTGAGCTATGGAACCATTTAAGCCAAAAATTGTGCAGTCCGTCCGGCCCAGGTGACTTCCAATTGGGTAACGAACGAACTGCACTGGCAACGTCATCAGATGTTATGATTATTGGTTCCATTGTATGTATAGACTCATATGACAATCCGACATCCCGCATCCAGTCTGTATGACTAACAGGCGCCGACCAAATACTTCGCCAAAATGTGTGTGTGGCTTCAGTATCAGGCAGGCACATGTCAGTCACACGAAAATCAGGCTGCTCCCATCTTCTATACACCCACCTCTCATCTTTTTGGAACGAACGCTTCTGATTATAGCGATCCACTCTCTTCTTGTATCGTCGTATACGATTTGCCCACGCATAAATTTTCTGCTTCAGGTGGTCAATACGTTCCGTGACCCGTAAAGAGTATTCGCAAGGACTAATATCAGTCCCCGCGAATGCCCGAATCACGAAACGCATTACTTTTGGGCGTGTATTACCCGCCCTGAAGCAGCACAGCTTGCCAATGAGCACCCTAGTCTCGGCGATACGACGCTCAATTCTGCATTGCCAGGCTGGAACAGATTTTGGTCGAATATCTGGTTCAAATTGTGTAAATTTAACACCAGCTACCCGACAAACTGGAACAGCCGCACAATACAGAATTGAGTGTGCATCACTTAAATCTAAACAAGTGTCAAAATAACTTTTATTATTATTTGTTTCTTCTTCACGGGTATCTTCTTTTTTTTTTTTACAAATATACCCGGTCTTTTGGGAGGCTTACATGGGGACATAGAGGTCCAACACGCAGAGGCCTTTTGAGAATTTTAATGTAACAGGGAATGGGACTCCCACTGCAGACAATCCACGTCCGCCTTATGTAGAAGAACGGTAATGGAGCATCTCCAATGGGAGTTAAACTATTGTACAATATGCTAACTACTATTGGGCTATTGGGCTATTGAGTTGGAGGTTAAATGAACTGAGTGATTAGAACTATGGATGAAGACGGCGTCTTCAATTTTAATATATTATAATCAAAATACTGGCAGACGGTGACTTGCCAACTCACTAGATGGGCCCCCTATACAATCACCGTAGGCATGATAAGCCTGTAAGGCGACAGAGGGCAACACCGGTGTGAACGGCTTGGGGTGTCGAGCGGTGCGGCGCCGGTTTCACCTTCGCGGGCCAGGCCCGGAGCGGGCTTCCCCGTAGTTATGCCCTTGAAAATGACACTTCCACCCCCGAGCATATAGCTCTGGCTCCCTCCCTCTGACCGGCCAATTAAGGCAAGCCAGAGTTGAGATTCTGAGGAATCGGGACCGATGTGTAGCCACACACATTCAGCTCGCCACAAGCTGCCCTGCGGATGTGAGCTTTTTAATAACTTTCTGATACATTTTTTTGTTGATATCAGAAAGTGGATGACTCAAAAAGCGAATCTACTATGCCCTCATAGGTTTGCGTTAATCCTATAAAAGATAACGACTGTCCTCGAGGGTTTTATTATTATTATTATTACTGACGTAATACTGACTAACCAAAATTACGATACATAAGTTTATATATACACGTCATTTCATACTCCAGTGATGGAGGGGCCATTCGTGAAATCATGTCATTTCTCCTACGAATGATTTGTGCGACATTCATTTTTTTTTTACTGAATAATATTATGCTATTGCAAATGGAGGTGATCTGTTAAATATGAGCATTGAATAACGTCCAACTCCAGGAAGCCATATAGCTCTTTAAAGGGTGCCTTATAAGGTTTTTACAGAGTCTGCAAACAACCTCTGGTGGTACAAACGGTCACATGCTAACGTAACCACTTTCGGAGGGATGGGGCCGTAAGTGACCTACAAACTTATTCTTATTGGTTCATAATAGTTTTATCGATTCTAGCTAACTATTGTAGGTCAATATTAATAGACTATATCTGATATTTCAAAACCTTGGTCGTCTTAGCAGAAACAGGCTCAAGGTGACCCCCATGCAATGTACAATGTACTAAGTTCCCTACACAGCCGTGAAAGTGCACCATGACGTTTGATTAGATCGAGTTCAAAGTCCGAGTTAGCATACTAATTGCTTTTCAATAATGATTTAAAAAAATAATCATTTCGGCAATCATACATACTAACATGCCTAGCGTTTTCTCTATTACAATTAAAAAAATTAAAAAAAGGAATTTCTAAATAGCTTATTTTATTTATCCACTTACCGGAGCACTTTTGCCATTTACATGAAATATTATTCTATCCATAATAAATAATGCGTGCCCACTCTAAGTTACTTATTGTTGAACTAGTAAATAAAGGCCTATTTACAGTTTCCATTTCCACTACTATAGTATCAACTTGACGGTTTAAATTCATTCTATAGATAACAGTACAGTTTTTATAACAATAATTTAAAAAATAATAATTGAATAAAAATCAATACTATAAAATCACGCTTATATGGTATTTTAATCAAACTATAAGGTTAAAAATAAATTTCTATAAATATAAAAAAGCAAATAAAAATAATATTGTTTATTGCATTTATCGAGAGTTAGTTCAAGTTCACTAGCGGACGCCCCGTGGTTTAACCCGCGTAGTGGCCGTTCCAGTGGGAATACGGAGATAAAGTGTAACCTAAATTACTCCTTATAACTTCAGTTATCTGCCAGTGAAAGCTCTTTTAAAATCGGTCCAGCCGTTTTAGCTGATTTTAACTGAAGTAGGAAAATAACAGTATTATTTTTTTTTAGATAGATACTATTCTAATTCACAAATTAATCTAGAAAACTATCACAATAATCACAACGATTGCTATTATGATAAAATTTAATTTTAAATTTCAGTTTTGCGCACATACTGTACCTATTTGTTATTCATTCTGTAATTTATAAACCGAACCTACATAATTACATACCAACATAGTACAAATCATAATTGTTTAAACGAATTCGATTGAAAATATGTAGGTACTTAGATCACGCACATATTGACATAATCTTTTTCAAATTATTATCAATCTTAGTAAAGAAGCTATAAAGCTCAATATATCTTTTAATTTGACATGGTTATTCTTATAGGAAATGTTGCTAACTACATAATTGATACCAATAAATAATGAAGCGCTCGTGGCCCCGCGGTCTCAGTGTTCTGTAAACGATCACTCAGTTCAGCAACTTTCACTATGGCTGGTACTCGGATGGGTGACCACTTTGTGGCATTTACATTTGCGAGCGTTTCCGTGCTTCGGAAGGCACGTTAAGCCGTTGGTCCAGGTTGCCAGTAAAATGGCAGTCGTTAAGCCTGGTTGAAGGCCTTATGGGCGGCTTAAAAATTTCAACAGCAGGTAGCCACAACCTGCGTTTGTCTATTTCAACACGGCAATGGGCTCACCACCTATTACGTGGGACAGGAATCCACACGGTGAAAAGTGGACATATAATATGCCTCTGCCACCCCTTCGGGGATAAGGCGTGATGGATTTTATTTATTTATTTTATTTAATAAATAATGAAGTGCAAACAGGGTGTGGCAGTACTTTACTGCGGAGCAAACGTTACTTCTCTATAAGTTGCAAGTGCGGCCACACTTAGAGTACTGCTGTCACCTTTAGTTGGTGCACCTGAATACCAGCAGCAGTAGATGGGCGTGCTATGGGGATTGTCAATAATCCTCTACTAGCAGCCGCTGCCAAGCCCCTTCGCGACAGGAGTAACTTCATCTCCTTTTGCGTGTACTATCGCCTGTACAACGGTCTGTGCTCTGAGGATTGTTTGATGATGCCCATGGCTACCTTCTAGCATTTCTACTCATACTTTCTATCGCCTCAGTAAAATAAAAAGGCAGAGTAGCTTTCTCATTTATCATATTAGTAGGGATATAGGATGATAGGATTATAAACATGATAAAGAATGCACAATTAAGACCAAAAACGGAAAAGTCAAAAGTACTCGGATACCCAGACGTTATTGTATAAAGCGATTAATGAATCTTCATGAAGCGAAAGAAGTATGCAGGGATCGCGCGCGATACCTGGCGATCTGTACTACTGACTACCCCGTCAGGGATACATCGTGAAGATATTTAAGTTAAGTTTAAGTTTAAAAATATTGCATATCGCGTTTGGTGAAGACGTGACTGCATTCTTACTGAGACCAAAATCCTTGACTCACTCACGTACAAACTGACAAAGCATGAAGCTGGTGCTTTGAGATTAAAACAATCAAATCTGGAGTGCCCATCTAAATAGATAGATGCATAAATTCAGACTATTGTGCATTTTTAACTAACTATGTTCACACTGTATCCCTGACCGGGTAGTCAGAGAGGTCTATATGTTATATGAGCCATTTTTGAAAATTGTCAAAGACGATGTTCAAAAATTGTATGTTTGTACTTTTGTTTGTTTGGTTGAACGCGCTAAAATCAGGAACTACTGGTTCGAATTGAAAAAAAATGATTTGTGTTGAATAGCCCATTTATCGAGGAAGGCTATATGCTGTATATCATCACGCTACTACCCTGGAGAGCGGAGCACTAATCATGAATGTCGACGGATCCGGCATTTTTTTATAAATTATTGTTGAATTTATACACGACTTGATTAAATAGGTGCGTCGGGAGTTCAAAGTACTTCACGGGCGAAGCCGTGGGGGTCATCTAGTACCCATATTAAAATCCAACACAAATTAAGCGTCTGGTGTCAACAATGTTATGTTTTTTTTATAATACAGTCACTCCTTTATCGCCGAAGTGGAAGCTGAGGTACATTATACGCCCACAAATGTGTTTGTTCCAGTACCTAAGAAGTGAAATTTCTTTACGACATATCATTTATAATGTTAGGTTTTGTAGGTATATGTCCTATTTACTATTTCACGAAAATTGGGTAGATGAGGCTTACACATATGTCGATCAAGAAGTTTCGCTAACTTCGAAAAGGAAAAACATTTTTTTAATTAACTTACCTGAACACTTTTCACCGTTTACATGAAATATTATTCTATCCATAACAATTAGCTACGTACACACTTAGCTGAAGTTATTGTTTAACTAGTTTATGGATATGTGCCTGTTTTAAGTTTCAACCAATTATTTTTTAAATGTTTCATTCTCTTGTTAAAAATAATACGATAGATAACAGTGCAATTTTTGTTCATATTTGGCTTGTGAATTTCATAAAGCATCGTTTTGTGGATGGGTTGTCGTGTACATTATTTTCTTTTTTAATACTATGGCTCTTTAAAGTAACATTAATGACGAATATTCATCTACCGTGCCAAAGCCTTGGGATCACAATTTAAGCTTTTCTCCTTTTGTATCGTTGCCTAAAAGTCTTCGCAACTACCATTCCAAAATAAATCCAAAATGATAAATCTGGACAGATTTAGTATTTTGGAAATTCATAATAAGGTCTTCGCTAGGTCTGTGTTCTGTGTATCTTACGCTTGGCGTTTTTGTTTATGAGCATTTTCGTGTTCCGGAAGACACGTTAAGTCGTTGGTTCTGGTTGACCTTGGTAGTGTTAAGCCAATTGGAGGCTTTATGGGTTGCTTAAAAATACTGTGTTTTGTTTCAACATGGAATGTGGCAATAGGGTCTCGGGGTAGGTAGTATCAGTGTAAAATTCCTGGTAATGCCATAGTCTGTGGTACCTACTTTCAATAAGGTGGCCCGTCGCCTTGTTGGCCACCTCAGTAGTACATAAAATTGACCTAATTTCTGTTTTTCATCTTATTTGTACACTTTTAAATCATCAAGTTCCTGTATATATTTGCACCACCATTATCTTGCAAGAATAATTTTAATTTTTGCTTTAAATATGGAAATTTAATTACAATAGTGTTTAGTGAACAGAATTTAAGTAACTATTAATTATCCATTATGTACTTATTAAATGTTGTTCAACTTGGTTTAAAAAAGGATGCCTAATTAGAATATCCGCTGATACATTACTTTTTGGTTACGTTGTTCGTAATGGCGGTTCTTACATTTTAAGCTATCAGTTCTATAAACGATCACTGCGTTTAAGCATCTTACGCTACTACTGGTCCTGAAATGTGTGAATTTTGGTGGTATTTCCTTTTACGACCGTTTCCGTGCTTCGCACGCACGATGACCCGTTAGACCAAGGGGCCAGATCTACTAATTCAATCGCATCAGAAGAGAATAGGAATCGTCGCTCAATAGAGGCCCGACAGAAAAAGAGTCAGTTTTCGTAGTCCACTATTACAATTGCGCTCCAATAGAATTCTATCAGCCGGCCGATCGAATATTATTAAGACGCGTAGCGCCTGTAAGTATGTCTAGACTATATTAATATTTTGATAGCTAGAAACAGCTATTTTGTCTCTATTTTGCAGCTTGAGAAGTGTGAAATAGTTTTAGTAGACTTTTTTTATTGGGACTAATCCCCATTCCCATTACTGAGACTCCTGTAACCAGAATCTACAGCAATGACCAAAACACCAGAAAAGTTACACCGAGCTTGATCTCAGTGAGGTCGCAGCAAAAGTTAGCATGTCTTGGAACCCGCTACGAAATTAATCAGAAGATAATTTGAGGAAGTAGGAAAAGAACGTAACGCCTCTTCACTCCTGTGCAAAGCGGGAGACCTGGAACTAAGCAACTAAGTGTAAATCCTATAGAAATAGGGAAGCACCACGGTAATAGTATATTACTATTTATTAGTTATACTAGACTACCCAATTTTGGACTATTCGCAATAGAACGGCTATATAATAAAACTAGAACGGCTTTTTACTGGAAAATAGTAGACTCAGCCCCCCCCGGTTGCCTGTTCCATCTCAGACGTAAGTCAATTTGAAATGGGGGTCTTGAAAAATTTTAACAACGAGTCGCCATTACCTGCGCCTGTTGCGTCTGTCCAGTTAAACATAACAAAAGGGTCACCACCCATTACGTGGGATAAAAAATACAATGTAATGTCCTACGTTGCAGGTGGTGAGCCCATTGCCGTGTTAAAATGGATAGGAGCAAATTGTGGCAACCTGCTGTTGAAAATTTTCAAGCCGCTCATAAGGCCTTCAACTTGGCTTAACGACTACCATGTTACTGGTTACTGGTAACCGGTACCAACGGCTTAACATGCATTCCAAAGCACGGAAACGTATGTTAAACAACATATTAGTAATATCGTTACACAATATAGTAATTAAATATACACTTCAATTGCGCATTGCAGAAGTAATTTAGGTAATTAAGTTGTTTGTAAGGTACCAAAAAATCGCACGGATTCCCACACATCCATCCTGTCACGCATCGACAGTGGCAGGCGGCACTACGCCAACCTACAGTTAGTGTGATCACGTGATGTTAAAAAAATAATATGCTCTCCCATTAGTGCATAGTCAAAGTTCTTTGAACCCCTAAATCTTAATGTACTTTTCGCTAGGAAACTTTATCCATTGGCCACGACGATCCGACTCTACAGGATCCACAATACCTTTATTTATTGGTTTAATATTAGTAAAAATATTATCAATACATTTAGCACTGGTGGCTGTAATACGAGTAGGTTCTAAGAAAGTACTATGCAGATTAAAGGATTGCAATAAATTTTTCATTTTATTTCTCTCTGATGAAGTTAATGATGTATCTAGTATATCAACATTAAAATCTCCACAAACTATTATAGATTTCTTAGAACATTGGCATTTGAACAGTGCTTCTTCAAGCTTTTCTTCAAATTTAATGTACGGAGCTTTAGGGGGACTGTATACGCTTAACAAGATGAAATGCTCAAACTCAATACTGGCAATCTCAATAACTTGCTCAATGGAGAGGGCTACTAAATCCATACGTTCTTTAAATTTTAAGTTTTTATTAATTAAATATCCATCACGCCTTATCCCCGAAGGGGTGGCAGAGGCATATTATATGCCCGCTTTTCACCGTGTGGATTCCTGTCCCACGTAATAGGTGGTGAGCCCATTGCCGTGTTGAAATAGACAGACGCAGGTTGCTTGCAGCTACCTGCTGTTGAAATTTTCAAGCCGCCCATTAGGCCTTCAACCAGGCTTAACGACTGCCATTTTACTGGCAACCGGGACCAACGGCTTAACGTGCCTTCCGAAGCACGGAAACGCTCGCAAATGTAAATACCACAAAGTAGTCACCCATCCGAGGACCAGCCATAGTGAAAGTTGCGTAACTCAGTGATCGTTTACAGAACACTGAGACCGCGGGGCCACGAGCGCTTCTAGTTTAAGTTTTTATTAATAATATATAAAGCGCTTTAAGTTTTTATTAATTAATATTAAAGAGCCTCCACGTTTAGAATGTTTTCTATTGAACGAGCTAGCAACCTGGTGATTTATGAAGTTCAACAATGTGATTTCATGATCTTTTAACCAGTGCTCTGTAGCACAAAAAATATTAATAGAATTTGCATTAATGTATAGCTCCAACTCTAAATCTTTACCATTTATTAAACCTCTAACATTATGGTGCACCAGGTTTATAAAAACAATATTTTTATTATGATTATTCTCAGGGGCCAAAGTCTGACAAAACTGGCCAGATTTATTATCTGTTATCCTACAAACTAGTTTTTTGGAATTTTATTTTCCAAATATGAAGTGTCAAAATTATCCTGCTCAATAAAAGCAGTTGTAATTGCCAATAATTTGGCTTGAAAAATTAAAAAAAATAGATAGCAACAGAGCTACCTTTCGTTGTAAAGTTTTTGATAGAAAATATCTATCTAATGTCAACAGACTATTATTATTGAAAATAATATTCCAATCTAACAATTCAATTTTTTTGGAATATGATACCATGGTATGTAGTTTCATATTTAATTTGTATCTTAAGTTGTTTTCCTTGTGGCTCATAGCAGTGCTGTATGGCAAGGTGGACAAAATGACTTGTTTTATATTTAGACTTGATTTGACAAAAATTTTTATAAGTTTGTCACTATTAATATTGCCTCTTCTACCAACCAGCACCACTATAGTGGACTGCATGCAGTGAGTAACAGTCAAAATAAAATCTATAATTTTAGAGTAAGAAGCACCTGTATATGTATGATTTATTACAGAATGACCTAACTGTGATAAATGATGTCCAAAATTTTTACCTATTTCATCGCAATACACTAAGATATTTTCATTATTTTTTATTTGCAACTTTTCTATTACAGATATCTCGCAGGTACTGCTTGAACTTAATATACTAGTATCCACACTGCACACAGTTTTAACTGGTGATGAAGTAAGTTTATCACCAGATGTTATTGAATGTGGCTGCAGTGATATATTACTATGCAATGTACCACCGCACATATTTTCACTTAGGATTGAAGAAGTTGTTTGCTCACCAATTCCATCACTGCATATAATTTTTTAAAATTCAAGTTTGGGGAGGGAACATGGCCGCATATCAATTGGTCATTTTGACAATGACATGAGTTTACTATTTTACCTATAGCTAACACCTGTTCCCTACTCTGTTTCTCTGCCGTTTCATATTTATATGTAATTGATTTTAAAGAGTCTTGGAGCCGGTCAAACTGATATTGAAGGGCCCGTGTATCAGTTTTGTACTGTAGTGCGACAGTGTCCAGTTCTAACATATAAATATTCACCTGGTCAATCAGTTGCAATCTCTGTTTATTAAGTGACATAGTATTTATAAAAAACTAATATTTATGTATCATTTTTTTTCATTTAGTGATAAACTTTTTAATTTTTAAATATTTCTTTAACTTATTTTTACTACATTTAATAATTTTCAATGACTTAGAACAGCCCCCGGATTCATCATCAGAGGTGAGGTCTATGATAATGGAAGGGTGAGCTTTAGCAGTATCTATGCTTGTAGCCATCAGTTCATCGAACAAACTCTGTTTAGATTCAACCACAGTGCTCTGTTTCTCAGTTTCAAGTTGTGATATTTTGATCTCTGATCGTTGTAGCTCCTCCTTAAGTACTGCAATTTGGTTTAAAGTTTGTTCATAATGATCCCTACAAGATTCAAAACTGTCAACTATAAGTTGTAGCCTATCCCGATCCTGTAAGGTATCAGTATACAGTGAATGCAACTTTGCCAGTTCTTTCTTGAGCTGTCCGTTCTTACTTAAAATACCAAGCAGTTCTAACTCATTTTCGTCCCTTTCCTTGTTTAGTTTATCGCATTACTCCCTCATAATTTGTAACTCTTTCAACGTTAATTGGAGCCTTGTCTCTTGCTGATTTGCCAAAGCTTTACGCGTCATTATCATATTAACAGTATTCGACATTTTTGATTATAATTACGTACTACAGAATCAGTGATTATAAGCAAAAAAGAGTAAGAAAGGCGAAACAAAAACAAGGTTATGTTCTATTCATAGAAAGTTACAAAATCAATCTATTACTGGACATGTGAGGATGTAAAAGTAAATAAACAAACAAACCTTGATTTAAACAACTATAAGTTTCAAAAATCTTGCCAAATCCAAGTACTTATTTTAAATATTGAAAAATTTTCCGATGTATAACTGTCACTGCACCGGTACAATTTTAAAGTTTATATTTATCTACTTTTTACACAAATAGTTTATGTAACACTTAATATACTATTATTTGGCAATGAGGAATTGGTTTTTACTTAAAATTATAATTATTTTTGTAATATTACAATATAAAATACGGAGCCAATTCAAATCAGCTGTTATGCCTAGGGTTGCCACAAGGAAAAAAAAAACTTTATCTATAAGATAAATAGCAGTGCATGAAGGGGCCCAAGATCTTCCTGATCCAAGCGTTTCACTTTCTAGATGTGTACTTGCTGAGTAACAGACAAGGCACCAGACGGGCCCCTTCGGGATTGGGAGGATGAAACGCGCCGATCCACCAACTGATCTAGAGGAAATAGAGGATGGGACGTTGAAGGGTTGGTTAGTATGTAGGATGGAAAGCGCAGATTGCAATCTGCTTCCCTGATGTTGGTGCGATGAATACATGGGTAGATTTTCCATTCACGTTTTTTGTATGCAATGTAACAAAAAATTTAACGCATTATTAAAACATTGTTTAAGCTGTTTTACACGCTACAAATCATTTTAAATGCCTAATTATACACTGTTCATATTGCAAAGAGTGAATGTGTACGTCCAGACTCGCCACGAGGTCTTGGCACTGGCGCGCCCACGCTGTCAGAGATATGTAGAGTCTGAAAAATAATTAAGGTTACTTTTTAATGCAAAAAAAAGGTTGTAAGGGGATGCTAGGGGCTGCAGGTGTTTCATCAGCTGTGTCATGTGTGTCAGGTAAAAAAAGCAAGTTCCTGCGGTCCTACGTCCAGGATGAAAACCGTGATGTGCGTCAGACATATAAAGGTACTTGTGCATCGCCATTTCTAACACCTTAGTCGGGTTACCCAAAACTGCCACAGGTCTCTTATAATTACAGGAAGTGGAACCGGCATTGCCTTTCGGTAATGGCACTGCTTGTGTTAGTTTGAATTTTACTGGGAACTTAGCCATCCTAATACCTACACATGTTGAAAATGTATAAAAAAACTCCTTTAGTACTGAGTGATGAACTCTAAAGATGAAGGGCGGTATACCAGCAGGATCCATGGAATGTTTAGATGACAGGCGTGACAACAAATCTGCACCTCTTCACGGAATAGACACTTCAAGTGCGCCCATGTATTCGACGCTCTAACTGTCATTTTACTCGCCCTCACACATCTAGCAAGGCTGACTTAGGGTTATATGTATTCGGAATGAAAATAATGGGCCAATTCATCAGCACATTTCTAATCCGATCTCCATATTTAACTAACCTAGCTCTATTTCTCTTACTCCTCTTTGTATCACCTAAAGTTTTCGGTATTGTTAGGAGCGACTGAGTGTCAGACCTCGCAACCCCTCAGGACGCCTGCATCGTTAATGAGCTCGCATTGGCCTCGGAAATCTTGGTTATACTGTTATATTACAAGCACACAACTTGTCTAATAATATTTTGATCAACTAAAATTTGATGATCAACTAGATTTGATTGAATGATTTGCATAATATACAAAGTGTATATTATGCAAATCATTCAATTAAATCACGGAATTTAGAGTAGAGAGATTCAATTAGGAAAGCCCGCAATTCAAAAACCCGACGCCTTGGGTTGGTTTGGTTTGAATTGATTCGATTGAACATGGCACTTGTTCTCTGTGACCCTTATAGCCAGAAGCTGAAGATATTCTAAGTAAAGTGTTAAGGATTATTAAAGAATGATCATCACATGCTTTTAGATAGATGACTTTAGATAGATAGATCATTCTTAATTGCACACCATTACATACAGTATTATTATTATTATACATACGACTTAAAACTACAAGTGAGGGTACAATGGGCGGTTTTATCACTATAAGCGATCTCTTCCAGACAATCTTAGTATGGAAAGAGAAGATCAGGAAAGAAAGAAAGAGGTAGTTGATGGCGTACTTACATAATATATAACTACAGATTAATATGATAGCAAGGATAATAGTTATGTTGTACACAGTAAATATAATACAATTTAGATGGACAGAAAGTAGTTTAGGTTATAAACTACTTACGCCTTTAAAGATAGCTTGTGACTTCGCACGACGTATGTCCAATGGCAACGCATTCTAAAGGATTTTCCTAAAGATGTTGTGGACTGTGACGGCATTTTTAGTCTCAGATTCTCCGATGATCTTAACCATATCGAATGAGTATCATAAAGGAACTCAAAACGTCCCTTGATCTGCAATAATTACAAATACCATCGATTAATGTGCTATTTTGAGCCACATTGCAAACAGTAAAGGTGCAGCAGCACGTGCGATGAATACATGCATGTCGGACTTAGGCAACAACTATACTCGTAGTATAGCTTTCCTCGAAGCTTTTTCCGTAAATGCCTTGTAATAATTTCTTGAAATAACATACTTATATACATACATACATGCATACTGCACGCCTTTATCCCCGAAGGTGTAGGCAGAGGCGTACTACACATTTCACCGTATTCATTTTTGTCCCACGTAACAGGTGGTAAGCCAATTACCGTGTGACCCGCTGTTTAATTTTTTTATAAACCAAACAAACAGTCATAACGTACTTTCACGCCTTTATCCGCGAAGGGGTAGGCAGAGGCGTACAATACGCCCACGTTTCACCGCATGCTTTGCTCTTTGTCCCACGTAACCGGTGGTGAGCCCATTGCCGTGTTGAAATGAACAGGTGCAGGTTGTTGCAACGTGCTGTTGAAATTTTTCAAGCCGCCCATAAGGCCTTCAACTGGACTTATCGACTGCCATTTTACTAGCAACCGGGATCAACGGCATCATACCCTCCGAAGCACGGAAACGTTCGCAAATAGAATATGTCTCTCAAGTTTGAAATCCTCAATATGGGGTATATAAATGCCAAATTGAGGGTGTCCAAAGGAAGTTCCTTAGATACTTGGACTATAAAACACAGCAGTGGTCACAAGACTATGATCATCGGTGCAAACGATATCATTTTCTACTATTAGAGTATAGACGAAGTGTAAATGATATTTGTTATTTGTGTAGCATTGCTGGTGGAGTGGTTGAGAGCAGTGAGCTCCTGAACAATATAGGATTAAGAGCTTACACAACTGGTCTACGTAGGCGACCTCTGTTGAATGTGCCATTTGTAACAACAAATTACAGGCGCAATTCCTTTTTCCATCGTAGTGCTCGATGTTTTAATGACCTCTCACCATCATAAGACTTTGATCTGTTTTCCACTACTGTAGGTACGATTAGGGGGAGTATGGCGAGGGAATTTTTTTGGAAGTGACAGGGTACATGATTCTCGGGTAGTTCTATAATGTTTGTATAGTTGGAGTTGCTTTTTTGGTACTTAGTAAATTTATACCATTAATTATCATCCTAGTATGGTACTGATCATCCGGGTTGTATTATTTCAACAATTTTTTTATGTTGTTTTTTTTATAATTATTATGGATTTTGTTGTTCTTTTTTTTTCTTAAGTATTATATTTTAGTTTTTCAAAATGTTTCATACTGTACTTCTCTGTCCGTTCTGTCGGACACATTTTTTTTAATAAGATTTTTTTTATAAATGGATTCTTGTTATTAGCAATCTGTAATACTTAATTTAAATAATCTATAAGTAATATTAGTCTGTAAGCCTTCTACAAAAGTACAATAAAAAAAATGTAAATGCGACAAAGTGGTTCCATCCAAGGTTCAACCATAGCGAAAGTTGTTTAACGCAGTGATTGTTTACAGATCACTGAGTTAACGGGGCCACGAGCGATTCTTAAAATAACACGCAAAAAAAATCAAGCGAGTGTGATGAGCTCCTCCTTTCAATATATGTTCTGTGCTCCTTCAGTTCCCGTCATTTATCATATTACTAGTAGTTCTGTAAACCGTAGTAGTATTTTTTTTCTTGTTTTAATTTAACTATCTTCACGCTGTATCCCTGACGGGGTAGTCAGAGGACAGATCGCCAGGCTTCGCGATCCATGCATACTTCTTTCGCTTCTTCATGATTCATCAATCGCTTCATACACGCACGTCTGGGTATCCGAGTACTTTTGACCTTTCCGTTTCTGAGCAATTTGCTCACGTGGTCTTTATATGTAAATCTCGCCCTCCCTGACTTCTTCTACCCTCTGCTTTCGCACAATATATATTCTTCGTCAATCGTTCCTCACTCATTCGTTGGACGTATCCAAACCAACGGAGCACGCCCTTTTCCAGCTTAACGCTGACACTTTCATTCAAACCTGCCATATTGCCTATCACTTCGTTAAGTATTAGATCGGCCAAGGTAACGCCGCACAATTTTCGAAGTGATCGCATCTCCACAACATTCAATTTACTTTCATGCTCTGCTGACATACCTAGGTTTCGCTACCTAAAGCAAAGTTGGCACTAGCACTGCGTTATGAATCGCCAGTCGTGCTTCTTTTACGATGCTTTGTCGCTTTACTAATTGAGACAAAGCACCGTTAACTCTGTTTCCGGCAGCTACTCGCCGTTCTAAATCCGAATTACATCTACCATCCGCGCTAAACATACTCCCTAAATACATAATTTCATTCACTTGCTCTAGACGTTCCTGGTATACCCTAATCTCGCATTTAGTTCTTACGTCATCTCTTTCAGATACTAGAACCTTAGTATAGCAAAGTTGGCACTAGCACTGCGTTATGAATCGCCAGTCGTGCTTCTTTTACGATGCTTTGTCGCTTTACTAATTGGGACAAAGCACCGTTAACTCTGTTTCCGGCAGCTACTCGCCATTCTAAATCCGAATCACATCTTCCATCCGCGCTAAACATACTCCCTAAATACACAATTTCATTCACTTGCTCTAGACGTTCCTGGTTTACCCTAATCTCGCATTTAGTTCTTACGTCATCTCTTTCAAATACTAGAACCTTAGTCTTACTTGCATTCAAGTGAAGACCCTTACTTTCACACTCTAGTGACTAATGCCTGAAGGTCGGATGAGGCCATGAGCACCGCATCATCAGCGTACAGCAGACAGTTTACTGTAAAGTCACCCAAATTCACACCCATATTAAAATCTTTCAACTTCTGCAGGCAACTGTCCAGATACACTATGAACAGCCAGGCGGACATGACACATCCCTGTTTGATGCCTGTACAGACATCAAAAAGAGGTGACACATCCCCCCCTACTCGCACGCAAGCCTTACAGTCCCTATAAAGCGACTGTATTGCCCGCAGTGGCGAGCCGTCCACACCATATCCGGGCAGCAAGTCCCACAGCGTTTCTCTCACAACGTTATAAAATGCTTTCTCTAGATCCACAAAAGCGCAAAAAACCTTCTGGCTAACAGACAGAAACTTTTCCGCGATCATGCGGAGAGAAAACACTTGATCCATGCAACCTCTTCCACGTCGGAATCAGCATTGAGCCTCCCATAAATACCTTTCAGACTTTTCTTGCATTCGTGCCGTTATAACCTTTGCATAACAGACATAGTGTGTCCCAGACGCGCGACTCACCGTACTTGATCATCTCAGCAGTAACTCTGTCTTTTCCCGCAGCCTTACCACATTTCATACTTCTTATCGCTTGTTCTATTTCTTACATACTAATGACTTCAATGGCATCGGGATCCGGAGCATCGAAGTGAGCTCCACTTCCCGATGTGGCATCTCTGTCTTTTTTTGCATACATATTTCCATAATATTCACTCCATCTCTGCAGGACGTCAGTTTGGTCTGTTAGGACGTCATTGCTAACACTAAGCACTTTATTCATACTGCAGATTGCCGAACAACTCCGGGTCTTGCCTACCTCTTTCCAGAAGAGCCTGGCATTATCCCGGAAATTGGAAGACAACCTTTCATCCGCTTTCATTCTGCACCTTTCACGAGCTTCTTCTATCAGTGCCTTCGTGTTAACTTTTTGCAGCTTGTATCTCTCTTTCATATTAAAATCATTCCGCGAGGCTAAGTAGTCTAACCATGCTTTCTTCTTCATTCGAACTGCTTCTTTCACTTCCTCATTCCACCATGCGTCACGCTTATTACTACTGCCTCTTCTCGTTTCTCCACACACTTCCACACTTTTCATTTTTTTTTTGTTTTGTGCGCTCTTGCCAACCACAACGAGACCAATTCCCCTCATCTGCCTCCATTTCCCCCCCAATGAAAAAAGTTCGGCATCTCCGCTTTTATTCTCTACTCCGTGAGTGTTCCTGAAAGGCGTGCACAGGGCGAGGTGAATTGAGACACTTCCATTTACTATAAAGGTTTATTGTAAACTGCGCAATACCCACACCTACCTATAATATACTACAAGTACAAATCCCTACTTACCCATTTATACGTGGGGCACACTGAAAGTTTTGCGGAACTTATAAATAAAACACTGTTTAAGCAAAGTAATATATTTATTTGTGTACCATTAAGAATGCCATAACACCCGATTTAGGACATCACGCTGACACTGAGAGACATTTTCAATTTTTTGCATTTTCTCAGAATATTTACTATTATATACAATTGTATTTTTGCCTGAAATCGAAATAACATACATACATATTGTCACGCCTTTATCCCCGGAGGGGTAGGCAGAGGCAAATTAAACGCCCACATTTCACCGTATGCATTTTTGTCCCACGTAACAGGTGGTGGTGAGCCCATTGCCGTGTTGAAATGGACAGGCGCAGGCTGCATCGACGTGCTGTTGAAATTTTTTAATAAGGCCTTCAATTGGCTTAACGGCTGCCATTTTATTGGCAACCGGGACCAACGGCTTAACGCGCCTTCCGAAGCACGGAACTGGGGTGAGTCTAAAGGGCCGAATAAATTTAATAAAATGTGTCATTATCAGATGTAAAATTTTAAAAATAATTTAAACTCGTTGCCTTTTTAGTGATTTGGTAACCAAAAGACTAAAAGGTCTTATGTGCTAGACACTAATTAGCACGACCAATTAAAGTCCTGGTAGTCTCGGACTGGTCGAAATAAGCCGTTTTTAATCCTTAAAATTTCACGAACTTACCCTTCCCGACCTCAGATCGCCCGTAAATTATTATTCCTTTCAATTTTATAATATTATCTTCCGTTTCCGATGGGTTTCATTCTACTATTCTTTTTTGACACTTTTTACTATTTTTAAAGGCTTCTTTTTAACCTGGTCTGTGAATGAATTATGACCGAATAGACAATACGCTCACAATAAACGACCTAACTGCTTGAATATTATGATATTCGTTACAAGCACACTCTTTTCATCTTAATGTATTTCGAGTTGCAAAAAAACATTACATGGATTTGGAGTCAGGGGTCAAATCAAAATCAAAATCAAAAATCTTTATTCATTTAGGTCACAAAGTAACACTTACGAACGTCAAGATTACTGCTTCTACATTTACATTTACTGCCAGATTCGCAAAGCAATAGGTAGAGCCAGAGGAAGAACCTGGCAATAAAACTCATGGCCACTCTTTTCTAACCGCCATTTGACTCAGTTTGATTAACATGATATTTGACCAATTATACAGTAATGAAATTATACAAAAAAAAAGAACAAAATAAATGTTGTGTTCATTAAAATTACACTTACATAGTTCCTTTAAATTTATGTGAGAACAGTCGACTAAACTTAGTTTGCCTTAAATTTAAATAATATTATTTGTAACAATTGCTATAACAGCTATGAGCTGACCAGTCCCAACAGACGGCACCTGTTCACGGGTATGACGCATATATCAGCCATCGCCTTACTCAACCGTATTGTAGGGAACAAGGCGACCCGATACATACGCCACCAATGCCAAGACACTTAGGCGAGCATGACATACCCAAAAACTACACAGCAACTATCATGTCAATTTCAAAATTATAAATAAGTCTACATAGTGCTCACACAATAACAAAGTCAAATTAATTACCGGGACTAAACGCAGCACCTTTAGTTGCCTGGCGTTTCAAATTATTGATACTGGAGAATGTAAAAAAAAATAATGTAAAAAAAAAATACAACATATATATGCAGATTCAACACAAGTAGATAATATAACACAAGATTCATTCGAATGCTAAATAGCTCGAGCGAAGAGCAAGCAACTCATTTCCATTCATTTTTATCATTCAAATAATCATTAATAGTGTAATAAGCCCTTTTCAAGAGGTGCGTCTTAATTTCCGCCTTAAATTTATGTAACGGCAGGATCCAAAGGAACAATGTAAGTGTAATTTTAATATTGTAAGCCATTCCTACATTTTAAAATGGCATCCATTGACTTTCTTGCCAGATTCTTCTTCTTCAAGGGTAGGCTGCCCTTAGAACCGGCAACTATAATCGCTCTAATTTTGATATGATTTAAACACAACATTGATTTTGTTTTTTTTTGTTTGTAAAAATTCATTACTATATAATTGGTCAAATATCATGTTAATCAAACTAATGTAATTACTGGCGTTTAGAAAAGAGTGGCCATGAGTTTTATTGCCAGGTTCTTCCTCAGGCTCTACCTATTGCTTTGTGAATCTGGCAGTAAATGTAAATGTAGAAGCAATATTCTTGACGTTCATAAGTGTTACTTTGTGACCTAAATGAATAAAGATTTATTATTATTATTATTATTGTTCAAAATGTCTAAAGGAATTTTATTATATAGGCGTACGCCAATTCCTGCAAAAGAGTCGTTAACCTTTTGTAAACGATGATGCGTTCCAATTAATTTATGCTTATTTCTAGTATTTATCGAATGTATGTCACTGTGTCTATTGTATAAATGTATATTCTGTTTAACTAACATGATATTTGCAAATATATACTGTGATACAACCGTTAAAATGCCAATTTCTTCAAATTTCTATCTAAGAGACACTCTAGCACTCAATTTATATATTGCACGTATAGCTCTCTTCTGGAGTACAGAAATTACTTGTAGATCAGCTGCTTTACCCCACAGCAAAATGCCGTAAGACATGCCACTATGAAAATAACTAAAGTATACCAGCCTGGCAGTTTCTACATCAGTGAGCTGCCTGACTTTACTAACGGCAAAGGCTGCCGAGCTGAGTTTACCTGCAAGACACGTTACTTGGTCGTTCCACTGCAGTTTGCTATCTAAAGAGATCCCCAAAAATACAGTTGATTCTACAATATTAAGGGTATCACCGTTCAATATTATATTTGTACCGCAATTCCTGACATTAGGCATGCTAAATCTGATACATTTTGTCTTCTTAGCATTTAATAGCAAAGTTTTGGTCGTAAACCAATCTACAACATGGGCAAGTGAACTATTAACGCCGTTCAAATCAGTAAGCGTACGATTTACTTTAAAAATAAGTGACGTATCATCAGCAAATAGAACAATGTCGCACAAGTTCTGTATATAGAATGGCAGATCGTTAATATACATTAAAAATAGAAACGGACATAGAATTGATCCCTGCGGTACGCCCATAGTTACATATGCTCCAGAGGAGCGAATTTCATTAACAACATGTTGTATCCGATCATTTAAGTAGGAGAAAACAAGGTCCAGTGAAGAGTCTTTGATACCATAATAAAAGAATTTTCGCAATAGTGTTTTATGTTCAACGCAATCAAATGCTTTGGAGAGATCGCAGAATACTTCAATAGCATCTTGTCTATTCTCCCAGGCGTCATATATATGATTCAGAAGTGTCACACCTGCATGAATGGTAGAACGACCCCTTGTGAACCCATACTGCTCTTTATGTAGTAGCATATTTGAATTAAAATGAGCTTGTAGTTGTTGCAATATAATTTTTTCAAAAACTTTGCTAATGGCAGGTAATATTGAAATAGGTCTGAAATTACCAGGGTCGGTTTTGGATCCAGACTTAAATAGAGGTATTACCTTGCTGTGTTTCATTAAATCCGGAAACACTCCTTTATCGATACATTTATTAAATATTTCAGCTAGATGTGGAGATAAATTAACAATAATAGACTGTATCAATTTCACAGAAATACCCCACAAGTCAGCTGTCTTTTTTGAGTTAAGCGACTTGAATACTTTAATGATATCGTTAGGGTTAACACATTTAAAGCTAAATAAGACATTGCACTGATCTACGCTGCCCCCTAGCATGCGTTGAGCTTTGATTGGACAAGAATTTAAAGAGCTAGTTGTTTTCGCGGGTATGTCTATAAAATAGTCGTTAAAAGTTTGTGCTACATCTAATTTATTATTAATCACCTTGTTATTTATAATTAACTCAAAGTTATTATCACGGGGTAGTAATCGACCGGTTTCAGTATTGATTACATTCCAAGTCATTTTTACCTTATTTTTTGAATCTTTAATCTTACTGATATGTAACGACTTGGCAGCAGCACAGGTCTTTTTGAAGTTCTTGGAATATTTTTTTACATATTGAATAAAAGCAGGATCAAAATTAAATTGCTTCATACCATATAGTTCGTACAACTTAGCCCTACTTTTGTAAATACCGGTAGTTGCCCACTCACAAAATTGCAGGTTTTTGTTTTTATAACATGTTTTTGATTTAAATATATTGTTGTACTCAGCTTTAATTGTATTAAATAAGGAGTTATATAAGCCATTTGGATCTTCCTGATTAAAATCAATATTAGTGACTTTTGCTGAAACATTAATATTAAATTGTTTAAGTCGATATGCACTCATTGGCCTACATACAATTTTATTTCCTTTGGAAGTGACATTAATAGGAAACGCTGCTTTCTGACCAAGATGATCTGATGGAAAGTTACTTAGTATCTCCCTTGTTGTTCTTGCACAGTTGCAGAATATATTATCTATACATTTTCTAGAATGTGAGGTAACTCTAGTAGGCTTACAAAATAAATTTTGTAAGCCAAAAGACTTAAACAAATTTATAAATCTGATACATTTCGAAGACTGCACAAGTATGTCAACATTAAAATCCCCACACACCACAACATGTTTTCTACTAGTAAACAAACGCTTCAATACATTTTCCATAATAGTTTCTAATAAATTATAATCCCTATCTGGAGGACTGTAGACACAGAGGTCAATGAGTTGCTCAAGCTCAACACAGGAAAATTCAGCAGTACGCTCAATAGAAAGGGCCACAATATCTTTACGTTCTTTACGTTTTAAATTATTAGATACAAATATAAGAGAGCCCCCACGAATGGCTTTCTTTCTTGAGAACGCACTGCTAAGTGAATAAAATTCATTGTTGAACAATAGTTCATGACTTTTTAACCAATGTTCTGTAATACAAAAAATGTGAACATTGTGTTCCTTTATATAAAGTTCTAATTGTAGTAGTTTTTCAGATATGCGTTCAATATTTTGGTTAACTAAGTTTAAACTACTAGAAGTATTGTTAATATATTCAGAATTATTACAACCAATATTATTATCAGTGTCTTTAAAAAAAGTAGACCGAATGGGCTCAAAAGACCTATAACCATGGCCAGATTTTTTACCTGTTGTCTTACAAACTAGTTTTTTGAGATAATATCCCAAGTTAATAAGTCATTGTTACTAAGCTCAAAAGGAGCTGGTTTATAAGCCAATAATTTGGCTTGATTCCATAAAAAAGTTGATAAAAATACAGCTATCTGACGTTGTAAAAATTTTGATAGTAAATAACTATCTAATGTCAAAAAGTAATTATTCTGTAATAAAAGATTACAGTCAAATAATTCTATATTCCTGCAATATGTGGTCAAGGTTTGCAACTTTCTATTCATATTGTATCTAATGTTGTTTTCAATTTGTGTAAAAGATTTGCTATATGGCAGTGTAGACAGTATAACCTGTTTAACATGCAAGTTTGATAACTGTTCGTAAAACTTAATGATAGTTTTAGTGTTTACATTATCTCTTCTGCCAATAAGTATCACTATTGTTGTTTGTGGGCAATGTGTACTAGTTAATACCTTATTAATTATTTGAGAGTAGGATGCCCCAGGAAATGAAAGGGTTATGACCGAATTACCCAGATGTTGAACTAAGTGATAACCTAAACTTTTGCCTATTTCATCACAATATACAACAGTCTTTCCAACGTTTAAAGGTTGTGTAATTTTTGTTACAGGGCTATTACAGCAAGTGTTATTTGTGTTTATAATATTGTCACATATACTGCCCACAGAGTTAACCACTGGAGAAGTTGACTCGTCTCGGGATTTTATAGACAAGGAAGAACATGGTAGGGATTTTTCATAGTCAGGTGTTTGATTATATAATTTCTCAAGTGAATAGAACCTTTGTTCATTGCTGTGACAAGACTCCACCAAGCTATTCAATGCCTTAATGTACTCCCCAATTTCTTTCTGTGATGTTTTCTATTTTAAAGTTGTGGACTCTAAGGAATCATGTAAACACATAATTTCTGTCTGTAATTGATGTATATCAGTCTCATATTGCTCTGTTTGGGTGTTTAATTGTTTTTTACTTGTTTCTATTAGTTGTTTTAACTATACATTTGATTTACAAGTCCTAAGATATTTGTTCGCTCCTATTATAAGCTTTTTCATGTTTTTCTGTGATTTAGAAATAAATTTATTGAGTTTTATGTATTTTCTTAATTTATTCCTGCTACTACTTACTAATCTTATTGATGATGATGATGTATTGGTGTTCGGCAATAACAAGTGGTCACCGGTTTTGTCTATTGCTGTAATAGGAATATTCAATGCTGTGTTTTGTATTGGGTGCGAGGTGATGGGATCATCAAGATCTGTCTCTGTCCTCCTACACATTAGCTCATTATACAGACTGTTGGAAAAGTCTGCTTTAGCAACTGATTTAAGATTTTCCCTAAGAGTAATGGAGTTGTGAGCATCACTCAGCTTGCACTCTAAAACGCTTATACGTTTCAAAGCACGTTCATGGGTGTCGCTACACTCTTCTAGACCCTTCACTGTTGACTGGAGGTGATCCCGCTGAAGTGTGAGCTCCATGACCTGTGTATGCAGCTCAGCCAACTCTTGTTTGAGTTGGGTGTTTCTCTCAATTACAGTCAGTAATTCCTTTTCACTGTCATCCCGTTCCTCTAACAACTGTTTGTTGAGATTTTTGCAAATCTCCAGTTCCTTTATAGTGAGGTTAAACTTCTGTTGCAAGTCCTGGGATACAGCACTACGGGTCATCATTTTTTATATTTTGTTTGCTAATAAATATCAGTAAAAACACACAATTGACAAGACTATTATAAAGATAAAAACCTGTAGTATATGTGTATATCAATGTCTTCAACAAACCCAATATACGAGTATTTGAAATAATATATTCAAATTAGATATTAAATTGAATTGTTTAGGTACTTAGCATATCATCCAAATCAATATAGAACTAGGTACATTACGCTTTAAATGATACTAAGTTATGATTACATTTACAATTCCACAAAAAATAAATCTATAATAGGTAAATCAAATCCAGAAGAGTGTACTTGTGTTTTAGTAAATAAGTGTATTCCGATATGTGATGTGATGTTTATTCAGTATGCTACTAGGTACCCAACCATAAAATTTTATGTTCGAAATTTGTTTTTTTAAAATATCCATCACGCCTTATCCCCGAAGGGGTGGCAGAGGCATATTATATGCCCACTTTTCACCGTGTGGATTCCTGTCCCACGTAATAGGTGGTGAGCCCATTGCCGTGTTTAAATAGACAGACGCAGGTTGTGGCGACCTGCTGTTGAAGGTTTTCAAGCCGCCCATAAGGCCTTCAACCAGGCTTAACGACTGCCATTTTACTGGCAACCGGGACCAACGGTTTAACGTGCCTTCCGAAGCATGGAAACGCTCGCAAATATAAATGCCACAAAGTGGTCACCCATCCAAGGACCAGCCATAGTGAAAGTTGCGTAACTCAGTGATCGTTTACAGAACACTGAGACCGCGGGGCCGCGAGCGCTTGTTTTTTTGCAGATTACTATAAACGTAATTCTACTGATTATATTCGTTTCACAATATTAGTTTGTTTTTATGAAGTTTTTGATCACCAATAACAGTTTATTGTAGGTATACTTTCGTTCACTTAAATTTTCACAACGGTAAAAATTTTCAAAATTTATTGTCGATCACTTAATTCACATATAACTTCGTATTCGCCTTGTGCTTGAATATAATACTATTAACGATAATTTTCTAGGTGTTAAATTGTACTTTAAACACTTTTATAGGGTTTTATACTTTAAAATTTATAATTTTTCTTTATAAAAATATACAGAGACACTGTTTACGTTACGGCAGTAGTGTTGCCAATGAACACACACCTGTACACCTATGAGTGGCTGCAAAGAGCAGCATCTATTAGAATTTTGGTTTACGGCATTGTTAGGAGCGACTGACGTTTGACTATAATTGTATATTATGCAAATCAATCGATCAAAACACTGAAAATAGAGTGAAAAGATTCAATAAGAGCAGCCCCCGTACAGCCCACTAGATACAACTTTATTCGAAAACCCGCTTGGTAGCATGGGAAGAAAGCGACATCAGGTCCCCACAATGTGCATGGCGCCCATTCTATGTGAACTTAGTTATTACTAAGTAAAGTTCAATTTGAATATTTGGATGGTTACAGAGCGCCAAGAAGAACAAACTTAATGTTTCATTTGATCTTAGTTCGTTTCTTCCTGTAAATTCTAGGAAATTACCACTGTGATGGTGATTTGGCACCTATTTGGGTGCACCCAATCCTTAAAATTCTTGAACGTAGAATAGAACACACGCAATATACCTACGTTAAATTTGACCGTTATGAAGACAAAACGAAGGCTAATTGACGATAACCAGTAAGTTTTCTTCTTATTTTTCACATGAGGCCAGGTATTCTAGCCGAAGGCACGCTTTTGAGATTTTTAAAGCCATCTTGAAATAATGTTTTAGATTCTGAAAAAGAGATATATATTAGTTAAGGATCTAGGCTAGCCAAATTCGCATTCAGTTACAAAATCTACTGAATTTGCATTTTATGTTATTCTGGTCTTTTTCGCGTAATATTTTAACTTTTTCTCACCTCTCGACGTTTCGGCTATATTGCAATAGCCGTGGTCACGAGTAGACTGGGGAAAGCGGCGGGCGTCATCATCTTGTACGTTCGTCAGGTACCCACATTTTATTCATAAATAGTAATTAGGGCCGCGACCAATGATATCTATATATATAAAAGGCAAAATCACAGACTGACTCATTGATCACGAAATCTCTGAAACTACCAAAGCTATGAAGCTCAAACTACGCATGGAGATTCTTTTAATTACGTAAGTTTCCGCTAAGAAGGAATTTTGCGAAATTGTACCCCTAGGGAAGTAAATAAGAGATAAACGGTTGTATGGAAGTTCGTCATTTTCGAAGTTAGAAACATGAATTTATGTACACCTGTTTTTAGTTACAAATAGATGGGTACGTGTATCGCGGTTTTGCAAAATTTTACCTATAAGGGGGTAAACAAGGGTTGGAAGTTTATGTGGACATTTTTTCATTTTCAAATATAGCAACACCGAATTCCTTATACCGGCTTCTGTATAAAAAAAAATAATGTGTTAAGAAATTTTGATAAGTTCTACCCTTGAGGGGGTAAAACAGAGTTGTAATAGCTGACTCATTGATCACGAAACCTATAAGACTAACCAAACTACGAAGTCCAAACTTTGCACGGGGGTTCCTTTTTACACGTAAGTTTCCCCTAAGAATGGATTTTTTGAAATTCTATCTCTAAGGAAGTAAATAAGCGATAAACGGTTGTATAAAAATTCGTCATTTTCAAAGTTAGAAACATGAATTTACGTACACCTGTTTTTGGTTACCAATAAATGGGCGAGTGTATCGCAGTTTAGTAAAACAATACCTGTAAGGGGGTAAAACAGGGATTGTAATAAGTAAAAATCCAGGAAACTAACGAAGCTAAAAAGTCCAAACTTCGCATGGAAGTTCCTTTTAACACGTAGGTTTAAATCTATGAAGGGGTTTTGCTAAATTCTACCCCTAAGGACGTAAATAAGGGATAAACGTTTGTATGGAAGATTGTTATTTTCAAAGTTAGTAACATGAACTTACGTAGGCTACACCTGTTTTAGAAGAATCTTCTAAGGCCTGTATTACCAAGCAAGCAACCAAGTTCAGTGTTCCCATGGGAATGGGAACTTTCCGAGTAAACCACGCACAGCCTAAACATTAAACATGGAAACCTAAAATTTGACGAATGTATACTTTATTTCTTTGGATAAGCAATAAATACGGGATTCCCGATATTTCAATGGAAACGGGAACTACGCGGGTGAAACCACACACAGTCTAAAACATCAAACATATAGTATATACTACTAACATATAGTATAACTATCATACAGTACATATCTGGAATTTAGTGAAAGTATGTATTAGGTTACCTTGAATCAGCACTAAAAAAGGAATACCCGGTATTCCTACGGGAATAGAAGCTACGTGGGTAAAACCATACACAACCAAAAATTTGGTAAACGTTTAACTTTACGTACCTACGTTAGATGAGCACCAAGAAAGAATTCCTGGTATATTACCACGGAAATGTAATCTTACTAATATTATAAATGTGAAAGTTTGTAAAGATTTCTATATTATTTGGACGTTTGTTATTTAATCACATTTTGATGAAGATCGGCATATAGATATAACATTTTCGAAAGTTGTGCCCGCGGCTCCGCTCATGTGAAGTTGTTAGAACACATAAGGGTTTTCTCGAGGGAATAAGATGTTTTCCCAAGATATAAAGTAGGTGCCATATGTATTAATTCAGGAAATGTCTGGCAAAGGATTTTCAGTTCAAGCAGTTTCGCCCGCGTGTATATTATTCAGTTGTAAGTAACTCATTAACAAGTATTCCGATTTTATTCAGTTTTTTGTTGTTAAAAAGCTAATACTTCAGAAGTGATTTCATAAGAATAGCCTACGCGCCACCCTCTTTAACTTATGTTTCTTTCTTTGTCTGTTTTTCTTATGTGGCGCAAACGAAGTTGCGTGGGTCAGCTAGTTGTATATAAAAAGAGGGCCGCGACACACTACACTAACGACATCCGAACGTCCATTAGGCGGTTTGTCCCGACATTTGCACTTTTTAACTACCGGATTCCAAGTAGAGGAAAGTTTGTATCCACCTTCGTGGTTGAAATTGTGATGCTCCTTAATTTCAACCGCCTCACAAACAATCCGATGCTCAGCGATCGATAAAGGTTCTAAATATTTATAGACAAATTCGTATTATTTGACTATATAATATTATTTTAATAGTTAATATGTTTAAATATTACCGAATTCGCGCCGCTAAGGCCCGAACAGTGGCACTCTGGCGCTTGCGGAGGTGTCCTACCTGTGTCAGTTTTGTCGTTGCGCTCTCCTCGCCTTTTTTTAGCTATGTCACAGTATCCTACTAATATTATAAACGCGAAAATTTGTGAGTATGAATGAATGTTTGTTACTCTTTCACGCAAAATCTACTAAATAGATTTGATGAAACTTTACAATAATATAGCTTACAAGTTCCTGCGGCAAACCGGAACTGGAAAACTTCACCACGCGTGCGGAGCCGTGTGCGTTAATTATTATATAATAATATATAAGTGCATCTAAATTCATGTACCTACACTCCACAGAAGCGTTACGATTGCCTCTGTAATATAAAATCGAACCCGGAATCCACAGGTTAGAAGGCGGCCATAAAACCAACTGAGCCACCAGGCAATTCAATGTATGTTCACCTATTTCTAAGCCTACTGTTGACAGATTTCAAATATATTTTTGGGTAGGGTATAATTCCAATTTGGTTTCATATAAATTTTATCAATAGGTTCTGAAATTGCGACTTTTATAAACGTCTAAAACCTAAAAACAGAAATCCAACACAACAATAAAGATGGTCCACTTTGATTGCATTGCCAATAATTCACAGTCAACGCCAGCGGAAAATACATCGATGATGTATCTTGGCGGGGGCGAAGGAAGCGCTTTGGCTACTGACTCGGACAACCTGCCCTTAAAAGAGCGTAACAAGTGTCGTATAAAACGGCGGCGGCCATTACATTTTATTTTAGATGTGTAACATCTATAGGCGCGGGGGTAAAGACGATTTTTAGCGTGGCGAGAATGACCGTGGCGACCCATCGCAACGCTATATCAGCTCTAAGATGGTATAAAATGTAGGTTCTATTGGTAATCAATTTTTGTTACGTTAACAATTTCGTTTTTTTACATATGCCAGGCATCCCGTGACAGCTTACACATTTTTTTTATTGCAATCTGTTTTTTTTTGTCAAAACTTTCAGCAAACGGTTTGAAGTTTTGTTACTAGATATTTAGTACAGGACATGAAAGGCACGCAGTCCAGTGACACGTGTCTCATTTTATGTTTCCTTTCATATTATAGGTCTTTGGGTGTATTTCTTTTCAATCTATTGAATTTAAAATTGCTGTTCATTAAACACCTCAATGGATTTGGATGTGCGTCTAGTCTCTTCCTGTACCTCTGTATTGAGTGTTTTATCTCGTCTTTTACAGTTCTGATTCCGAGATCATGATGTAGTTGGTGGTTAATGATGTACCAAGGGGCGTCAGTAATCAGCCTTAGTACTTTCGACTGGTACCTTTGAAGAATTTCGATGTTGGATTGGGAGGCAGTCCCCCAAAGCTGAATTCCATAGGTCCAGATCGGCCTCAGAATACTTTTATATATTAGAATTTTGTTGTTCAGGGACAGCTCAGACTTTCTGCTGTGCACAATTAATGAAGTTTATTGCGCGCGGAGCAGCATGTTTGGAATTTCGAATGGCGGGAAGATTTGAATTTGGAATAAGAATAGAAAATAGCGATCTCGAAATCGATCGAAAAACTAATGATGTCAATACTAAAAGCGCGAATTCGCTAGAGAATGTGTGGCAAGAAATATGCGATGCTACATAAATTGAAGATCAGTCGCGTTTGCTTTGTAGCTAAGAAAACTTTGTGAATTACCTAGCTAGGTAATTCACAAACTTTTCTTTCTGTTGACATTAAAATGTGCTATCTGTCGATAAACCGAATGATAAGCTAATAATCAAAGGTGTAATAAGAATTCCTAATAATGAAAGCTATCTTTAGCGGTCGGATTTTACTTTAGCGGAACGATTCTAACGAGCACAAAAGAAAAGCCGTTTCCAATGCGCTATGTCCTATCCTAGCACGTTGTTTTAGTGCAGTCTGTTGAATATAGTGAATCAGTCGTGTACTTAGTTTCAGTGTAAATATAAACAGTGAGTATTAAACTTTTTGATTTTATAAAGTACTTTGGAATGTTTTATTTGATTTTATAAAGTAGGTATATAAAAATTATAGTTCCTTTTTCATTTGGCAATTGGCTCACCACTTGTTACGTGGGACAAAAGTGCATACGGAGAAATGTGGGTGTATAGTGTGCCTCTGCCTACCCCTTCGGGGATAAAGGCGTGATAATATGTCTAAATCTTTACATTTTGTAAAAATGCTAAGCCGTAAGGGCAAACAGAAAACAAAGATAATATAGGTAAATAGTGTTAATTAAAATTTTGATGTCTCCACTAAAATATATAAGATAGATTGTCAGAACAGTTTGTTATTCAAAGCATGACTTATATTTAAAAACAGAACGCTTGTGTGCAGCAAATACACGTTGTGGGTCTTACCTAGCTTTCTCAACAGGCAAATGTACCTAGATAACCTAGACACCGTTACGTTCTCACTTATTGCACACTGCAATGCACGAGTCTAAACACATTGTATAGACGAATTGATGAATGAAATCGGAATATAGAAGTAGACAATTTTGCATTTATGTGCGTGAGTATAGTGAGAATGGAGCATTTATTTATGTACGTTGTTATGGCTGTGTCAGGAATGTGTACTTAAAATGGATCCTACGCGGGAAACAGGAATGTGTATGTACTTAATATGGATTCTACCCGGGAAAATGACAAGAGCGGACGCTTACTGTATATTATTTTCTAAAACTAAGGCATTTATTTTGTTTTATGTGCGGGAGAGGTGGTTTCTTGGACATAAAAGTTGTGTTATATATGCAGTGAAATGCGATTTTCTATCTTGCCGCGTAAAACCAGTTGAAAACATCAGTATAACAACCACTATTATACTGGGGTGAGACTGACCTTGACTTAAGACTACACTTGACTAAGACGAAGAGAACGGGGAAATTTTTGATAATTAGAATATTGAAGAAATTTGAAATAATTAAGAATCGTCTAAAAGGTCTTAGTAACCAGGACATAAAATAATTACAAAAAATAAATGTACTTAAATGTTGAATGATTCCAATAATTATTAATCAGATTGACTTTTGGAATATCGTAAGTAGTAGTGTATGACTACTACTGGTGGGCTCTAGGGTTACGATTTCCAGGTCGGTACAAATATGATGATGCACCAAATAATGTTTGTTTCGGGGTTTGGGTGTTTTTTTGACGGTTGAAAGGCTAATTGAGTTAAACAACATTTTTAGTAATCTTCAGGAGAGCGATTTAAAGTTTTATTGAAAAAAAATCATTGTAAAAAACTACTGTATAACTACTGTAGGTATTTTATCTATTTCGGAGCATTATTTTAGAAAATAAATGTCGTTTAAACCTAAATGCATCGAATCTATTTGGTGCGTTTTGAACTACGATGATTTTGATTTTGATTCTGATGAATGACAAAACGGTTTAATTACCTATGACATAATTAATAATTATAGAATCAGTCATAATATAATTGTAAAATATAAATTATAGTTCTTGAACCAATGTTTTTGTATGATATTTAATAAGTGTTGGGTCATTAATTCAATTATAAAACTTAAATTAACAAGTATTTCCAGCACTTTAAATTACACTTCCACATGTTTTACAATTATCTTTTTTAATAATAATTAAGATACTATAGTAAAAGTAATTTAAATGTGTGCATGAGGTAATGTATGACAGTTGGGCTACTAGGATAATTTCTTATAATACAAAAAAACTAATCAGTCGAAATATTATCCTTAATTAAATCCTACGTATTATTTTCTAATCACCATGAATACTTTAATTACTCCTTTACCAAAAATATGAAATCCTCAGTTGTTAACATAATATTCATACTAGCATTCGTTTCTAATTTATTGCAAAATTAATCTCCTTAATCCTTTCCAGTCCTGGTTTCGTCAAGTCTCGTCTGGACCTGGTATGGAGAATCAAAGGTAAGTGTTCTATATTTACTGAATTTCAGTATAACCTTTAATTTGTGCTTTATTACACATTTTACTTTTGCGATCGTGGCCCCGCGGTCTAAGTTTCTGTAAACAATCACTGAGATACGCAACTTTCACTTTGGCTGGCCCTCGAATGCGTGACCACTTTGTGGTATTTTACATTTCCGAGCGTTTCCGTGCTTCGGAAACCGTTGGTCCCGGTTGCCAGTAAAATGGCAGTCGTTAAGCCTGGTTAAAGGCCTTATGGCCTTAAGGCGGCTTGAAAAATTTCAACAGCAGGTCGCCACAGCCTGCGCCTGTCCAGTTCAACACGGCAATGCGCTTACCACCTGTTACGTGTGACAAAAGTGCATAGGTACGGTAAAATGTGGGCGTGTTGTCTGCCTACCCCTTCGGGGACAAAGGCCTGACAATATGTCTATGTGTATACTTTTAATATTCTATGTCTTATATGTTCTATGGAAATAAAAATTTCGCTATTATTTTGAAGATCATTGTATCCACCAACTTGAAAACAGTGGCGTGCACAAGGATTTCGAATAGGGTATGCACTTACCCGAAAACCCTGCAAGAAAGTGATCTCAATGAGATAAGCTAGCATTAATACATTTCATAATAAAAAACCAAACTACAAATATTTATCTATTTATACTTATCATTAATGAGTTATCTCGGAAGGGGTGGTAGAGGCATATACGTAACAGGTGGTGAGCCTAATGCCGTGTTGAAATGGACAGGCGCAGGTTGTGGCGACCTGCTATTGAAATTATTCAATCCTTGGCTTCTAACTTGGCGTAAAGACTGCCATACTGGTAACCGGGACCAACGGCTTAACGTGCCCTCCGAAGCACGGAAACGCTTGCGTTATTAGTGAAATAAGCAAAAATAAATATATAAAATTACTTACATACTTGAAAATTATTTAAATCTGAATATCCGTTAAAGGTCCAAACTTTATTTTGATCTTGTTCAATATAATTTTAAAATAATGTATTTGTGTACACAGTCTGCTAGCCAGATTTACGTAAATATTAGATTTATTTATTAAACACACATCACCAACACAGATCTCACAGCTATAATTTTAAATATTTCACAGTAATTCTAGTAAGTTAACAAATTAAATAGATGCGTTCAAAATCACTCGAAAGATATGTAAAGTGAAACAATATTACGACAATATTATGCAAGGAAAATAAATAGGCTTTACACATCCACCAATTATTCTGATTTTGACAGTTACTTAAATCGGTCAATCATGTGCAATAATTTCTCACACAATCGTACAATTTTCTCACACAAACAAAGTATCTACTGTATTCATACGACTCCTGAGTAGGCAAGATTAAATTCTGCTTACAGCCGGCGCGCGGCACGGTGGCGTTGGGTTCGACGCGTGACGTATTATGTACTAGTTGTTTGTTTAGTTCGCTGAAGGACTCATAGATGGCAGAGGCACAATACACACATCTGATAATTTTATTGCGTATTTATTATTGTACAACTTGTTGTTTTTAAATAATAAATTTAGATTACATAGATTGGGCTAGGGTATGCAGTGCTTATTTGCATGTATGAAGCGCACGCGCCTGCCTGAAATATCAGTTCTCTATACATCTGTTTACTGTCTTTGGATGTAAATCAGTCTTAGTCTATCTATTGCTATATTTGGCTCTTAATTCCGATTGTACAAAATATAAAGAAAAAGAGATGGGAAGAATACTACAGTATGTGCAAAAATTAAATCTATTTACTGTCTTTGGATGTAAATCAGTCTTAGTCTATCTATTGGAAATTGAAATTTGTTTTTATTTTTTGATTCCTTGTTATGTTATTCCTTGTTATGTTATTGAGAGTCGCTTGTCAAGTTATCTTTTGATTGTTTATATTTTTGTAAACTAATAAGTATTTATGACATAAAAACCAAATACAATAATTAACTTTAACAAATACAATATTAAATTGGCATCGAGGCATTTCAAAGAAAGAAAAGAAAAATGCACCTTCTTGCTGACGTGGTTAATGTGGGCGCTCCAAGATAGCGTGGTGTCAACAATCAGCCAATAACATAGGGTTCAGGTCAGTGCCTGAACTGAACCCTGTATTATATACACAGGATAATGCCATATTGGTATCTACTACCAATGATGATAGCTTGATTTTTGGAACCCCTCGCAATCGGGTGCCTTTACATTAGTTCGTAGTATTAAATGAGAAGCAAGATGACCTTTATTTCGAAACAAGCGTTGCAAATAATAGTGTACGAGTATATTGTATGAAGTTATTATGCGTGTATTAAGTTATTATGCATGTCTGAAGCGATTGATGAATCTTCAAGAAGCGATCCATGCATACTTCTTGTACGCATGGATCGCGAAGCCTGGCGATCTGTCCTCTCTGAATACCTCGTCAGGGATACAGCGTGAAGATAGTTAGTTAGTTAGTTAGTGTATATTAAGCCACCAAAATTAAGTTTTTTTAGTGATTTAAATAAGTAAACTATGGTGCTAATTCTGTTGTAGAGACCACTAAACTAAATTTCTCTAAAATTTCCTTATTTTTATTAAGAGATTGCCGTTTTAACGTGAAAAATGTACATAGACAGTCGAATGTAAATACATGCCGACTAACTTGGTGATTGAACTGCCTATGTACATATTTCACGTTACAACGTTTTACACGTTTTTACGTTTCAAACGGTTACTAAAATTAATAAACGTCCCACTAAAATAAGACTTTTCACTAAAATTCATTTTATGTGATAAAATTCAACAAAAAGTAAAACATGTACATTGACAGTTCAATCACTAAGTTAGTCGGCATCTAAATACATGTTTTGTTGAATTATATCACATAAATGGAATTTTTGTGATGTCAAATACAAATTTAGTGCTGTTTATGATATCACCAAGTTTAGTTCGAGATAATAACAGAATAGAATTTGGCAATCTCTCAATAAAAATAAGAAATTTAGTTTAGTGGTTTCAACAACAGAATTAGCACCTATGTCTGTATGGCACATTATTGAATGTTTTTTACTCTTAATTATGTTTCTTTTACGCGCGAATTTTTATGAAAAATTGCAATAAACGTGAAGGTTCTGTAACTCTTAACTTTTGAACTATTTTAATAATTTTGTGATGTTGTTTCCTTACAAACATAGTCATTAACGTGAATAATTCAATATGTTTTATTTTTGGGTCACCTTCACTTTTTGAGTTATAGTCCAACAAAGTTGGTATGGAAGAATTACTTACTAGTTTTCCCTTAAGTGTCCAAACCAACGGAGCACACCCTTTTCCGACTTAATGCGCAATATGGTAGAAAGTGTCAACTTTCTACCATATTGCGTACTTCGTTACTTAATGCCAATGTTACGCCGAACAATTTTAGAAGTGATCGCATCTGCATAGCATTAAATTTTTCGTGTATCTTCTATATACCCAGGTTTCACTACCGAAAAGAAACGTTGGTAGTAAATATGAATTTTATTTTTTATTTTATTGTACGGTCAGCATCAATAGTCGGTAAGCATACGTTTAATATTAATTTAATTACAAAAACTAAACATGTTTTCAGGATATTATGTTCGATATTTACAACGATATACTTTATTATTGACTACTATTTGAACTTAATAACACAGCAGTATTATTACATTTCGTCTTTACCTCAGATCGTGGTTGCGTAGGGACGTACACCTTTATAGTTAATTTAAGTTTTTATTATTAATTAAATTCAAATCAGTGATGTACTAGGAGCGCATACAGCTACAAGATATCATCGAGTACAAGTGAAAGTTGTGTCATTACGCGACGACGCGGCACGACAAGTTGAGACGCTGACAGTCGAGTATGTTGCGACGTGCGGTCTGCATAATTATCGCGTGCCAGACTATTTGGTTTAAGCATAGCTGGCACGACGACGTTGACAAGAGCACGACAAATAATTAATTAAGGTGACCCTGACGTGACATGAGACTTACGCTCCTGCTGCACAAAAGCCCATGGTGCCCAAGGCTATCGACTGCTTCTCCATTGTGACAACGATGTGGAGAGACGTAAGGAGCACCCAAACGAAGGCTGGCGGCAATTCTGAATGTAGTGTCGTCCAACATAGTACCTATATGGGCCCCACAGCCAAAAAGCGAGCGCGTTCTGAAACATTAAAACTTGTGCTCAATAAATGATGTCTAACTCCGTTACAGAGCTGCTTATCCCCATGTCTCTGATAGCATGAATAGGTGATCAAATCAGTATCTGGGCAAGCCAATTTCCAAACTTTAATGACTTCAATTTTACCAGGCACTTCGGAATTGACCAGTGTAAAACTTAAGATTTTCCTGGTCAATCAAGTCCTCAGTACCCTTATATTCAAGAGAAAAATGCTGGTAAACTTTCATCTGAAATTTTCCGAACGCCGAAGCCGCCCCAACGAATAGGTAAAGACGCTTGGAGCCACACTCGTTTAAATCTGCTTTCAATAATTTGACAAAGTTTGTTATGTATAATTTTGTCCATTTTTTCTAAAAGTATCAAACGTTAACTAGTCGAGTGGGATTTAAAACTCAAGAAGATACATAGTAGTCTGCAGGTCAAAGAATCGCTTTTCCTGGAGCCTCGAAAATTCATCGAACATATCTTTGATGATGGTGGTAATAGTCACATTTTCTTCATCAAATTTCCTCTTTATCCCCTCTGATGCAGCTGCCGGAATTTGATGAAGATCAGGCGACGTGAGACAATGTTGCAATAATGATTGGTTTACGGTGCACTGCTAGGAGCTGTGGTGGGTTGCGATGAAGATGAAGCGGGGGTGGCTAGTGGCGTCCGCTTTGTCTTGCTCTTGGTAGATAGTCGAAACAGCACAACAAACACAACTTCCGTAAAATATGAAAAGTATTGGCTATGTTAGTACAACTTGGTATGAAACCAACACTTTTCGTAACGGTCGTGCTTGAAACAGATTGTCCTGGTGAATTTTTATATTAATGCGGGTAACCCTTCCAAAAATGACTGAGGAGATAAATGATAGTCTTGGACAATAGTTTAACAAGAGATTTATTGTAGAATTATAATTGTCTACCTCCCAATAAGAAAAACAATATATAAGTGGTTATAACACATATCACTAGTTTTACACAAATTAATAAGTAAATACTAGTAAAATGTTTATGAAGGGCTTGTCTTCACACACACAGGTAACAAAAAGACTAAAAGTAAGTAGAAGAAGTTAGGACAGGTACTCAGCTTTGTAATAGTTGAGGCGAAACTAGCTGAGCGAGCGGTTTTTCTTCCTTCCGTTCCGTTTGTTATGCCGACCTTCTGTGCGTCGATCCCTGGGTACTCGAGGACGACGAGAACTGCTCAATGACCGCAGTGGCCCTCAAGCACAGCATGAGCTGAATGTGGCTCACAAGCAACAGCGAGTATGGGCCTTCTAAGGTGCAAGAGGACAAAGCTCAGTCGGCGCACATAAGGGCAAGATTTCAGTCCAATCTAATCTCTTCTCCAGAGGAGGCTACCACGCTTCCAGTAAATATAAGGGTAGCGGGGTTCCGAAGTTACTCGTACGTGAATACTCGTATATATAACAAACTCCTATAAAAACTTGGCTTGACTGACCCGAAATTGCACAAAATAGAAAAATCACGATATACGAATGTGGAGATTATGAAAAATATCCTGAATTATTCGGGTATATTTCAGTTGTCGCAGGTCGATCTTCACATACTAATTTGAAATAACTTACAACAAATCAACATTAGTCAAAGTTATTTATGTAGATATTTATAACTAAACTTCACATTCTTCAAATCTTTACGCTGTATCCCTGACGGGGTAGTCAGAGAGGACAGATCGCCAGGCTTCGCGATCCATGCATACTTCTTTCGCTTCTTCGAGATTCATCAATCGCTTCATACACATTCATTCACGATATTTATATTCTTTATAAATAACTTATCTAATATTTATCGCTTATAAAAAAGTGTGTGTGTTCAATTTGTAGGTCAGTTATAAAAACTTATGACAAGTGGCGTACAACTGACAGTTGACTTGCAGCTGGACTCACCCAACTTCTTTCGTCCCGCTAGTGCCATCCTTCTTGCACATCCACTACAAAATCACTCACAGAGTAATATGCACCTGGTACCACAGGTTACCACACGTCGGTATCAGAGAATAAAAAGATGTGTATTGTGACTATAATATTAGAAAAAAAATAAATGTGATATGCACACGTCAGATCGCTATTGCGGTTCCAGGGGAAAGGGAAATATGTATGGTTTGACAGAGAATCGTTGCAAAATAACCGAAATATAAACACTATGTTACAGATTCAAAATGACGATGCCCGACTTTGATCCACGAACAGGCGGATCCTGGATCAATTACATCGCCCAAAAAAAAATCAGTTTCGTCGTAGGATATGTGCAACTGGTAATATATTTCACAATAGTTTAAAAACATATTGGGTGTAAGGGAACCATGATATTCGGGGTCCAAGCGACCTCACAGAAGCGCTCGTGGTCCCGCAGACTCAGTGGTATATAAACGAACACTGCGTTATGTAACTTTCGCTATGGCTAGTCACGGATGGGTGTTTGTGGCATTTACATTTGCGAGCGTTTCCGTGCTTCGGAAGCCGTTGGTCCTGGTTGCTAGTAACATGGCAGTCGTTAAGTCAAGTTGAAGGCATTATGGGCGGCTTGAAAAATTTCAACAGAAGGAAGCCACAACCTGCGTCTGTCTATTTCAACACGGCAATGGGCTCACCACCTATTACGTGGGACAGGAATACACACGGTGAAAAGTGTACATATAATATAATAGATTAATAAAAAAATTCAACAGCAGGTAGCTACATAGCCATTTCAACACAGCAATGGGCTCACCATCTATTATGTGGTACAAAAATGCATACGGTGTAATGTAGGCGTAGTATGCCGCTGCCTACCCATTCGGAGATAAAGGCGTGTTCTGATAACAAGACCGATGGCTTAACGTGCCTTCCGAAGCACGGAAACTCGTAATTAGAAATAACATAAAGCGGCCAACCATCTAATAATTAGGCATAGCGAAAGATACTTAACGCGGTGTTTTCGTGACTGCCTCTGTGGCGCGGTAGGAGTGTATCCGACTGCAACTCAAGAGGTCGATTCCCACCCAGGATTAAACTTTATGTGATGAGCACGATGGTTTATTCTGTGTCTGGGTGTTATTTATCTATAATATGTATGTATTTACAAATATATAAGTATGTTTATCATTTATCTGGTTACCATAGTACAAGCTCTGCTTAGTATGGAATCAGATGGCGTTGTGTGAGATTTCCTAACGATATTTATTTTATTTATTTATTATTTATTTACAGAACACTGGAAAGAGGCTACGAGTGCTTCTTAAGTGTGAATAAAGGAAAACTAGCATTACTTTCTAATATACCGACTTCAATTTCAGATACTTTGGGTAACCGGCTTCTTCATGATAGTCTCTAGAACTGCACCAGAATCCAGCGTCATTCAAACTGCTGACACAACGACAATAGTCGTCTCTAGCTTTCTGGTTTTAATCTTCATCGCATTTTCAGTAGTTTTACTGATTGGACTGTACAAAGTAAGTACAATAATGTTTTGATTGAGATACAAAAATGCTCGGACTGAATTGTATTTGTGAAGTGCCAATAGCGTAGCAGTCCCCAAGTAGCATAAGAAGCTGTACACAAGCTGTACAAGAGTTCATTTGTATACTTAAAGCTGCATATTTAGGCTGTATAAAGGCTGTAGAGGGCCCTCTGCAGCCCTTATAAGCACAAAAAGGGCCCAAATTATACAGCGTTTTGCGTTAGTAGAGCTGTATAGAGGCTGTGAATGCTATTGAAAAGCTGTAAAGTAGCTGTAATTAGGTGTCCGAGGAAACCATTGCTCTCCGAATAATACGATTAAAATCTATATATATAAATGAATCCCTATTTCCCTTGGTCACGCTATCACGTGTGAGCGGCTGGACTGATTTGAAAAAATCTTTTTGTATTGGATAGCCTATTTATTGAGGAAGGTTCTAAGCTATATATCATCACGCTACTATACAGGAGAGCGGAGCAGTAATCATAAATGTCAACAAATCGGGGAATGTTTCATACATTTTTGGAAAAGTAATAAGCGCACGGGGTTGGAAGTATGTTACGGACGAAGCCGGGCCGGTCAGCTAGTATCTTATAAAGATAAAATATTTAAATAGGAGTTTGAAGAGAATTAGAAAATTATAAACGTAAAACTGTTACCATACGTATGGTATTTAGTCATTTTGGTCAATAATGGTTGGTATTATTGATTAATTTAGAATTAAAATCAAGTACAAATTATAAATAGCAAATTTCAAGGAGCTAGCTTTGTAATTGTAAAAGTTATAACGTTTTTGCGTTAAAAACGCTCTCCTGAAAACTAGTGATTTTACAGATGTCCGTTTGCTCTTTGCTGCCGTCGATATTATGTTCTAAATTCAAATCTTTTTTACGCCCGCTAAAAAGTTCTTATCGGAAAAGAGCTATTTTGTTCCCACTTATAGAGGGACAAAGCGACACTTTTCGAATAGAAGGTAAGAAAAGTATATAAAAATTGATTTATACGAGTATAAATGACTAGCTTATTCCGGCAGTTACGCTCGCGTGGTGTCACTACAATAAAAATCACAGTTTTGGGCTCAGAATCCCTTAATTGGTCGAATACATTTTTTTTTCTTTTTGTGTGTACCGTCACAGTTATTTTTACAATTTTTATAATAGTATAGATAACATGAAAACTGACAGTCTGTTTCCTCATTAACAGCTTGTCCTTCTACAAAGGCCTCCATCTAAACGTGTGTTTCGGAATTTGGGTGTTACCTATGTATAATATGTGTACGGGTATCAGTTAATTTAAAGTTTATTATAAGGTTATTATAAGTATGTTTATCAGTTATCCAGATCCCATAACACAAGGTAATATTAGCTTACTTTGAGCTAGATGGCGCTGCGTGAAAAGTGTTCCACAATATTTATTTTATTTATATTTATTTTTTTATATCTATACTCCTCCTCCAAACCCTTCCATCTATTAATATTGTATTTATTTTATTCGTTCCATCTATTTTATTTTTGTGCTCTGAGGAGTTGTTTGATATGATGCCCACGGCTACCTTCTATCATCGCACCGCTCGCCATAGACAGGGTGTTCACCCTCACACTTTGCGTCCGCAGCGCACGCATACGGTTAAATCTATTAAAGGGCTTTATTCCGCGAACGCTTTGATTGAGGAATGAACTCCCTGCTTGGGTTTTCCCGAACGTCTACAGTATGGGGTTCTTCTAATGGGGTCTTAGAAGGTTTATAAAGGGTCGGCAGCGCGAGTGCTGCACCACTGGTGTTGCAAACGTTTAAAGGCTATGGCCACTTTCCATCAGGTAGGCCGTATGCTTGTCTGCCACCTCAGTCGTATAAAAAAAAAATTGACCATTATTTTGTAATTTTTCTCCCTAATCATATATTAAACATGCATTTTTCCACCTAACATTTCTATTTAAATCTTTCACATACTTTTTTGCTGCATATCAATGACATGCTGTCCATTGACGGCATCAATTTCTAAGCGGAAGTCAGTACGGGTGACACTTATTACACGAAGCTGGCCTCCATAAAGCTTGGAGTGCTCAACAGGGCGCGACAGTACTTTACTGCAGACCAAACACTGCTCCTCTATAAGACGCAAGTTCTCGCCGCTCGAGCGCTGCGCGCGTTTTGTTGTTGGGGTATCCCGCGGATGTAGGGTTGCATGGGCGTACCCAGGATCTGGGCCAGGGGGGGGGGGGGGGCAACTCAGATTTTTTATAAAGTTACCTGTTTTTAACCCCCGACACAAAAAGAGGGGTGTTATAAGTTAGACGTAGATTTGGTGTGTGAGTGTGTCTGTTTGTGGCATCGTAGCTCTCAAAAGGACGGACCGATTTGTTCTTAGCTATTTTTGGTTAATATTGGTCCAGCAGTGTAAGAGTATCAGCTTTCTTTCATAATAATGTAAGGCATTTTTGACGTATGATTACTACTAAGTGCTTAACGCGGGCCAGTATAATCGTTAAATTACAATTAATTGATAACTTTGACCTAATGTTGCAATGAAAATGATCTTAAAAGGGGCGTGCCTCACGATTTTTAAAAGATGTATAGTGTATTGCAAATGGCAAAAAGTTATTTTTGTACTATTATCGACAAAAGTAGGAGACAAAACCAAAGCCAGGGGGGTTCAGCTGACCAACCCCTCTGCCCCCCCCCCTGGGTACGCCCATGGGTTGCGCCGGGGCACACGTTTACTTATTTATAATGTGTAATAATAACGTTAGTGTTCTAGTTAAAATATGTATGTATGTATTAGTTAAGTAGTTAAAAATTAATACAACATTTTTTTATTTCAGGACAGACAATCGTACGTGAAGGCTTACTGTATATATGTAGTAGTGCACCTGGTGCTTATCATTTTGATGACTATCATCTTTATTTGTCTACACCCGGAAAAAATTGGGTTCCGTGTATTCGCCTCGTTCATCTTAACCCTTTGTAAGTATTTTCTTTAATAATATGTAATTTCTTAATTTCTATTTTCTATATTTTCCTACTTCCTCACTTTATCTTCTGATTATTTTCGTTGCTACTAATAATACTTCGCCGAGATCGAGCTCGGTGTAACTTTTCTGGTGTTTTGATCATTGCTGTAGATCCTGGTTTACAGGAGTCACAGTAATGGGAATGCGGGTGCGATTAGTTGCTAATTTATTTGTTAGCAATATAATCTTTGGCAAATTTTGAGGGCGCGTCCTGATCCATAGCGGTGGGCAAAACGAAAAGAGTTCGTAGCCCTTCTAGCTCAGTGTTCTGTAAACGATTACAGTGTTAAGCGTCTTATACTTAGGCCCGTATTCGTATCCGTGAATGACGGCCGCTATCTCCACCCGCAGGGCTTTAAGTAACCTTTTCACGCTTCTCTTAAAGGACCCAGGATTGTAAGAGGAGGGAAACACGTGCGCCGGCAGAGAAGTCAATATTTTTATGGTGTGACATAAGAAAGACCTGTGGAATCTTTCGGTTCTGGGCACTACAAACTTTATTTTCAACTTCTTTAATTTATCTTATGATTAATTTCGATGAGGGTTGCAAGACATTCTAACTTCTCTTAGAACTTTACCGAGTTCGAGATCAGTACTTTTCTGGTCTTGGTTATTGCTGTAGATCCTGGTTTACATGAGTCACATTAATGGGAATGCGGGTGTGATTAGTCACAATAGTTTTAACTTTCATTTCATCCACATTCGTTACTGAGCTTTCGTAATCAGCTACGAAATTTTCTATAGTGGAATATTTTTCTCGTTTGATAGCTAGTTACGAAAACAGAATTAAAATTCCGTTTTTGTAACTGGTTTTCATAACCAGCCACCAAATTCGATCTTTGTTTAGGATTAAATTTTGTTTTATGTTGACTGAATAATGATGAACATTTATATTTATTTTCAGGTCTCTTAACATTTTCCCTCGTCGTGGTTAGAAGTTATTACCTTATCACATACTGCAACGGCTCCAATGAACACAGTATCCAAAACGAACCAAACGTGTCGTAAATAGCTTTGCTCTGAAATAAGCCTGAACATGGACTCGATGGTAAAAGTTAGCGTTTTCTTTAAGGGTAGTATTAAAACGAGTGACTGTAAATTAAAGTTTTAACTATCTTCACGCTGTATCCCTGACGGGGTAGTCAGAGAGGACAGATCGCCAGGCTTAGCGATCCATGCATACTTTTTTCGCTTCTTCGAGATTCATCAATCGTTTCATACACGCACGTCTGGGTATCCGAGTACTTTTAAAGATTTAAGTGTCAAAAATAATTAATTTACGTTATAGTATTACCAAGTGAGCAACTGACTGCGAAAGATGAGAAAGCAACAGAACAGCAATTTACAAACATTAATTTGAGTCACTTAAAATACACACTGAGATGCTTCCTAATATTTGAGCGACATAATATTTGTTTGAGCGCCAACGTTACGTCCCACATGGTTTTCAATATTTGCCAATTTTTTTTTTATACTGAGCGGCATTTCATTTATTTTATACTGAGCTTGGTGAAAATTTTGTGGTCTTGGTTGTTGCTGTAGATCCTGGTATACAGGAGTCACAGTAATGGAAATGCGGGTGGAAAAAGTCCCATACAAAAAAAAAATAAGAAGGCCATTCACTCTACAAACAGTTCTTCTGGCGTATCATAGATATATAAATTCTGTACTGCGTTAAGATCTACTGCTGTGGGGAAACTCAACTGATGCCATTAGAGCATTTGTAGCCCAGAAAAGGAGCATCAGAACTATAACAGGTATCCCGCTGTACCAGTCATGCAAGCCATTCTTTTAAAAATACTAATTACTTTCACTGCTGGTTTTACAAAAAAAAACAGTTACGCCATGTACATTAAAATTTATAATAAGGTCCCGTTGGCTATAAAAAAATACCCGTAGAACAATTTAAGGTTAAATTAAAATAATAAAAATAATAAATGTTGTGCGACACTTTTTTTTTTCTTTTACACAGCACCGTCTAGCCCAAGGTAAGCTAATATAAGCTTGTGTTATGGGATCTAGACGACTGATAAACAAACTTATATATTACTAAATACATACATATTATGCATAGGAAACACCCACACTTCGAAACAAACAATTGTGGATCACACAAATATTTCTTCCGACCCGGGAATCGAACCCGGGACCTCAGTCGCATACACTACCACTGCGCCACCGAGACAGTCAAAAAAATCTGGTTAATTTGCAAAAATACATGAAGAATCAATGACTTTTTGAATAAAATATAGATTTTGCTATGGTTGTCATTTGCAAAGACTACAATAGTATATCTGATAGTGATTGTACCGTCACAAGTATTAGACATTGTATTGTATAAATGATAAATTATTTTATAATATTTGACTGTTGTATAATTTGTATTTTTATATTCTTTGACATGTGTTTAGCATGACATTTATTTTATTTTATACTAGTTGACCCCCACAGCTTCGCCCGTGAAATATTTCGACCTCCCGTCGCACCTATTTAATCCCGTCGCTTATAAATTCTACAATAATGGATAAAAATTTGCCCGATTTGTTGACATTTATGACTACCTCTCTGCTCCCCAGTGTAGTAGCGTAATGATATATAGCATATAGCCTTCCTCGATAAATGGGCTATCTAACACAAAAATATTTTTTTTAATCTGACTAGTAGTTCTTGAGATTAGCGCGTTCAACCAAACAAACAAACTCTTCAGCTTTATAATATTAGTATAGATTATGTGTGGCAACACTGTGCAACGTAAACATCAGCTCTGTAATATTTTGCGAAATAAAAAATATAATTAATGAAAGTGATAACTTTAAAATGGATAAATCAAAATAGGTAACATGTACAAGTACTAAAACGTTAAAATCTCACCAAACAGTTCAATAGAAACTGTAAAAATTGTGAAACAGTGACCAACAAAAAGCAGCAAATAAACAGTTCTAAATATAGTGCCAGTGACTACTGGTAAAATCGAAGTAGAAATTAAAAATCCCAATCTACCTCAGGAGTTTAAACTGTGATTAAGTTAATGAATAAATTAAGAATACTAAAAAATATTACAGTCAAAATAAATGTTATTCTCAACTTACCTATGAAGATAGTCAAATCTTATCAGAAATTTATACAAGCGCCATCTAGCGAGAGATAGCTGAACTAAAAAGAGATAAGTTAATGTATTTGCTGGCACATTATTGAGGCTGCTATTTGCCACTAGAGGTCACTAAAAATACAAAAACTTGGAAGATATGATGAAAATATTGAAACAAATTCAAGATGATATAGCCGTTCAAAAACAAGAAATAAAAAACTTGCAAGAAAATATTACTATCGCTATTAACCAGAATATTAATGAAAAATTTACAATTATGGAAAATAAAACCAATAGTTTGAAAATAAAAATAAATGAACAGCAAAAAACAATCAACTATTTGGAAAGACAGTTTAGAAAAAAAAACCTTATATTTTACGGAGTTAAGGAGACTGAGCATGGGTACAAAGACTTACAAAAAATATTAATACATACCCTAGTAAATACGATGAAGATTTTTATTGAAAAATTCGACATAGAAATACTGAGGAGACTAGGGCAAAGAGGAAACAAACCAAGGCCCATTTTAGTGACATTTACAAGTATGAGACGAAAAATAGATATTTTAGAAAATAAGGGAATATTGAGGGTCTTACCCTTTGGAGTTCAAGAGGACTTTCCGCGAGAACTTATGGCAAGGCGTATAAAACTACAGATAGAAATTGAAAAGGAACGCAGGCTGGGTAAAAACGTTGTATTACGTTATGACAAACTGAATACACTATCTGACAACCCCAAAAATGATACTCAACGTAAAAAAAAGAGAAGACTATCAGTATCTCGCAGTAGCGTTTGTGGAATAGGCTACCGGTATTTATCAGGCGAGCTCAATCTTTGGCATCTTTTAAAGCACAGATTAAACAATATTATTTATCAATGTAATCTAATATATATATATATGTATGTATTTGTATATGTGTAAATATTTATGTATGTATGTATGTGCATGTATGTACCTAGGCAGGTCATAAGTATTGTCACACAGTAAAAACTTTTCTTTTAGAATGCTGGCCACAATAAAGTTTATTGTTATCGAATTTCGAATTGTTCATGAAAATAAAAATGTATACTTTTTAGAATTTTACTCATTTTTAAATATGGAGTGGACGCTTAAAGAAGACCGTGTTGCAGTTATTGCGTTGCATCGTTGCGGTTACGCGCCAATTCAAGTTTTTGACATACTGAAAAATTTTTGACATACAGAACCACGGTGAAAAGGGTGTTAAATGAAGACTTAGGGCTTCGGTCATATCGAAGAAAAACAGGACATCGTTTAAATGCTCGTCTAATGGACCTGAGACTGAAGAGATGCCGCGCGTTGTTGAAGCGGTACGCGGGAAAAAAATATCGGGAAATTCTTTATTCGGATGAAAATTTTTTTACCGTAGAAGAGAGCTACAATAAACAAAATGATAAGGTGTACGCACACAGTAGTGAAGAAACGAGTAACCGTATTCCGCGTGTCCAACGAGGTCATTTTCTATCCTCTCTCATGGTATGGTTGGGAGTTTCTTATTGGGGCTTAACAGAGGTACATCTTTGTGAGAAAGGTGTAAAAACGAATGCAGTTGTGTATCAAAATACAGTCCTGACGAACCTTGTGGAACCTGTTTCTCATACCATGTTTAATAACAGGCACTGGGTATTCCAACAAGATTCGGCGCCAGCTCATAGAGCGAAGAGCACACAAGACTGGCTGACGGCGCGTGAAATCGACTTCATCCGGCACGAAGACTGGCCCTCCTCCAGTCCAGATTTGAGTCCGTTAGATTACAAGATATGGCAACACTTGGAGGAAAAGGCGTGCTCAAAGCCTCATCCCAATTTGGAGTCACTCAAGACATCCTTGATTAAGGCACCCGCCGATATTGACATGGACCTCGTTCGTGCTGCGATAGACGACTGGCCGCGCAGATTGAAGGCCTGTATTCAAAATCACGGAGGTCATTTTGAATAAACTTTATTGTCATAAGAATCTATGTTTTGTTAAGTTCATTTTGGTATATAAATGGTTACATAATGAATAAACTTGTTTCAATTATTTTATATTAAACATGTGACAGAATTTATGACCTGACTGGGTATATTTATAAGGAGTATATATGTAGTGTATAGTTGAGTATATATTTTAGTTGTTTTGCACAGAAATACGTCACCATTGTAACTTCCCACGCTCGATATTAATACAATCCTATCCATCTAAAGGTTGCCTGGAAGAGATTGCTGTTTGCGATAAGGCCGCCCATTGTACTACATTTGTGAATGTAAAAATCTGTAATTTGTTTTATTTGTGGTGTGCAATAAAGAGTATTATTATTATTCTCTTTATTTACAATACAAACATATAAATTACATTTTTAAATATATCTATAAAAAACAAATACATTTAAAAATATAAAATATAGTAGCCCACCGGTATCGGGTACAGGGACCAAGCTACCGGTGGTTATGGTTCCAGAGACAGGAACCTCCTCACAATGCGTGCCGTATCGAGGAGAACTGCATTCTGCATCAAGCCCTTGACCCAGCTGCCTAACGCGAGCCTCGTAAGATGTTGATCGCGGCTCTTGGCAATCAACCCATGTGCTGATACGACTCTCGAGACAAAAATTGCCGAATCCACATCCCACATGTCGACAACCTCGTGAGTCTAGTCAAATATTTTAATTGTTTCTCTTTTTCTGCTTTCACGAGATTTTCGTCATGTGGGATGGTAATATCAACAATCATTGCGCGACGCTCTAATCGATCTATCACAAAGTAGCAACAATAGTCCTGTCAGTAATGATAGATCGATCCCAGTACAAAGTGATACGTCCATTCTCAAGAACTGGGTCAGGTACATATCTGTAATACCTGGACAGCCAGGATTGTCCATCAGCAACTAGCTCTTAAATATAAACTTGTGGAATTGGAGGTGCCCTATTACAGATATGTACCCGACCCAGTTCTTGAGGATGGTCGTATCACTTTGTAGTTGATTGTGTCTCTGCAAATACTCCCCGTTAGCAAGACGAGAACAACCAGAAATGATATGTCTAATAGATTCTCCCGGACGATGACATGCCCGACATACGAGTATGTCAACCATACCATCTCTCAGAATATACTTCTGATAGTTATTCGTCATTACTACTTAGTCTGTAATTGCACCGACAAAACCTTCAGTTTCTCCAAAGAGGTCACCAAACCGTAGCCAGGAAACAGATGCTGTTAAATCTACGTCGGACCCATATAGGGCCCAGAAAATTCATCCATGCAGCTCCTTGCTCCTCCATATCTCCTTGCGATCATCAGTAGTGAGTATCACAGATTTGCGCCAGTTCTGTTTAGCCAGATTAAGCGGGGTAAGTCCATTGTCTACTGCTACTACATCCCGATACATACTAACGTCCCCTGACAGAAAATATTCTCTAAGGTTGCATATCTCGCGGTTGTGGAGAGTCTTAACATTTAAGAAGTCTCAACCCCCAAACTTCCGCGGGATATGCAACCTCATGACAGACGAACGTGGGTAATGTATTCGGTATGCAGTAAACAGAGTACGAACTTTTCTATCCAGGGTGTCCAGCTCTGTTTGAGTCCATCCGAGTATGCCAAAGGAGTAGGTTAACAATGGTATGACCCAATCGTTATAAACGCGCACCTTGTTTCCGCCTGATAAAAGACTTTTCAGTACCTTTTTCAGGCGGCCCAGGAAACGCTTCATTAACGATTGTTTCATACCCTTGTCATCAATTCCTAATGCCTGTGTCATACCCAAATATTTGTAGGTTTCATTTGCAGAAAGGGATCTAAGTTTTGTGGAATCTGAAAGTTCCATGCCGCAGGCTGAAAAGAGAGCTTAAGGATTGTTCTATCATGGCAAACGGAACAAACTTTTTTTTTTTTTTGTGAAATTGGAAATGTAATCATAGCTTAGTATCATTTAAAGCGTAATGTACCTAGTTCTATATTGATTTGGATGATAATTATGCTAAGTACCTAAACAATTCAATTTAATATCTAATTTGAATATATTATTTCAAATATATTGGGTTTGTTGAAGACATTGATACACACACATATACTACAGGTTTTTATCTTTATAATAGTCTTGTCAATTGTGTTTTTACTGATATTTATTAGCAAACAAAATATAAAAAATGATGACCCGTAGTGCTGTATCCCGTGACTTGCAACAGAAGTTTAACCACACTATAAAGGAACTGGAGATTTGCAAAAATCTCAACAAACAGTTGTTAGAGGAACGGGATGACAGTGAAAAGGAAATACTAACTGTAATTGAGAGAAACACCCAACTCAAACAAGAGTTGGCTGAGCTACATACACAGGTCATGGAGCTCACACTTCAGCGGGATCACCTCCAGTCAACAGTGAGGGGTCTAGAAGAGTGTAGCGACACCCATGAACGTGCTTTGAAACATATAAGCGTTTTAGAGTGCGAGCTAAGTGATGTTCACAACTCCATCACTCTTAGGGAAAATCTTAAATCGGTTGATCAAGCAGACCTTTCCAACAGTCTGTATAATGAACTAATGTGTAGGAGGACAGAGACAGATTTTGATGAGCCCATCACCTCGCACCCAATACAAAACTCAGCATTGAATATTCCTATTACAGCAATAGACAAAACCGGTGACCACTTGTTATTGCCGAACACCAGTACATCATCATCATCAATAAGATTAGTAAGTAGTAGCAGGAATAAATTAAAAAAATACATAAAACTCAATAAATTTATTTCTAAGTCACAGAAAAACATGAAAAAGCTTAGAATAGGAGCGAACAAATATCTTAAGACTTGTAAATCAAATGTACAGTTAAAACAACTAATAGAAACAAGTAAAAAACAATTATACACCCAAACAGAGCAATATGAGACTGATATACATCAATTACAGACAGAAATTATGTGTTTACATGATTCCTTAGAGTCTATAACTTTAAAATACAAAACATCACAGAAAGAAATTGGGGAGTACATTAAGGCATTGAATAGCTTGGTGGAGTCTTGTCACAGCAATGAACAAAGGTTCTATTCACTTGAGAAATTATATAATGAAACACCTGACAGTGAAAAATCCCTGCCATGTTCTTCCTTGTCTATAACATCCCGGGACGAGTCAACATCTCCAATGGTTGACTCTGTGGGCAGTATATGTGACAATATTATAAACACAAATAACACTTGCTGTAATAGTCCTGTAACAAAAATTACACAACCTTTAAACGTTGGAAAGACTGTTGTTTATTGTGATGAAATAGGCAAAAGTTTAGGTTATCACTTAGTTCAACATCTGGGTAATTCGGTCATAACCCTTTCATTTCCTGGGGCATCCTACTCTCAAATAATTAATAAGGTATTAACCAGTACACATTGCCCACAAACAACAATAGTGATACTTATTGGCAGAAGAGATAATGTAAACTCTAAAACTATCATTAAATTTTACGAACAGTTATCAAACTTGCAAGTTAAACAGGTTATACTGTCAACACTGCCATATAGCAAATCTTTTACACAAATTGAAAACAACATTAGATACAATATGAATAGAAAATTACATACCTTGACCACATATTGTAGGAATATAGAATTATTTGACTGTAATCTTTTATTACAGAATAATTACTTTTTGACATTAGATAGTTATTTACTATCAAAATTTTTACGACGTCAGATAGCTGTATTGTTATCAAATTTTTTATTGAATAAAGCCAAATTATTGGCTTATAAACCAGCTCCTTTTGAGCTTAGTAATAATGACTTATTAACTTGGGATATTATCTCAAAAAACTAGTTTGTAAGACAACAGGTAAAAAATCTGGCCATGGTTTTAGGTCTTTTGAGCCCATTCGGTCTACTTTTTTTAAAGACACTGATAATAATATTGGTTGTAATAATTCTGAGTATATTAACAATACTTCTAGTAGTTTAAACTTAGTTCACCAAAATATTGAAGGCATATCTGAAAAACTACTACAAATAGAACTTTATATAAAGGAACACAATGTTCACATTTTTTGTATTACAGAACATTGGTTAAAAAGTCATGAACTATTGTTCAACAATGAATTTTATTCACTTAGCAGTGCGTTCTCAAGAAAGAAAGCCATTCGTGGGGGCTCTCTTATATTTGTATCTAATAATTTAAAATGTAAAGAACGTAAAGATATTGTGGCTCTTTCTATTGAGCGTACTGCTGAATTTTCCTGTGTTGAGCTTGAGCAACTCATTGTCCTCTGTGTCTACAGTCCTCCAAAAAGGGATTATAATTTATTAGAATCTGTAATGGAAAATGTATTGAAGCGTTTGTTTACTAGTAGAAAACATGTTGTGGTGTGTGGGGATTTTAATGTTGACATACTTGTGCAGTCTTCAAAATGTATCAGATTTATAAATTTGTTTAAGTCTTTTGGCTTACAAAATTTATTTTGTGAGCCAACTAGAATCACCTCACATTCTAGAAAATGTATAGATAATATATTCTGCAACTGTGCAACAACAACAAGGGAGATACTAAGTAACTTTCCATCAGATCATCTTGGTCAAAAAGCAGCGTTTCCTATTAATGTCACTTCCAAAGGAAATAAAATTGTATGTAGGCCAATGAGTGCATATCGACTTAAACAATTTAATGTTAATGTTTCAGCAAAAGTCACTAATATTGATTTTAATCAGAAAGATCCAAACGGCTTATATAACTCCTTATTTAATACAATTAAAGCTGAGTACAACAATATATTTAAATCAAAAACATTTTATAAAAACAAAAACCTGCAATTTTGTGAGTGGGCAACTACAGGTATTTACAAAAGTAGGGCTAAGTTGTACGAATTATATGGTATGAAGCAATTTAATTTTGATCCTGCTTTTATTCAATATGTAAAAAAATATTCCAAGACCTTCAAAAAGACCTGTGCTGCTGCCAAGTCGTTACATATCAGTAATAAGATTAAAGATTCAAAAAATAAGGTAAAAATGACTTGGAATGTAATCAATACTGAAACCGGTCGATTACTACCCCGTGATAATAACTTTGAGTTAATTATAAATAACAAGGTGATTAATAATAAATTAGATGTAGCACAAACTTTTAACAACTATTTTATAGACATACCCGCGAAAACAACTAGCTCCTTAAATTCTTGTCCAATCAAAGCTCAACGCATACTTGGGGGCAGCGTAGATCAGTGCAATGTCTTATTTAGCTTTAAATGTGTTAACCCCAACGATATCGTTAAAGTATTCAAGTCGCTTAACTCAAAAAAGACAGCTGACTTGTGGGGTATTTCTGTGAAATTGATACAGTCTATTATTGTTAATTTATCTCCACATCTAGCTGAAATATTTAATAAATGTATCGATAAAGGAGTGTTTCCGGATTTAATGAAACACAGTAAGGTAATACCTCTATTTAAGTCTGGATCCAAAACTGACCCTGGTAATTTCAGACCTATTTCAATATTACCTGCCATTAGCAAAATTTTTGAAAAAATTATATTGCAACAACTACAAGCTCATTTTAATTCAAATATGCTACTACATAAAGAGCAGTATGGGTTCACAAGGGGTCGTTCTACCATTCATGCAGGTGTGACACTTCTGAATCATATATATGACGCCTGGGAGAATAGACAAGATGCTATTGGTGTATTCTGCGATCTCTCTAAAGCATTTGATTGCGTTGAACATAAAACACTATTGCGAAAACTCTTTTATTATGGTATCAAAGACTCTGCACTGGATCTTGTTGCCTCCTACTTAAATGATCGGATACAACATGTTGATGTTAATGAAATTCGCTCCTCTGGAGCATCTGTAGCTATGGGCGTACCGCAGGGATCAATTCTAGGTCCGTTTCTATTTTTAATTTATATTAACGATCTGCCATTCTATATACAGAACTTGTGCGACATTGTTCTATTTGCTGATGATACGTCACTTATTTTTAAAGTAGATCGTACGCTTACTGATTTTAACAGCGTTAATAGTTCACTTGCCCAAGTTGTAGATTGGTTTACGACCAATAATTTGCTACTAAACGCTAAGAAGACAAAATGTATCAGATTTAGCATGCCTAATGTCAGGAATTGCGGTACAAATATAACATTGAACGGTGATACCCATTGTAGAATCAACTGTATTTTTGGGGATCACTTTAGATAGCAAACTGCAGTGGAACGCGCAAATAACGTGTCTTGCAGGTAAACTCAGCTCGGCAGCCTTTGCCGTTAGTAAAGTCAGGCAGCTCACTGATGTAGAAACTGCCAGGCTAGTATACTTTAGTTATTTTCATAGTGTCATGTCTTACGGCATTTTGCTGTGGGGTAAAGCAGCTGATCTACAAGTAATTTTTGTACTCCAGAAGAGAGCTATACGTGCAATATATAAATTGAGTGCTAGAGTGTCTCTTAGAGAGAAATTTAAAGAAATTGGCATTTTAACGGTTGCATCACAGTATATATTTGCAAATATCATGTTAGTTAAACAGAACATACATTTATACAATCGACACAGTGACATACATTCGATAAATACTAGAAATAAGCATAAATTAATTGGAACGCATCATCGTTTACAAAAGGTTCACGACTCTTTTGCAGGAATTGGCGTACGCCTATATAATAAAATTCCTTTAGACATTATGAACCTGCCGTTACATAAATTTAAGGCGGAAATTAAGACGCACCTTTTGAAAAGGGCTTATTACACAATTAATGATTATTTGAATGATAAAAATAAATGGAAATGAGTTGCTTGCTCTTCGCTCGAGCTATTTAGGATTCGAATGAATCTTGTGATATATTATCTACTTGTCTTGAACCTGCATATATATGTTGTATTTTTTTTTTTTTTTTACCTTATTTTGTTTACATTCTCCAGTATAAATAATTTGAAACGCCAGGCAACTAAAGGTATGGCTGCGTTTAGTCCCGGTAATAACTAATATACATAATTATATGTAATTTGACTTTGTTATTGTGTGAGCACTATGTAGACTTATTTATTATTTTGAAATTGACATGATAGTTGCTGTGTAGTTTTTGGGTATGTCATGCTCGCCTAAGTGTCCTGGCAGTGGTGGCGTATGTATCGGGTCGCCTTGTTCCCTACAATACGGTTGAATAGGGCGATGGCTGATATATGCGTCATACCCGTGAACGGGTGCCGTCTGTTGGGACTGGTCAGCTCATAGCTGTTATAGCAATTGTTACAAATAATATTATTTAAATTTAAGACAAACTAAGTTTAGTCGACTGTTCTCACATAAATTCAAAGGAACTATGTAAGTGTAATTTTAATGAACTCAACATTTATTTTGTTTTTTTTTTTGTAAAATTTCTTTACTGTATAATTGGTCAAATATCATGTTAATCAAACTGTGTCAAATGGCGGTTAGAAAAGAGTGGCCATGAGTTTTATTGCCAGGTTCTTCCTCTGGCTCTACCTATTGCTTTGCGAATCTGGCAGTAAATGTAAATGTAGAAGCAGTAATCTTGACGTTCATAAGTGTTACTTTGTGACCTACATGAATAAAGATTTTTGATTTTGATTTTGATTTTGAAACAAGGTAAAAAACTAGTGCAATTTGCTCTTCAAAATAATTTTACAGTCATAAACAGCATTTTCAAAAAGAAGCCGGATAATATGTTGACCTGAATCTCACCTATGAAAACCAAACATCAGATTGACTTTATTCTGTCTAACCATATAGAAAAATTTACGAACATAGAGGTCTTGAACCAACTTAATTTTCCAAGTGATCATCGACTTGTAAGAGTTACCTTTCAAGTAACTTAAACTAAAAAGAGTAGAGTAAAATATAGTCCAAAAAATTACAAATTAAGTACTCCGGAAGACGAAAACCTTTTCCTACAAAATTTAAAACAGGGATTAGAGAGTATCGACCTATTTTCGCACACAGATGTAGAGTTTTACTTTTCAAATATAAAAAGAGTAATTTCGAACTAATCAAAAAATAGACAGAGGTACATTATATCATAAACAACAAGACAACTATTGAACAGACGAATGGAACTGCAAAATAAAAAGCCGCGAACAAAGGACGAAAAGTATGAAATAGCCAAGCTTTATAAAATAATACACAAAAGAATTTAAAAGGAGTACGAAACTGAATATAATTGAAAAACATCTTTCCATCTCTGGCAGCCTGAAAAAAGGAAATAATCAGCTCAAGTTAACGAAATCTTGAATACCGAACTTAAAAACAAAAACTTCGGATAGAGATATATTTTCGAGATCAGAAAAAATAGACATAGCCACCAATTTTTACAAAGACTTATACTCGAGGAAAGACAAATTCAGAAATAAAGATCTCAATGATAAACCAGTAACTGATGCAGCTTTACTTCCACCACCACTTCAAAGATTTTCAAATGATGAGATTCTTATAAAAATAGAGACCTTAAAAAAAAGGAAAGAGCAGTGGCCCTGACAATATACCCAATGAAATAATCATAACAGGTAGATTTATATTAGCACCTAGCATTATTTAACAGCACTCTTCAATAAAGTACTGGACTCTAGGAGGGTTCCGGGGGAATGGGCGAGATCTGACATTATTTTACTATTTAAAAAGAAAAAGCGCTCGTGGCTCCGAGGTCTCAGTGTTCTGTAAACGATCACTGAGTTACGCAACTGTCACTATGGCTGGTCCTCGGATGGGTGACCACTTTGTGGCATTTACATTTGCGAGCGTTTCCATGCTTCGGAATGCACGTTAAGCCGTTGGTCCCGGTTGCCAGTAAAATGGCAGTCGTTAAGCCTGGTTAAAGGCGTAATGGGCGTCTTAAAAAAATTCAACAGCAGGTAGCCACAACCTGCGTCTGTCTATTTCAACACGGCAATGGGCTCACCACCTAATACGTGGGACAGGAATCCTCACGGTGAAAAGGGGGCATATAATATGCCTCTGCCACCCCTTCGTGGATAAGGCGTGATGGATATTTATTTATTATTTTAAAAAAGGAGACCCTGCAAACATTGCCAACTATAGGCCTATAAGCTTACAACCATGCCTGTACAAGCTTTTTGCAGCCTGCTTGGAGCAGCGCATATCTGAGATCACTGAAAAATTTCAACCAGTAGAGCAAGCGGGCTTCCGGATATCCTTCTCAACAATAGACCACATTCACGTCCTAGAACAAACAATAGAAAAATATCAAGAACAGAGACACCCTCTACTTGACGTTCATAGACTACGCCAAAGCTTTTGACACAATCTCTCACGCTAGTATATGGAAAGCTCTACACGAATGTAGAGTACCTTCTGAAACAGTCGAGCTGATACAAAACATCTACGAGAAAAGTATTAGTCGAATAAAATTGCAAAAAATCGGCCCCTAAATAAACATAAGTAAGACAGGGTGACCCGCTGTCCCCTATTTTATTTATAACAGTTCTACAAGACGTAATGAAACAACTTAATTGGTCAAAGATAGGAATTAATATAAACGGCAATTACCTGAGCAACCTACGCTATGCTGATGACATTGTGTTGTTTTCAGAGACCGCATCAGGGCTTGAGGAAATGATCAATGAACTTGACCAGGTCAGTCGGAGTATTGGTCTAGAATTAAATATTGAAAAAAAACAAAATTATGTCTAACAGTACCGAAAGACTTATATTTGTGGCAAATCGTCAGTTGGAATATGTCCAGGAATACTTAGGTATATATATATTATAATATTTAGGTAAAAAAATATCTTATTCAAAAACCCAGCAAAGCGATGAATTAAATAGACGCATCAACATGACATGGAACAAATTCTGGAGCGACAGAGAGGTTTTAAAATCAGATTTACCCATAAGAATAAAAAAGAAGGTCTTAGACTCATGTATTCTACCTTGCCTCTCATACGCAAGCCAAACTTGGATCTTTAACACTTACACTAAAAGAAAAATAGAAACCTGCCAGAGAGCCATGGAGCGAAGTATTTTGAACTTAAAACTGGGGCGGAAAGGACAAAAGTATTTGATGCTCTAACCCGCTGCAAGAAACTAAAATGGAAGTGGCCGGGACATGTCGCCCGTCAGGATAAAGAGAAATGGACTGAGAAAATTACTTCATGGGCTGGCCCTCCGGGTAAAAGAAAAAGAGGCGGACCACTGGAAAGGTGGGGAGACGAAATAAAAAAGATCGCAGGCAATGGGTGGTTGGATATAGCTCAGGACAGGAATGCGTGGAGAGAGATGGAGGAGGCATATACTCGTCGAGAGGTCCTTAATATTTGATATATAGATATAATATAACTAAAGGAATAAGTTAATAAATATTCAATACTTTTATCTATTTATATAAAAGAAAGTCGTGTTAGTTACACTATTTATAACTCAACAACGGCTGTACCGATTTGGCTGAAAATGGTAGGGAGGTAGCTTAGACCCAGGAGACGGACATAGGCTTATCATACTTTTTATCCCGGGAACAAGTCCATGTGGGAAACGGGAACGGGTAAGCTTCTCTACGCGGGCGAAGCCGTTTGAAATTACTAAACGACGAGAATAAATGGGTGCCACGGGGTTCGAATAATGTCACGGGTGAAGCTGAGTGGGACAGCTAGTAATGTATAATAATTCAATAATTTATAAAATGACATATGTACCTAATTTGTAACTTTTACTAAGGAAATAAAAGGCTTATTATTATTATTATAGATTATTTTAAGTAATTAACTTGTCGGTAAGGATAACGCTTATTTAGCAATAAGGTGTGCATGTCAGAAAGGAATTGACGGAGTATGTAATCAAATTATGTCTGAATTTATAGAATATTACAACTTAATAATTACAACATTATTTTATATATTACACATATAAATATTACAACTATTACAGGTAGCTTATAAAATAAATATAAAAATTATAAAATATCCGTCACGCCTTATCCCCGAAGGGGTGGCAGAGGCATATTATATGCCCACTTTTTCTCGTGTGGATTCCTGTCCCACGTAATAGGTGGTGAGCCTATTGCCGTGTTGAAATTAACGACTGCCATTTTACTGGCAACCGGGACCAACAGCTTAACGTGGCTTTCGATGCACGGAAACGCTCGCAAATGTAAATGCCACAAAGTGGTCACCCATCCGAGGACCAGCCATAGTGAAAGTTGCGTAACTCAGTGTTCGTTTACAGAAAACTGAGACCGCGGGGCCTCGAGCGCTAGCTTATGCATTCACTAAGTTGATTCTTTAACCGTAGCTACTAAATTAAACATGTCACTTTAGTATACTTACCTTTGTTATTTTTAGTCAGACCTGTTTTACTTATAAGCAATTTATTGTTTAATGTTTGTAATGTATGATCTGAGACGGAAATATATTTTTTATTATTTTTTTAATAAAGCTTAAATGTAACTAAATAAATAATTTTCATTTCATTTCAAAGATACCTGTTTATTACCGTCACATTCTGACACTCCTTCTTCTTCATCATCCCAATATCTTCCAAACCCTATTTGGACTTGGAGCTTGCATTTCACTTTCATTGGGCTGCCAGGAGCAGATATAGTTTGTCTTTTCATTTATTTTCGGCATTGTTGAAAGCGAATGCCGACTAACCTCCCAAAACCCTAAGGACGTCTGCGTAGTTATCTCGTCCGTTAGGTAGTAGGTGCACCCCGGCATGTGAGGTTGCTTCAGCTCTAGAGATCTTGGTAGGGCCCCTTACGCCCATTCTGTAATATACTGTCGATACTTCGTAGTAAACGAGATAGAGTTCTGTCCGAAGCGAGCAGAAATAGCCAGAGATCTTTGGTCTCCAAACCAGCTTTACCTGCAAATGGTGCACCTGCTAACAAACGGTCTTAATCATCCCCCATTCATCCGAACCTAGTTCCACCTTGTCTGGCTAGCGTGGTAGGTACAGTTTGGGTAATTTCCTTCCCAATGTCATTGGGACAGGCCTACGTCCATTGCGATAGGGTCTAGGGTCACCTACATATTCTATATTGAAGTTTCATGTTCCTTTATTTATTTATTTAACAGTTTATGTACACACAAGTATTATAAGGAAACGTAACTATGAGAAAAAAGTACGATGGTACGATGGTACTTTCTAAATGAAATCTCTTCAGCAGGCCGGCGAGAGGAGAGTAATAATAAAGTAATTTTCATTTGTTCTTTTCTTGTGTTGACTGCCTCTGTGGCGCGGTGGGAGTGTATCCGACTGCTACGCAAGAGGTCGTGGGTTCGATTCCCACCCAGGATAAAACTTTGTGTGATGAGCACTATGGTTTATTCTATGTCTGGGTGTTATTTATCTATAATATGTATGTATTTAGAAATATATAAGTATGTTTATCAGTTATCTGGTTACCATAGTACAAGCTCTGCTTAGTTTGGAATCAGATGGCGTTGTGAGAGTTGACCCAACGATATTTATTATAATTAAAAAAATGGTAGAAGTGTAAAAGAGAACTAGGTAGAATCAAGGGTTTATACATACTTTATAAACGAATACATATATATATATATATATTTAGACATTAGAAATTATGAGTGGAAGAGAGATAGTATTCATGGATTTTGTTTTTGTATTTTACCAAACTGTCAGTGTCTCTGATATTTGGCTCCAAAGAGTTCCACAACCTAACCGCATGAACTGAGAAAGAATAGGAATGGAAGTCAGATTTGTGGGGTGGGAATTTAAGAAGTGAACGAAGATGTGTCCTACAAGGAGTATCAGATGAACGTACAAATGAGAACCGCTCCTTCAGGTAGGACAGGGTTTTGGGTTGTGAAGTATATTGAAGAGGAGATAGAGTATCCGACAATTTCTGTGAAGGCGAATAACTCACAGACATTTGAGCTTTTTGATCAAATTTGACCCATAATACGACATCTAGCCATAGATGGTTTAGAAAAAATAAAATCATACCATGGATGAATAATCACCGACAGGAAAAGAGACATCGATAAAAGAAATCTTAAAGAAGACTCACCGGGACGGCAAATGTACCTAGTGGATACATCAGATGGCACCTGATCAAAAGTGGTCACTGTAGCCTATGGACGTTTAGAATATCAGACGTGTTGCACTTGCGCGATGGTACCGGCATAAACCTTTTAAGACTCCTTTTAAAGAACCCCATAATAGACATTCGAAATATCGAGTCAGGAAGTTTTTTGTACATACGTTGGAAAAAGCCCTTATCAGACCTTCCAGTATGCGAGCGCTCCGGAAGCAAAGTGCTAGGCGGAACACCCTAACTGTAGCGAGTAGTGCCATGATGGAAAGTAACCGTGGGTAGGTATCATGTCAGATAATTCCTCAGCGCTTTAACTATTGTACAGGCGACATAACACGCATAAGGAGGCGAAGCCTTTCCTGATGTGAAGGACTTTTTATACTGTTGATTGATGGCACTTGGTGGAACATGCTACACATTTAGAATAAGAACATTGGACAGAATGACATCTGAAATATATAAAATACTAGCTGACCCCGCAAACTTCGTACCGCAAATACTTACAACTTGTCTTTATATGGTACGGTTTACCCGCAGAGTTTCCGTTCCCGTGGGAATATGGGAATAAAAAATAGATGTTGACCGATTCTCAGACCTACCCGATACGCACAAAAAATTTCATGAGAATTGGTTAAGCAGTTTCGGAGAAGTACGGTAACTAACATTATGACATGGAAATTTTATATATTGGATTAGTCAAACTTTAAAATGCAGTAAGGCGAAACCAGTCAGGTTAAAAAGTTAATTTTGTGGAAATGTGCTAGTGTTTTTATTCAAAATGATGTGAAGAAGTTTGACACCACCCACATATACTTATGATCAATGATTGTTGATTACCCTCTTAGATCCCCTTTGTGCCGCCGAGTGGTATTCAGGTGCACGTGCTTAAAGGTGACAGCAGGTATTCCACGTGGGCTGCACTTGTAATTTAGATAAGCAGTATTTTCTCCACAGTAAAGTACCTACTGCCCGTTGAGCTACTACTACGCGCACTGTTGAGCACTCAGTGGTTTATTTTCAATGTTATTATATAATATTGAGAATTCTAATACTATTGGAGACGGAGAGCTAGTGTATAATAAATATTCAGTATAATGGACCTAACCTCAAATAATTGGGCATGTATCCAAATAAAGTAGACCTCCAAATCGTATAATGCCGATACAATTCAGAGATCTATGTTAATTGGTATTTACTATGTTTAGATAAACCACCCCTTTATTTTCATTCTTTCTTTATTTTTTTGAACGTTTCTTTTTTTGTTCTGTAAAGCCTTATTAAAATTGACATATCCAAGTTTCGTTATTCCAGGTCAACGGGAACTACCATTACAGTTTTCGCCCAAAAATCTATGGGGTACTCCCCAGGGGAAATCAACCGGTGCCGGCGTCATTAAAATAATAATAATAATGGGGTACTCCCAGTTGACCTAAAATTGTCAAATTTGGTTATAAGTAAGGTTTTATAGCATAAAGGGAGAATTCCGAATAATAAAAAAAAGGTGGCAGAGGCATAATATATGCCTCTGCCACCCCTTCGGGGATAAGGCGTGATGGATATTTACTTTTTATTTTAAAAAAAAGGTGAAAATTTTGGTACTTACAAGTTTTCGCAAAAATATACTTTGCCCATATCTTGTTATCGTGTTGACTGAGGGATTTTAATACATGTTATGTATGTTATGTCATAAATTTCAACTTGCTAGATCTACCCGTTCCTGAGAAAATTTATGGTAACACACGGACTGACAGACATCATTTACAATTACAACGATACATTGGGCCGGGTGCTGGTATGGGATGTAACCTATTCAAACACGCTGGCCCCTTCCCATCTACATGGAACCAACAACAGAGCTGATGCGGCTTGTGATGCTGCTGAAAAAGCTAAAGCATGCAAATTCAGGGGTCTAGGCTCCAAATTTGATTTTGTCCCATTCGGTATCGAGACCCTTGGTCCGTGGGGTCCTGGCGCTATAAGGCTTTTTAAAGAAATAGCAAAAAGGTTAGTCGACATCACAGGAGACCGAAGAGCTGGCAGCTACCTCGGACAAAGAATTAGTCTAGCTAGTCAAATGGGGAACGCTGCCAGTATCTTCGGAACCTTGCCTAAAGGGACTCCTTTTGATAATATATATTAGTAATATATCATATTTTTAAGGTTATTTAATTATTTGTTGTAAATGTATGTGTATATGTAGTAAATAAATGTGTTTGTCATATATGTATACATGTGAATTTGAGGATAATTTTAGCATCCATCCATCTACCTGATATCCATACGGCAGCCGTGAGTCAATTGAAATATATCTTTTTACATTACTAATTGACGCCCACGGCTCCGCACGAATTAAATTACCGACAACAAAGTTATTATTAAAAAATACTTTATTCAGAGTGACAGAGTTACAGCTAGTACAATAATTAACTAATTTTACAAAATATTCGTCTTATATACTGTCTTATAGCTAATTCAGCATTTTACCAAATGACGCATGTCCTAGATAAATGTGCTGACTATCATCGAATGTTCTAGAAGTATATTAACTGATGAAGCTAATATTAGTGGTTTGGGGCTCCTTAACTCCTCCCTCCCCAAGAGAGAAATTATCCGAAGGCAATTTATCTGAAGGCTTCGGAGAATTTCGGCTAAATCATAGAAGAAATTTAGTTTCCAAAACATAAAAAATACTATTATTATCATTATAAGATACAAACAGATAGTCCAAATATTTATGTCCATGGTAAACAATTCGTCTTCATCACTGTAGTTTTCACTTAATTTAGCACTTTGTAATATTTCCTTAACGTCACTAAAGTCCACATTTCTTAAGTCGATTTTCTGTGTTCTGGTCTTTATTTCTTAACGCAGTTCTGGCATCTGGACCCATGGAAGCTGGAAGCTGGATACTGAACTGTTTGATGTAGCGGTTACCAGTAATTCTCCAACTTGTGTTTCGCACTGTTGGTTTGGCGTCAACAAATAGGTTCCCAAAATGTTGTATTTGTGATTTTCCGTATTACAGTTCTCCGTGATGACCATTTTGTCTTCGGAGTAAACCAACCATTGGTTATCAGCTACTTTTTGCACCTTGGTTTCTTCGATTTTGATATGATTTTGTATGCACCTGCTGTAGTTGTTTTTCATTAGCATGATTTGTTCAATGCAGGTTTCTGTTGGGTACTGGACTAGGTTGTCTTCATCGCAGAGGTACAGATCATTTTCAACTCTCGTGCATGAGTTTGCTACGGGAACATATGTCAGTCTATTCACCATTAGGTAAGGGTACTTAGGAATGATAGTGAATCTATTTGGAGGCTGGAGAATAGGTATAGGGATAACCTTGTAATAATTGTATGTCTCCTTGTTTATTAAGGGGACTTCTAGGACAAATACCAATCTATAATTATTTATAAATGACTTAACGATTATATTACGCTCTAGCTTAATTAAGTTGTTCTTACTAGCTGGTAATATGGTTTTAGCGTGTCTACTAACAATTACCAACGTGTTATACAATTCTGAACTATTTATAATTGATTGATGCAGAATATTTAATTTACTGAAGGCAATAGCTGATTCTATTTCTTGAATCTCTTCGTAACAATTTCGAAAGCTACTCATGATCTGGTACATAGTGTTCAACATGTGAAATAAGTTATTAAATTTAAACTCACTTTTCACAATTTTTTCTGTTTGCTTATTTTGTACACCCAAGTTTTTAATGTTTGAATTAATTATTTCAGAGTCATTTACTAATCTATCAAAAGCTTTTTGCATTGATGAAACTTTACGCTCTACAACATGTTCTTCTTTCCGTAATGTTGTTATTGCTCTATCATACTTAATAGCATCATTTTCATCCAAATTTCCAGTAATCGCTTTGATGAATGTTCCTAGTGGACTAAACAAGGCCCGTTTGATCCTAGTGTGAAACGGTATAATTTGAGAAAATCTCTCCTGTGTTAACTTAACTAAGTATTCCATCTGATTTTCGATTCTTATCGTTTCGTTAAATAATCCAATTTGTCTTATTGCAACTTTTACTTTATTAAAATCCCGAATATTATTACCTATTTGTAATTCTAACGATTCTAAATCTAAAGTCTTGAAAATAGTCCAATAACTACTCCTCTTCACTGCTACTCCTAACTTCAGCGATTTTATTCCCGGATTCCGACAGAGGTCTTGAAGGTCCAGCGTGAGCACTGACACTACCAGTACCGGAAGTACTAGGTCTGTGGAGGACGTTTTACATTTTTATAGCTACTTTAGTTGCACGTTTATTAAGTTCTACTGGCACGATATTGTGCTGGGTTTCACCTGTAACTTTAGCCTTTTCATATCGAGGTTTTTGCTTTGCTTTCCTAATCCTCGTGTCTTTCATAAAAATATTATTCCCTGTTTTAAGAACTAGGATTCCTTCACCACCTCTCTTATCCCTAACTTTAATTTTATCAATTTCTATCTTTTCTGAAATAAACTCATATAAAGTGTCTTAAGACGTTTTCTATGGTCTAGTAGTAATTTTTGAGTTAAGTTCCTTTCCCTGTCTATATCAAATACATTTCTTATATCAGTGTGTCCAAATACTAACTCAAAGGGCGTGAAACCTGTGGCTGAATGTATATTATTATTATAAGCCATAACAGCGTAAGTTATAACGGACGACGCATCTAAGTCAGTTTTATCGTATTTAGCTAGCCTATAAATTTCAATGATAGTAGAGAGGAATCTCTCGACTATTGCCATGGAGTTTAGATTATTCGGAGTTCCTATGTGAATTTCAATTTTATATAAACCTAACATTTCCTTAATTAGAGTATTGTTAAATTCAGTACCTGAACTGCAACTAATCTTCATGGGCAATCCGTACATACTAAAATATTTGATTAGTGCTCTAACTATCGATGGTGTACTCCTATTAGGTACTTCTATAGCTTGTGCTAATTTGTTAGAGGCATCTACAATAGTTAAATAATATTTTCCTTCGATATATAGTAAGTCCATAAAGGCTTCTTGAAAAGGGCTGTCTTGGGTTTGTGTTCTTCTAAGTTTAGTTAACGTTTCCTTGATACCACTATGACAAGTTTTCCCTCATGATACTTCATGATTACTGCTTTTTGGTCTTCTTCGGATTTTGTAAGATTAACAACTCGTTCTGTACATTCTGTTAACTTAAGGGTATTTTTTTTAAATAATTTAATTACTGCGTTTGAAAAGGTTTTCCTAAAAGATGGGTGCTCAAAGTATATAAAATATTTGTGCTTAGGATCTATATATTCTTTCAAAAATTCTTTAACTAATCTATCATTATTTGTCGGTATATGAGCTTCTAGAATCTTTTGTTTGCTATTAGAAATATCTTTAACTGCTATTTTATCTTTAAACCATGAGTGAACTAATATTTGCCTAGCTTTAGTATCTACTACCTCGATTAAAATGGGAATTCCTTCGTGTTCCCTATTTGAAACAGAGTTCGTGGTTGCTCCATCATCAGAATCCAAAATGTTTATCGTTTCTATAGGGGGCTCGAGAGTCTCGAGTTCCTCAAAATTGAGTCTAAATCGTCATCATCAATTGCATTAATTTAATTCTGGATAAGGCATCTGCATTAGTATTTTGTGGCCCTTTTTTATAACGAACTTCAAAGTCATATTCCTCCAATCTTAGCCTCCTACGGGTGAGCTTGCTGTTCGGTTCTTTTAAGGAATATAGCCATGCTAAAGGTCTATGGTCAGTAAATATGGTGAATTTATTACCATATAAATATGGTCTGAAGTGCTTAACTGCCCATATTATGGCTAGAAGCTCCTTCTCTATAGTACTGTATCTAGTTTCTGTGTCGCTTAGTGTCCTACTCGCATATGCTACTGGTTTGTCTGAACCTATAGCTCCTTGTGAGAATACAGCTCCTATCGCAAAGTTAGATGCATCAGTCGTTAAAATAAAACTCTTACTGAACTCGGGGTATTGTAACAAAGGTGCATTGGTTAAAAGTTGCTTGCAAGTTTCGAAGCATTCTTTGTACTCATCGTTAATAATAATTTTGTGACCCTTTTTTAAACAAGCTGTCAAGGGTCTTTTGATTTTCGCAAAATCCTAAATAAACTTCCTATAATAGGCTTCCTATTATAATAAGCTTCCTAGAAAGCTTTTAATTTGAGTCACGGTCTCTGGTATGGGATATCGCAATACAGCATCAATTTTATCATAATTTGGCTTTAATCCTTCACTTATAATAGTATGTCCTAAGTAAAGGACTTCTTTTCTAAGGAAATGGGATTTATTCAACTGTACTTTTAAATTAGTTTGACGGAAACGATCGAAAACTGTCCTAAGTTTCTCTATATGCTCTGGGAGGTTTTTCGAAAAGATTTTGACGTCGTCAAGGTATACTAGGCAATGTAAGCCCTGTAAACCCCGTAGGACGTTATCCATGGCCCTTTGAAACGTGGCCGGTGCTGTCTTCAAACCAAAGGGAAGGCGGTTAAAGCTATAATGGCCTGATGGGGTGCTAAAAGCCGTCTTGTCCCTATCTTCTTCTGCCACCTCTATTTGGTGGTATCCGCTGGCTAAGTCAAGGGTTGTAAAGTAAGTGCTTTTCCCTATCATATCGAACAGGTCATTGATGTTGGGTAGAGGGTATTTGTCATCAATTGTTATTTCGTTAAGACGTCTATAGCCCACTACCATTCTCCATTTTTGTTTCCCAGATGAATCCATCTTATTGGGAACCAAATGCACGGGGGCACTCCAAGGAGAGTGGAATTCTTGAATTATATTATCCCTAAGCATCTTTTCTACCTGACTCTTAATCTCTTTTGTTTGGACAGGAGATAGCCTGTATGCTTTAATATTTATAGGATCCTCATTTACTGTCCTAATCCTATGCCTAACTTGGTTTGTAAAACTTAATGGAATGTCCTCGCAATAAAAAATATCTTTATATTCCTTACACAGTTCCTCGATAGCCTTACGTTCTTCTAAATTCATGTGATCAAACTTTAATTTCTTTAAATTTTGCGTAAGTAATTCATCAACCCTCTTCTGACTTTCCATGAAATATATTCTAGAAGACTGGTTATGTATATAGGGTTCTACTCTAAATGGCCCTGTTACTACTAACCCACTGGGTTCGCTGTTATAATTTTGAATAACAGTGGTGGCGTAACCATTTTCACACTTAACTAATGCGGAGGGCATTTTTATCCCTTCCTTAAATTGATTAAAACCTAATATTGCGTCTCCGTTCAACAAATTGATCGGAAACTATATTTTCGCTACGAGGAGGTAAATGGTATACCTCTCTCATAATCGGTGCGTAAATAATTGAAATATTTGTATTCTTTAGGTGTAATATTTGGCTTTCCATGTTTATTTTAGCCTTTAATTGTTTCAGTAAATTACTACCCGTTAACCCGTCGTACCTTTCATCTACACTATATACATAAAATTTATGAAATTCATTACATTGAAAGGTAGTTGGCAGAGGTATAATTATCGTTTCACTATGAACGCTCGAAGCGTGAGTACTAACGACTTCGAAGGGTTTGTATTGTAAATAATGCTTAAAATATTTATTTGCAATATGCGGACTAATAAACGATCTCTCACTACCGGTATCGATCATAAAAACTGCGCTTAACTCAGGTAAAACTATGTATGTTAAGTTCAAACGATTATTATAATTTAATTTTATTCGTTCCCTATTTGGGAGGCCGTTGTATAAAAATATTCGTCTTTATAATCCTCGGGAACAGATTCCTGGAAATCCTGATTTGATTGATGCATAATTTGTTCGTTATTATTTTCACTATTTGTGTAATTGACACGTCTTGAACTCGCGGTACGCATCGTAACACCGGTGTTTGAACCCGACTGTTGTGCTTGCGTTGCAAAAGTCGATAGACGTGGTGTATGATACACGTGCGGTTGGCTCTGTTTTGCAACCGGAAACAATGGCCTACTTACTTGAGGTGACGAATAATTGTTATTATAACTATTTCTGCGATTATAATTATTGAAATAATTATAATCGAATTATATTTATTGAAATAATTATAATCGAATTATAATTATTGAAATAATTATAATCACACTGCGTTGTAACTGCACTGTAATTGCACTGCGTTGTAATTGCACTGTCCTGCTGTCTAAACTGATGCGAACTGTTCTGAGTAAATGGTGTGTTCGCGATGTTGTTCGGTGCATGTGTACTTGATAGAGTCTGTGAATTATTACGCTGGTTATTAGAACTAGAAAAATTAGACCGATTTGTTTTATTAATATTGCGACGCTCGTTTGTTTTAGAGTCGTACACCGTCTGGAAATTCTGTTCTTCTAAGACGATTTTTAAGGCATCTACAATGCAAGAAACGTCTCGCAATCGAACTAATGGCACCAGATACTGTGGCAAATTATATAAAAATTTAGCCTTTAATGTATTTAGGAGGAGGTTGCTTGTGGCAACCCTAGGTATAACAGCTGATTTGAATTGGCTCCGTATTTTATATTGTAATATTGCAAAAATAATTATAATTTTAATTAAAAACCAATTCATCATTGCCAAATAATACCATATTGAGTGTTAAATAATCATTTTCACCATTTATTGTGCTAAAAGTAGATAAATATAAACTTAAAAATTGTACCGGTGTAGTGACAGTTAGAACATCGGAAAATTTTCAATATTTGAAATTATTACTTGGATTTGGCAAGATTTATAAAACTAATAGTTTTTTCAATCAAGGTTTGTGAGTTTATTTACTTTTACATCCTCATATGTCCATTAATAGTGCGATTTTGTAATTTTCTATGAATAAAACATAACCTCGTTTTGTTTCGCATTTCTTTGCTCTAAGTCTACTTTGCTAATAATTACTGATTCTGTAGCACGTAATTATAACAAAATGTCGAATACTAATAACATGATAATGACGCGTAAGGCCTTGGCTCATCAACAAGAGACAAGGCTTCAATTAACGTTGAAAGAGTTACAGATTTTGAGTCAGAAGTGCGATAAACTGAACAAGGAAAGGGACGAAAATGAGTTAGAACTGCTAGGTATTTTAAGTAAGAACGGACAACTCAAAAAAGATCTGGCACAGTTGCATTCACTGTATACCGATACCTTACAGGATCGGGATAGGTTACAACTTATAGTTGACAGTTTTGACTTATGTAGGGAACATTATGAACAAACTCTGCACCAAATTAGAATACTAAAGGAGGAGCTACAACGATCGGAAATCAAAATATCGCAACTAGAAGACGAGAAACAGAGCACAGTGGTTCATTCTAATCAGAGTTTGTTCGATGAACTGATGGCTACAAGCTTAGATACTGCTACAGCTCACCCTTCCATTGTCATAGACCTCACTTCTGATGATGAAACCGGGGGCTATTCTAAATCATTAAAAATTATTAAGTGTAGTAAGAATAAGTTAAAGAAATATTTAAAAATTAAAAAGTTTATTACTAAATCTAAAAAAATGATACATAAATACAAGTTTTTTATAAATAGCATGTCACTTAATAGACAGAGATTGCAACTGATTGATACTGTTGCACAACAGTTCAAAACTGATACACAGGCCCTTCAATGTCAGATTGACCGACTTCAAGACTCTTTGAAATCAATTTCATATAAATATGAAACAGCAGAGAAACAGAGTAGGGAACAGGTGTTAGCCATAGGTAAATTAGTAAATTCATGTCATTGTCAAAATGACCAATTGATATCCGCAGGCCATGTTCCCTCCTCACCCTTGAGTTGTGAAAGAATTAGATGCAATGATGAATTTTCACCAATTAAAACTGTGTGCAGTGTGGATAATAGTATATTAAGTTCAAGTAGTAATTGCGAGGCATCTATAATAGAAAAGTTGCAAATAAAAAGTGATGCAAAGACCATAGTCTATTTCGATGAAATAGGTAAAAATTTTGGACATTATTTATCACAGTTAAGTCATTCTGTAATAAATCATACATATCCAGGAGCTTCATACTCTCAAATTATAGATTTTATATTGACTGGTACACACTGCATGCAGTCTACTATAGTGTTGGCAGAAGAGGCAATATTAACAGTGACAAACTTTTAAAAATTTTTGACAAGTATCAAGTCTGCAAGTAAAACAAGTAATTTTGTCCACCTTGCCATACAGCACTGCTATGAGTCAACAAGGAAAATCACTTAAGATACAAATTAAATATGAAACTACATACCATGGTATCATATTCCAAAAAAATTGAATTGTTCGATTGGAACATAAATTTCAATAATAATAGTTTGTTGACATTAGATAGATATTTTCTATCAAAATTTTTACAACGAAAGGTAGCTCTGTTGCTATCTAATTTTTTAATTTTTCAAGCCAAATTATTGGCAAGTACAACTGCTTTTATTGAGCTGGATAGTTTTGATACTTCACATTTGGAAAATGAAATTCCAAAAAACTAGTTTATAGGATAACAGATAATAAATCTGGCCAGTTGACTTTGGCCCCTGAGAATAATCTTAGTAAAAATATTGTTTTTATAAACCTGGTGCACCATAATGTTAGAGGTTTAATAAATGGTAAAGATTTAGAGTTAGAGCTATACATTAATGGAAATTCTATTAATACTTTTTGTGCTACAGAGCACTGGTTAAAAGATCATCAAATCACATTGTTGAACTTCGTAAATCACCAGGTTGCAAGCTCGTTCAATAGAAAACATTCTAAACGTGGAGGCTCTTTAATATTAATTAATAAAAACTTAAAATTTAAAGAACGTAAAGACTTAGTAGCCCTCTCCATTGAGCGAGTTTTTGAGATTGCCAGTATTGAATTTGAGCATTTCATCTTGTTAAGCGTATACAGTCCCCCTAAAGCTCCGTACATTAAATTTGAAGAAAAGCTTGAAGAAGCACTGTTCAAATGCCAATGTTCTAAGAAATCTATAATACTTTGTGGAGATTTTAATGTTGATATATTAGATACATCATTAACTCCATCAGAGAGAAATAAAATGAAAAATTTATTTAAATCCTTTAATCTGCATAGTTCATTCTTAGAACCCACTCGTATTACAGCCACCAGTGCAAAATGTATTGATAATATTTTTACTGATATAAAACCTATAGATAAAGGTATTGTGGATCCTGTGGAGTCAGATCATCGTGGCCAATGGATAAAATTTTCTAAAAGTAGTAACAAAGTCAGCAAAAAAACAAATTAAATATGTACCAATTAACCAAAGTCGTTTGAATAATTTTAAAGAAAATGTATTAAAGAGATTACCATATCTACCTAACTTCGCTTGTGTAGACCAGCCATATAAACACTTATTTAATTTGATTAATGATGAGTTTGGCAAAGTTTTTACCTCAAAAACACTACATATTGGTGGTCGTCCTGTTTTCTACACCAGGTATCTTTAAAAGTAGAAATAAATTATTTGAATTATATTCAGAAAAATCATATAATTTTAGGCAAACCTTTCAGGAATATGTTAAAAATTATTCAAAGATATTTAAACAAACGTGTCATCTTGCTAAGTCAAACTTCATTAAAAATAAAATTTCTAATTCTGTAAATAAAATAAAAATGACTTGGAACATCATTAACTCTGAATGCGGTAGATCTTTAGTGACTGAAAGGGATTTCCACTTAAAAGTAAATGGTTGCCATGTTACAGGGGACCTGGAAGTGGCGACGGAGTTTGAACATATTTTCAAAAATGTACCTGTATTGACAACAAAATCTCTCCAAGCATCTTCCAGTTCCGCTGAACTTTTATTAGAAGAATCTGTTCTTTGTTGCAGGGATGCATTTGTATTCACAGATATTTGTGCTCAGGACATTGTAAAAACATTTAAATGTATCGAAATTAAGAAAACCGCGGACCTTTGGGGATTATCGGTCAAAACTGCATCATGTATAATTGAGGTAATTGCGCCCCATCTAGCAACTGTGTTTAATGACTGTGTTTCTAGTGGTACATTTCCTGATTTAATGAAACACAGCAAAGTCGTTCCCTTGTTCAAGGCTGGCAGCGCTACAGAGCCGTCTAATTTCCGACCAGTGTCAGTGCTGCCAACTTTGAGCAAAGTATTTGAAAAAAAATTACACCACTATGGAATAAGAGGCAAAGCTCTCGACCTTCTGTCTTCATATTTGAACAATAGAATACAGAGGGTCGATATTAATGGTACACGTTCTGTAGGATCCATGGTTACAATGGGTGTGCCGCAAGGCTCGATACTTGGGCCATTCTTGTTCCTCATTTATATTAATGATTTACCATTTTATGTAGGGGACAGGAATAGGATTGTTTTGTTTGCAGATGACACCTCATTAATTTTTAAAATTAAAAGACAATTAGATAACTATGACGATGTAAACAATGCAATTGCAAGAGTAGTTCATTGGTTCAGCTCAAATAATCTTTGCCTTAATGAAAATAAAACTAAATGTTTAAAATTTACTCTACCAAATGTAAAACAAGTTGCGGCCAATGTTCAACTGAATGGACAAGTGTTAGAGTTTGTAGAATCAACTGTGTTCCTCGGTATAACTATTGATGCCAATTTGCAGTGGGGCCCACACATAGAAAATACAGCCTCTAGATTAAGTTCGGCTGCATACGCTGTAAAAAAGATCAGGACTCTAACAGATGTGGATACGGCTAGAATGGTTTACTTCAGCTATTTTCATAGTATTATGTCTAACGGTATTCTCCTTTGGGGGAGTGCTGCAGATTTAAATATTATTTTTGTTCTACAAAAGCGGGCTGTACGCGCTATTTATAATTTGGGCCCCAGAGTTTCTCTCCGAGAAAAAATCAAAGAAGTAAATATTCTAACCGTACCATCACAATACATTTTTGCCAATCTTATGTATGTCCAGAAAAATCTATCACAGTTTTCTAAACTCTGTGATAAACATAATATAAACACTAGAAATAGAAATAATCTTTCAGTCCACCACAGTCGACTACATAAGATTGGCGATTCTTTCCAGGGTAACTGTATACGCTTTTACAACAGGCTTCCCTGTGACCTGAGAAATTTACCATTAAATAAATTTAAAAAGTTTATTAAAACCAAGCTTTGTGAAAAAGGTTTTTACTCCGTTACAGACTATTTGCAGGACAGGGACGCCTGGAAATGATCTGCTGGCAAAGTGAAATAATATTAAATTGTAAATAGGCCATCAAAAAAAAAGCCTTCCTAAGTTTCTTGCCGGTTCTTCTCAGGTGGGCCGCGTTCCGAACCGGTGGTCGCTTTAAATATTTTAAATAGTGTATGACATTTTGTAAGCGTAATTAAAATGGTCTATGCAAAATAAAGATATTTTTATTTTTTATTATTATTTTATTATTCGCTTTGCCCTACGTAAAGCTTCATCAGCGATACATTCTGATAGCTTGGCAAATAGTATGCTCCTCATATGTTGAACTCTGTGACAAAAATCTGCGTAGCTCTCGCCCTTGTTAATTCTACACGTCTCTAACTCCAATGCTAGACATTCTTCGGTACGTGGGTCACCAAAGTGCTGGCTGAGTAAATGTTTTAACTGTTGCCAGTTCTCTATGGAGTCCCTTTCACCTATCAAATTAGCTGCTTCGCCTGATAATCTACTTGTAAGAACATGGAATAAATATTCGTTTTGTTCTGCATTACCGGAAAACGAATTTAAAATGCACTCGCATTTTTTTATATACAACGGGAGAGTTCGCGAATCGCCACTGAATATCGGGATGATCTTAACTATTTCCTGTGGAACACGGACTATTCCTTCCATTGTATAAATTATAGTACCTAATTAATTCGAAATAAAGAAATACTGCAAGGAATTTGTACCTTATAAAAACACTAGTAATCTATGCAAATATTATTACTAAAATATCCATCACGCCTTATCCCCGAAGGGGTGGCAGAGGCATATTATATGCCCACTTTTCACCGTGTGGATTCCTGTCCCACGTAATAGGTGGTGAGCCCATTGCCGTGTTGAAATAGACAGACGCAGGCTGTGGCTACCTGCTGTTGAAATTTTTTAAGCCGCCTATAAGGCCTTCAACCAGGCTTAACGACTGCCATTTTACTGGCAACCGGGACCAACGGCTTAACGTGCCTTCCGAAGCACGGAAACGCTCGCAAATGTAAATGCCACAAAGTGGTCACCCATCCGACGACCAGCCATAGTGAAAGTTGCGTACCTCAGTGATCGTTTACCGAACACTGAGACCGCGGGGCCACGAGCGCTTCTATTATAAATATTATTACTGCGCTGTCCAATCCCTAATAATACACACAACATAGAATTACAACAAGGTGGAATGCAATAGGAAGAGCTGAAAGGAAGGTGAAAAGATTTACTCACAGTTCCGCAGCAGATCTTCATGCTCCGTGAATTACTGCTTGGCTGCTTCTGTCACCAGTGGCTCCTTAATAAATTTATTTGTTCGGAATCCTTGCTGAACCGTAGAGACGGACGTCAGATGCTTCAGTAGACTTGGATACGTAACACACTAACTACAAGGATCCTATCCTCAGCGCCAATTAAGTTACCAACAACAAAGTTATTATAAAAAAATACTTTATTCAGAGTGACAGAGTTACAGCTAGTACAATAATTAACTAATTTTACAAAATATTCGTCTTATATATTGTCTTATAGCTAATTCAGCATTTTACCAAATGACGCATGTCCTAGATAAATGTGCTGACTATCATCGAATATTCTAGAAGTATATTAGCTGATGAAGCTAATATTATTGGTTTGGGGTTCCTTAACTCACGCGTGGTGAAGTTTTCCAGTTCCCGTTTTCCACAGGAACTTGTTCCCGGGATAAAAAGTAGCCTTTGTGTGATTCTGTTGTGTAAACTATATTATTGTAAAGAATCATCAAAATCCATTCAGTTGAATGCGCGAAAGAGTAACAAACATCCATCCATACTTTTACAAACTCGCGTTTATTATATTAGTGGAATTTATTTATTCATTATTAAGAGTAGAAATAGTTATAACATAAATCAAGAACCTTAAAAATTAGTAATACCTACGTATATGGTATTTATGTTTTTATTAGAAATATAAGTTTTATTGACACATTTAAATTGTGTTTTGTGTTCATTAATCTACATCTAGAGGCTGCCCCTCTAGGTGTAGATTAAATTGTAGAATAAAATTATTTATTGAAGTGAAAACTTCTTTAGTAGCGTTTTTCACTTTTTGGAAGAGTAAAATATGTAAAATATAATATGGAAAAAATGTTATAATTTAAATAATTATATAATATTAACTATGTGACGTCCTCGCCTTCGCCCTTGACCTACTTCGAACTCCTGTCGCACCTATTTAATCCCGTCGCTTATAATTTCTACAATAATACATAAAAATTGACCCGATTTGTCGACATTTATAACTACTCTCCAGGGTAGTAGCGTGATGATATATAACCCAAAAATATGTTTTTGAAACCGACTTGGCGTTCCTGAGATTAGCGGGTACAACCAAACAAACAAACTCTTCAGCTTTATAATAATATAGATGGAAACAATGTTAAACTCCTCCGCCTCGCCAGCAACCGCAAAGCCACTAGCCGGCAGAGCTTGGCTTGCAAAGCAGCGTTGACTCCATAAGACAAACGCAAAGTAGTTTCAAAGACAGTCCAAATTTGCCTACGAGAAATGCCATAATCGCCGCGTCACCTCTACTGCACATGCAGGAGATAAATAAATATCGTTGGGACAACTCACACAACGCCATCTGATTCCAAACTAAGCAGAGCTTGTACTGGAATCCAGATAACTAATAAACATACTTATATATTTCTAAATTCATACATATTATATATAAATAACACCCAGACACAGAATATAACATCGTTCTCATCACACAAAGTTTTATCCTGGGTGGGAATCGAACCCACGACCTCTTGCGTAGCATTTAAATACCCACCGCGCCAGATGACGTCAACATGCGAGCCTGCATACACAATGGTTGGAGGTACCTTAATTTAACAGCTACAAATTGAAGGCCACTTACAACAGTTTTTCCAACTCTATATTTAACTCTTAATGTTAGTATTTTCCGTCAGGATTTAGTCGAACTAAACATTAAAAAAACTTGAAGTGTGTCATTACTATAATCCGACGCTAGAGAGAATGTCCCATTAAAATCAATGCTACATATATTAAAGAATAGTCGCATTTACTTGTAGCTAATTCACAAACTTTACTTCTGTTGCTAAAACCGTCAATTAAAGAATATCCATTACATAATAAAAGGCATCTTTAGCAGTTGGATTTTACGATTCGAACGAGCGCAAAAAGCCGGTTTCAAGTTCACGCAATCTCCAATGTTGTTTTAGTATAGTCTGTTGAATATAGTGAGTCAGTCGTGTACTTAGTTGTAGTGTAATATAGATAGTAAGTATTTTATTTATTTTTTGAATCATTATGAAACTAATAAAAGTAAAAGATAAGTTTCTCTTGACCTTATCATTTTTTTTATCATTTTATAAAGAATATAAAAGTTACACTTCAGTTTACATTTTGCAAATGCTTAAACCGTAATAACAGTATAAAAGTGTTAATTTAAATATTGATTTGGATTTCTCCACTCTTTTCTAATCAGTTTAAATAAAATTCTGTGTTTGTGTAAAAGTTGCTCATCCGAAATTTGCCAATGAGATACTTGAACCTAAAGGAATGTCCAGTATTATTAACTATCTGTGGTTAATTTAGGTTTGACTATCCTTTAATATACATGATGGCTTGTCAGAACAGTTTGTTATTCAAAGCTAAAATTATATTTCAAAACCCCCTGTTCCATTATATTTCAAAAATGGAACAAGGGGCGACATTGTCAGAATTGAAAAGCTCCAAATAATGGAATAAACATAAAAAAAAACTTTAAAAAAAAATGAAAATAAAAATGGAACAGAATTTAACTGAATTGTACGTTCAAGTTGCCTATGTAGTTAAGTTCATCAATACAGTTTGCTGCTACGCTTGTGTGTGGCAAATGTAAGTTGTGGGTATGTTTCGGGTTTTACCCATAGACATATCTCAACAGGCAAATGTACCTAGATAATAATACCGTTACTTTCTCACATTGATGGCACACTGTGTTACGAGTATATACATATTGTTTAGTAGAATTTATGAATTAAACTAAATATAGAAGTTGAATGAAATTTTGCATTTGTGTGCGTATAGTTGAGTAATAATGGAGTATTTATTTATGTATGTGTCTATGACTTGTCATGAATGTGTACTTAAATGTTGAATCACACCAACAATTGTTGATCAGATTGGGTTGGACCAAATATTGTTTACAAAAATGTTTGTTTCGTAGTTGTCTATGTATTATGTTTTTTAGAAATAATAAAATTAGGTATGTTAATCAGTTGTCTAGATCACATAGCACAAGCTTATTTTAGACCACATGTCGCTGTGTAAAAAGTGATAGTGATAGTAGATCCTACAATATTTATTTATTTATACTAATCTGTTTTCTGGAGCTATTCGCCGTTATACATCCGAATCACATCTTTCATTTGATCTAAACATACTCCCTATATACACAATTCCGTTCACTTGCTCTAGACGTCCCTGGCTTACCCAAATCTTGCACCTAGTTCTTACTTCTTCTCTTTTAATTACCAGAACCTTTTACACTCATTTTTAATATTAGTGACTAATGCTTGGAGATCAGCTTTTGATGAGGTCATCAGCACCGCATCATTGGCAAGATAATTTACCTTTAGGTCACATCCATATCACAATCTTCCAACTTCTGCAGGCAAATCAGCGCCTCGATAAGCCCTTTTATCTATCATCTGTTAATGGAGCCGACTATCCATTACAAATAAATCTATCATGCTTCTCTTTGACTTACATCTCCTCGTATACATAGGAATTTGTTTGTGGTTGAACATTGTATTTGTGTCGGTGGTATAGACAAAAATTTTTCAAACTGTTACACTGTGTATATTGTAAAGACGTACAGAACGACAATAAAATTAAGTTTTTTATTAGATAAGAGCAGATATGACGTAGTGCTATTTTTAATATTTAGCTTGTCAAAATTTTGGGACATTGTTGGGCATTTTGTGGGACATTTGTTTTTTACAAAGCACCGTCTAGCCCAATGTAAGCCAATAAAAGCTTATGGGATCTAGACGACTGATAAACATACTTATATATTTCTGAATACAGACATATTATACATAGGAAACACCCAAACTTCGAATCAAACATTTGTGGATGACACAAATATTTTTTCCGACCCGGGAATCGTACTCTGGACGGCATACACTACCACTGTGACACCGAGGCAGTCAAAATGACGTCGCCCACCTGATGGAAAGGCATGGTGGCCTTTAGCAAATTAAGGGCCACTCTCAGAAAGAACTTGAAGAACCCGGGATCGTAAGGGGAGGGTAACTCGTGCGCTGGCAAATCGTTTCGAATTTGTATAATTTCGCAGAGAAACGTTGCAAAATAACTGAAATTTAAACACTATGTTACAGATTCAAAATGGCGAGGCCAGACTTTGATCCACGAACAGGCGGATCCTGCATCAAATGCATCGCCAATAAATTTGTCAGTTACGTCGTTGGATATTTTCAACTGGTAATATATTCCTCAATAGTTTTATAACATAATATTTGGTGTAAAAAGCCAAGACCTTGAGAATCTAATGACCTCACCTGCCAGTGGTGCACCTGTTGACTACAAAAAACTGAAAAATTAAGAAATCTATGATTTGATGGGTCATAATAATTTGTCCCATCGCTGTCAACTAGCAGCATGCCCTCAAAGAGCAATAATATTTATTACGCAAAGCTAAAGCTAACTAGTTGAAGAATTTTCGAATTTTTGAAGGCATATGACGCCGTTTCTCCCGCCTTTCGGATAACTGAATGCCGTCAAAACTAGTTAAAGGCCTTATGCCTTGCGCTTCAAGTATCTACAGCTAGAATTCCCAAGCTACCACTGTTCGAATCATTTATCAACACTGTAATCATCTCACCTCCTATATATAACCTACAATAGGTGAAATGGTGCTCTTTCTGAAAAGGACGTGTCATAAATTCCGACTTATCTGTCATGCTGCCAGTGTATTCAAGTCCGCTAAACGTAACCTTTACTCTATGTAAAGGTTACGCTGAGCGGACTCACAGGTACCCAGCTCCTACACTGAGTTAAATACCTGGGGATGTACTTGGATCGCAGGCTAACCTGAGGAAACACATTGAATAGAAAAGGGACGAGATCAATTACAACTACAGAAATCTCTACTGGCTCCTTGGCAGAAACTCAAAGCTAGCTATCGATAACAAGATTCTCAACTATAAAATGATTCTCAGTCTAATTTGGTCATATAGAATGCAACTATGGGGTTCTACCAGCAATTCTAACATAATGATTATGCAAACAGTGCAAAATTACATTATAAGGCAAATATCAAACGCACCATGATTTGACAGAACAACAAAGTTCCATGAGAATCTAAACATGCCGATGATCAAAGATATAAGTACCTACAAATACATAAAGTGGCTTGAAACGCATCCAAATCAACTTGCGGGACAGCTTACAGTCCTTAAAAGCATCCGTCGACATCTTTGACCAGTAGAGTCAGCATGATGACTGGCTATAACAAATAAAGGTAAGCGCTGGCAGTAGCCCCTCATCTGCTATATAACTACACCAAGTTTGCTCATAGCCATGTTGACTATTTTAAATAGCATATAGTTTAAAAGAAAAAAAAAAGAAAAAAAGATCTGTCATGTCTTTCACCGTATGCATTTTTGTCTCACGTAACAGGTGGTGAGCTCATGCCGTGTTGAAATAGACAAGCGCAGGTTGTGGCGAACGGCTTTTAATTTTTTTCTTACGGTCTGGCAACCGGGGCCGATGGCCTAACGTTCCTACCGAAACAAGGAAACACTTGTAAATGGAAAAACTTCAAAGCTGTCAACCATCGGAGGACCAACCATTGCGAAAGATTCTTAACGCAGTGATCGTTTACAGAACACTGGACCGGGGCTACGAGCGCTTTTTAAGCGTCCATAAAGAAAAAGTATCATTCGATGTACCTGTATAACAACAATTTCAATTTCAGATAATGTGGGTAATCGCCTTCTTCACATTAGTCTTTAGTCCATCATCAGTCTCCAGCGTGGTTCAAAGTGCTGACACAAAAACAACGGTCATCGCAGGATTCCTGGCTTTATTCTGCGTCGTATTTTCAGTAGTTTTACTGATTGGGCTGCACAAAGTGAGTACAATAATTTGATTGAAACAATATTAGCTTGCCCATCTTAGATAGTAAGCTGTATATACAAAGGAACATTAAGAACACAAGAAAATTGAAAGTTATCTGTGGGAGGCTCAATGCAGATTCCGAAAAAAATTGCATAGATCAATTGTTTTCCCTCCCCATAATTGCGGAGAAGTTTTTGATGGTTAATAAGAAGGTTTTCTTTGCTTTATAAATCTAAAAAAAAAAGCATTTGTGAAGTTTGTGAGAGAAACTCAGTGAGAATTGCTGCCCGGTAATATGTAGGCGGATCGCTGCTACGAGCAATATATTTTATAGGGACTGTAAGGACTGCATGCAAGATGCAAGTAGGGGGAATGTATCACCTCTCTTTGACGTCTGAACGGGCTTTAAACTGGGCTGTGTCGTGTCCGCCTGACTGTTCATAGTGTATCTGGACAGTTAATTGCGGAACTAGTAATACCCAATTCTAAAAATTGGTTATCATGACTTGTTTACCCGTAAACTGTTCATGAATACAATATGTAAGATTATTCTACCACTAAAACTATGAATTAAGAGTTAAAGTACGAAGTTTATTTAATAGTATTATTAATTTCTAAAGCAATTATTTTGCTAAATTTCTCAGAAATTTTTAATAAAGTGGAAAAAGATTGATTGTTCGATTCGAGACGAGGATTGAACCCGTGATCTTTGCCTAACCAGGGCAATGTTCTAGCCACTGAACTACCCGAACCCGAAATTTCTGAGAAATTTTCCACTTTATTAAAAATTTCTGAATATTAATTTCGTTTCTATTACTTAACGATATAAGAAAAAGGTTTTATTTTAAAAAGATCATTACTATGACTTGAAAGGAATTTCTTCTAATTCTTATACAGTTAAGATACGTTACAATATAATAAAACGGCTGCACTTTAAGCAACCGCTTATTTGGATTGTAGACACTGCAATTTTGCTATATAAAAGCTATTATAGCTATAAATACAAAACCAAGCATCAATTAAAATTACACATTTTTCTACAAACAATAATAGCACAAACCTTTGATTTGACACAAAGAAAAAGTCAGGTCTTCACATGTTTTAGGAACAAGATTTCGCAAGTTTTTGTTATTATCTTAAAATTACGTTTTCTCACTTAACGGCCTTATAAAAATTAGACGGCAGTATTAGTAAGGTATCTGTGAGAGCTAAAGACAAATTTTATTTTTATTCCCTACCTTTTATTTTTATTAATCTCTATCCCGGGAGCAACAATATTATTGGTTATAACTTCGTTACTGACAATCGGTTTCTTCATTAACAGTTTGTCCTTCGTCAAAGGCCTCCACCTATCCTCCTCCGAACCCTTAATCTATCTTATTCTCTAGCGATTATAATCTATTCTAGACCGCCATTTTTTTATATATATTATAAATATTGTATTGGCTATTATTTTGTAATTTTTTTTTTGTGCAAGTAATATAAATAAAACCCTTTTTTTTATTTCAGGATAGACGATTGTACGTGAAGGCATACTGTTTATATGCAGTAGTGTACCTGGTGCTTATAGTAGTATCCATTATCATAAACATTTTTATACAACCGGAAAAACTTGGGTTCCGTGGCTTCTTCTCGATGATCTTTTCCTTTTGTAAGTATTTTCTTAAATCTATACTAATATGTATTACTAGAAGACCCCCACAGTTTCGCCCGTGGAATATTTCGACCTACCGTCGCACCTATTTAATCCTACAATGTTGTACTATAAATTCTACAATGTTGCATAAAAATTTGCCCGATTTGTCGACATTTATGACTACTGCTCTGCTACCCAGTGTAGTAGCGTAATAATATATAGCCTATAGCCTTCCTCGATAAATGGGCTATCTAACACAGAAAGAATTTTTTAAATTTGACTTTATAATATTAGTATAGATAAAGCTGATGAGTTTTTTAGGTTGAATGCGCTAATCTCAGAAACTACAGGTCGGATTTGAAAAATTATTTCTGTGTTCATTAGCCCATTTATCGATGAAGGCTATAGGCTATAAATCATCACGCTACTACCCTGGAGAGCGGAGCAGTAGTCATAAATGTCGACAAATCGGGCAAATTTTTATGCATTATTGTACAATTTATAAGCGACGGGATTCAATAGGTGCGACGGGAGTTCGAAGTATGTTACGGGTGAAGCCGGGGCGGTCACCTAGTGACTTATAATGCCGTTACATTTAGCGAATTTGCTAAGCAATTTTAGAGGCCGTTACCAAAGCCAAAGCGGTGGTAACGACCGCTCAATAATCAAAACTAGAAGCGGTCGGAACCCTCTAAGTTCAGAGTTCTCTGACTGCCTCGGTGACGCAGTGGTCGTGTATGCGACTGTCGCGCTTGAGGTCCCGGGCTCAATGTCCGTGTCGGGACAAATATTTGTGTGATCCACAAACGTGTGTTTCGGAGTTTGTATGTTTCCTATGTATAATATGTATGTATTTAGAAATATATAAGATGTTTATCAGTTATCTAGATCCCATACCACAAGCTTGTGTTTGCTTACTTTGGGCTTGATGGCGCTGTGTGAAAAATGTCCCACAATATTTATTAAAAAAAAGTGTTCTGTAAACGATCACTACGTTAAGCATCTTACGTACTGGCTGGGCCTGAGAGGGGTGACCGCTTTATGCCTTTTCTTTTTACGAGCGATTTCATGCTTTGGAAGGCACGTTAAGCTGTTCCGTTCAGCTGGTTGCCGGTAGGTAATATGGTTAAGCTAAGAAGAAGGCTTGAAATTTTCCACCAGCAGGTCAACAGTGGAACGGATGGGCGCAGACATTTATATTCAGTGGTTGTGTATTTGATTTTCCTTGCTTGCTGTTTTGGTCCAGGAAGAGTTTTTGGACTGACGTATATTCAGAGTCTGAAAAACTATAATTTTTCGAGTAGCGGCTCCTACTACTCCTGTTCCTGGTCCAGACAGCAGGGCCTTACGTACATATTTTGACTGCCTCGGTGGCGCAGTGGTAGTGTATGCGACTACTGCGACTGAGGTCCCGGGTTCGATTCCAAGTCGGAATAAATAGTTGTGTGATTAACAAATGTTTGTTTCGGGGTTTGGGTGTTTCCTATGTAAAATATGTATGTATTTAGAAATATATAATGCATGTTTATCAGTCGTCTAGATCCCATAACACAAGCTTATATTAGCTTACTTTGGGCTAGCCGGCTGTGTGTAAAAAAAATATGATTACACACTTAATGTTGTCTAAATTTTTCAACTAAGCAAGCATGTAAGCAAAACGAATACAAAATTCTCATCACATTGGTGGATCTAAATGACAGAGGGATTGACTGCCCTTGGTAATTTCTGTAGATTTTAGTTTACAGGGGGCCGAGTTTACTATTGTCAAGCTGTAGAATAGAACCAGAGTCGCTGTTTTGGCTGTCAAAATGTTAGTAGACTATCAAAAATGCAACTGACTAGCGGCCACTAGTTAGTAGAATTCTATCGGCCGACCGATAGAAGTCTATTGGAGTACGATTGTAATAGTAGACTACGAAAAACTGTCAAAACTGTACTGGTGGCCTTCTATTGAGCGACGATTTCGACACGATTAAAATAGCAGACTCGGCCCGCAGGAGACTAGTTATGGGGATAAGGGTGAGATTAGTCTCATTACTTTAAACTTTTGATCTTTGTTTAGGATTCAATTTTATTTTATATTGACTGAATAATGATGCGCTCGTTGCCCCGCGAACTCAGTGTTCTATAAACGATCACTGCGTTACGCAACTTTCACTATGGCTGGTCCTCGGATGGGTGACCACTTTGTGGCATTTACATTTGCGAGCGTTTCCGTACTTCGGAAGGCACGTTAAGCCGTTAAAGTCGTTAAATGTGGGCGCGCATAGCATGCGAGCCCACATAGCTAACCTAGCCTAACCCTTCGGGGATAAAGGCGTGACAATATGTATGTATGTATGTATGAATAATGATGAGCATTTTTGTTTATTTTCAGTTCTCAATCTATTTTTCCTCTTCGTGGTTCGAAGTTATTACCTTATCACATACTGCAACGGCTCCGATCAACAAAGAATTCACAACGAACCTAAAGTTTAAAGTGTCTTGAATTGCACAGAAGTGAGTTTGAACTTGGTCTCGTTGATAAAAGATAGTGTTTTCTTTAAATACACGGTGTGTGAATTAGCTTTAAGTCAGTGAAATTACTTAAAGTTACTGGTAGAAATCACTTTTTAGAAAAAATGATTGTACGAACAGACACTTACATTTGTCTATTCCAAAGATATAAAAACTTCTTTGTTTGTTTTAAATTTCACAATAGTTTTTTCTTTTATATAAATTATCTGGTGGATTTATGTAATGGATTATCGGATGTATGTCTGAAACAAATGGTTATTATTATTATTATTCTCTTTATTTATTTATAAAACATATCAATTACATTTTTAAATATATCTATAAAATAAAAAATACATTTAAAAATATAAAAAATAGTGACCCACCGGTATCGGGTACAGGGACCAAGCTACCGGTGGTTAGGGCTCCAGAGAAAGGAATTTCCTCACAATACGTGCCGTGTCGAGAAGAACTGCTTTCTGTATCAGGCCCTTGATCCAGCTGTTTAACGCGAGCCTTTGTAGGTGTTGGTCAAGGCTCTTGGCTATAAGTCCATGGACAGATATGACTATCGGTACAATGATCGCTGAATCCACACCCCACACGTCGACAACCTCATGAGCCAAGTCGAAATAGTTCTTTTGTTTGTCTACCTCGGCTTTCATGAGGTTCTCGTCATGAGGTATGGTGATGTCAACAATAATTGCACGGCGTTCTAATCGATCTATTACCACTATGTCAGGCTTATTGGCGACAATAGTCCTGTCCGTGATAATAGATCGATCCCAGTATAATGTGACATGACCATTTTCGAGAACTGGGTCGGGCACATATCTATAGTATGGTACCTCTAAATCAACAAGATTGTACTTAAGAGCAAGTTGCTGGTGAATGATCTTGGCTACTTGGTTGTGTCGATGCAAATACTCACCGTTTGCAAGACTCGAACAACCAGAAATAATATGCCTAAGGGATTCTCCGGGACGATGACATGCCCGACAGATGTCTACCGTACCATCCTTCAGGATATACTTCCTGTAGTTCTTTGTCATTACAACTTCGTCAGTAATTGCAAAAACAAACCCTTCAGTCTCTCCAAAGAGATCACCAAATCGTAGCCAAGATACTGACGCATTGAAGTCTATATCAGGCCTGTGTAAGGCCTGATAAAAACGACCATTCAGCTCGTTACTCTTCCATACCTCCTTGCGATCAGTAACACCAAGTACTATAGGTTTATGCCAATTCTCTTTAGCCAACGAGAGCGGGGTATGTCCATTATCCACTGCAACCACATCGCGATGCAACCTCGTGTCAGCATTAAATATTCTCTGAGGTTGCATATCTCACGGTTATGGAGGGTCTTGACATTTAAAAAGCCTCGACCTCCACACTTCCGAGGGATATACAACCTCATTACTGATGAACGAGGATGATCCATTCGAAATGTGGTCAACAGGGACCGCACTCTCCTATCCAGGGCATCTAATTCAGTCTGAGTCCATCTAAGTATACCGAAGGAATACATTAGGACTGGTATGACCCACCCATTGAAGGCACGCACTTACTTATTATTATTATTATTACCGTTGTAAATAAATTAGGAGCCCACGTTTCACTTTACTTGACTGCCTCTCAAAACCCTAAGGACGCGTGCGGCGTTGCCACGTTCTCAAGTTAACAGGTGCACTCTTAACAGGAGAGATAGTTTGAGTTATGTGTATGTATGATGTTAGTGGAGCACAGGCTTACACCCACTGTATTAATCTGACAATACTTAGTAGTAAAAAGAGATAGTATTCTTCCGAGGCAAGCAAGACTTCGCTATCCAGAATCTTCGAGATCTTTGTGGTCACAACCAGCTTTACCTACCTGCAAATGGTACACAGCTGACTAACGGACGAGATCATCCCTTATTCGTCCGGAACCCTGGACCAACTTGTCTGGCTTGCGTGGCATAGTTAGGGCAATTTGCCCTCCAAAAATCATTGGGACAGGCCTACGTCCACTGCACCATGCGGCACCATCTACATGAAGCGCTCGTGGCCCCGCGGACTCAGTGTTCTGTAAACGATCACTGAGTTATGCAATTTTCACAATGGCTGGTCCTCGGATGGGTGACCACTCTGTGGTATTTACATTTGCGAACGTTTCCGTGCCAAACCAGTATTTGCCAGTAACATGACAGTCGTTAAGTCGAGTTAAAGGCCTTATGGCTTGAAAATTTTCAACAGCAGGTAGCCACAACCTGCGTCTATCTATTTCATCACGGCAATGGGCTTCACCACCTATTTCGTGGGAACACACATGGTGAAGAGGGAATACATTATGTATGCCTCTGCCACCCCTTTCAGGCGTGATAGATAAATAAATAAATAATAAAATAGAAAAATATTTTAATTTCCTTCTTATCGTTCAAAGCATTGCAATGTAAATTAGTTGATAATTATCTATTACTAACTTATATAATAGTTTTTATTTTATAATTAGTATTATAGTTGAAGTTTCGGACATCATTTATACATAAAGGTATTTGTAAAAAAATAATTTTATTTTTTGCCTTATGAATTGTATCAAGGATTCAGTAGCCTGAGCCGTTTGAGGTGGTGTCTATTTAAATTACCAATATGTAGTGTTTTGCACATTTTTTTGTACACTTATTGGCTTAGTGTGTAATATTGATGTTCAGCGAAAGAGGTTTTATGAGGAACACTCCCAGCACTACTTCTACGCTTATTTTGATCTGGTGGGGATATAGTACTGTGACATCTGAGAATGGATTGGAGAATATAAAGCTGTCTAACCGTAAGTACGTTGCATTCTGCATACAGTTGCCTAGTGGGATGTCTAAAATGTTTTCGGGTCATCACTTTTAGAATCGCACGCTGCGCCCGCTCCACTTTCAGGATGTGACTTTTTGAAGCACCACCCCATACCGCAATGCAATATCCAATAATGGACTGACATAGTGCAAAGTATACCATTTTAATAGTGTCAATATTAGCGCATCGCCGAAGAGACTTGAAAATATGTATGAGGCGCATAGTTCTAGTTGTAACCAAGTCTAATTGTTTGTCCCATTTCAAACTACTATCTATTAGAACACCTAAGTACTTTACACAATCAGTTCTGGAAACGGTTGGACAGTCACAAGAAGGACGGCTGAGACACGAGTGAGCGGGGATTGCAAGAGCAAAATTATTGGGTGGTGCAGCATTGCGTCTAATAGCGAATGGTATGTATGCTGTTTTTTGTACATTAATACTTAAAAGATTTGAGTTTAGCCATCCAATCACTCTATTCAAAACCAGTTCTGCTTTGGATTTAACATTAGCCCAATTGGCACCGCAGACAAGAACCGCAGTGTCATCTGCATAGGCGATGACATTTGTATCTCTTGGAAGATCCATCATGCACAGTCCGTTCACATATATTTGGAATAGTGTGGGTCCCAGAATACTACCCTGCGGTATGCCAAAGTTCACAGAATGTTCCTTACTGTGTTAGGAGTCTATCTTAACTCTTTGCGTTCGATTTTTAAGATAGTCTTTAAAAATCTCTAAAGGCGTACCACGTACACCAATATGTTCTAGCTTGGAAATAAGGAGGGGAACAGAAACCGTGTCACACGCTTTGGAGAGGTCCAAGAAGATGCCTAGGCATTTGTTACGCTTATCAAGTTGTTTAGCTACTTGTTGGGTTAGTTCTAATACTGCATCCTCTGTAGAGACCCCTGCACGAAAGCCAAACTGATTTTTGGCTATTATTTGTTATTTCTCCAAAAAGGCCCTTAAATTGTTGTTAAGAATTCTTTCCAGTAATTTGGAGAGAGTTGGCAGAACCGAAATGGGTCTATAGTTGTTGACACAGTTTCTGGCTCCTGCTTTGTGAATCGGGTGTACTACGGTTTTCTTCAAGGCATCGGGGAACACTCCCTTTTCGACGCAACGGTTAAGTAAATGAGTTAATGGAGGGACTAATACAAGGCGAGATTCCCTTAATATTTGAGATGTAATTCCATCCCACCCAACCGCACAGTTTGTCCGTAACTGCAGTATCAGAGACTCCATCTCAGATTCATCCACCTCCAGTATAGAAAGTGAGTTCGCTGGCGAGTTTCGGAAGCGGTCCCTAGTACCATTTGTAGGAGGTTCAGTACGTGATGTAATCTTCTCAGCTAGCCGTGTCCCAATATTTGTGAAATGTGAGCAGACCTCATTCACAGCGGAGACAGGGTCTTCACAAATATTTAATAATTCATTTGGACATGAGCGTGGCTTTTTAGTGTTCGTGATGTCTTTAACTACCTTCCAGAGGGCTTTGGGATTACTTTTGGCTTTTGCAAGTTCACTTTGTTCGTAGGATGTTTTCAGTTTACGGAGAAGCTCATTACAATAGTACCTGTACCGGGTATATGTGATTTTTAGGACGACATTGTCTGGTGATTTTTTACAATTTATATGCAATAGATCTCGATTCCTTATACATTTTAATAGGCCAGGCGTTATCCATGGCTTGATAATTATTTTTTGCCATGTAATTATATTTTGCTTCTTATGTCTATCCATTACCGATTGTATTATGTCTATGAATTTACCCATTGCGGTATTTGGGCACTCAATGCCATAAATGGCAGAGAAATCACATTTTAGCAAATCTGATTTAACGCCTTAATGATTTAGGGTATAAGATATTGGAGAATGCTTCCGTTTCGGCTCCAAAGACGCGAAAGCCAATAAATGGTTTTATGGTCAGTAATGTGCGATTCTAGCACCAAAGTAATAGATGATTGTTGAGATTTCAAGAGTACATGATCATAGCATTTATTTAGACGTGTAGTAAGACGATGTGTCGGTAAAAGACCATGAGTTGAATTAAGCAAGAGGTAATCTAACGAACGATTATCACAATTGTCTACAGCTATATCCACGTTAATATCAGCTATTGATGTTGTCGTTAGAGTTTAAGGATGGCGATCGATATATACCTACAATTGCTACTTGATTGTCTATTTCACAAATGAGGCAGTTTCCACCCCTAAAATCTGGTTCAGACACTGTATGGTGTATTTCGCACTTTATATAGATCACGACCCCATCGTTCTGATTCGAATTAATCTTTGTGTAATATGAGTCATAACCATTCAGAACCGGGAGCGCATTTAAAGAACTAAGCCAACACTCAGTCAAAAGAAGTATTTCAATTTCAATCTTCAAGTTATTTAACAAGACCCGGAGTTGATTGAAGTTTTTATTAATGCTACGTACGTTTAGTTGTAATATTTTTAAGCTAGATCCGGTCGTATTGACATATCTAATTGCCTCCTATGGTGAGCAACTAAAACTTTCTCCAAGCATGGAGTCTAGCTGGTCATTAATATCGTTAATTGTAGCCATTGGTAATGAGAGAATAGTGAACAAGCGGTACCATCACCAGTGCACGACCAGAGCTTACCAGTACATAAAAAGTGTCAGACACCATATTACCTGTTGATACCAACAGGGACTGACCGTAGGAGGAAAAAGTAAAAACCATAAATATGCAATAATCAATATCCATAATTTGTTTTGTTTTTAAACCTTTGTATATACTGTATAAACAAGAGATGTATAATATTTAAAGTTCATTATCTGTGTGGTGATTAGTTGCGAATATTGTGAGTGTGACCCGTGGGTATATATTATAAGAGTGGGAGAGAATGTGTTATTTATGGTGTACTTGATTTGAGTAGTTTGTATTTGAGATATATGTGAATGTGTTTCATTTCTATTAATTATATAAAAAACATCTATACTCTTCCTAAAGCGAGACAAAAGTACGGACAAAATATACAGACTATAGTAATACAATCTTAGCAAATACAAATAATCGAATAGTCATTTATTAATATATCCTAAATTAATCAAACAGTTTTCAGAGATTATCTTTATGCATTTCTCACCCTCCTGTTTACGGAGAAAGATTTTATCATTTGCTGTCCAACAAAATTTGTAGGCGTTAGTTTTCGCAAAGTCCCGGGCTTGATAGAACCGTTTCTTTATGCTAGAAGATAGTTGCTCGGCGATAAAAATTGACTGTCGCTTTCCTTGGAATCCTAAATTTTCGGTGTTAAGTTTGTCTTGTAGTGTAGTCTTCTTTTTATTATATAATTTCGTAGCATTTAGTAAGGCCTGTTTGGTACACACACTGCTGAATTCTGCAATAATCGGTCGAGGAGCGTGACTGTTTGTAGACTTCCCTGGTAAACGACATACGTCTCGGAGGTCTGATTTGGCAATTGGTACTCCGACGATTTCGCCAATGCTGCAGACAGTTTTAACTAGGCACTCATTTGATTCTGACTCCAGATGTGGTATGTTTCTAATTTCCGTGCTCGAGGATCTAGTTTTATATTGTAGATCTTGTATTTTTTTTTCGAGGTTCACAATATAATTAGCTTGTTCTTTTCTCTCTTTTCTTAAAGTTTCCACCTCCCTTTTCAGCTCCTCAAATTGGTTGTTTATAAAACCCATAGACTGGATTATATCTGCGTTAGATTTTTTTTATTTCTAAATTGTCTTGTCTTTATGTATATATGTAAGTTGTCTTTATTTCATTGTTTTGTCTTTTAATATCCGCCAATTCTGACACAAGCATGGACATCAAATTAGTTTGCTTGGAGAGCTTGGATAATAATAATAACAAATTTACAATAACATTTGTCAACAATATTCGGACAATAATATTTGTTAGAATAATAACTTTCGTGAGCGATGTTCATTATTACTAAAGAAACGGTTTTACTCACTTATAAATTTCGGGATAGCCGGACTAGTTTCGGACCTAACGGAGGTCCTTTTTCAAGAGGAGCGTCAAGCTACGTTGGAAGCTGCGCTCTCACTGCGCAGCTTCCGGCGTAACTCTTGCCAAGAACATGGTCACCTCTCAGCTAATTCTGTAACATAGCAGATTCTTTTTTTTAAAAGCTACACTGACCAGCGCTGATTTTTGGATTTCTTAATTGGCTAGAACTCTAAAACTGTTATTGTGTAATGTGGATTGGGGCTTTATTTGAAAGTGATTGTTACCTATATAGAAGAAATAAAAATAATGCAATAAGCTTCAAATCTAATGTAAATGTAAGGCCGTGGTAGATCTCGTACAAAAAATTGGCAACACAGTCCCTTGGAGCAATAACTTTGCCAGTTGTTTTGTCAATAACCTACAGTATTTAGCCAGTGTTATATCGTTTTAGTGCTAAACATGGCTGAACATGTTACAAGCATCTACATCTAAAGTGTTATACAATTTTAAGTATACAATGGAATGACCATGTATGAAGGGATTGATGAATCTGCAAGAAGCGAAGGAAGTATGCATGGATCGTGAAGCCTGGCGATCTGTCCTCTCTGATTATCCCGTCAGACAGAGTCTGACGGGATTTAAAATATTATGTGTAATGTACACATAATTTTACTCAATATTAATGGATAGGTGCTTACAAAACTGCCATGTGTTTATATGGAAATATATACTTAGGTCAGTATTCCAGAACGTTTCTCAATACTCAATCAACGCTTGAGGCTAGTTTTTGCCTTATAAAATCTACTCTCAACGTCGATTGAGTATTCTCCTCTCGCTGGCGCCATAATAAAGAAGAAAGAAATAATGAAAATACCATGTGCCAAGATTACGTCAGAATGAAGGCGAGAATTGCAAATGCGGCCTATCAGTTGCCTAACTTTATCATCATCATCCGAGCGTCTGTCCCAGTTGCGTCTCGCGACGCCCGGAGTCCGCTTTCCTACATTTTCTCCTCCACTTCGCACGGTCTTCGGCATCCCCTGTAGTGAGACCATTGGTACGCATGTCATCCCTTACGACGTCAAGCCAGCACTTCTTGGGTCTTCCCCTCTTACCGGGACCCGGCGGGGCTGACATGGCCAGACATTTGTTACCTACGTAGCCCGGCGGTTGCCGCAAGACGTGACCATACCAACGAAGGCGACACCCTTGCAACTTGTCTGCAATGTCACGGACGTGAAGGCTGCCGCGGATGCGAGAGTTTCTCACGCGGTCCATCCGCGTGACCCCACACATCCACCGCAGCATCTTCATTTCCGTGACACGCAGCTCCTGCTTGTGTCGCTCCAATATCGGCCACGTCTCACTGCCATGTAAAAGGACAGGTCTAATAATGGTTTTGTAGACCTGTCCCTTCAACCGGATCGGCATTTTAGGGTCACAAATGACACCGGTCATCTCCCGCCATTTGGCCCACGCGGCAGCAATGCGTGACTTGACATCGCAATCGATGTCACTGGACGTGTGAAAAACAGATCCTAGGTATTTAACCTGGTCCGTGCGCTCGACCAAATCACCGCCTATGCGGACGGATGTGGGATCTGTCAAGTTTAGTGCCAAGTACTCGGTCTTCGCCACATTTAGTTGCCTAACTTTAGTCAGTAGTTAAAGTGTTATCGTATGAGAAAAGGGTGACCACCACGTATGGATCTAACATATCTTTTTCTGCTATAAAAACCATATCCGTATCTTTTGAGACACTGAATTTTATTACACCGTACTTTAAAATTCTGAAGCGCTAGTGGTCCCGCGGACACAGTGTTCTGTAAACGATCACTGCGTTAAGCAATTTTCGCTATGGCTGGTTATCACTTTGTGGCATTTACATTTGCGAGCGTTTCCGTGCTTCGAAATTCACGTTAAGCCGTTGGTCCCGGTTGCCAGTAACATTGCAGTCGTTAAGTCAAGTTGAAGGCCTTATGGGCTGGAAAATTTCAACAGCAGGTAGCCACAACCGGCGTCTGTCTATTTTAACATGGCAATGGACTCGCCACCACCACGTGGTACAGGAATATATATGGTGAAAAGTGCATATAACATGCCTTTGCCACCCCTATGGGATAAGGCGTGACAGATAAATAAATAAACTAACTATCTTCACGCTGTATCCCTGACGGGGTAAAAAAATAAATAAATAAATACCTTAAAACTAATAAAATATGCTGTAAATGCCGTTTCTTGGTTTGCCATTCGTGAGAGGGTATTTAATGCAAAAGAGCATTTAAAAACTCTAATTTCGGAGAGTTCGAAACATTTGTACTTTGCAGTTTATTTGTTATTTATTGCTTTTTTCTTCATCTAAATCATTAAACTGCGAACGAGTTTGAACTCTGATTGACGCGGAGTTAAAATTCAATCAAGTTAATTTTTTAACAATACATTAAAGTATATGAATAACAAATGGACAAACTACACTCGAACCCCGAACCCCTAGAGAGGCGGGATAACACACGAACCCCCTTAGATTTCCACACGAAAAATATCTTAAGTGACTAGGTACATTAATATTAACCTACCTTACGTACAACTAAGACACGAACTATGACTTCAATGTGTCATTATGGGATTACAATAAACCACTATAACTTATTATGTGGTTCATAATAAGGAAAAAATGATAATTTAAGTACAGTACTCGTTTAGATATTGTCTTAAGAAGACATATTTGCATTATGGATACTAATGAAACTGTAAAACATGAGTTTCAAATACGAATTACAATCCCATGGCTTATTGGAATCTTTCTATCAATAGTCTGCATACTAGCACAACTGTTGCTGTTCTACTTGAGACCACACGTAAGGAAAACAGATCAAAAGATTCTCACACAATTGTCGATAGCAAGATTGATGAACACGATTGTGGAATACCTCAGCGCAGATACTGAACACGTTGCTAACAAGACCTTTGTGAAGACCATACTTACTGCTTTGTATGTTCAATCAGACACAGTACTATTATGCTGGATGTTTGTTTATACAAAGAATCTATACGTCAAAGTAGTTCAAGTGTTTTTTCAAGAAAAATTGCATTTGTTACGATTGTCGTTAGCTATATGGCTAGCAAGTTTACCAGTGGGACTACTTTATCCATTGTTCATAAACTTGGCCTGTTCTGAACTTTTCCAAAAAGTGTATAGTGTCATAAAGTTCTTGATTTTATCTGTGAATTTGTTATTCTTCTGCAAAATCTTCTACGTCATCGCGGTTAAACACAACAGTAATAATAGAAACATCAGAAGCCTTATAAAAACATGTGTGATTTCGTTTATTTTAGTGTGTATCACAAGTATGCAAGTGGCATTAACGGACTTGATGTCTTTTTATACCAGAGACTCGGTAATAGCGCTAATTTTCTGTGTCATTAATTCATACCAAGTTCTAGCGATTAGTATTATTTTTATTATTTTATCTAAGACTGCTAATAATACTTGATGACATATGTCGAGAATATTGTAAAATTTATTTTACAACTAGCAATAATAATTTATTATCGATTGTTATATTTACGCCATTCAATTTAGTAATATACTATACACGACTCTGTATTTCACGATATCGCCCTAAGGCCTGTAAGTGATTTACGCGAAATATTGTGAAACTTTCGGATTGAGCAATAGGACCCAGTTTCAAATTCCACTCGACCTCATGAAATTTAAAAATAAGCCTTCAATAAAGACTAATAATGTACAAACGTATTTGTCTCCTTTTTTTATAAAAGGCACGTCAAAATTATGGTAAGCAAAGACGATGACTCGTGATTGGGGCCGCTATCTCAACCCGCAGGGCTCCGATAGCGACCCTCATCTTGATGGCTCAGAAATATGCCTTTTCACGCTTCTCTTAAAGGACCCTGGATTGAAAAAGGAGGGGAAAACGTGCGCTGGCAGAGAGTTTCATGCTGTTATGTTGCGACTTATGAAAGTTCTACGGAATCTTTCGGTTCTAGGCACGATGGTGTCCACAGTATAAGGATGACATCTCTGCCCTGCCCGTGTTGTTCGGGTACTACTTTTTTATAGAGGCAAGTCTTTTATTAAGTACCAACGGCTGTTCTTGCTAGTAATATTGAACGATGTATCAAATTTATTTCCTTACGTCATATGCTGCGTCACCGCCGTACCAAGTGCCTACCTGCAATATAATAATATTCACATTATTATTTGCTCAAGCTGCTTTGCCTCGACCAAGATCTCACCAAAGCTACACAGTTTAATTGTACAATTCACAAAATGACATGTTTGTAGTAATAAGTCCGAGACATATTTCTAACCACGTGAACAGATTGCTCAAAAGCGATTAATGAATCTGCAGGAAGCGAAAGAAGTATGCATGGATCGCGAAGCCTGGTGATCTGTCCTCTATGACTACCCCGTAAGGGATACAGCGTGAAGATAGATAGACATATTTTGCCTAGAATACAAGCATGCTAAATTTTGTAGGCAATTTTTTTTTAATTTTACTTATAACATGTACCTACATATTGTAAGTAAATTTAAAAAAAAAGTTGCAATTGACAGATTATGTACCTACATAATCTGTCAATTGCATAACAATGTTAAATAAATACATTAAAAAATGTCAACTTTATTAAATGACAACTGCTACAATTTAATAAAATTTAAATTATATACAATCCATGTTCATAATATTAATCATAATTTCATAATGTCAAGGGGCAATTAATTAACAGATTTAAGTACCTAAGTGAACTGAAAGGTCACTCAAATATCTAACGGCATCTTAAAAGTTTGTGCAGCTCCTAAATACAAAATTCGTATTCTCAAGCATCAAATTTAAGCATGTGATAAATATAAGATGAACTCAGGTTAGTTGCGCTCAGACGCCACTCAATGAAAAATTCGTATACTGGAATGCCACTTAATTTAATTTAGCTGTCAAATGACCTGTCAAACTGCTTTGAAAGTCCCCTAAATGTAAGAGTGGTTGAGAGGTCTCTTAAATCTGGAATTGAATACATTGAAGCGTTAAAATAATGTGTTTATCTTCGCTATCTTTACTCTCTGACCATGAAAGACTGACCGTCTGTCGACGAAACCCTAGAGAACCTAAATACATTCAAAAATGCAACACTGCGGAGTTTCCTGCTCGGTTCCGTATCTCCAATGAGACAGATTCTATATTTGGATAATTTATTCCATGGGCGTACCCAGGGGAGGGCAGAAGGGGAGCTGTCCCCTTCCGGACATGGTTTACGATTCCTTCTTTTGTCTATAAAATTTAGCCTGGTAGAAATCGCTTTATGTGATAAGGCCGCCCATTGTACTTTTTCCACAGCTTTCAATCTCAATGTACAAATGTATTGCCTGGCGCATATTACGTATTGCGTACGTCAAATTCTCACGTAAAGCCGTCATTTTAAGCCTGTATCTGTAAGGAAAACGGGTAACCCATCCACCGTACTTTTAAAATAGCTAATACTAGGTGAGCCCCGACGCTTGCATATTCTACAATAATGCATTATTTGCCCGATTTGTCGACATTTTTGATTACTGCTCCGCTCTCCAGGGTAGTAGCGTGATGATACATAGTCTATAGCCTTCCTCGATAAATGGGCTATCCAATACAAAAGGATTTTTTAAATCCGACCAGTAGTTTCTGAGATTAGCGCGTCCAACCAAACAAACAAACTCTTCAGCTTTATTATTAGTAAAAAATCCTACTAATATAATAAACTCGAAAGATTTTAAGTATGGATGTTTGTTACTCTTTCACGCAAAAATATACTGAATGGATTTAGATGGAACTTTAAAATTATATAGCTTACACATCAGAATAACACATAATGCTATTTTAATCCCGGCAGAAAGTTCCTGTGGGAAACGGGAACGGGAAAGCTTCACCACGCGTGCGGAGCCACGAGCGTCAACTTGTATAAATTAAAACAGATATTTGTATAAAATAAAAAATCTTGTTTTTGACTAAAAAGATAGAACTTAATAGAACTTTAATTAACTTAAATTATAAATTATTAACTTAAATTTAATAGAACACTTTTAATAGTTATTTATTATATAACAGACCAAAAAAACATCAAAGATGAAAAATATATACCGACTAAACTGTGTTCCTCACACCACACAAGAAAGATAAATGTCTTATGCTAATATCCCTTCTCATCTTTCCTTTTCTACATTCAGTTTTAGTCGACGAGAAGTCTTGAAATGCTTTAAAAACGAGTGGAGAATAAACAGTAACTATCAACGTAATTTGATGATAGTAATTTTGTCAATATGATAATTCTTGGAGATAGCGGCTATTCATGTCAGCCTATTTGCTGTGCTGACTCCATTGTTACATACAGACTCCTGCTGAAGAGGTACATTCCAATGTCTTTCTTCTATATCCCAATTTATTTTTGAAAAATAATTACAAGTCACTCTAATGTCACTGGTTTCAATCAAATTTTTAAGTTCTACGACAATTGGGTCAGCAAATGTTTACGTTCAATTTCGAAATAGTTTTTAAGTTATTTGTTCTTATACATAACTTAAAAACCTATCTTTCAGAACATTATAGAAATTACATTGTGCACCAAATAAAACTATTATTATTTTCAATTATTTTAACAAAATTAAGTAGCATTGTAAATATTGTTAAGTCCTAAACTGTTGCGTAAAATGAGGCATCGTGAATGTTGCCATGACGCAAATTATTTGGCGGCTGTTTAGCTGATTATGCCTGCAAATCGTTTTAGTAGCCTTTGTGTATACCAATTAAATTTTAAGAGATACTGAAATCTGAGAGCCCTTCCACTGTGCGTTGTATTTAAGTGACGTTTCAGTATTCGGCCGTAAGTGTTATACTCGCTTCGTAATTGTCAAAAATCGTAGAACGTCGTGACCTTATCTATAAACTCCTGGCAAGTAGCAAGTGTTTTACAAATAAGCCTATACATTCAAATCAATCAATCAACTAATTCTAGATCTGGGGGTCTTTGGGGATAAAGAGTAGAAGCGTGCACGTCGCCATCCCTGCCAGTTACGGCTGCAATTCTACTCCGACACGGGAGCCACCAGGGCGAACAATGTTAGAGCGTGCTCCTGAGGCAACGCGCACCAGTTTGTCCCCGCTGGTGTGTGAAAAGTGTGTGCCAGAGCTGTGGCCGCCGAAAAGTGTGTGCCAGAGCGGCGTAGGGGACCGCCACCCTACACGCGCGGCCCCAAACGGCGGGAAGTGGAGGATGGAGTGCAGGGTAGCTGCGTGGAATGTTAGGGAAGGAATGGCAGATAAGACGAATGAGTTGATGGATGTTATGAATGAGAGAAAGTTAGATGTAGTAGCGCGGATGGAAGATGTGATTCGGATGTAAAACGGCGAGTAGCTGCCGGAAACAAAGTTAACGGTGCTTTGTCCCAATTAGTAACACGACAAAGCATCGTAAAAGAAGCACGACTGGCGATACATAACGCAGTGCTAGTGCCAACTTTGCTATACGGTAGCGAAACCTGAGTATGTCAGCAGATGCATGAAAGTAAATTGAATGCTGTGGAGATGCGATCACTTCGAAAATTGTGCGGCGTAACTTTGGCCAACCGAATACATAACGAAGTGATACGCAATACGGCAGGCTTGAATGAAAGTGTCAGCGTTAAGCTGGAAAAGGGCGTGCTCCGTAGATATGGACACGTCCAATGAATGAGTGAGGAACTATTGACGAAGAATATATATTGTGCGAAAGTAGAGGGTAGAAGAAGTCAGGGTAGGCCGAGACTCACATATGAAGACCACGTGAGCAGATTGCTCAAAACGGAAAGGTCAAAAGTACTCGGATACCCAGACGTGCGTGTATGAAGCGATTGATGAATCTTGAAGAAGCGAAAGAAGTATGCATGGATCGCAAAGCATTGCGATCTGTCCTCTCTGACTACCCCGTCAGGGATAGTTAGTTAGTTAATTCTAGATCTACTGCTGGACGTAGGCCTCTACTGGTTAACTCATATAAAGGTGTTTGATGTCACGTAATACCACGCTGGCCCAACGTGTTGGTTCAAGGTTATATCTCTAGATATCCTTCTTTTCGGCATGACCTCACGCGTTAGTCAACAGGTAAGTTTGGCTTGGGCCCGAAAAAGTCTCAATAGGGCCGTTTCATACCGAATATATAATGCGGCAGACCTTAAAATGAACAAATGAAACGAAGTACAATATTTACTGATCACCATAACACATTGTCAAATACTAACAACGGAGAGGTTACTCTTCTATATATTTCACTAGTAAAACTTGAACAGAGTTTCATATAAAACACTTCATAAGAAATCACTAATGAATACCCATAAAATCGTGATTGAATAGATACAATTGGTTCAAATCTGAATCTGACAATGAATTAACAATTAATTATGAATTATTACTACTAACAGGAAAATAGTAACACTTATATACAACTAAAAAAATATATGATAGGTGACTCAATTATTAGAATTTAAGAAGAAGCATTTTAATTTGAAAACAATTTTCCTGTATAACGTCAAACCAAACTACAGTTAGTGTTGTGTTTTCAACTTAGCAAGACTATGTTAAAATGTCTAACGTAACGGAATATAACTTAAATGAAAATGACTTGTCAACTGCAGAACTATACATCTGGGTCATTGGAATTACCTCTTCAATAATATGTTTGTTGATACAATCCTGGCTATTTGTATTCAGACCAAAGATAAGAAAATCGGATCAAAAAATTCTCACTCAATTGACTGTGGCAAGATTTGTTAACACGCTTATTGAATTTTTAATTGCGTATTATCAGGTTACAACAAAATCTAGAATTTTTGTGTTTTCGCTGTATTTTCAAACGGATGCAGTGCTGATATGTTGGATGTGCGTTTTTACGAAATATCTGTACGATAAAGTAGTTCAAGTGCTTGGGATTCAAAAGTGGAATTTTCTAAAATTATCATTGTTCATTTGGATTTTAACAATACCATTGGGTGTGACTGGCCCTTTGTTGATGAATTTGGACTATTATTATTTCATATTTTATCAAACATATGCAGTGACTAAATTCATTGTTCTATTCGTGAATGTGTTGTTTTTCTGCAATATATTCTACGTTATATACATAAGGAACAAAAATGTGAATCGACAAATTGGTAGTCTCATTAAAACTTGTGTTATTTCTTTTATTTTGGTATGTATTACGAGTTTACAAGTGTTGTTAACGGATTTAACTTCATTCTCCACGGAAAGTATTCTAGTTTCAAATGTCTTTTGTCTTATAAATTCTTATCAAGCATTAGCAATAACTATTATTTTTATTGTATTAGTTAAAAATGCTTAATTAATTACTCTATGAGACATAAAACTAACAAATTATTAATAATAATAAATATAATAATAGTCCAAAATAAACATACTAGTTGACGCTCGCGGCTTCGCCCGCGTAGAGAAGTTTTCTCGTTCCCGTTTCCCACAAGGACTTGTTCCCGGGATAAAAAGTGGCCTATGTGTTATTCTGATGTGTAGGATATATTTTTGTAAAGTTTCATTAAAATCTATTCAGTAGATTTTACGTGACAATCCATACAAAGTTTCGCATTTATAATATTATTAACATTACAAAGCGACTGGTCGACTCTTACACTCGAACACGGCAATGGGCTCACCACCTATTACGTGGGACAGGAGTCCACACGGTGAAAAGTGGGCATATAATTTGCCTCTGCCACCCCTTCGGGGATAAGGCGTGATGGATATTTGCTCCTTTTTTTTCGCTTCGAGAATAATAATATATAGTAAATAGGTAATACGGTTAGGCTTATGGGAACCATACCAGTCGACTTCAATGAGTTTGGAATTCTTCGATAGCTAGACGGGGCATTGTCAGCCTTGTAAATTATTTCTTGTGTGCAGTTTATTATTATTGTGTCTGTATTTTAATCTGTATATAATCATAATCTTTATTTCTTGTTTTATAATATTTATTGTAATCTTATGTCAAAATAATTGAAAATATATTAATTCTAAGAAACTTTATAATCTTGTATAATCCTACTTTTCATGAAAGTCATATTAACAGTCACTTCATCATACGAAGACTGGTAATAGAATATTTAGTTGCAGGTCTACTAATTAAAAAAGTACAACTATATGGATGACTGCCTCAGTGGCGCAGTGGTAGTGTATGCGACTGTCGCGCATGACGTCCCGGTTGACGATTGATCCACAATGTTGATTTCGGAGTTTAGGTGATTCCTATGTATAATATGTATGTATTTAGAAATATGTAAGTATGTATATCAGATGTCTAGATCCCATAGTACAAGCTTATAGCTTAGTTTGGGCTAGATGGTGGTTTGAGAAGTGTAAAAATTTATTTATTATGGATATACAAAATATCTACCAAGATTGTCGGTTCACAAACTTCAAAACCTGCTCAATCATCATGTCATCTGTTCTGCGAATGAGGTACAAAACAGCAATGTTATTTAGGTGAAAATATTTGGAACCCGGAGTGGCTAAATACTTTACTCCACTCCGCGGATGATACAAAGATTCTTAGGGTCGTATTCCAGAACGTTTATCAACACTCAAGAATCACTTAAGAGTAAATTTTATAAGGCAAAATCTAGTCTCAAGCGTTGATCGAGTATTGGGAAACGTTCTGGAAAGAAGTACCTAATTGACTGGGATTCCCCTATTAAATGAAGTAATGTCAGTACATTACTTCAATTTTACATTGTGTTTCTTTAATATTACATTGTTACCCAGTGGTAACAATGTAATATAACAACGATCAAACTCTTCTATAACCAGTACAATACTTAAGATTGCTTTCTCTATTTTCTTGTTTCTCTATTATTCCTTTTGGACTGGAATTTCCGGACAGGAATCATTATGTTAAAATAGTGAAGCGCTTGTAGCCCAGCTGACGGCATGTGCGAGCGTTTCCGTGATCTGAAGGGCACGTTGTCCCGGTTGTCAGTAACATGGCAGTCATAAAGCTAAGTTGAAAGCCTTATGGGCGGGTTGAAAAATTACAACACCAGGCAGCTACAACCTGTGTTTGTCTATTTCAACACGGCAATGGGCTCACCACCTATTACGTGAGACAGCCATACACACGGGAAAATTGGGCGCATAATATACCTGTGCCACCCCATCGAGGATAAAGCATGATTGATATACTAATGAAATGTAGTGTCCTTCAGCTTTAAAAGTAGAATCTTCAGAGCTCATGAGCGTCATATGAAAATTACACATCAACAATAACCTCAATCAACCTTTTGACTCAGGTTGACTCATTGGTGTCACTAAATCCCCCGATGTGGCCCCCCGAGGAGAACCTTATCTTGGGTCATTCCGTTAACCGGGTCGCCGTAAATAGCCCTCAGGTCTATCGTGCGACCCGGTTGGGAAGAAGGCGGAATACCACAGGGTTTAGTGGGAAGTCCCACACACCTTTTTTTTCATATAAATTGGTCACAGAGAAGATTTACAATCATGTTTAGATTATGCTGTAGTGAGAGTTACAAACATACCTGATACTGGCTCCCAAACTAGGCTTGCACCTGTATTTTGGGAGACAGTGTTCACTCAAATCATTTAACACATTCAACACAGTAAAAACACCATTCCTGCAGCCCCGGCAGCAGGAGAGACGGTGAGTAGCATCGATCGTGCGTATCAACGATCACTAAATTATAATACGTTATAAATAAAAACAAGATATATAATACGTTCAGAGTGAAATTAGTTTAGTGCTTGTAAAATTAATAAAGTTCTGTGTCATGATTTTTTTTGTACCTACTTTAAGTTTAGTATTGCATGGAATAAATAAAAGGCTTTCAAATTTTAACTGTTTTGTTTTATTAACATTATCTATATTATTACATTCCGAGACTACCAGGACTTTAATTGGTTGTACTAATTAGTGTCTAGCACTTAAGACCTTTTACCCTTTTAGTTACCACCTCACTAAAAAGGCAACGGGTTCAAAATTTCTTCCAAATTTAACATCGAAAATAGACACATTTTAATAAATTTATTTGGCCCTTTGGACCCACCCCAGTTTCGTGCTTCGGAAGGCACGTTAAACCGTTGGTCCCGGTTGCCAACTAAATTGCAGTCGTTAAGCCAAGTTGAAGGCCTTATGGGCGGCTTAAGAAAATTCAACAGCTGTTCGCCAAAACCTGCGCCTGTCCATTTCAACACGGCAATGGGCTCACCACCTGTTACGTGGGACAAAAATGCATACGGTGAAATATGGGCGTTTAATATGCCTCTGCCTACCCCTTCGGGGATAGAGGCGGGACAATATGTATTTTACGGGACAGTATGTATCTATATTATTATATTACAAGACTGTCCCACGATTTACACAAATTATAGACAGTCCTAGTAGTAGTTATTAAAATTGTTGAAAAGATTATTGTGAAACAAATAACATTTATAGAAATGATTGATATACTTTTAAACATTTTTTCATGTTGTCAATGGCTTTACGAAAGGTAGCACTGGTACCGTATTGGCCCAATTTACTCATAATATTTGATATGTTTAATAAAGGATGTTAATATTTGGCATTATTGATTTAATTTTAAAAAGCATTTGATACATTTAAAACTTTTAGCAGTGGCCCAGATTTTTGGTAGCTATGCATTACCTATAGATATCTTTACTAAATTTTAGTTAAGAAATCTATGGCCAAATTGACTTAACGACTGCCATGTTACTAGCAACCGGGACCAACGGTTTTGGGTTCCTTCCGAAGCACAAATATTCTTAATAATAGGTCTAGGCTTTACCTATGAAATTGCCGTTCTGCAGTACTAGCCATTTCAAATCAAAATAATTTTTGTTTGACTAAGAATTCTAATGTCAAATTAATTTTATTTTAAAAACATGGAATTCTTTTTCCAGAAGTAGTCATTTGTTTATTGATCAGAGTTATTTTCATCGCATTTCAATATATTTCGTCATCATGGAGACGTTAAAAAGTCGAGTAATTATAGAATATGAGTACTGTCGTGGCAGCAACGCGGCACAAGCGGCACGCAACATCAACGACTTTTACGGAGCTACAAACCAACACTCCACCTGTTATTGGTTTGCTCGCTTCCGTTCTGGAAATTTCGTCATGAAAAATGAACCTCGCGGTCGTCCGAAGACTTTGGTCGACAATGACCAATTTAATGGCGATTGTGGAAGCTAATGATACACAATCTACGGCTGAATTAGCAGCAGCTTTCGACGTTAGCGTCAAAACAATATTTGTCCATTTGCGTCAAATTGGCAAGGTAAAAAAGCTTGACAAATGGATGCCCCACGAACACAATGATCGCCGGCGCGAAGTAGGCGTCGAGACGTGCCTTGCACTGCTCAACAGACACACAAATGAACGAATTAAGATAAGATAAGATAAGATAATTTATTTTTGTGATAACATTGTGTAGATTGGGTGTTACAAAATAATACAATTAGTTTCAACATGATCTGTCAATTTAGACGTACAAATATTAATAAGCGTGAGTTTATCTGCTCGCATATAAAACACATATTTTGCAGTTTAAGACAAGTTAGGTATAAAAAGCCTTATTTTGAGATTTATACAAATTGAAAAAAAATCCAATTCCGCATTCCACAATATATGAGTCTCCAGTTGTATCCAGAGACTCAGACGTATTTGACCCCCGCCCTCAACTCAAAGCAGTCCCAGTTTGGCACTAAAATTCATCCAAGCATCAAATATTAATGTAATAGCTACAGATAAAAAAATAAATTTACATTATTAGTCGGATTAGCATATATGTTAAAATGGATATGTCAGAGAACAATTTCAATAAAGTAAATAAATAGTAAATTAATAGTAAAATAATAGTAAATTAATAGTCAATTTCATTAAAATAAATTGCGGTCATCAATAAAATCACTCACAGTATAGTAACATTTACGACCTAAAAAAGTTTTCAATTTTTTCATAAAAATATTTATTCAAATCTTTGTATATATTTGGAATCTTATTATAAATCCTAGGTGCCATGCACAATATACTATTTCCCATGAGGGCCGTCTTAGCACTACGCGCACATAATCTATATTTGTCACGACAATTACGGATAACGACATCACACTTTTTAGGGAATAAATGTGGGTTCGCCTTTACAAATGCTGCGGTTTCATAAATATATAGCGAAGGTAACGTTAAAATGTTATATTGTACGAAATACGGTTTGCAACAATCAGTCGTTTTCAGCCCAAACTTACTCCTAATACATCGTTTCTGCTGCTTGAAAATTACTTCTTTAAGAGTTGAATTACCCTGTGGCGACATCGACAATGTTTATTGTAATATAATAGGCGACTAACCTGTACCTCGCCCCGGGGTAAGGCAGTCGTCTCTAGAATAGATCGAGCCACTTGTGTGTTCGAATAAACGCATGAATTTTAAGTCCGAGTTTTACTCCTATCCTAATAGATGCTGGCTGTGCATAACGGAGTACTACAAGTCCTACCGTAGCCGCTCCCGCAACCACGCTACCGAAAGAAGAAGTTGATGTTAAGGCTGATATTGCAGCGTTATCACTGCAGTCTAAGATACCGGATTTCTGGACAGACCAGCCACGCGTATGGTTTTTTCGCACTGAGGCGATTCTAGCACCTCAGAAGTTAGGAGATGAAGCCAAGTTTAATGTGGTGGTATCCAAGCTGGGTAAGGAGCCAATACAGCAAGTTACGGATGTATTGATGAACCCTCCTACAGGGAAGAAATTCGAGGCTTTGAAAAATAGATTGTTGGCTGTTTACGAGGAATCCGAAAATAGACAAATTCAGAAGATGTTTAGCGAGATGGAGCTCGGTGATCAAAAACCGTCCCAGCTCTTACGCCGTATGAAAGATTTAGCCAGGGGTAAAATACCGGACGATACACTACATATTTTATGGCAAGGCCATTTACCATCCTCAGCACGAGCGGTACTGGCAGTCACGGAAATAAAGGACATGGAAAACCTAGCACTGTGCACCGATAAGATTTTAGAGACGACTCGGCCTAGCGTATCGGAGGTATCGCAGGTCTCAAGTATAACCTCCGATAGGATAATGGTGGAAATCGCTAAAATCAACGCAAGATTAGATAACTTGGGTAGGTCGAGACCACCGAATAGGACAGCACGTTCGTTATCACGAGAACGCAGCGTTTCCAGACCTCGAAACAAGGACAATCCGAATTGGTTGTGTTTCTATCATTACCGATTTCGCGAAAAATCTACCAGGTGCGTTAAGCCGTGTAACTGGAAGAAACAGGAAAACTAAGAGTTGTACAGACAAAGGTCTGTACTATATTACCTTCCCACCGTTTAAGTGTAACAGACAATAATAGTGGTTTAAACTTCTTAGTGGACACTGGTACGAGTGTATCAGTCATACCAGTGAAAAATAAACGTTTTTGTACAGATAAGACGGGTACTGACTATACCCTTTATGCAGCAAACGGCACGGTGATAAAGACCTATGGTTCTCAAACTTTGACTTTAAACTTTAATTTAAGGAGACCGTTTAGATGGACATTTATTATTGCCGAAGTGAATAAACCAATTATCGGTGCGGACTGTTTAAAACACTATAAACTACTAGTAGATTTGAGTGGTGGTAAGCTTGTGGATAAAGTGACCGAACTTAGCGTCATCGGTTCAGTAGTAAATCATTCCGAACATTCCGATTCATACGGTAGATAGTGATTATGAACTTTTACAAAAATATCCCGAAATTACAAAGCCAGTGTTATCGTTTTGTGAATCTACTAAGCATGGAGTGTACCATCACATAGAAACAACTGGACCTCCCGTATTCGCACGAGCCAGGCCGTTACCACCGGCACGATATAATGAGGTGAGGGAAGAATTCCGTGTGATGCAAGAAATGGGGATATGTCGGCCATCGAAATCCCCTTGGGCCAGCCCTTTACACGTGGTCCCAAAGAAAAATGGAGAGCTCCGACCATGTGGTGACTATCGTAGATTGAATGCGATTACCAAACCTGATCGATATACTATTCCAAGGTTACAAGATTTCACATACTGCAGCAGAAGCACATTTTTACCAAGTTAGATATTTTAAGAGCATATCAGACGTAGAAAAAACCGCTATAATCACGCCATTAGGATTATGAGAATTCCCGCGGATGAGTTTGGGTTTGCGATGAGCTGCAAATTCTTTTCAACGCTTTATGAATTCCACAGTATTACATGGTTTAGATTTTTTATTTTGTTATCTGGATGATGTCATTATAGCAAGTAATGTTTCTGAACAAAAGCAGCACCGGGAGAAAGTTTTCGAACGCTTCAACAAGTATGGTATTTCGATTAACATCGCTAAGTGTTGTTTCGGAAAGACGAAACTTGAATTTCTGGGTTATGAGGTGTCCACAGAAGGGATACGCCCTTTGGAAGAAAAGGTACAAGTCATTAAATCATTCCCCAAACTACAAACTGTCGAGGACCTCCGCAGATTTATGGGAATGGTAAATTTTTACCGATGTCACCATCCAAAAGCCGCATTGTATCTAATGAAACTTAACAAGTATTTAATTGGTGCAAAAAGAAAAGATAGAACTGTAATTCAATGCTCTGATGAAGCCGATGAGGCGTTTGAACAATGTAAAAAAAGTTTGACAAACGCTTGCACTTTATTTCACCCAGTACAAGACGCACCGTTATCGCTTATGTGCGACGCTTCGGATAATTGTGTGGGCGTGGTACTGCAACAATATACTGATAATGCGTGGAAGCCGCTTGGATATTTCTCGAAAGCACTATCAACAGCGCAACAGAAATATTCCACATATGATCGCGAACTTTTGTCTACTTATTTGGCAGTACAATATTTCAGATATATACATGAAGGAAAACCTTTAACGATATACACCGATCACAAGCCCTTGGTTTATGCTTTTACGAAGATTGGCTCCGATAAAGAAACGCCGAGAAGGACACGTCAGCTCATGTTCATAAGCGAATTTACGTCAGATATTCTGAAAAGGCTGGCAGGGCATTTCAGAATATCAAAAGGAAGGCAGGGCAGGGCTCTGAAAATTTGGTCGTAGACGCTCTATCGCGCATAGAGACAATAGAGTGCCCCAAAGTTATTGATTACGCAGCATTAGCGGAAGCGCAGGAACATGACGACTACGTCAACCGGGCGTCAGATAACAATGTGCAGTTACAACTTGTTTATTTACCCGACGGCGACGTTAATGAAGGAGTATACTGTAATATATGGAAAGATTACGTTCGTCCATATTTACCAGAGGCTTTTCGGAGAACGGCATTTGACTGTATACACAATTTGAGTCATCCTGGAATACGTACATCACGTAACAATATTACCAAAAAATTTTTTTGGCCGGCAATGAACAGTGATATTACGAGATGGGCTAAGACGTGTGTACGTTGTCAAAGAGCGAAAGTCCAACGTCACACTATAGCACCACTCCAGGACTTCCCGACGTGTGGCAGGTTGAACACATACACGTCGATTTGATAGGCCCTTTACCTACCCGAACGGAAGGCTTCAGATATTGCGTAACAATAATTGACATATGTACCAAGTGGCCTGAAGTATTTCCGGTCACGGACATGACCGCGAACACTGTAAGCAAAGTGTTATATGAAGACTGGATAACAAGATTCGGATGCCCTATCAGAATAACCAGTGACCAGTGTCTTCAATTTGAGAGTTCATTATTTACTCAACTAATGCGATATATGGGTATATTTATTTATTTATTTATTTATTTGTACATAGGAAAACATAAAGCTTATTAAAACTAAAAATATGTTATAAATTAACTACTACAAGCCATTTATGTGTTTTCACAAATAAGTTTCTACAAACGCTTAGTTAGGTATATTACAACATAAACAGGACTGAGTCATTACCACAATATAGCAATAAAAGATGAATTTATATAAAAACGAACTTAACAATATTAAGAACTATCCCAGGCATTAAAATACTGGTTGGCCATTAACTGCCTGAGTGCGACTGGCCGGGTATTAAATACATCTACTGACTGATCATTAAACTCTGCGCTTGCCCTGCAAATAAACGAATTTTGGCGATAATTCGTATTACAAGCAGGGACGTGAAAAGGCAGATAACGTCGCGGGTGATGATTAATTGGAACATAGAATTTGATCTCATTTAATAGCAGAGGACAATCTACATAATTATTAATTATTTTACTTAGATATACAATGTCAGCAGTACTTCGACGATTTTTTAGGGGAAGGAAATGAAATTTTCTACATCTGGCGTCATAATCGGGAAGAAATATTTTACTCTTGAACTGTAAGTATTTTAAGAAACGCTTCTGAATGGACTCTATTTTATCGATGTATACATCGTACCTTGGATTCCACACCTCAGAAGCATACTCGAGAATACTGCGCACGAAAGAGCAGTAGATAATTTTAATAGGCTTTAAGTTTATAAATTGTGCAGACGATCTAATAACAAAACCCAGTGCTCTCGATGCCCTGCTTACAACATTGTTCACATGTTCGTCAAACATTATTTTTGAGTCAATTATAACTCCAAGATCTCTCATCTTATTAGTTTTAGTTAATGACTGATTTTGAAGAACATAGTTTTAATGTATTACATTGATTTTACGAGTGATAGACATGACACAGCACTTTGACACGTTTAAATTCAATCTGTTTAAAAGGCAATAGCATTGAAATCTCTCCAGATCAGCTTGCAGACGAAGAGTATCATCAATGGTTTCTATTTGTTTAAAGATTTTAGTATCATCAGCATATAATAGAAATGATGAGGACTTAAAACACGAAGATATGTCATTAAGAAATACAGCAAACAGTAGGGGACCGAGCAAAGAACCCTGCGGTACGCCGGAAGGCACTGAGTTCCATACGGACACGTACCCATTCAAAGCTATAGCCTGAGAGCGGTTGTCTATGTATGAGGAGAACCAACGATAAAGACTCCCATGGATACCCGCGGAGTATAACTTATGTAGTAATATGGGATGGTCTATACGATCAAACGCTTTGCTGAAATCAGTGTACACCATGTCCACTTGAGCGCTCGAGTCCATCACAGACGCGATAAAGTCATTCGAAAGCACCAGATTTGAAACTGTCGATCGCGCTTTCAAGAAACCGTGTTGTTCTGGTATGAACCACGATGATAAAGTAGCGTAAACTTGTCTGTGTACTATTTTTTCGAAATTTTTTGCAAATAGTCACAATTTAGATATTGGCCTGTAGTTTTTAATTTCACTTTTATCTCCACCTTTATGAATAGGCGTTATAAACGCGGATTTCCAAATTGCAGGCACATACCCTTCATCTAGAGATCGTCTGTAAAGCCAGCAGAGGGGAACGGCTAAAGCTTTTGCGCAATTTGAAATAAACAAAGGGGATATGTTATCAGGCCCAACACTTTTAGTCAGGCAAACAGTCCTGAGCAACTTCAGGACCTCTGCTTCACTAATATGAATATGTCCAATACAGAACTGGTTATGTTTGAAGGCACTAGAGTAGACTACTTTACTATTAATATTTGGTATCTGAAAGTTTGACTAAAAATACTCAGCAAATAAACCACAGGCCTTTTCCCCAGTATCTGCTATTATATTTTCATATTTCATTGTCGAAGGAAATTTACTAGATGATTTATTAGAATATTTAATGTAAGACCAAAAAGATTTAGGATTCTTGGTAATTCCTTCTTCAATACTTTTAATGTATTCGTCATAACAAGATTTTTCCAAACATTTTGCCTTTTTTCTGAGAAAAGAGAAGGTTAAATAATCTTCACGATTTCCATACACTTTATACTTACGTAGAAATTTAAATTTCTCTTGAAAACTTTTTTAAGAACGGAATTATACCAAGGAGGAAAAGCGTCAGGAGACACCGATTTATGGGGTATATGAGTATCGCGCACATCGTATAGTGTATCATAAAAGAACTCAATACCCTCTTCATAAGAGCTTTGATATAAGTTATGATACCAATCTATTTTATCCAGTGAAGCACAGATGGCACCAAAGTCACCAGAGTTGTAATAATACTTAATTATTTTATTTACTTTAAGAGACTTAACGGGAACAAAAGAGACTTCAATGCACACGGACTTATGGTGAGGAATATCCTCAGGCACCAAAGCATCCACACAGTGTTCAATTTTTAAAGTAATATTCGAGAATACCAAATCTAATTGCCTATGATTATGATTCTGAATAGGACTACGTTGATATAAATTACACTGTGTCAAAGTGTCAAAGAAATCCAGTTGATTTCCATCGATTGTTCCTGCGGGTACGAGGTAATCTTCTTGTGTATGCCATTCCACTAAAGGAAAGTTAAAATCCCTCATTATAATAAATCTGTCACATGGACAAGAGCTAACATTTTCAAATAATTTATTAGCGTAATTCTCTAGTTGCGTATTACGTTAATTACCTTCGTTTTCTTCACATAGGTAAAGTGTACAAAGGTGAATCTTGTGTGACTTAATAGTGACAGTCACCCAAAGGTCCTACGCAGAGGAATGCCTCTCTGGACGTTCTAAGGCCGCTATGTCACGGCGGACTGCCAGAAGCACCCCCCCTCCATAAATCTGTTTCCTTGCACTATAATCCCGGTCTCTCCTCCAGATAATATATCGGTCATCAAAAATCTCCTGATTGCCTATCCCATCCAATAACCAGGTCTCTGTAATCGAGACTACATCAAAAGAATTAAGACACAGATTCCGTTTAAAAGTACTTGTCTTAGTGCGCAACCCCCGAGCATTTTGGTAGTATATATTCAGATCAGACGCCATTAGATCGACTTACAGTATAATAGCAATAATGTATATAGATATTATTAAAATCAAAACCTACAGCAGAGTTAAATAACAAATATTGACACGAGTCAAAATTAATTGGCATAACCAGAAATGTACAATTACACAAACAAATATTTATGTATTTCTTACATATTTTTACGGTGTCAGCGTCAGAACAACAAATATCTATAAGCCATGTAAACATCAAAGTCATGATCGCCTGCAATGACCAGTGATGCCATAAAACGACCCGAAATGTAATCAAAACGTCATTCTTTTTAGCTCCATAATGTATCAAAATATTGCCATTCAGTGACAAACCAAATATTAATGAATAATAACAATAACAGTCGTGTACAGTAACAACCTCAATACAATTAACGTTAACATAATATATTAGTAACAGTAAGTAAGACCCGCCCACTGCAAATAATGATTTAAATCTATAATATGTAAATAAAAATATAACATTTCCGTAAACATAGCTGACCAAAAATACAATATTTTGTGATCATACCATTTTAAATTCTGTCTAATGACTAACAAGTCGGTGCATAATAGAATGCCACAATATCTCGCACAAAGAAACCCGAACCGGTTTCTCAGTCGATGTGAACACAAAGCGACCAGCAACAGCAGGCCAGGCACAACCAACTTACGGTCGCTTGCCTGCAAATTAAACTTAATGAGAAAAAAGAGAACAAAATATAAATTTAAAAGAAAATAGAAACTTATGATACAGAATTACTATAAAATAAACTCAAATGATCTTTTGTAGATCCGCTTCCGACCTTATTGCAAACGGCTTCGCACTCTGTGATTTTCTGGCCAATATCTTGCAATGCTTCACCATATATATCGAATAGACAAGATACGCACCACCAGTTTTCATCCAAGCTCTAACGGATCCGTGGAACGATTTCATCGTAGCTGCAAGACCGCTATTACTGCACGTCTGGACTCTACATCTTGGGTAGAAGAGTTACCAACAGTGATGCTGGGGTTGAGAGCAGCAATCAGAGTTGATAATGGCGTGAGTGCCGCGGAAATGGTCTGCCACTGAGACTTCCCGAAGATTTTTTGGGCTATAGAAAACACCCACTAATCGCAGAATACACAGAAACATTAGTCTCAAGGATACGTGATACTATTAGCCAATATAAACCAGTTCCAAAAAGGCAGCGAGATTCACGGACTTTCTTTGTACATCCGGATCTGGAAAAGAGAGAGTTCGTATTTGTCAGAAACGACGCAGTTTGTAAACCTTTCCAATTTACCTATAGCGGACCCTACCGAGTCCTACAGAGAGGGAACAAGGTTAACGTCATACGTAAATTAGATAAAGAAATACACGTCTCGATCGACCGTTTGAAACCGGCATATCTGTTGGCAGAGGAAGCTGTATCACAATTGACAGATACAGGCCGAGACCCCGGTCCACCGTCAGACATCGTACCGTAGAGAAGCTCTAAGAGCCCTGTACTACAGAACCAAAGTACAGTTGGTACAGGTGTAAAAAGTACAAGATTCGGTCGGATAACGAAGTCAACGCGTTATATATAAATTAGTTACTTGTTTGCAACAATAGTAGTATTTTTTTTCTTTTGAACAAACATTTGTATACATTTTATTTTTAAAGTTTTGTATTTCATGTGTTTAATTTTTATTGTCTTTATATACATTTTTTCTTTTTACTATTTACACTCTGTTTTATTAGTTGCCGTCGCTGGCTGAAATGCATTATATGTGTTTTGTTAAAATTTATAGTTAGGTTATTATCTGATATCAATGACTCATAAAAGTTCACATTTCTAGACGCTACAGTGATTGAGCTGTCATCCGAAAAGGGTCATGGGTTGATTTATACCATTAGGCAGGCATTGTTTGAGGGAGATTTGCAGGGAGCTGTACGTGTTCTTCTATCGGATGATTCGTATGTTCGTCACGACCCTGAAGCTCTGGCTGCGATGAGGCTCAAGCACCCGGGTTCATCACGACAGCTGGAGTTCCCTCCGCCACCCGATGCAGCATGTATGCCCATTCAGGTGTCCAGAGATGAGGTAGGGCAGGCATTACATTCCTTCTACAGCGGCTCTGCTGCGGGCCTGGATGGGATTCGACCCGGACATTTAAAGGAGCTTACGTCGGCGTCCGCGGGTGACAGCGGTTTACGTTTGTTAGAGAGCCTGGACGAGATTGGTAAATTTGTTGCTGAGTGGTAAACTCAATCCCTCAATCGGACCATATCTCTACGGGGCATCGCTTTGTGCCCTTAGAAAGAAGGATGGGGGAATAAGACCCATAGCGATAGGCAGCACATTTAGGCGGTTGGCTGCTAAACTGGCTTGTCAGCTTGGTTTTGGGATGCGGCGAGGGTGCGAGGCTGCGATCCATGCCACGCGCGCATTTGTAATGGACCCATTGAACGCAAATTGTGTGGTCGTAAAACTAGACATACGAAACGCTTTTAACACCTTGGAAAGAGACATCCTGTTGAATGAGGTCAGGCAGAGGATTCCTTCACTTTATCCCTTCTTGCATCAAGTTTATTTTTCTCCCTCTAACCTTTTTTTCTGAAGTGAGCTTATTTCCTCTGAGGTAGGAGTGCAGCAGGGAGATCCACTAGGCCCATTAATCTTCAGTTTGGCCATTCACAAGGTTATCACGGAACTGAAGTCGTCCCTCAATCTGTGAGCACCGGGGGACGTTCAACTGGACTTGGAGGTACTCATTCCTCGATTTAGGGCACTGGGTCTGGATATCAATCCCTCAAAGTGCGAATTCTTCCCATGCTGCACAGAGGTAAGCTCCCACTTTGCTTGCTTTAGCGAGCTTTTACCCGGCCTCAAATCTCTTTCTTCAAATTCTTGTTTCCTTTTGGGCTCCCCTGTCTTTCTCAGTGCCGTGCCGGGTGCTTTTGCTTCCCGGAGGCAGCTTCTTCTTACCGCACAGGAGCGTCTCGTGGATTTGTCGGCGCATGTCGCCCTGATGTTGCTGCGTATGTGTTTTGCACTACCCAAAATTAATTACCTTCTGCGGACTGCACCTACATGGCTGTGCAGTGAGGAGGTCTCGTTGTTCGATGACTCGTTGAGGAGCGTAGTGGAGTACATACTTAATGTCTCCCTTGATGAGTCGCAGTGGCTTCAGGCGTCCTCTCCGGTTCGGTACGGGGGTCTCGGGGTTCAGCGTACTCAGGATGTGGGCTTGCCGGCTTTTATTGCGTCGGCGCACGGGGTGGCAGGACTCGTTGCTACTATACTCCAGTTGGATGGCGATGGGTTCAGCATACCCCATGTCCACACTCGCTCCGGGAGCGTCATTCCCGAGTACTCCTGCGGTCCAGCGATCGTGGAGTTATGTCCTCGCCGAGAAAAATTATAGCTTGTTGATGAGTGGGGATGCGGGGGCGGACTTGGCCAGACTGCGGGCGGTGGCTTGGCTGTTCGCGCTGCCATCGCCCAATATGGGAACTTTGTAAAACGATGACTCATAATTTAAAAAAAGTATCGATTACATCCCTTTCCGTAGACTGTTTCCAGTCCACGATCATAATTTTATGTACAATTTAAAAATATTTCTAGCCAAAAGTTTCAATTTATCTATCATTCATTTTGTTACCCATATTATATAATTACATAAAAATAACATGGTAAAAAATTATCCACGTAATTATGGAAGTTATTACATATAAACATGATGTTATCAGTTCTTGCAACCCCTTCCGTGGACTGACTAAAATACACGTTTGATGCTGAATAAACGAAACGTAACATGACTTAATTTATTTTTGTTGGCAATACTGTTTAGCTGTCAGTTGAAACTTGTAATTTGAAGTGGTGGTTTTGCTCTGTGTGGAAATCAAATAAACTTTTGTTTAAATAAGTGTTTCTTTGTGTTTAATAACAAAGATCGTTGCAACTTTTCTGTTAAAGTGTTATTTAGGTAAGTATAATCATGAAAAATACTTGTTGCAATTTTCCAAGTGTGATATCGGTGGCCATTTGTAAAAACCGTATGAATTGTTTACTAACCTCAAAATTTTGTATTTTGCTTTGTATTTTATGATATATTTACCCTTCCGTGGACAAACTTCTCTGTGGACACTATGTCCACGGAAGGGTAAAGGCCCACGGAAGTGATCTTTATTAAGCTTCTTTATTTGTTTGAAATAAATTTTATACTAACCGAACACTTGAAAGCCCATGTTTCGTGGCGTTTTAGTACTTAACTATTTGAATGTTTTATTCGTTTTTTGCTGTGGTGCATCGTTCAATGTAAATTGCGTGCTGCTGTGCCCTGCTTGATTTATATGTATGAAGCGGGGTGTATATGTGGGATTTTACCAATTTTCAGGTAGAAATGCCGCGAAGATTTAGATCCAAGCACCAGTTAAGCGATGAAGAGAAAAAGATTAGGCGACGTCAGCAAAAAAAGATGAGTATGCTCAGAGTACGCCAAAAACTAAACGAGAAGGAATAGGAAGAAATTCTTAAGCAGGATAGAGAAAGATACTATAGGAAGAAAGAAAGGGATGACATTAAAACTATTGACCAGTATACTCCTCGAAGACAGCGCCAGATAAAAAAAATGTGGCGTGAAAAATCAAAGAGACGCCGGGATATGTTAAAAATGCAAAAAAGCTACTGCTATTCTTCTGGAAAATAATACTCTACCGTCAAGTCCTTCTTCATCATTTTCATGCGTTGAAGTTGGGAGAGCAGTAGCTGCTCGCAACAAGAAAAAATTGAAGGATGAAAATGAAGGTTTGAAATCAAAAGTTTTAGAATTGCGGAAAATAATTAAAAAGTACAGAATGCGTTTTAGAAGACTGAAAGAAAATAAACGTAAAGTCGGTAATAATGATAATGCTAGCAAAAAAAAATTAAAGAGAGACTTAAGGAAGGCTGTGCATGATTTTTTAATACAAGATGAGTACAGCAGGCTGACCGCTGGCAAAAACGAAACTATCACGAGAAAGAAAAGCAAACGCCAGATACGTTTACTGAATGACACACTTTTAAATTTACATACTGTTTTTCAAAATCAAACAGGGATGAAAATTTCTTATCAGACCTTTCGAAGATACCGACCTTTTTGGGTTCTGTTTCCAAAGGCTTCTACAAGAAACACATGCCTGTGTGCATTACATGAGAATAGTGATAATGTGGTACGATCATTACAAAAGTCACAAATTATATCCTATGGGTCTGCTTCTGATGTTTCTAAGGCGATTTGCTGCAATAATACACTTAATCGTAATTGTTTAGAGCGATCCAGCCAAAATAAAAAAATAACATTTAATGATTTAAATGAAAACGATCTTATTACACACGATAGGTGGGTTATTAAAAATGTTGGCGTAATAATTAAAGGAAAGGAGAAACAATGTAAGAAATGTATTAAAGAGACAGTAAAGACTACAAAGATTTCTCTTGTACGATTGTTTAACTCAAACTTACCAGTGTATATGCGGCATATGGCAAATTTAATTCATCAGGTTAGGTCAATCCAAAGTATTAAACAACAATTATCTCCTTCAGAAGGTTTGTTACATATCGATTTCTCGGAAAACTAACTGTAAATACAGTACAGAAGTACAATCTGCTCGCTTTGGTGGATCGAAGCCCCAGTTGTCCCTACACACGTGTGTACTACAATAATAACCTGCAGTCTCCAGACAGTGGTTTTAAAACAACATCAATGTGCACTATCTCGGAAAATTTGCGACACGACCCGGTAATGATATGTGCACATCTTAGACCTATTTTGCATAGAATAAGAGAAATAAGTCCCAATTTGACAGATTTGCATATATTAAGTGACGGTCCAACCACACAATACAGAAATAAGTCTATGTTTTATTTGATTGCATGTTTTTTTGGCAAAGAATTGGATAATGTTAATATCATATGGCACTACAGCGAAAAAGGTCATGGCAAAGGAGCCCCAGATGATGTAGGTGGCTGTGTAAAGAGAATAAGTGATAATTCAGTTGCAATGGGAAAAGATGTGTCCAATTACGATGGTCTTATGACTTGTTTAAAGGAAAATTGTAGAGGTATAGAGATTTATGGAATAGGTGATCCCAATATTCAAGAAATACAAGATATTATGGATCAGAGTTCGGTCAAAGCTTTTAAGGGGACATTAAAAATACATCAACTCTCTTGGAGCCGAAATGAGCCAAATATTTTACATGCTAGACGACTAAGTTGTTTATCTTGTTCTGCACAAACGATTTTTCAGTCCACATTTTGAAATCGGTCAGATCACAGTCCAACACTTGAGGGCTATTTCGAATTCTCCTCCAAATTCGGTGTCTAACGTCGGGGCCATATCCTCAAGAAGTGTAGTTTCATCTCAATCAGACACAGTCACTTTTAGGTCTGATTTAATAACACCAGAAGGAGATTTTTTTCAAAGTGTGCCTGCTCCTCCTAAGAAACGATTAAGAGTATTTTCTGATTCCGATGAGTCTGACATTTTTCCTATGCAACTAACAAAAAAAAGAATAATCATCCCATTTTCAGACAGTGATAATGAAGATTCTTTATTTTGATTTAAAGAATAATAATTGCTCATGATTGTATATTCATATACTTTTGATATTTTTATGGCTCATGTCAACGGAAGAGATTTCTCTTCCGTGGATAATTAGTTTTCATTTTAATAAAACTGAGATGATTGTATGACTTGTTTTGTTTTTAATGTTAAGCAATAATGTACACTCTAAGTATTATCATGTGTAAGTTTACAGAGTTTTGATATGCCCATTATTACGTTAAGACCTAACTTCATCTTTTCTGTTGATTTTTAGGTCTTTTCAGTGGACACTGTAAAATAAAAATATGACCTATTTTCTTTAAATTAACGCTTTGATCTCAAAATCTAATCATTATAGGATCCTTTTGTTACATTTTATAATAAAAGTTGATTTTTAGTACAAAAGGCTTTTTTTTAATTTCCAAGGTTTGAGAACCGCATTTGTTTATCACCCATAGATGCATCTGCGGTACCTTGGTGGAGAGCAATGGTCATCACGTGCTGAGTTGTCGTCGCTGCACAGGCAGGCATCCGCGCCACCATGCCCTTAATGGTTTAATCCGACGTACACTGGTGTCAGCTGGTGTCCCCTGCGTGCTCGAGCCGCCGGGTCTGACCCGCGCGGACGGCAAAAGACCGGACGGTTTGACCTTCGTGCCTTGGCAGAATGGCAAGTGCCTGGTATGGGACGCAACATGCGTCAGCACTTTTGCCGCCAGCCACCTTGTTCGTACCGTCCACTCACCAACGGCCGCAGCGGAAGATGCCGCTCACAAAAAGCGGCAAAAGTACGCAGTGATGGAGTCCCGGTATATGGTCGTACCGGTGCCTGTGGAAACGATCGGCTGTTGGGGGAGTGAGGCTAAGGCTTTTATTTCTGAGATTGGTCGCAGAATAAAGGAAAAGACTCATGACTCCCGCGCCCGGTCGTACCTGGTGCAAAGGATAGCCATTGCTATCCAACGAGGCAATGCCGTAAGTGTATTGGGCACCTTTGCCTCGGGTATGGTCAAGGGTGGGTTATTCAGTAAGGAATATGTGGGTGTAGCCATTCATGTGACATTTGTATTTCATAACGCTTTATAATTATATGTTATTTTTGAGTGTTAAATATATATAGTTATATAAATAATTTAGAAACATTTGATACTAATAAATGTTAGGCAGGTCATTTATATAAATATTAAACAGTTAAGGCCCTAGAACACTACCTTGTGGTAATCCATATTTCCTCTCGTTTGTCTTCATATTGACCCTCGATACCGCCGTTAACTGCTTTCTTTCCGTCAGATACGAAACTATCAAATTTAAAATATTTTCTCTTATACCATAACACTCGAGCTTGTCTTTTAATGTGGAATGTCTGACGTAATCAAATGCCTGGGTCATATCACAGAATATGGTAGATACGGCCATTCCTTTTATCAATATTTGAAACAGTTTCTTGCAAAAAGTCATAAATCGCCATATTTATTGTTTTATTCTTTCGGAATCATTTTTGCTCGTTACAGATTATTTTTTTAGTTTCTAGGTATCCATACAGCTTCTCATATATATTTTATTTCAATTATTTTAGAGAACACTGAAACGAGTGCTATAGGCATATAATTTTCCAATAAATTTCGTTTACCCTTTTTTAAAAATTGGTTTAATCATCCCTGCAGGGAGCGTTGGGTCCCCTTATATTAGGCAGCAGTCGCGAGAGCGCTGCCGCCACCTTCCTCAGTTTAGGGACCAAACTTCGGCAATGGTGTCCGAAGTTCCATCGGCTATCGAGTACGAGCCCCAGGTACTTCATTGAGGGCTCGATGCTGATGCTAACGCCCCCTACTTGTATGCTGGATCCCGTGGGCAGCCCCTTCCGAGGTCCGTGAAAGCACAGAGCCTCGGATTTGTGAAGGGCCACATCCAGACCCAGCCGCCATATTCGACCCACGACTTGAGCAACACCTTATGTGGCCCTTAAGGTTGCGTCTCGGTGCGTTGCTCCTCGCGCCGTAACGAGAGTGTCATCGGCGTAACACGTCACGTCGACACCTCTGAGCAACGGACCACGCAGCACCCAATCGTAGCCGATGTTCTACAGGAGTGGTCCTAGAACTGACCCCTGTGGAACCCCGCACGATACTTCTCGCCGTCCCGGCCCTAACCAACTCGGGAAAGCTATAGCTCTCTCGGACAGATAAGCCCCGACAATGCGACGGAGGTAGAAAGGCACTCCGTGGTAAGTGAGCGCCTCCCTAACGCAGCTCCAGGGTAAGGTGTTGAAGGCGTTGGCGATGTCAAGAGACACCTCCATCACCACCTCACCCCGCGATATCGCTTCCTTCGACAGGGCCCTGACACGCATGATCGCGTCCACGGAGTCGACGAAGTCGAAAACCAAACTGGTTATCCGACAGATCAGGCCCCCCACGCATGTGAGAAACCCGACGAGGCGTTCTGCAATTATACGCTCAAAGAGTTTGCATACCTCGTCGAGTAACACGACCGGCCGGTATCCAGATGGTGAGTCTGCCGGCCGCCCCGCCTTTCGGATCAGGACCAGTTTCCCCGTTTTCGACACCTTGGGAGACTGGCCTTTTTCGAGGCATGCGCTAAAATGCTCTAACAGTCGAGGCCCAAGTTCTTCGAGAGCCAGGACCCACGCTCGGCCTGGAATGCCATCGGGTCCAGGGGCGGTACTCTTGCGGGATTTAAGTCGCAGCACCGCTGCCCCTAGCTCACCCTCGGCGACTTCGGGTACGTCGTTCTCGTCGTAATCCGCGGGCGCCTGAGACGGAGTCATACGCGGAGGAATATGTTCCTCCGCTCTCGATGGAAACAGGGAGCCCAAGACCCTCTCCAGTTGCTCCTGCTGGAGGCTCTGGGTCAGTGGGGGCGCCTTAGGGTGGATTTTGCCTCTAACCATAAGGTACGGGCGCCCCCATGGGTCCTGCTCCAGAGTCTCCAGAAGTTCTTCGCGGGCCGATTTTTTCGCCCGCTTTATGGCCTCCTGGAGGGTCCTCTTGGCCCCTTTGTAACCCACGTGTAGCTCCGTCTCTCGGGCCTTCGCATCATCTGGGTGGATACGCCTCCGGCGGAACCTGGTGTATTGACGGCGCGCGGTGACGCACGCTGCGCGCAGCTGAGCAATCTCCGGCGACCACCAATACACCTGCCTCCTTGCCGGTTTGGGTCTAGCCCTAGGCATACCCGCATCGCAGATTTGCGACGTGGCTCTCCTGAACCACTCCGCCTCTTCATCAACATCGGCAGGCCTCTCCAGTGCTGGAATCCAGGCCTGCACGATGGCTGCCTCCAGTAGAGCCTCCCGATCCAGTTGTTTGACTGCCCAGCGCGGATCCGGAGGATTCGCAATAGCCGGCGGTATGTTGTTTGGAGGGGAGACGTCAAACCGAATATACCTGTGGTCGGATGACGACTCCTCCTCCACTACCACACGCCAGCCCTGGACGCGGCGGGCGAGATCAGGGGTCGCAAACGATACGTCTACTACCGAACTGCGCTCCCGCCGCACCCAGGTGGCGACATTCCCCCGGTTTAGGATTTCTAGGCCACAAGTAGTGACCCAGTCTTCCAAAGTTCTCCCCCTGCGAGTGGTTTCCCGGGAGCCCCAAGCCTGAGCCCAAGCGTTAAAGTCTCCTAGGACCAGGACAGGGCGAGGACGACATGCGGCAAGAACGACGTCCAGCTCAGGGAGCCATAGTTCGAACTGATGCTGGTCACGGTTTGGCGAGAAGTAAGCGGCCACGATGGCCACTCCGTTGTAGTCCGCCGCGACGCAGCCTCTACCCCTAGCAATGAGTGCAAGGTGCGAGGTGTCCGCGGCGGACCCCCCAAAGTAGTCGCCAAGCTGTCCAGGGCCACCGGGCTTCCGGGGTGGACCCAGTATGGCTCGACGACGGCGACCACGTTAATACACCACTGCGCGATGCTCTGTAATCTCTGCTATCTCAATCAAAGAAAGCAGGCATCCGCTGTTGATTGGCAGATACTCCAGGTGGCAGATGGGATTGGCTTGGGCTTTAAATTTTGGTGGGCCTTTTGTGTTGAAATGCTACTAGCGTTAATAAGTCACTTGCTTTGTTATAATAATTCTACTGGTAATTTATATTTATATATTTATCTATCACGCCTTATCCCCGAAAGGTTGGCAGAAGCATATTATATGCCCACTTTTCACCATGTGTATTTCAAGCCGCCCATAAGGCCTTCAACATGACTTAACAACTGCCATGGTACTGGCAACCGGGACCAACGGCTTAACGTGCCTTCCGAAGTACGGAAACGCTCGCAAAAGTAAATGTCACAAAGTGGTCACCCATCCGAGGACATTGGGGCATAGCATAGTGAAAGTTGCGTAAATCAGTGATCGTTTACAGAACACTGAGTCCGCAGGGCCACGAGCGCTTCTAATATATGGCTTTCATTCAATACAATATTGAATAATATACAATTATTGAATGAAAGCCAAACTTAAGCTGGTCCTAGCAGCCAATAAAGGAGGACCCAAAGTTCCAAGCTCACTGTTTGAGTTGGGAAGTAACTGGGAATACGCAAAAATGAAGAAGACCTCTTTTGATTCATATACCTTTCCTCATACTAAAATGGCCTGACAGTGGCAATGTGTCCCATGAAAACAACCTAAATAAGGCTCTCATTCTATAAAGATTTGAGTCAAACGATTATCTAAAATAAACTCAGGGACAGGCATCTTAAAAGCAAGTCTAAGTTCCTTAGCCCTACAATACGTTTTCTATACATACAGGCTTCTTCAAGACGAGCATGCTTTAAAAAGTTTCTTTTACAGTCCCAAGTCTGCCAATGTCCCAAAAATGTATAAATTTAACAATGTTAGCTCTTAAAATTCAATAACAACAGTGAAATTGCTAAATTTGAACGTAAAATGTTAGTCACCTAGTAACATCTAAAATTTCACCAATTTGACATTAATGATGATTCATTTAAATGAACCATTTTACGCATTTCCATACAAAACTGTCAAATACGATGATTTACAAATATGAAACATTTGATCTTCATTTTGTGATTCATCAAATAACTTGTCATTTTACAAAAAGTGAAATGAAACATTTGATGATCAAAATATGAAACATACAATGTTGCCTGTTTAGGCCTCCTGCAGTCTATACTTAAGCTCAAGGGGATAACTGTCATAGTTGTAGAGTGGTTCTACTGTTCTTAAAAGGTTACTTGGTAAGTTACATTTCTTTCCATAAACAAGTTCGAAAGGAGTAAATTTTGTCGATGAATGTACTGTGGTGTTGTATGCAAAGGCCCAAAAAGGTAACCATGAACTCCATGAGTCTGGTCTTTGATTGATGTGTATTCTTAAAAATGCTCCTAGGTTTTTGTGGGAATTTTCCAGAGCGCCAATGCTCTGATGATGATACGCTGTTGAGTTCAGTTTAGAAATATTAAGAATTGTACATACCGTTTTGAATGTTTCTGACATAAACTCCGTACCTCTGTCAGTAGCAATTTCCAGAGGCACTCCGTGCACGAGAATGAAGTTGTTGACGAACACAAGAGCGACTTCAGCTGATGTTCTACTCCCTAGTGGAAAGGTACATACATATTTTGACAGTTCGCACTGAAGTGTTAAAATATATGTATAGTTATTGTAATCTCAATCTAGTGGCCCTACGCTGTCTAAAAATATTTTTTCAAACGAAGATTGTGCCGTTGTTGTTATAACCATGGGTTCTTTTACCATAACCGTATACTTGTGTTTTTGACAAGTAGAGCATTTTTTAACAAAGTTATTTATATCCTTTTCGAGGCCCGGCCATAAATAATATTTTTTAATGTTGTTAAATATTCTTTTTGTGCTTCGGTGGCCACTTGTGGGTAATAAGTGAAAGTCATTCAAAATGACTCTCCTGTCTTCTAAATTATTTATTCTTTCTATATCATTTAAGATACATAACCGCGGTCCTTCCCATTTAGTATATCTTTTAACCTCATTAGTTATTTTTTCTAAAAATACGTTATTGTATTTATTTTTCACAAAATATATTTCATGTATCTCATTGACTTTGCAGAAATCACTCATCGCTCTCACAAATGCGGCTGGCGTCATTTGTGATAGAGAATATGGATTTATATACAACACCTTTTTTCCATGATCATATGAAAATACACCAGTTTCCTTAGATATTCTATTTGTTTATTGTAGCCGGTTCAGGCTTGTTTTATCAATTAATTGCAGCTCTACTGCATTCTTAGGTTTATTAATTGTTCCTACAATCCTTGCTTGACCTGGGACTCAGTTTTCTGCGGTATCTCCAGGAATATGAGAAGTTTGTTCTAATTGTTTGATTTGTGCTCGTGTCATTACACATAAACATTCGTGCATGCTCTTTAAATCCTTCTACGATATTGGAATTCGAGATAAGGCATCGGCGGCCGCATTTTGTTAACCTTTGACATATTCAATTAGTCATATTCTTCTAAACATAATCTAAATTTGAGTAGTCTACTTGACGGCTCCTTTAAACTAAATAAATATACCAGTGGTTTGTGTTCGGTGACTATTTTGAATCGACGACCATACAAATAGGGTCTAAAATGTTTTACGGCCCATACTATAGCCAGGAGTTCTTTTTCAATAGTTGGGTAATTCCGTTCAGCTTTGTTTAAACTCCTACTGGCGTAAGCGACTGGCCGACCATTGCCATTGGATAAAACCGCTCCTATCGCGTAACCTGACGCGTCTGTTTGTACAATAAACTGATTTTTATCTGATAAATCTGGGTATTGGAGAACTGGTGGTGCAGACATACATTCTTTAAGTGTCTGAAATGCCTTTTGTGCGTCACTATTCCAAATAAATTCTACATTTTTTTTAACAACATATTCAAATTGTTTGCAATTTCTGCAAAATTTGGTATAAATTTGCGATAATAATTCGCTAAGGCTACAAATCGCTTTACTTCATGTGTGTTTTGAGGAACTGGATAGTTTTGTATAGCACTAATCTTTTCTGGATCGGGTAGCACACCGTTGTCTGTTACGACGTGGCCTAAATAGAGCATTTCTTTTTTTAGAAAGTCGCATTTCATCGGATTTATTTTTAAATTGACACTACGTAATCTTTGTAGAACTTCGATGAAATTTTTGTTTTGGTTCAATAAGTCTCGTCCCATTATAATTAAATCGTCCTGATAACATAAACATTTTTCGTAATTAAGGCCCGCCATTGCCATTGTCATCATTCGGGCAAATGAGTTTGGGCTTGTCTTAAGACCCATTGGCATTCTAGTCATTTGAAATTGGCCTGAATGAAAAGCTGTATATTTTCTACTATCGGATTAGAGTTCCACATTATAAAACCCTTGACTTAAGTCTAAGTGCGTAAAATAAATGCAACCAGAGAGTGAGTCTAATATTTCATGAATATTTGGCAGTGGGAATTTATCATTTTGTACACAGTTAATCGGTAATCAATGACTAGACGCCATTTCTTCTCTCCGTTTGATTTCTTTGATACTAAAAGAACGGGACTAGACCATTCGCTATTACAAGATTCAATTATACCTTGTTCGAGCATGTGGTCAATTTGATTCTGAATTTCCCCTTTTTGTGAATTCGGGAGTCTGTAAGGTTTGCTATACATTGGTCTAGTACCGGGTTGTATTGTTATTGAATGTTTAATAGTTGTCGTAGTGAGCTGGTCTCCTTCGAGATATAAGGTATCATTATATTTTGCACATATGTTTCTAATACTAATTTGTTCCTCCTTATTTAGATGGCCTAATTTTAATAAAGGTAGCAATTTTTTGACTCGTTCTGCATATTTACTAGGCTTGTCAAATATACAGATTTTATAATAGCTTGCTTTATGTATATTAGGTTGAATGTTATGTAAATAAAAATCTTTCTCTGTGGTATTTAAGATTCTAATTGGTAGCTTTCCATCCACGGGGCTTGCCAATGTACTTGCTAAAAATATTCCGTTTCCTATTTCCGCCGCGCAGACTACACAGTCCTCCGTTATGCCGGGCGTAATGTAATGTGTACTTTCGGACCTAGCCGGTATAGTTAGCGTGTCATTATGTTTGTTAATCGGCAACCTAATTTCTTTATTATTATTATACATAACTAAAGAGTTATTTCTAAAGTTAATTATCGAATGATATGTGCTCAAAAAGTCTTGGCCTAAAATGCCACTTGCCTTATAGGGTAAAGATTCAAATACGTAGATTTTATGATTTAGAATTTGATCACCTGCTCTTAATTCAAGATAAACAAAACCGATCGCTTCAATTTTCCCCCCAATACCATTTACAATAAGCTTCTCTTTTTGGTTGGATACATTCAATTCAGCAATGTGTTTATATTTTATAGCCGATATGGAAGCACCGGTGTCGATTAACCACGAATAAGTAAGATTATTATGTTTAGAGTGTAATGAAATATGATATATGCTACTACATGACATCATAACGCTTTTATTCACGAAAAACTTCTAAATTATCATTATTATTTTCAGATTGACATTCTCGCGGTTTTGCATCTGTCAAAATATGCTTATTTTCTTGCTGTTCCTGGTTATTAGCTTGGTTAAAAAAGTCCTACCTCTAGTTCCATGGTTGGATGTACCACGGCCGCGAGATCTTGTACCACGGCCGCGAGATCTCCATCCACCGCGACCTGTTTGCGATATTCGATCATCCCTCCGTTCCGCCAGTGGGGTTGCTTGTCCTCGTCCTCGTGACACCCCTTGACCTCTGGAATTCCTATATTGGTAGTAGCTGTTATTACGACGCATAAATAAAATATCACCTGAAGTGGACGGTGTTGAAACCTCATCGATGGCTGCTTGTATGGCATCGCTTAACGATGTAAATTGTCGTGCTGCTATTATAGTGCTTAGCCGACGATTTCTCAATCCGTCGGCAAAACTTTTAATGGCTAATTTTTCGTTTATAGGCTTCAATACACCGAAGTTAGACTCATTGCCTTCAGATTAGGAAATTGTCAAGTCAACAAACAAATCAGTTATTTTCTTACCGTAGTCATCTATAGAAAGATCGTTTTGTTTCAAATTGTACAATTTGTGTTGTAGAGCTGTTGCCGATTTTTTAGGTAACAGGCATGTTTTCATAGCCTTGACTAACTCATTTACACTGTCATACTTTGTATTAAGTTTGAGTTTAGCAGACTGCGAAAGTCGACTTTTTAATACAAAATTTATTAATTTAATTTGACCGTCTGTGTCAAGTTCCGTTAGATAGTATTCAATCCCATCAATGAGTTGTTTCGTATTTGTGAAGTCGTCATTTAAAACTGGCAATCTTTAAATCAAATTTCGCCATATTTAGTTCTATTATCGATCCTTCAGTCCATGAATTATTACACAAATCTAAAATATTGTCATACAAGCTAACAAAATCTTTGTTTAATTTATTAAATTTACATAATTCCTCGTCTTTTAATCTAGCTTTAAGATTTAAAGATATTTAAGATTTAAAAAGGTCTAAACGCTCATTGAAAGTACTCAGTAATTTATCGTCCTCTCTTAGCTTTTTCAAAGCGATTTCACCTTTTCGTCTACTTGGCCCTATTTTTATTAAATATATTCTTATCTTACCAAGGTCATTGTATATCTGTAATAACTCCTCATACATAACTGTTCATAATTATTTATAGTTCATATTTCATAATCGCGATTAAGATGTCACTGCTTAGGCACGCGTACACTGTCCGTATTAGAATTGCCGCACTTTCACACATTTATTAGAACACAGAACTTACGAGAACACTAGCTGAATTGTATATTTTGTTACACGACTCTTGTTGTCAGGGATCCTTGTTGGAAGCATGGACCCGACATTCCTCGCTTGCCGCCATGCCACAAGCACCGCCGCGGTTCCTTCTGAATCGATCCAAAGAACGCCTTAAGATATGTCTCGTTATTTGCTCTCGCGTCCAAGACTCATGACATCTCTTGTAAATTCTGTACATGAAGTATAGCACACCAAGGAAATTATTGTTAACACGATACTTATGGCCGACAAATGAAATTTGAATTCCTCCACCGTCGCGGTGTTTTTAGCGGCGCTATTTTGATTAAGAAATACCTCAATTTTTTTTTTAATAAAATGGAAAAAGGCAATTTGATTTATTAAAAAAAAATTATGAGAAATTTAGCAAATAATCGCTTTAAAAATGTATCACTATACTTAGTGGAGTCCATTGCATCAATGTTTAAAAATAGTTGTAACACTGTTCATTGGTATAGAGTTGTTCATTAGCTCGATAGATGGCTCTGGTCATACTCTTAAAATGACGATATAAATATGGTGGAGAATTTCAACTTGATTCGATACGGTTCGGGTAGTTCAGGTGGCTAGAACATTGCCCTGGTTAGGCAAAGGTCACAGGTTCAATCCCTGTCTCGAATCAAATTGTCTTTTTTGAAAAAAAAATTATGAGAAATTTACCAAATAATTGCTTTAAAAATTTATCAATAAGAAATACCTCTTCATTAGTTACCTTTGAGTTACACATGATTGAAAGTCACTTTTAATATATCTCTCACTTAAACAGTTGCCGCGCAGAGCAAAGTTTACACTAAACGTGCACATGATTCAAGCCCTTTCCTGGCACGGTCGCCATGTAAGGTCGGGTGTCAGATTGAAATGAAAACATCACAAGATGTGGTACAAGACTGTCCTTTGTTATGTTAATACACGAGTTATATTTTGGTTACACACATTGAAATAATAGGTACGTACATACTACATCACATCACAACTGTCGAATACTCCGATTCCTCTTTAGCAGTTTTCTTATTTAATATTAATAATTAATTGATACGCTTTTATATTATCTAAAGCTATGCAGTAAAAATAATATTTTGCTGCGGTACTACTTCAAAATCGAAGTAAATTTGTTGCTTCAAAATAATTAGCTACCTCATATTTTGTCTAAAAAAATAATAATTTTAATGCTTACAGTTTCTTTCTGCTATTCTCCGTGGGTCTTTAGCACTTCTGACTTGTAATAAAACACTAGAATAATAAATATACAGTATTTATTTTAACAACTGTATTAAACTTCACAATTTCACTATTAATTGGGATTAATTGGGGATGAAGAGTAGAAGCGTGCACGTCGCCATCCCTGCCAGCTACGGCTGCAATTCTACTCCAACACGAGTGCCACCAGGGCGAACTATGCTAGGGCGTGCCCCCGAGGCGACGCGCACCAGTTCGTCCCCGCTGGTGCGAAAAGTGTGAGCCAGAGCGGCGTAGGGGACCGCCACCCTACACGCGCGGCCCGACACGGCGGGAAGTGGAGGATGGAGTGCAGGGTAGCTGCGTGGAATGTTAGGGGAGGAATGCAAGATAAGATGAATGAGTTGATGGATGTTATGAATGAGAGAAAGTTAGATGCAGTGTGCTTGACAGAGACCAAGCGCAAGGGCAGCGAAGTCTTGGAGCTCCCGGGTGGGATGCTCGCGCTTTGGTCTGGAGTACCAGAGAGCGAGCATGGCAGTCGGGGGGTTGGAATTTTGCTGTCCTCGCGATTGGCCTCCGGTATGTATGAGTACAAACTGGTAGGTCCTAGAATCCTCTGGATCCGTGTAAAACTTGGTTTGACGAAGATTTTCCTGGTAGCTGCTTACGCGCCAGTATCTTCGTCGAACGCGAGTGAGCTAGAGGACTTCTGGGAGAGTATGAGAGAAGCTCTAAATGTGATAGAAGGAAATGAAAGACTTATAGTATGTGGAGACTTGAATGGATGGGTGGGTACCGCTCGCAATGGTTTTGAGTCGGTACTCGGGAAGTATGGGGATAAAAGGGTGAACGACGCTGGCAAGCTAATACTGGCATATTGTAAGGAGAAGGATTTGTTTGTGGCGAACACAATGTTCAACCACAAACAAATTCATATGTATACGAGGAGATGTAAGTCAAAGAGAAGCATGATAGATCTATTCCTAATGGATAGTCGGCTCCGTAAACAGGTGATGGACACGAGGGTTTATCGAGGCGCTGAGCTGGGATCAGACCACTACCTAGTCATAACTAGGATTAGGGGTCTGTTCGCGGGTTGGCGTCATCGTACCGAGTGTCCTGAACCTGGGCCGACTTATAGCATCAAAAGCTGGAAGCTGCAGGATGCATCCATTAGGGATAAATATAATGAAAGGGTAGCCGAAAAGCTTGGCGACGTCAATGTAAGCAGTGAGAATGTGGAAAGTGTATGGCAGAACCTTAGGGACAGTATGATAAATGCCGCTGTGGAAGTGTGTGGAGAAACGAAAAGAGGCAGTAGTAATAAGCGTGATGCATGGTGGAATGAGGAAGTGAAAGAAGCAGTTCGAATGAAGAAGAAAGCATGGCTAGACTACTTAGCCTCGCGGAATGATTTTAATATGAAAGAGAGATACAAGCTGCAGAAAGTTAACACGAAGGCACTGATAGAAGAAGCTCGTGAAAGGTGCAGAATGAAAGCGGATGAAAGGTTGTCGTCCAATTTCCGGGATAATGCCAAGCTCTTCTGGAAAGAGGTAGGCAAGACCCGGAGTTGTTCGGCAATCTGCAGTATGAATAAAGTGCTTAGTGTTAACAATGACGTCCTAACAGACCAAAGTGACGTCCTGCAGAGATGGAGTGAATATTATGGAAAGATGTATGCAAGAAAAGACAGAGATGCCACATCGGGAAGTGGAGCTCACTTCGATGCTCCGGATCCCGATGTCATTGAAGTCATTAGTATGAAAGAAATAGAACAAGCGATAAGAAGTATGAAATGTGGTAAGGCTGCGGGAAAAGACAGAGTTACTGCTGAGATGATCAAGTACGGTGGGTCGCGTGTCTGGGACACACTTTGTCTGTTATGCAACTTGTGCTGGCGGACGGGTGAGGTCCCAGATGACTGGCGAGTAGCAGTTGTAGTACCTCTTTACAAAGGGAAAGGCTCGCGCCTAAACTGCTCCAGCTACAGGGCGATCAGCTTGGTCAGCTTAGCTAGTAAGGTGTATGCAAAGGTTATAACGGCACGAATGCAAGAAAAGTCTGAAAGGTATTTATGGGAGGCTCAATGCGGATTCCGACGTGGAAGAGGTTGCATGGATCAAGTGTTTTCTCTCCGCATGATCGCGGAAAAGTTTCTGGCTCTTAGCCAGAAGGTTTTCTGCGCTTTTGTGGATCTAGAGAAAGCATTTGATAACGTTGTGAGAGAAACGCTGTGGGACTTGCTGCCAGGATATGGTGTGGACGGCTCGCTACTGCGGGCAATACAGTCGCTTTATAGGGACTGTAAGGCTTGCGTGCGAGTAGGGGGGGATGTGTCACCTCTTTTTGATGTCTGTACAGGCGTCAAACAGGGATGTGTCATGTCCGCCTGGCTGTTCATAGTGTATCTGGACAGTTGCCTGCAGAAGTTGAAAGATTTTAATATGGGTGTGAATTTGGGTGACTTTACAGTAAACTGTCTGCTGTACGCTGATGATGCGGTGCTCATGGCCTCATCAGAAGCCGACCTACAGGCATTAGTCACTAATATGAAAGAGGGGTGTGAAAGTAAGGGTCTCCGCATGAATGCAAGTAAAACTAAGGTTCTAGTATTTGAAAGAGGTGACGTAAGAACTAAATGCGAGATTAGGGTAAACCAGGAACGTCTAGAGCAAGTGAATGAAATTGTGTATTTAGGAAGTATGTTTAGCGCGGATGGAAGATGTGATTCGGATGTAGAACGGCGAGTAGCTGCCGGAAACAAAGTTAACGGTGCTTTGTCCCAGTTAGTAAAGCGACAAAGCATCGTAAAAGAAGCACGAATGGCGATTCATAACGCAGTGCTAGTGCCAACTTTGCTTTACGGTAGTGAAACCTGGGTATGTCAGCAGATGCATGAAAGTAAATTGAATGCTGTGGAGATGCGATCACTTCGAAAATTGTGCGGCGTTACCTTGGCCGACCGAATACGTAACGAAGTGATACGCAATATGGCAGGTTTGAATGAAAGTGTCAGCGTTAAGCTGGAAAAGGGCGTGCTCCGTTGGTTTGGACACGTCCAACGAATGAGTGAGGAACGATTGACGAAGAATATATATTGTTCAAAAGTAGAGGGTAGAAGGAGTCAGGGAAGGCCGAGACTTACATATGAAGACCACGTGAGCAGATTGCTCAAAAACGGAAAGGTCAAAAGTACTCGGATACCCAGACGTGCGTGTATGAAGCGATTGATGAATCTCGAAGAAGCGAAAGAAGTATGCATGGATCGCGAAGCCTGGCGATCTGTCCTCTCTGACTACCCCGTCAGGGATACAGCGTGAAGATAGTTAGTTAGTAATTTCACTATTAATTAACTTTACACTGCACCTATCCTATTTAGCACTTCACAGTAGCACAACTAAGAAAGAACTGAGCCCCCCTTTCTAGAATCTTTACTTTTTATAACATTCGTCATATACCTAGGTGTAGGCATGAATAGGTGGTAGGCCTTATTTCAAATATTCGTGCAAAATCGATCTACCCACTATTTCAAAGATATCAAATAACGTTATACAAGCTTGTTTTATTTATTATGAGGTAGTGTCGACAATTAACAAATTTATATAATAATATGATTTATCACTAATAAAATGTATACTTTTAAAATAATCACAACACTTCTAACTAACTAACTATCTTCACGCTGTATCCCTGACGGGGTATCCGAGTACTTTTGACCTTTCCATTTTTGAGCAATCTGCTCACGTGGTCTTCATATGTAAGTCTCGGCCTACCCTGACTCCTTCTACCCTCTACTTTTGAACAATATATATTCTTCGTCAATCGTTCCTCACTCATTCGTTGGACGTGTCCAAACCAACGGAGCACACCCTTTTCCAGCTTAACGCTGACACTTTCATTCAAACCTGCCATATTGCGTATCACTTCGTTACGTATTCGGTCGGCCAAGGTAACGCCGCACAATTTTCGAAGTGATCGCATCTCCACAGCATTCAATTTACTTTCATGCATCTGCTGACATACCCAGGTTTCACTACCGTAAAGCAAAGTTGGCACTAGCACTGCGTTATGAATCGCCATTCGTGCTTCTTGCGTAGATTGCGTAATTTTCTACCAACAGCCACCAAAATTGCGCTTGCATAATCTATTCTTCTTCCTATACTCGACTATGCTGAAGTTAGCTATCTCGATGTCACTGAGGAGCAACTTGATAAACTTGAGCGCCTCCAAAATTTATGTATTAGATTTATATTTGGTTTACGCAAATATGATCATGTATCTGAATATCGCAGTAAGCTCAATTGGCTCCCTATTCGCCTTCGCCGGAATGCTCACATTCTATAGCTTCTTTATAGCGTTTTGTTTAATCCCTGTACCCCTACTTATTTAAAAGAACGGTTTATGTTCCTTAATGACACACATTCTAGATCCTTGAGATCATCGGAGTCCTTGGAATTAACTGTCCCAGAACATTCAACTAAGTTCTATGACAAGTCCTTCACTGTGCAAGCAGTGCGATTGTGGAATGCTTTACCGGTGTCCATTAGGCGTGCCCAATCACTGCATGTCTTCAAGGGTATGGTCAAAGCACATTACTTAAATTATTAGTGTGTAGTATTATTATTTATTTATTTATCATATATATGTATGTCTCTGTTTATGCATTTGTCTATAGTAGATTTTTTATTTATGTATTTTTTATTTTTATTTATTTAAGCATATGTAATATATGGATAGAATATATATGTATATATTTGTTTATATACTTTAGGCTAGCGTAATCTATGACTGTGAAACTATCCTCTCATTTTATACTCGTTGTTTTTTAACAACTATTTTGTTTAAATTTTACACCAATAACTGCCCATTACTCACATTTTTGGAAATAATTTTTGTCCATTCAAAGGTTGCCTGTAAGAAATTGCTCTTAGCGATAAGGCCGCCATTTGTACAATTTCATGCAATTTATATTTGTGTCATTTGTTTCATATTGGTGTACAATAAAGTTTTATTTACTTACTTACTTACTTACTTCTTTTACGATGCTTTGTCGCTTTACTAACTGGGACAAAGCACCGTTAACTTTGTTTCCGGCAGCTACTCGCCGTTCTACATCCGAATCACATCTTCCATCTGCGCTAAACATACTTCCTAAATACACAATTTCATTCACTTGCTCTAGACGTTCCTGGTTTACCCTAATCTCGCATTTAGTTCTTACGTCACCTCTTTCAAATACTAGAACCTTAGTTTTACTTGCATTCAAGCGAAGACCCTTACTTTCACACTCCTCTTTCATATTAGTGACTAATGTCTGAAGGTCGGCTTCTGATGAGGCCATGAGCACCGCATCATCAGCGTACAGCAGACAGTTTACTGTAAAGTCACCCAAATTCACACCCATATTAAAATCTTTCAACTTCTGCAGGCAACTGTCCAGATACACTATGAACAGCCAGGCGGACATGACACTTCCCTGTTTGACGCCTGTACAGACATCAAAAGGAGGTGACACATCCCCCCCTACTTGCACGCAAGCCTTACAGTCCCTATAAAGCGACTGTATTGCCCGCAGTAGCGAGCCGTCCACGCCATATCCGGGCAGCAAGTCCCACAGCGTTTCTCTCACAACGTTATCAAATGCTTTCTCTAGATCCACAAAAGCGCAGAAAACCTTCTGGCTAACAGCCAGAAACTTTTCCGCGATCATGCGGAGAGAAAACACTTGATCCATGCAACCTCTTCCACGTCGGAATCCGCATTGAGCCTCCCATAAATACCTTATAATAGACTTTTCTTGCATTCGTGCCGTTATAACCTTTGCATACACCTTACTAGCTAAGCTGACCAAGCTGATCGCCCTGTAGCTGGAGCAGTTTAGGCGCGAGCCTTTCCCCTTTCCCTTTCCCTGTTACTGTATATTATATAATTTCGTCTGAATAAATTTGTCCCCAAAGTTTTTCATTCCAAACTTTCACTACTTCTACTCTTTTCAAAATTTACAACGTATTCTAATAAATAGCCAGTCATATTCAATAGTTATTTGTTTTCTTAACTTAACTTAACAACATTATAATATTTATTATTTTACCTATAGCGACATCTATCTTGTTAACGCCCTAACTATAAGTTTTTAATCTTCCTATTCCTTACTAGATGGCGCTGATAAATCCATTTTTCATTTAATTATGATATAATGCTACATTATATTTTAGAGAAAAGATTCATTTACTAGAACATATAGTTCATTTATACTAATGGTTCTGTGAACTAGTAAACTTCGGAGTAAATTGAGGAAAAAGGCTAAACATTTTTTTGGTTAATGTGTTAATTATTATTAGTGGAGAGCATGCATGGCATTCCTGTTGCGTACCCATGAGGTAAAATGTAACTTTTTTTTCTGGTGGGTTTAAAATAAAAATATAAAACGCTTGGCTCAACAGCACACTTCAAGCCTATATCACCCCATACCGTTTTGAGCGCTCTTGCCAACCACTACGAGACCATTTCCCCTCACCTGCCTCCTTTTCCCTTCGATCGAAAAACCCCCTCGCTTAAAGTTTTTGGCTATATCAAGGATTGTCCATGCCAAGTTGCATGCAAATCCGATGAAAAATGCGACCTGTAGACTGAATGGACGGACGAACGGTCGAACATCGATTGATTTGTAGCATCTTGGTTTAAAAAAATAAAACTATTGTTTATTGTCTTTGGTAATCTCTCATTTAATAAAAATGGCTGTATCTAAAGCTTAAGGTTGTTTTATTATAATCTAATACAAAACATGGCGCAGTCGAACAGTGATATTTAAAACTGAAGAACCGCAATATACCGAACGAAAATATAATACCGAAATGAACACAAATGCAGAAATAGATTCTGTCAAGATCAAATCAAAGTCATATAGAGATAAAAAGAAAAAATTTGATTGCTGGCGGTGTAAAACATCACATGGTCCAAAAGAATGTCCAGCCTTTGGTAGTTGACAGTAATACCATGTTGTTAGGCTTACCGGGGTGTATCGCACTGAATCTTATTAAACGTCTACAATCAGTAGTCGTTGAAAATGTAGAAAAAGATAATTTTATTAAACAGAATATTGATTTTTTTGAAGGGATTGGCAGATTGCCTGATAAGGTTGAAATTCCTACCAGAAACATAGATGATCAAATATGCTACCCTCACCGAGACTGCCTAGATGTTTACTCGACCCATTACAAAGAGAATTAAACAGGTTAGAGGAGAGAAAAGCTATAGTTAAAGTGCAAAATATAAATGTGAGGGCATGTGTTAATAGGATAGTGATAGTTGAGAAAAATAATGGGAATGTAAGATTGTGCTTAGATCCAGCAGACTTAAATAAACACATTGTAAAAAAACCCAAAACATTACCAACTTTAGATGACTTAAGTTTAAAACTCAAAGGGAAAAAAGTTTTCTCAGTGTTAGATTTGACGGAGGGGTTCCATCCCTTACTCTTAACTGATGACGCTTCATGGAAATGTTGTTTTGCTACTCCTTATGGGGTATACAGGTATTTAGTTTTACCATATGGTATGCACCTGAACTCTTTCAGGATGTTCTGGAAGGTCACTTCGGAAAGCTGAAGAATGTTATTGTTTGGGCTGATGACATTCTGATTATGGATAGTAATATTGAAGAACATGACCAAGCGTTGTTAAGTGTAATTAAATAAGCTAGACAATTGGGAATAGTGTTTAATAAAAAAAAATCAATACAAACTAAATGAAGTCAAGTATGTAGGCCAGGTTTTTAGTGAAAAGGGCATGTCACTTGACAAAGATAGGATTGAGTCTCTTTTGAATTTAAAAGAGTCTACTAATAGAGACGAGCTGAGACAAATATTAGGTTCATCCAATTATGTAAGAAGGTATGTCACAAATATGGCCACATTAATGGCACCACTTTGTAAACTTTTAAAAAAAGATAGTGAGTTTGTTTGGTTTCCTGCTCATAGGTTAGCTTTTACCGAATTGAAAAGACAAGTATGTATGGCTCCAGCATTAACTCCTTTTGACTCTAAAAGGAAAATAATTTTACAGTGTGATCTTTCAAAGAGTGGAGTGGGCTGTTGTCTATTTCAAAAAGATGCATTTTAGGACTGCTATCATGTGCGTCCAGAACCATGAATGAGACCGAACTAAATTATAGTCAGACTGAAAAGGAACTACTTTCTATTTGTTTTGCTGTAAAGAAATTTCACAGGTACATTTATGGTTCTGATGTTGATGTCCAAACAGGTCACAAACCGATTGTTTCAATTCTAGCTAAACCTATCTGTAAGATAGGCTCACCTCGACTTAAACGGTTGAGATTGAAATTATTAATGTACAACTTAAATGTGTATTAAATTCCGGGAAAATCACTACACTTTGCAGACATATTATCTAGGCATAGTCTCAACTATACTGAAAATGACAGAGATATGGTACATATGGTGCACACAGTTTCTGCACATCTGCCTATGTCTGAAAAAAGAAAATCTGAGTTCATAAATGAAACAAAAAAAGATTTTATTTTAAGTAGGTTAAAATATTATTGTATAAATGGATGGCCAGTAGAGTGCAAACTTTCAAATGATTGTAGGAATTTTTATAAATTGAAAGATGATATCTATTTTGAATGTGGTTTGGCATTTTATCAAAACAAAATTATAGTACCTATTTCCATGCGGCCTTATGTAATTAGCCTAGTTCATGAAGGTCATCCGGGAATATGTAAGACTATTAAAAAAGCAAGGCAGTTAATTTTCTTGCCAAAAATGTCAAATGACATACATAGTTATGTGTTGCAATGTAGTACTTGTGAAAAATATCGTCCTGCAAATCCATCTGAAATGTTACTATCACATAAAATACCCAATCTTAGATTTGCTAAAGTAGGAACAGACATACTGAAATATGCAGGAAAACATTTCCTCATTGTAATTGATTATTTATCTCATTGGCTGGAAATTAGACCCCTATCTGACAAATCATCAAATTCAGTAATAGATGCCTTTCAAGAAGTTTTTAGTCGGTTTGGCTTTCCAGTGGAGATTATTGCTGACAATAATCCCTTTTCTTCATTTGAGTGTCATCAATATTACAAAAGTAAGGATATTGTAATAGTTACAAGTAGTCCACACTACCCTAAGAGCAATGGGATGGTTGAAAAAGCAGTTCATATAAGCAAATGTATATTAAGAAAGGCTAAGGAGGATATGAAAGACTATAGAGATTATTTACTAAGTTACAATCATACACCTCTATCAAGTTTTGATGTGTCTCCATCACAAATTCTTAATAGTAGAAGGGTACGTACTCAAATACCAACTTGTTCTAAAATGTTAGAACCAAAAGTTGAAAAAAACATACATAAATTACTTGTTTTAAAACAATCCCTAATGCAGAAAAAATATAACAGGTTTGTGAAACGGAAGGAAGTTAGTTATAACGTAGGTGATCTTGTTGTATTTAAAACTGATAAGGAAAATATCATATAATCAGAAATCAAATATCAGGAAAGTTGTGGGTAAATGTAAGGAACCCAGATCTTACTGGATAAGGATAAAGAGTGATAATAAAGTAATTAGAAGAAATTCCAAGCATTTAAAGATATCATACTGCTCTAATGCAGATAAATATTACAATCAAAGTTATACTCTAGATGAAACTGCTGATTCTGATAGTTTAAGTGGTTCGGGAATTGTACCAGCTCCGGAAAACATAAATCCGAATATTGCAGAACCCATTCAAGATAATCAAAATCTCTCTAAAGAAATTGTTACCCGTTACAATCTACCATTGGTAAGCCTAGAATCATTTTAGATTTGTAATTTTTAGTTGTTACTAAAGTTTAGTATAAGGTTAGAGGATACGTATAATTTGTACTCGTAATCTGTATAAGTGAATGTATAAGTGAAAGAAGTGTTTTAGTTTGGATGGGAAGGTGATTTGTAGCATCTTGGTTTAAAAAAATAAAACTATTGTTCATTGTCTTTGGTAATATCTCATTTAATAAAAATGGATGTATCTAAAGCTTAAGATTGTTTTATTATAATCTAATACAAAACATCGATAGCATTTTTCCCGTACCAGTGGACTTAAAACTAGCGGATTATGGACTAATGTCCAAAAAAGTATTGATAGTATTGTAAAGTTCTATATTTGTTGTAGGCACAAACAATTGAACAACTATTTATCGTACAGGTTGATTGCTATTAGGCACTCATTGAGTGTATTACTTAATCTTGGCACCGTTAACTGTGTTGAAATTTTCAAATGGATAATCTTTATTTTTGGTCTGATAATAAGTATGTGCTCCGTTACACTCGTTTACACCAACTAATTTGTAATTGTTTGTTTCAAATATTTTTCTATTGTTTCAAACATTGTTTCGTGCAGGTAAATCACCTGATTTTAACAAGTTTTATACAAGTTTAGTATACACCAAGTTCTAGAGTGAGACCAAAAAATTAAAACATGCATAAAATTTGTACAATACATGTGTTATAAAAAAATAAAAATGAAAAAATAAAAAATTTCTTTATTTTGCATAGACCATTTTAACGGCGCTTACAAAATGTCATACACTATTTAAAATATTTAAAGCCACCGGTTCGGAACGCGGCCCACCTGAGAAGAACCGGCAAGAAACTTAGGAAGGCTTTTTTTTGATGGCCTATTTACAATTTAATATTATTTCACTTTGCCAGCAGATCATTTTCAGGCGTCCCTGTCCTGCAAATAGTCTGTAACGGAGTAAAAACCTTTTTCACAAAGCTTGTTTTTAATACACTTTTTAAATTTATTTAATGGTAAATTTTCAGGTCACAGGGAAGCCTGTTGTAAAAGCGTATACAGTTACCCTGGAAAGAATCGCCAATCTTATGTAGTCGACTATGGTAGACTAAAAGATTATTTTTATTTCTAGTGTTTATATTATGTTTATCACAGAGTTTAGAAAACTGTGATAGATTTTTCTGGACATTCATAAGATTGGCAAAAATGTATTGTGATGGTACGGTTAAAATATTTACTTCTTTGAATTTTTCTCGGAGAGAAACTCTGGGGCCCAAATTATAAATAGCGCGTACAGCCCGCTTTTGTAGAACAAAAATAATATTTAAATCTGCAGCACTCCCCCAAAGGAGAATACCGTAAGACATAATACTATGAAAATAGCTGAAGTAAACCATTCTAGCCGTATCCACATCTGTTAAAGTCCTGACCTTTTTTACAGCGTATGCAGCCGAACTTAATCTAGAGGCTGTCTTTTCTATGTGTGGGCCCCACTGCAAATTGGCATCAATAGTTATACCGAGGAACACAGTTGATTCTACAAACTCTAACACTTGTCCATTCAGTTGAACATTGGCCGCAACTTGTTTTACATTTGGTAGAGTAAATTTTATACATTTAGTTTTATTTTCATTAAGGCAAAGATTATTTGAGCTGAACCAATGAACTACTCTTGCAATTGCATTGTTTACATCGTCATAGTTATCTAATTGTCTTTTAATTTTAAAAATTTATGAGGTGTCATCTGCAAACAATACAATCATATTCCTGTCCCCTACATAAAATGGTAAATCATTAATATAATTGAGGAACAAGAATGGCCCAAGTATCGAGCCTTGCGGCACACCCATTGTAACCATGGATCCTACAGAACGTGTACCATTAATTTCGACCCTCTGTATTCTATTGTTCAAATATGAAGACAGAAGGTCGAGAGCTTTGCCTCTTATTCCATAGTGGTGTAATTTTTTGCACAGCGTTTCATGTTGAACGCAATCAAAAGCCTTTGATAGATCGCAAAATATACCTAATGCATCGTGCTTGTCTTCCCAAGCTTCATGAATACATTTTAATAATTCAACACCAGCATCGGAAGTTGAGCGCCTTTTCGTAAACCCAAATTGATTCGCATGAAGTATTTTATGACTATTAAAATGGGATAGCATTTGATTCAAGATTATTTTTTCAAATACTTTGCTCAAAGTTGGCAGCACTGACACTGGTCGGAAATTAGACGGCTCTGTAGCGCTGCCAGCCTTGAACAAGGGAACGACTTTGCTGTGTTTCATTAAATCAGGAAATGTACCACTAGAAACACAGTCATTAAACACAGTTGCTAGATGGGGCGCAATTACCTCAATTATACATGATGCGGTTTTGACCGATAATCCCCAAAGGTCCGCGGTTTTCTTAATTTCGATACATTTAAGTGTTTTTACAATGTCCTGAGCACAAATATTTGTGAATACAAATGCATCCCTGCAACAAAGAACAGATTCTTCTAATAAAAGTTCAGCGGAACTGGAAGATGCTTGGAGAGATTTTGTTGTCAATATAGGACATTTTTGAAAAAATGTTCTAACTCCGTCGCCACTTCCAGGACCCCTGTAACATGGCAACCATTTACTTTTAAGTGGAAATCCCTTTCAGTCACTAAAGATCTACCGCATTCAGAGTTAATGATGTTCCAAGTCATTTTTATTTTATTTACAGAATTTGAAATGTTATTTTTAATGAAGTTTGACTTGGCAAGATGACACGTTTCTTTAAATATCTTTGAATAATTTTTAAAATATTCCTGAAAGGTTTGCCTAAAATTATATGATTTTTCTGAATAAAATTCAAATAATTTATTTCTACTTTTAAAGATACCTGGTGTTGCCCAGTCACTGAAAACAGGTCGACCACCAATATGTAGTGTTTTTGAGGTAAAAACTTTGCCAAACTCATCATTAATCAAATTAAATAAGTGTTTATATGACTGGTCTACACAAGTGAAGTTAGGTAGATATGGTAATCTCTTTAATACATTTTCTTTAAAATTATTCAAACGACTTTGGTTAATTGGTACATATTTAATTTGTTTTTTGCTGACTTTGTTACTACTTTTAGGAAATTTTATCCATTGGCCACGATGATCTGACTCCACAGGATCCACAATACCTTTATCTATAGGTTTAATATCAGTAAAAATATTATCAATACATTTTGCACTGGTGGCTGTAATACGAGTGGGTTCTAAGAATGTACTATGCAGATTAAAGGATTTAAATAAATTTTTCATTTTATTTCTCTCTGATTGAGTTAATGATGTATCTAATATATTAACATTATAATCTCCACAAACTATTATAGATTTCTTAGAACATTGGCATTTGAACAGTGCTTCTTCAAGCTTTTCTTCAAATTTAATGTACGGAGCTTTAGGGGGACTGTATATGCTTAACAAGATGAAATGCTCAAATTCAATACTGGCAATCTCAATAACTCGCTCAATGGAGAGGGCTACTAAAGAGCCTCCACGTTTAGAATGTTTTCTATTGAACGAGCTAGCAACCTGGTGATTTACGAAGTTCAACAATGTGATTTGATGATCTTTTAACCAGTGCTCTGTAGCACAAAAAAATATTAATAGAATTTCCATTAATGTATAGCTCTAACTCTAAATCTTTACCATTTATTAAACCTCTAACATGCACCAGGTTTATAAAAACAATATTTTTACTAAGATTATTCTCAGGGGCCAAAGTCAACTGGCCAGATTTATTATCTGTTGTCCTATAAACTAGTTTTTTGGAATTTCATTTTCCAAATGTGAAGTATCAAAACTATCCTGCTCAATAAAAGCAGTTGTACTTGCCAATAATTTGGCTTGAATAATTAAAAAATTAGATAGCAACAGAGCTACCTTTCGTTGTAAAAATTTTGATAGAAAAAATCTATCTAATGTCAACAAACTATTATTATTGAAAATTATGTTCCAATCGAACAATTCAATTTTTTTGGAATATGATACCATGGTATGTAGTTTCATATTTAATTTGTATCTTAAGTGATTTTCCTTGTGGTTCATAGCAGTGCTGTATGGCAAGGTGGACAAAATTATTTTATAGTATATATATATTTATATTATAAATATATTGGTGTCAACAAGGATTTCCCCACTATTTCATAGTGTTTTGAAAATCCCTTTATTAGTTGGTAACTACATTCTAAAGGTAGCTTACCTAACAATTAAAAATGTTTTCAAAGCGGTGATAGCTAATACCTCGTAATTTTATTAATATAGGTGTGGGTAAGGATCTAAATCTTTTAGACGAAGAAAAATGGAAGTAGTAGGTATATTGAAGCACTCGTGGCACCGCTAATTCAGTGTTCTGTAAACGATCACTGCGTTAAGCAACTTTCGCTATAGCTGGTGATGATGTGATGGATGACCACTTTGTGGCAATTACCAGTAAACTGGCAGTCGTTAAGCCCCGTAGAAGGCCTTATGGGCAGCTTGAAAAAAATTACCAGCAGGTCGCCTTAACCTGCGCCTGTCCAGTTCAACACGGCAATGGGCTCACCACCTGTTACTTGGGACAACAATGCATACGGTGAAATTTGGGCGTAGATTATGCCTCGGCCCACGTCTTTAGAGATATAGGCGTGACAATACGTATTTATGTATAAACGTATGTAGGTACATTGCTAATACACGTAGAGGGCTGCTCTGTCAGGCATTTTATGTTGAGTGAATGTCTTTATATTGATTTAGTTAAAGACATTCATAAAAAAAGATAACACACAATTAACACAAACACTATCACTGATCAATTATAAGAAGATTTAACCAGAACCATAAAAATAGAACTTATTACTATCACTTGATAAGAATTCGTAATGCGAAGTATATAGTACATACGTAGGTATGTACGTACATCAATAATAGATGATAATTCTGATAACAATTCAAATAAACAGGTTATACATAATAAAAGAAATGATATAACAGAAACTTTTACGTTATTCCTAAAATTATTATTGGTGTTTAAGTTACATTTGTAAATGACATAGAAAATTTTGCAAAATAGTAATAAATTAACTAACAAAACGATGAATTTAATGCCTACATAAAAATAACAAAAAACGATGTAAACATTAAAGTTGTCCTGCATTAAACATATCTGCGTTACTCCCACTGGTATTGTCAATATCCAAATAAGTAATGATAGTATTTTAAAGTTCCATTTTTGAAGCACAAACACTTGAACAACTTTATCGTGCAGGTTCTTCGTGAAGACGAATATCCAGCATGTAGACACCGCGTCTGTTTGAAAATATAAAAAGAACACAAAATTTTTTGACTTCGCAGTATACAGATTGTTTACTATTAGGAACTCATTGAGTGAATTCATCAATCTAGCCACCGTTAATTGTGTTAAAAATAAATGATCAATTTTCACTATTTTCGGTTTGAATAGGTAAAGCGATGTCTGCACTAATAAGCACGTTATTGAGACACTTATTCCAAAGAGCCACATCCATAATTCTACAGGTTCTAATACACGTTGATCTGAATCATATACAGTTGTATTGTTGGACATTTTGCTAAAAGGTCTTATCAAGTTGAGACCATATCACAAACTGTGGCAGAACTACACAAATTTCCTTAATATTTATAAAAAAATAGTTATCCATTAATATTAATTAAGGGGTTACTTAGCATTAGTTTCGTTTCAGGGAAGAATAATCACAATTATTATGTAAGAGGAAACCAGTATTAAAATTAATGAAGGTAAATGGACTAAATTAGAAATGTTTTACAACAAACCCCGCATCACGTGGAAGTAAATTTCTTGAGATACATTATAAGCTGTAAGGCAGGCTCCAATCTGGACATAACCGGTCTCGCAGGGGCAATGAAATATATTATAGATAATAGTGGAAAAGCGCCGAAAATGCAAAAATGAAAGGCTTAAGGGTCAGCCAGAAGGCAGTCGACTGAGAAGAAAAAGTGACGACCAATGCAGCAGCAATAACTCGAAGGCAATTGTCTGGTTCTTACGATTCATCCACAGTAGTGTGCTCTTACAGTCCACCATGTTTCAGAAATTCTTAACATTACTTGGAGTCGCTCGATAAAGTACTACACCACGTCCATACAATAAATTTTATTTTTACTGGTGGAATTTAAACATCGATATTTTACCGGAACGCTTAAAGTACTCGTCTCATAGAACGATAATAAAGGAGGGGAGGAGGATCCCACCACACACCCTCGATTCGTCAATCCTAACGCACAACGGTCAAGGATAACCTCCACCAATTGTAACGGAGGAATGACGAACCGAACTCCTCAAGGAAAGGGATGTAGGATAGGTAAAAGGAAACCTTACCCTCCAGATCGTCAAAACTTTTGCAATATTCCGCTTTACAAGGTGGCACTTAGTCGACAAGTCGACACGTGTTTCGCCTACACACGAGGCATCCTCAAGACTGCTTGACAGCAAGTGTGCTCAGCGCGTTCCGCTCCGCCTTTTTATCACACTACCTCCCCAATAACCCCACTGGTCACAGAGGCACTACGTGATCTGTGTTGCCTGTTCGAAAATAAATTGAGAAATGGAGAAGTGTGAAAATCGGTCTGTTCGTTCAACAATGTATCCCCTTTGAATGCTGGAATGCTGCTAGTTTGTGGTTCCACGGGTGACATGATGTGGAAGGAATTGTAGTGTCTGTAAAAGTTGGTTTACGATATATTCCGAAAATGTGATTGGTGCCCTTTCTGGAGATGGATAGATCTAGAAAATTCAGTTAGTGAATTTGTTCTATTTATTATTTAAACTTGATTCTAGGATGAATATCATTTAATTTATTTAGAAAGATACTCAGTTGTCTATGTGTCCCTTTCCAACCCATAATAATATTATCAACGTATCTGTAATAATACAAAATACTACTGTTTTTGACAATATAGTTGTTTTCAAAGTAGTCCATAAATAAGTCTGCCATTAAGGGGCTCAAAGGTGATCCCATTGCTAAACCTTCTTTTTGGATGAAGAATTCGTTATTAAACCGAAAATAATTTTGTTTCATACAGAGTTCCGTTAAACGTAAAATGTCACTGATCTGTTATGGATGTAATCTATTTATTTCCAACATATTTTGTTTGATTTTTAAGCACTCCTTGTACGGAACGTTTGTAAACAAACTATCGACGTCCAATGAGACTAATATGAAATTACGCGGCAACTGGATATCTTTAATTTTCTCGATCAAATCATAGCTATTACGAATACTATATTTTGGATTGAAACCGGTTTTCTCTCTAATAATTACATTGAGATATTTAGCTAATTTATAAGTGGGCGCGTTTATATATGAAACTACTGGTCGTACATGTACACTATCCTTATGAATTTTCGATAAACGGTAAAGCAGTGGGCATTGTGGATTCGTCGGTATCAAAGTTCGCAGCAAAGGTGAATCTTCCGGAAAAAAGAATGTGGCGGATTTTAAAGTAAGTTTTAGTTCGCAGTGAAATTTTTTGGTTGGATCAGAGACTAGTCGCTGGAATTCATCTGTTAATATGATGTCACTAACTTTTTTAGAATAATCTACTCTAGGCATAATTACTATAGTATTCGCCTTATCAGCTTTATTAATTAGTAAATTATTGGTGGCTAGTTTTTGTTGTATAGATTTAAAGATTTTTAATTCTGGGTTATGGAAGGTTGTCGACTTAAATGATTTAATCTGGTGGGCAGCTAAACTTTTGAAAAAATTATCCTTTTTATTTCTTACTATTGCAACCTCGGTATCAACTGCTAAGGTTTCTTAGGACTTTGTAAGAACCGGTTGAGGTATACTGTATTTTAAACCCTTCTCAAGAAGTGACATTTCGTTTTCAGAGAATTGAATACTAGACAGATTTTTAACCCTAGGATAGAAAGAGTGACTGCAAAAAACTCTTTGTTCATTGTTGCGAGATAACGAGGAATTATTCGTTATTTTTTGTATTTTTTATTTTGAACTAAAAATTTCTCGTGGGCTGCTTGGGAAGCTAAATCTCGGGCTTTTTGATCTAATAAATCAAATTCAACATTATGTAGTTTAAATGATAGCTCGGAGTATAGTATTTTTAAATGAAGTTTAAATTATCTCTAATTTTAAACCAATGCCTAGTCTCTTCACTTTACCAAATTTTTTGGGCCCTTCTTATAGCAATATCCGCAGCTCTTTTATAAATATATAATAGCCTCAACCCTGTGATTAGTTAATCTTTAGCTTACTATAACACTGGAATAAATTATACCAATAGTGATAATGTTTATAATGTATATTCAATCAATTCGCCTATAAAAATATAGAAACTTTCTTCTAGAGATGTATCTATTATTTTTGGTGCCTGCTCTTATGATTAGAAGCTCAATCTCTATTGCTGATATCCGTGTGCATAAAGTTGGTAGGACTTATCCTCATGGCGCCTGAAATGAGTTATAACTTTGGTTTGTTTGTTAGTTCATGTCCCCATAAAAAGACATGGAAATATAATCATTATTACAATTTTGTAAATAAGTAAACGGGATTACTCACGTTTTTACGACCAGTAATAGACCGACCGGTTTCAGCTGTATTTAGACAGCCTTTTTCAGAGGTGCGAACCGTTCGCCGAGCACTCTTTACGCACACTGCGCGCATCCGCTCTCGCCGCTCGCGCGCTGCCCGCGTTTTGTTGTTTGGGTATTCGGTGGACGTAGGGTTGCGCCGAGGCACAAGTGAGATCCGCTTCACTATCGCTGCCATCCAAACTATTTGGAACGTCTCATGTGACTCAGATAGATTCACCTACTCATAAGGCTGCTAGCTATCTGTCAGACATGTTACTTCCCCTTACGGGTAAAACAGATAGCTACGTAAAAGATTCATCGCACTTTATTCGGTTATTGGAAGGAATACTTGTTAATGACGATGAATTGTTGGTGAGTTTTGATGTCGTGTCGCTGTTTACAAATATACCGATAGAGGACGTACTTGAGATAATAGCCGACCTATTAGAATACACTGGCATACCTATCGAGTATATGGAGTTGATACGCTACATACTGACTAGCGGCTATTTTGTGTGGAAGGGTGAATACTACCTTCAGATCGACGGTGTAGCCATGGGTTCTCCTATAGCTCCAGTTGTAGCCAAAATATTTATGGAATGGTTTGAAGATACCTCATTGGCTAACATTCCATACAAGCCGAGACACTGGTGGCGTTATGTGGATGACGTGTTTGTCATTATTCGGAGGGATAGTGTAGGGCCATTGTTGCAACACCTGAATGGTCTCCGTCAGAAGATTGCATTTACCGTGGAATACGAGAAAGACGGAGCCTTGCCTTTTCTGGACGTACTGGTGAAGCGAGATTCGAGTGGTCGACTATTTCACGGGATATACAGAAAGCCAACTCACACAGATAGGTATCTGAGAGCGGATTCACATCATCACCCAGCGCATCTCGCTTCAGTTCCACGGACGCTTATCAACAGGGCTTTGAGATTGTGTGACCCGGAATACCTGGATACTGAGCTGGAGCATGTGAAGGGTGTCTTGTGCAGCAACGGATACAACTGGAGACAGAGTTGGCGGGTGGCTAATACGTGTGCACGGACTCGCCCTGCATGTGAGAGCGGTGGCTTTCCTCCCATATGTCAAAGGGGTGACGGATGTGGTAGGACACTTGTTACGCCAAAGATACAGCATCAAGACTATCTTCCGTCCCCTTACACAACTTCGACATCTACTGCGCTCTCCAAAGGATAAAGGAGACCCTCTGGGTGTCCCCGGTGTTTATATGATTCCCTGTGATTGTGGAAAATGTTACGTCGGGGAGACAAAGCGGAACGTTTCTACGAGACTCAGCGAGCACATACGTTCCATGAAGAACCAAGATATCAACGGATCCGCGGTGGTGGAGCATGCACTGAGCTCTGATACGCGTCACTTTATCCGTTTTGATAAGGTGAAGATCTTGTCGCGGGAGAAGCACTTTGTACCCCGGAAAATTCGAGAAGCCATAGAGATAGGGAGGCGGCCGAATTTTAATAGAGATGGGGGCTGAAGTTTACCTCCTACATGGAAGCCGTGCCTTCGTGGTGCTCGTTGTTATTCGGAAAGCGAGTCCGTTGAAGACACAGTGAGCTATGCATGCAGAGACGTTCCAAATAGTTTGGATGGCAGCGATAGTGAAGCGGATCTCACTTGTGCCTCGGCGCAACCCTACGTCCACCGAATACCCAAACAACAAAATGCGGGCAGCGCGCGAGCGGCGAGAGCGGATGCGCGCAGTGTGCGTAAAGAGTGCTCGGCGAACGGTTCGCACCTCTGAAAAAGGCTGTCTAAATACAGCTGAAACCGGTCGGTCTATTACTGGTCGTAAAAACGTGAGTAATCCCGTTTACTTATGCGGGTACCGGCAATTCCGCCACTGTCTAACGTGCAATGGAATTTTCCATGTGTATACTATTGATAAGCAACATTAACAATTTTGTATTGACTAATTGTGTATCTTGATTGTGTTATTAAATTAAAATTTCACTGAAAAATATACATAAAGGTACGTAGGTACCAATGAATAATTTAGATACTATGGTAAGGTACATAGTATTTGCAAGTTCCGAAGGAGACTATTCAAAGCCTAATATCATTGTGACGGATGAACGCCATCAGGGTAGAAAGTAATTGTCGGGAAGGATGGGCTAAAAGAGACTTAACATTAACTGGAAGAGAAATTTTTAGCCTAACAAGTTCGCTATATAAGTCAGAATTGTTCTGAGGACAAGAGAAGAAGATATGCTCTAAAGATCCTTCATCAAAGCCACATTCACACAGTGATGAGTCTCTTACTCGGATTTTATGTAAAAACACAGGAGAGCACAATGGCCCAAGCGAAGACGGCAGATGACAGATATTACAGACTTAGGTATTTTTTTAAAACGGTAAAACCATGGTTTTAGTGTAACGTTCGAATTTATTGAGTAATAATTTTTCCCTTTAATTTTGCCCGTTTCAGACCACTGAGCTTGCCATGATGCCAGAAGCATTTTACTTGGAAGATTTAATAAATCATATCCCTGGCAGTTATGATGTCTAAGGTCAGTAGACGGTGAAGAGACAGCCCCTCTGGCTAGCTCATCCACCAACTCATTGCCCCTGATACCAGAGTGACTGGGAATCCATACTAACTGAACAGTTTTTTGTTTTATGCTACAGTTAAACAGATGTTGTTTTATTTCCAGTATTATGGAGCTACGCAGCTTATCCGTGTACGGGTTTTGTTCTAGAGCTTTAAGAGAACTTAAAGAGTCAGTGAAAATGACCGCTTTATTGATATTATGGGAGTCTATATATATACATGACTCTAGAATGGCGATACATTCACCCATAAATACTGATGACTCTCTGGGGCATTTGAATTTTAAGATTATCCTTGAGTTTTGGTAGTACACTGCCACCCCAGTTTCACTGTCCTGGGATAATTTTGAGGCATCTGTAAAAAATCGATGGAAATCATGCCATTGAGACATTACCATTGAATTAAAGATTGCCCCCGCAAAGGCACTCCCCTTGGTAATCCCAATATCCAACAGAATGTCCGGTTTAAAACACAACACTTCGAATTTATAGTTGAATAGAGGGAGTCTATTATAGGCTATTAAGGGGTATTCTAGATTTAGAGTATTCCGCAAAGCTTTTAGTATTAAGGGAATCTGCTTATGTTGCCAATATTGAACGGTATTGGTTAGGGAGTTTAATTCAGATAATTTTTGAATAAGTGGATGGGTATTTTTACCTATTAAGCGAAATATAAACCGATTTGCTAAATATTGTCTCCGAAGTTCCAAAGGGGCCTCCGCGCACTCAACCTGCAATGCATTCACTGGAGAGGATTTCATCCCTCCTGTGATAAGTCTAAGGCATTTTGATTGGATTTTATCTAGTCCGATTAAAGCACCTTTGTTACAAGGAACTAATAGAAAAGTACCATAATCCATCATACTGCGAACTAGTGCATTATAGACCAATTTAATAGTGTATGGATGGGCACCCCACCAGACACCTGTAAGAGCTTTTAAGATAGGGATGACTCGTTCACATCTCTTTACTAGGTAATTAATGTGGTGGCGCCCTGTCAATTTTTGATCTAAATATACACCCAAAAATTTAGCATTTGAAGCCAGTGGAATACTTTGGTCTTGAACATAGATTTGGATTGTGGGGATTGATTTCTTTCTGGAGAAAATTACTGCTATACTCTTTGATGCTGACAGCGACAGACCATGGTCTAGTAGCCATTCATTTAACGAGGACAGAGAAACAGTAAGAGATGTGGCTGCGTCTAAAATAGAAAGGTCACTCACATATAAAGCTAGATCGTCGGCATATTGGAGTAAGTGGCAGTTTACATTAAGACAGGAGCCAATGTCTGCAGTATATAAATTGTACAGCAAAGGACTCAGAACGGAGCCTTGAGGCAAGCCTTTCCAAGTCCTTCGCTGCCCAAACTCCTCTCCCTGTACTCTTAAAAAAAGTGAGCGGGTCATAGTTATATTGCTTATGCACTTGATGATCTTCGCCGGTATTTTTAGCTTTTGCAATTTTTGCATGAGAATGGGAAGCATCACATTATCATAAGCAGAAGCTATGTCGAGGAATGACACAACCACTGATAAATTACTAGAAAGAGAATTACGTATATCCGTGATAAGCGTCGCCACGCTGTCCATGGTGCCTATTCCTTTCCTAAACCCATACTGTGTTGGAGGTAATAAATCTCTAGATTCGACAATCCATTCCAGTCTATTTTTTAATAGGTGTTCCAGTATTTTTAGTAGAACAGACGACAAAGCAATCGGTCTATATCCATTTGGGTCATCAGACTGTTTACCTGGTTTTAAGATGGGAAGTATAATTTGGACCTTCCATTGCTCGGGAATCCAACTACTTTGGTAACAGAAATTGAGAATATTTAAGAAATATTCTCTAGCGTCGCCGCCTAAATGGGTAAGGAAGGAATATGGTATTCCGTCAAGTCCAGGCGCTGAGTCTCGGACATGGCCGAGCACCATAGTTAGTTCCTGTGGGGTAAATGGTTTGTCCATAGGGTCAAGGTCTTGATCCATAACCCGAAACTCGCTCTCCTGTAAAGAAGGGACATAGGGTGGTGCTATTTTGTCAAAAAACTGTTCAGCCGTCTCCCTAGTCATTGGGGACGAGATGGTGGGAACGCAACCTGACCTAAACCTGTTAATTTTTCTCCACACAACTGATGCTGGCGTAGATGGTGATAAGGAAGAGCAAAAACTGGACCAACCTGCCCGTTTCTTTTTGCGCAGCAATCTTCGACATTTAGCTGATATATGTTTATAGTTAATTAAATTATCCATAGTCATGTCTCTGTTATATCTCTTCTCCGCCTCCTTTCTTTCAGGGTGGAGATGGGATTTTGCCCCGTGCAGAGTAATGTCACTTCTTGAGAAGGGTTTAAAATACGTGACGTATAAGTGACATTTCGTTTTCAGAGAATTGAATACTAGACAGATTTTTAACCCTAGGATAGAAAGAGTGACTGCAAAAAACTCTTTGTTCATTGTTGCTAGGTAATTTTTGTATTTTTTTATTTGGAACTAAAAATTTCTCGTGGGCTGCTTGGGAAGCTAAATCTCGGGCTTTTTGATCTAATAAATCAAATTCAACATTATGTAGTTTAAATGATAGCTCGGAGTATAGTATTTTTAAATGATGTTTTAAATTATCAATAATTTTAAACCAATGCCTAGTCTCTTCACTTAACCAAATTTTTTGGGCCCTTCTTATAGCAATATCCCACGTGTGTGTGTATATGCCCACGTGAAATTTTTAGTTCAAAATAAAAAAATACAAAAATTAATAAATAATTCCTCGTTACCTCGCAACAATGAACAAAGAGTTTTTTGCAGTCACTCTTTCTATCCTAGGGTTAAAAATCTGTCTAGTATTCAATTCTCTGAAAACGAAATGTCACTTCTTGAGAAGGGTTTAAAATACAGTATACCTCAACCGGTTCTTACAAAGTCCTTAGAAACCTTAGCAGTTGATACCGAGGTTGCAATAGTAAGAAATAAAAATGATAATTTGGTCAAAAGTTTAGCTGCCCACCAGATTAAATCATTTAAGTCGACAACCTTCCATAACCCAGAATTAAAAATCTTTAAATCTATACAACAAAAACTAGCCACCAATAATTTAATAATTAATAAAGCTGATAAGGGGAATACTATAGTAATTATGCCTAGAGTAGATTATTCTAAAAAAGTTAGTGACATCATATTAACAGATGAATTCCAGCGACTAGTCTCTGATCCAACCAAAAAATTTCACTGCGAACTAAAACTTACTTTAAAATCCGCCACATTCTTTTTTCCGGATATTTTAACTTTGCTGCGAACTTTGATACCGATGAATCCACAATGCCCACTGCTTTACGGTTTACCGAAAATTCAAAAGGATAGTGTACCTGTACGACCAGTAGTTACATATATAAACGCGCCCACTTATAAATTAGCTAAATATCTCAATGTAATTATTAGAGAGAGAACCGGTTTCAATCCAAATTATAGTTTTCGTAATAGCTATGATTTGATCGAGAAAATTCAAGATATCCAGTTGCCGCGTAATTCCATAGTAGTCTCATTAGACTACGACAGTTTGTTTACAAACGTTCCGTACAAGGAGTGCTTAAAAATCATACAAAATATGTTGGAAATATATAGATTACATCCAGAACAGATCAGTGACATTTTACGTTTAACGGAACTCTGTATGAAACAAAATTATTTTCGGTTCAATAACGAATTCTTCATCCAAAAAGAAGGTTTAGCAATGGGATCACCTTTGAGCCCCTTAATGGCAGACTTATTTATGGACTACTTTGAAAACAACCACATTGTCAAAAACAGTAGTATTTTGTATTATTACAGATACGTTGATGATATTATGGGTTGGATAGGGACACATAGACAACTGAGTGTCTTTCTAAATAAATTAAATGATATTCATCCTAGAATCAATTTTAAATTAGAAATAGAACAAAACCACTTACTGAATTTTCTAGATCTATCCATCTCCAGAAAGGGCACCAATCACAGTTTTGGAATATATCGTAAACCAACTTATACAGACACTACAATTCCTTCCACATCATGTCACCCGTGGAACCACAAACTAGCAGCATTCCATAGGTTATTAAACGTTCCGTTAAGCAAAGAGTCATATGAAAACGAACTAAATACTATTTGTCACATTGCGCAGTCCAACGGTTATAGCTCGAAGATAATACATTCTCTGATTAATAATAAACAAAATAATATAGTTAAACTTCTTTTGTATCCATCAGTCAGAGAGAGCAAAAAGTTTACTTCGAGTCTACCCTATTTTGGCAATATTACTCAGCGTGTGGCGAGGGTACTTAGATAAAATAATATTTATTCAGCCTATAGATCCCACAATTCTTTAAAAAGTTTATGTAATGCCAAAGATAGTATAGATCGTCACAAAAAATCGGGTATTTATAAATTAATTTGCGATCGTTGTAAAAACGTATATATAGGCCAAACGGTCGCTCATTTGAAACTAGATATAGGGAACACTTAGCAGCTTTTCGAAATTGCCATACCGAAAAATCACATTTTGCCAAACATCTGTTGGACACCGGTCATAACTTAGATAGTAATAATACGTTAGAAGTTTTGCATTTTTGTCAAAAAAGTTTTAAACTGTGCGTTTTAGAACAATTAGAAATTATTAAACATAAAGGGGATTCATTGTTGAACGAACAGACCGATTTTCACACTTCTCCATTACTCAATTTATTTTCGAACAGGCAACACAGATCACATAGTGCCTCTGTCGTCGTCGTCGTCGTCACTATCTCCCGATAGTGTGATAAAAACGCGGAGCGGAACGCGCTGAGCACACTTGCTGTCAAGCAGTCTTGAGGATGCCCCGTGTCGACTTGCGAAACACGTGTCGACTTGTCGACTAAGTGCCACCTTGTAAAGCGGAATATTGCAAAAGTTTTGACAACCTGGAGGGTAAGGTTTCCTTTTACCTATCCTACATCCCTTTCCTTGAGGAGTTCGGTTCGTCATTCCTCCGTTACAATTGGTGGAGGTTATCCTTGACCGTTGTGCGTTAGGATTGACGAATCGAGGGTATGTGGTGGGATCCTCCTCCCCTCCTTTATTATCGTTCTACGATGGATTTCCGCTATGTAGCGCCCGATTCAATTAGTTTTATCAAATCAGCAAGCATAGCTGTACAGGCGAAATTATACATCAAAATATTCAAATTACATCGCGTTGCTAGCCAAAACGTGTGGTTCAATCAACAATGTAAGCCAATCGTCATTCCAAATTATATCAGTTTACGAACAAATACTCATAATAGAGCTGCGGATATTGCTATAAGAAGGGCCCAAAAAATTTGGTTAAGTGAAGAGACTAGGCATTGGTTTAAAATTAGAGATAATTTATAACTTCATTTAAAAATACTATACTCCGAGCTATCATTTATATGAAGAAGCAATCACTCTAGTCAGCGTTCATTCGAGTGAACCGTCTGAAATCAAGATACCTATGACCTATAAAGAACAGTTAGAGGTAACCAAGAAACTCAGTGCTGTGGCTGCCACGTATAGAATGTTGGGCTACTATGTCTTTAACTGAATGTCCGTACTGTGTCGTCAACTCTTCGCTGAAACAAAACACAAAGTATACGGTATACCAAAATCGATTGATTTATTTCAACTCACAAGTCTGTTACGTTGCAATTATAGCATTAAATTATCTTTAATTTAAGAATTGACTCTTGATAAAATAATTAATAATAGGCATGCAAAACAATTAATATAACCATCAATCTGTTGCGACAATTAATAAAATGCCTCAGTATAATCTAGACGGGAGAAGGTCATGGTCAGTCAGCCATTACCTACTGAGCGGATGTAGGAAGCGACACAGCGCTAGTTGCTCATCGCACGTCGCACGGTGTGATTATCGCCGTGTATTGTTTTTTAAATCCGTTCCTAGATAGCGCGTATTTTTTTACAAAAGTTTTTAAATGATGAATAAAATATTAGTGTATTTTATCTGTTAAAGTTAAGAAAATATAATAATTCAATGAGAGTGACGTGCATTTTACAAACTCAACTATAAATAAATTTGTTTTTATAAAAATAACTCAAGGCTACCAAATTAGATGACACAAACAGAAAATTCGAGCTTTTCTGTTTGTAAATCAATGAAGAGTATCAAACATTTGAGTCTTGTGATACTTACGTAAATAAATGCGGAACATTATAGAATTTCTTTTTTTTAATTTGAAATACTTCTGTGATTTATTTTTAAAAGTGTAGACACTAGTTTTAGTAAGAAAAACTTCGTTTAAATATGGCGAATTTAAACTAAATCGAATGTGTAGAAGTTTGTGTTATTTAATATAGAAATATTATGTGGTGATAGCAGTGTCCTGGATGAAACACAAAGAGAGTTATTTTTATGATTGTCATGTGTGATGTTGTTGTGTGTCATGTTGTTTTATGATTGTCACCTGTGAAAGTGTAAGTATACCTAATTTAAAGCGATTATGACGTCACGTCAGTCAATGTTTGTTGTACTTGTGCAACAAACATTTTTTATAAGAACTAAACTATCTTCTTATAGGTTTATTTTAATAAGAACTAAACTATCTTCACGCTGTATCCTTGACGGGGTAATCAGAGAGGACAGATCACTTTCGAGGATTCGCGATCCATCCATATTTCTTTCGCTTCCAGCAGATTCATTAATCGCTGCATACATGCACGTCTAGGTATCGAGAGTGTAGAAGCGAATGCCGAATTGCCCTTGTCCGATAAATTGTTTACTGAAAACATCCTTCGTCCGTCGTCGGTTCTACATGTTATCGTTAGCCGAAGAACAGTTCGTCGAAAACACCCTTCGCCCGTCGTCGGTTCGCCATATTGCAGTTCGCCGATAATCAGTTCCCCAAAAACACCCATCGTCCGTCGTCAGTTAGCCGTATTGGCCGAACACACCCTTCGCCCGTAGACGGTTCTACAAATTATCGTTCACTTATTTACTGTTGAATGAAACTTGATTATCAGAGCCGTTGTTGACGGTTGCTGTTCGGACTATATGGCCATAAATGCTGGGATCCCGCAGGGCTCAGTGTTGTCACCCACCCTGTTTTTGCTGCATATCAATTACATGCTATCCATTGACGACAAGTCAATCATTGCTATGCAGATGATAGTACGGGTGGTGACACTTATTACACGGGTCGCTCCAATATCCCCCGGTCTGCAGTGGAAGAAAGTCGTGAACAACTTGTGTCTGAAATCGAGGCTACTCTTGCAAGAGTGTCCGATTGGGGTAGGCAAAATCTTGTCCAATTTAACCCTACCAAGACTCGAGTTTGTGCATTCACCGCTAAAAAAGCCCGATTTACTGGAGCGCCGCAATTCCAGGGCACACCTCTTTCCATCTCCAATAGTGTTGGGATCCTTGGTGTTGAGATCTCTAGTGACGTCCAATACCGTAGTCATTTAGAAGACAAGGCGAAGCTGGCGTCCATAAAGCTCGGAGTGCTCAACAGGGCGCGGCAGTAGTTTACTGCCGAGCATACACTGCTCCTCTATAAGTCGCAAGTGCGGCCGCACATGGAGTACTGCTGTCACCTTTGGGCTGGTGCACCTGAATACCAGCTTCGACCTTTCGATTTGGTAGAACGGTATGAGGATTGTCAACGATCCTCTACTAGCGGGCGGTGTCGAACCCCTTCGGGACAGGAGAGACTTTGCCTCCTTATGCGTGTTCTATCGACTGTACAACGGTCTGTGCTCTGAGGAATTGTTTGACATGATGCCCATGGCTACCTTCTATCATCGCACCGCTCGCCATAGACAGGGTGTTCACCCTCACACTTTGCGTCCGGAGCGCTCACATACGGTTAGATCCGTAAACGATCCTCTACTACGTGCAAGGAGGGACGTGCGCGTGAATACTATAAAAAAGTTGTAAATACCCGTTTTTAAAATGGTAGTGAAAAAGTGTACAAGATGTAAAAAAAACATAACAAAAAAATGCCGGGACTAGAGTGTAGCAGATGCGATGTATGTGTTCACACCGATTCTGCATGTTCAAAGTTGTCCAATAAACATAAATGTTTTACCGTCGGAAAGAGGATGCAGGATATCGATGACGATATAAGTCGATGAACGTATTTTCATTAGAGAGGCTCTCACTAAACATCAAAAAAGCCTATTATATAATGCTAAGGTACAATTGTTAAATAAATCGTGCCAATATGTGTGGTGTAAAAATGGAAAGGTATGTGCCCGAAAAACTAGTAATAGTAATTTTTTTATATTCGTAAGATCCAAGAAATAGATGAAATTGTAAAAACAGCTTCATGTAATCTTCAGGAGCAACAAAAGCCTTCCATTTCATCTTAAATATTGTAAAATCATTACTACTTATATACTATAATACCTAATATTATGCTCATTATTTCTTATCTGTTATTACTTCTTAAATATTAAATAATATGGACACACAAATGATTGAAATTTCGAACTGTGGTTCCCTAAATAGATACTTTCAACAACTACCACCAAAAAGTTATTTGAACCGGTCATGTCTACATTTCAATATTAGATCACTTAAAACACCCTTTTGTAAATTGCAGCAAGTCATTCAAAACTGTAGCTATCCATTAGATATAATAGTAATTACGGAGGCCAATATCTCTAATAATATTGTTAATTTATACAAATTAGCTGGCTATAACCTGCACTCACAACTGCGAAAAAATAAAACAGGAGTCGGAATTATAATTTACGTACGAAACCATCTTAAATTCACGGAAGTTGAACAAAAAACTAAAACATTTGAGAACCTATGTGGTGTAGTAAAATTTGATTCCATAAGAAGTGCAGTTGTTTGTGCGGTTTATAGGCCGCCACGTATAAATAAACACTTGTTCACGTTCGAGCTAAGTAAATGTATTTCAAAGTTTGAATCAAAACAATACTTTATACTTATTGGCGATATTAACATTGATTTAAAAACTTCAAGTTCGTACAAGGATTCCTATTTGGGAGTACTAAGCGAGCGCCGACTTATGTGTGGAATATCGGACTATACAAGAATAGAAACAAAAAAGAACAGTGTTACTAAATCCTGTATAGACCATATTTTTGCCCGATTCCCCACTTTACATCCGTATTCGACGGTGCTCGATGTCGTACTGGCTGATCATCGCGGTGTAATCATTGCTTGAGTTAGCGACGAACCTATAGCGCCTAAATGTATACAGGAGGTAAAAAATATTGTAGACTATAATATTTTTTATAAAGAGCTAAAAAATGTAGACTGGTCAAGGTCTAAAAAGATGGACTCCCCGGATGAGATTTTAAAATTCATTTATAATTCCTTCGTAAGTGCAAAAAAAGTGGCAACAGATGCTAGGAGTCAAAAAATTATTAAATCGGCAGTCAAACGGTATGGCGTGCCTTGGGTTGACGGTAACGTTACCCGACTCTGTGAAAAAAGCACAAACTATATCGAGACTGGAAAAATAATCCAGATAATTTTAAGCTAAGATTAGAGTACAATAAGGTGCATAATAAAGTTCATAAGGTAATTGAAACGAAAAGGAATCAATATTATTTAAATCAAATAAATAGTAGTTATAAGAACATTAGGCAGTTATATCGTATTCTAAACGAGATTCTTGGTAAAGTAACTTTATCTATTGATGTATCTATATTAAAGGCATTTGGCGCACAGGGACTTCTAAAGTTATTGCCGACAATTTTGCTACTAATTTTGATCGATCAGTAAAAAATTAAATTCCCTTTTGTAAAATTAAATTATTCAACCAAATGACTTCTAAATCTCTTGTCTCCAGCATTCTCTTTCAGAAAGCGACCACAGATAGCGTACTTAAAATAATTAAAAACTTAAATTCAAGAAAAGCGCCGGATTTACATAATATTGCAATTTCTGACATTAAAATGATAGGTGAATATACTTCTCCTGTTATCTCAAATTTAATTAACCCTAGTGTTGTAACTGGCATTTATCCATGCAAATTAAAGGAAGGATGTGTTAGACCTGTGTATAAAAAAGATAAACGTGATGGTTACACAAATTATCGGCCAATCACGTTACTTTCTTCAATAGATAAAATCGTAGAAAAGTACGTATGTAAGGAAATACAGGAGTTCTATAAAAAGCACTCGGTGATTAACCCGAACCAGTATGGGTTTCAATCGGGAAAAGGAACTGCGAGTCTTTTATCGGCTTTTACAGATCAAGTCAATGGTTACCTAAATGATAAAAAATACATACTGGTCCTATTCATTGATTTCACGCGTGCCTTTGATACCCTTGTCCATGAACAACTAGTGGAAAAGCTAGACAATTGCGGAGTGCGTGGCCCACTGCTAAATTGGTGCCAAAATTACCAAAAAAATCGTTCTTTCTCAGTTATGGTTGACAACGCATACAGCAAGCCCATGTCGGTGGAGGGGGGAACGGCTCAGGGCTCTGTATTGGGACCTCTGCATTTCTTGTCTTATGTCAACGATATGGTTAGCTGTATCTCCAACAGCATATGCTACCAATTTGTAGATGACACTTCTTCACGTCTTATAGTTGGAGATAAAAACCTACAAACTGCCAGCAAATTTCTTCAGTCAGACTTAGATGCCTTAACGAAGGGGTGCCATGATGCTGGGCTAGTGCTAAATGCTAATAAAACTAAATTATTAATTATAAAGTCTCCATATATTAAACAATGCCACTTTAAATCTCCTGTGGCGCATAATCATAATTGTCTGCACTCCAACGGCACCTTTGTATGCTCCTGTCCAGTAATAGAAACAGTCGATAACTAAACATACCTAGGACTAGTAATTGACAACAAATTCAATTGGAGTTACCATATCGAACATGTATGTACAAAGCTAAGACAGTTCCTGGCAAATATCATTGTATTCAAAAATCGAATCCCGTTCAAAGTAAAGATGATGTTATATAATGCACTTGCGGAGTCTCAGGTCCGATACGGCTTTAGTAGTTACGGTCGAACTTACAAAACATACTTTGACCAAATTTATAACTTACAACTAAGAATACTTAAAAATATAGTCTCTAATAAAATCAGGATAACATTTCGGGATAACCCTGGTCTTTTTAAACACTGTAAAACGTTGCCAGTAAATTTTCAAGTTCACTATATTTTATTAAAGGAACAATTTTTCAATGATCGTATAAAAATACCTATTCAACATCCTGTATACACTAGAGCACTTTCAAGAAACCGGCTTGTCAAACCACGCGTAAACAATGTGTACGGTGAGCGAACTAGTACCTACATAATACCCCAACTAATAAATACCCTGCCGCGCGACTTGGTTGACGTTCTAACCAAAAAGAATATAAATCATAAACTTAAAGAATATTTTCTCAATCTGTAATAACAATGTTTGGTTGTGAGAGTTGACCATGTTAATTAATTTAGTGATTTATAGTTATAGTAAGATTATTTATTCTACCCTCCTTGTAAAAATGTATAATGTAAACGTAGACTAAGTCACTCGTAAATAGCTTTAGTATTAAACCTTAGTGGTTTTTTAAATGCTATTAAGTTTAAAACCATGTAAATGTTTCTTTTAATAGATAAATAAAGAAAAAAAAAACCGATAGAGGCTTTATTTCGCGTACGCTTAGGTTGTGGAATGAGCTCCCTGTCTGGGTTTTCCCAAATGTCTACAGTATAGGGTTCCTCAAAAGGAGTCTTAGGTTTTTAAAGGGTCGGCAGCGCGAGTGCTGCACCTCTGGTGTTGCAAACGTCCATAGGCTACGGTGACCACTTTCTATCAGGTGAGCCGTATGCTTGTCTGCCACCAAAGAGGTATAAAAAAAAAGAAACAATTGTTGGATGTTTAAACGGCTGGCTGTAGCACGCTTCATCCATGGTCGCTTTTGCGATGGCAAATTATTGAATATAAATTATTATATTTTCTCTTCAACTAATACACTATTTCATAATAAGATCGATTTAATTTAGAGGTACGAACCTCAAATGGAAAAACAGAACTCTTGAGAGGAGTGATCGAATGTGGTTATAGTAGTTTATGGACGTTTGCAATACCAGAGGTATTACACTCACGCTACCAACCCTATTGCCGTGTCGAAACGGACATACAGGCTGTGGCTACCAGCTGTTGAATTTTTCACACCCATCTCACGACCGGCATCAGTGTACGATGCTTAATGCGATCGTTTACAGAACATTGAGTAACGGGGCTTTTTTTATACCGCTGATGAGGCCCACCTGATGGAAAGTGGTCACCGTGGCCTATGGACGTTTGCAACACCAGAGCTGCAGCGCTCGCGCTGCCGACCTTTTATAAAACTTTTAAGACCCCTTTTGAAGAACCCCATACTGTAGACATTCGGGAAAACCCAGGAGGGGGTTCATACCGCAATCTAAGCGTACGTGGAATAAAGCCTCTATCGGACCCATATGCGGGCGCTCCGGACCCAAAGTTTGAGGATGAACACCCTGTCTATGGCGAGCGGTGCGATAATAGAAGGTAGCCGTGGGCATCATATCAAACAACTCATCAGAGCACAGACCGTTGTACAGGCGATAGAAAACGCCGGTTCGACACCGCCCGCTAGTAGAGCATCGTCGACAATCCGCATAGCACGCCCTTCTACCGAGTTGAAACGTCGAAGCTGGTATTCAGGTGCACCAGCCTAAAGGTGACAGCAGTACTCCATGTGTGGCCGCACTTGCGACTTACAGTGTTTGCTCTGCAGTAAAGTACTGCCGCCCTTGTTGAGCACTCCGAGCTTTTTGGACGCCAGCTTCGCCTTGTCCTCTAAATGACTACGGTATTGAACGTCACTAGAGATCTCAACACCAAGGATCTCAATACTATTGGAGATGGAAAGAAGTGTGCCCTGGAATTGCGGTGCTAGAGTAAATGGATGGTTGTGCATTTATAGCGGTAAATGCAAAAACTTCTTTGGGCTGAAATCCTCATGGATGCTAGACTTCTACCAAATTAAACCACACGTTGCCCTTCCATCTATCGTATCATATGGTACACTTATTGGCCGATGAACTAGGCAACAACGCACATTCCTTCAAGAGATTAGGAGATCAGACGATTCAGACGGCAGTCGCACCCAGCAATACCGAAAATCAAATCAAAACGCGATAGCTGCTGTGAGCAAACAAAATAAAAGTAGACCACAGGTAATACAAGCCAATAGGGTTTTGTAAGCAACTGGCAATCAACTATGAGGTAAAAAAGACCAATATCGCGGAATAGTATAAGAGGTTCCGGGTCGAAATGAAAGTTTATGTGACCCACAAATATTTGTTTCGGTGTTTAGATTTAACCTATGTATAATAAGTATATATTTAGAAAAATATCCCACAGTGCAAGCTTAAAGCTTAGTTTGGGCTAGATAGAGCTGTGTGAAGTGTCTTACAATATTTATTTATTTTATTTAATCATGCAGGAACAATTTTGAAGAGCTACGTTAACTATAACCTATATTTAAATTTAAAGAATATTAAATCCAATGATTATAGATGAAATTCGATACATTTGTATCACGTAACTTTGCTTAATACCGTAAGATGGCGCCTTGCGTCGCCTTAAGACGAAAAGAGGTGGATTAATTAGTCAGTTTCGGATATGTCTCAGAAGGCGCTGGTTCGAGTACAGCTCGAAACTGAAAGATGTTTCCACTTTATATTTGAAGATTATTCCGATGGAGCTCCGAAAATAGCAACCACTCACGACGACTAATTGTGTGACTACAATTAGCCGTCTAGTGTGTGTGCTATATATACCATCAACTCGTGCAAAATTGATCCAAACATAGAAGTCAAATTGTGCGTGTAGAAAAACCAAAGACAAGATATAACTATTTCAAATGCACTCTAGCACTAGGTATTTGACATAGTATAACATTTTTGTCATGAATGTAACTATGTAGATAAAAATTATGTAAATTAATAAATTGTATTATTAATAGATTCACACTGAAAATATTATTTTGACTGCATGAGAGCTAAACTCTTGTCAATTTGGTAAAATCCATAATTTAAAAAAATACGGTTGACAGTTGACACTTACCTACTTAAAGTGCAAAGTGAAGCTTTTGTATAAAACAAAAGCAATTATCACTGTTTAATCTATCACTGATCAAACAGCAGAACGGATTTGACTCAAATTTGGCATAGGTGCTAAGACAACTTATTCCAAACATATTTAAACAGAATACTGAAACTACAAGTACAGATATTAAAACAGCTAGTTAATCTAAATATAAAAATAAAATTTAAAGAGACGAACTTGGACTATTCCATCATTGTAAAGTCCTGCCGGTACATATTCAATTTAAATATAATTTGGTTAAAGAACAATATTTTAATGTAAGCTTATGCAATAAAGTGGATCATCCTATATACACACGTGCAGTTGCTCATGAACGTCTATGTATAACGCGAGCTAACAATATGTACGGTGAACGCACCATTCAGTATCTGCTACCAAGATTTATTATTGCACTACCCACTTCCCTAAAAAATAACTTATCGCGAGAAAATTATAAACAAAGTCTTAAATCTTATTACTTCAAATGTTGTACCTCACTTCAAGTGTAGTACTAGTTAATGAATATATATGTAATACTTAATGATTATTTTCAGCTGTAAATAATTACCAAAAATTCCCTACGTGGTTCCTCAGAATGCTGACTCTGTATTGTTTTATTTGTATTTTTGTATTGGATAAATCAACATAACTAGCTATTAACGTAGTGTGGTGTCATACCTTTGTTCGATGAGTTTTGTTATATTCTTCGCACTGTGTACAAACCCTACAGGTTTATTTTTAGTGCTAGAAATAATTATTAATGTTGTTTTGTTGAAATGGTAATAATAAAAATAAAAAAAATAATAAGAAATTTTATAAGAAGACATTTAAAAAGAAGACTTATAAAAACTCAAAGCGATATGCCTAACGGGTCTTTGACTTGTTTGGGGCTAATCTATAAACCCATGTTAATGATTGTCCAGATTTCGAATGAATAGAAATTCATTCGAAATCTGGACGATTTGGTTGCAATATTAAATAAAGACCTTGAACATAATTAGTCTTGGTGAAGAAGGAACTTAACAATCCTCTGATATAGTAGTTTTTTTTTATGTTTTCGTGTTCAATGTCATCTGCGGATCTGATTAGTATTTTTTTATTTTTTTGCGTTGTCGTTCATCGGCGATCTGTGAGCTTTTCTTCTAAAGTTTACCATCACTGCTATTAAATATAGGTCTCTCCCAACAATCTTCATAACAATACCTACTGGAGATAGTTTGACCAAGCTCATGCTAACATATTATGGTTTTCTTACGAGTTTCCTTCTACTAGCTGACCCGGCGGACTGCGTATCGTTTTAAAGTTAATACATTTACTTTCAAGATTTATAAATTTATGTTGCAAAGTAAAAAAAAACACAATGAGAGACAAATTCCAGGAAAATAATAATAATAAATATTGTTGGGACAACTCACACAACGCCATCTGATTCCAAAGTAAGCAGAGCTTATAGTATGGTAACTAGATATCTGATAAACATACTTATATATTTCTAAATACATACATATTATAGAGAAGTAGTATAAACATTTTTTTTTGATTTTGCGATTCCATAACTTCTCTAAGCTGCTATTCCAGGACACACCGCTCTCCATCTCACTCATTTAGAGGATAAGGTGAACCTGGCACTATTGTTATTTGTAATAAGTATGTTGTAATTTCATCTGTTACCTCAAGATCTACTACTGTCATCTCCATTTTTGCAAATTTATAAAATATTATTATTATATTACTTTTTTGGGGTTCAAGATTAACTTCATCGAAGGGAAAAGAGCTACTACGTGCCATGAAAGAAACCAAATGCAACGTAATGTCAACTGGTAAGCTTACCTATTTTCCAACAGATCCTGGCAGAATACCTAATCTAATAGACTTTTTCATATTTAAAAACATCTCATCAACCTATATGACTATTGAAGAAGGTTTTGATACGAACTCAGACCACTCTCCAATAATTTTAAATCTTGGTGAAAATATTATCCACAAAGAAAATTACCCTACGTTAGTGAATAGGAGAACAGACTGGGAAAGTTTCAAGTTGATTTAGAAGCTAGAATTCAACTTAATGTACCACTCAAAAATGCAGATCAATTGGACTTTGAAGTAAATTAATTTACTTTGGAAATTCAGCAATCAGCATGGCAAAACACACCCATAATAACGATAAGAAGTAAAGGTAACACATATCCTAAGGAAGTTATAGATTTAATAGCAGAGAAAAGAAGGCAAAGAAAGATATGGCAATACACAAGATCACCTACCGACAAAAAAATTCTAAATTCCAATAACTACGACGGGCAATAAACCACTTAGCCCAAACCGTGTCACCCTCACGAAAGCATCGGCTTTATTTTAATGACTCTAATTGTATATTATTATCTACAGATTTATTAGGTGGTAAAATTAAATCTAACCTGCGTCTTAAGTTTCGACCTAACATTAACATAGCCGGTGTAAAACCTGTAGCACAATGTACAGTATTTCTAAACTGAAACAGAAAATTTTGCAACTTTTCTATATTTTTTCTTTGACAAAGGTTGCCCTCTGAAAATATGCATTTTAACATTTTTTTACAAGTTTTTACATAATTTTCAGCAAGGCCATTACTTTGAGGATGATAAATAGGTGACGTACGGTGTTTAATACCATTAACACGACAAAAGTTATAAAATTACATCGTTATCTGATACAATTACATTAGGTAAACCAAATTTAGAAAATATTTCCTTTAATTTTAGAATAAGCGCAGTGTAAGTGTAAGCAAGTGTAGAAGTAGCCAGGTCCATATGAATACATTCCAACCACTTCGAAAATGCATCAACAATAATAAGGTAGTCAGCTTGGCCTATAGTCATGTAATCTAGATGAATACGGTGCCAGGCGGAAGGAGGGCGTGGCCACGGCGCGGGGGGCGCGCTCGGCGGGGCGCTGCAAGATAGCACCACTCGTTCGATGTCCCGGTCTATACCTGGCCACCACATTCTACTACGCGCTAAACTTTTTGTTTTTATTATACCGAAATGAGCCGCATGCAACTCTTTCAACATTTTATCTCTGAAGACATTCGGAACAACTATTCTATGACCGCGAAATAAACAACCATCTATCTATCTATGTTTTTATTATACCGAAATGCATGCAACTCTTTCAACATTTTATCTCTGAAGACATTCGGAACAACTATTCTATGACCGCGAAATAAACAACCATCTATCTATCTATGTTTTTATTATACCGAAATGCATGCAACTCTTTCAACATTTTATCTCTGAAGACATTCGGAACAACTATTCTATGACCGCGAAATAAACAACCATCTATCACTTCTAAATCCGTTTTGCATTGAAAATAGGGTGCTACCGATTTACACACTATCTTCCTAGGCCATCCGTGAGTCATATATTTAATTACCGTACTTAACAACTCGTCAGCTGTGACGGCCTTCTTAATATCACTGAACATAACTGGTCCCACGCTCTCTTCTAGGAAAAAGAAATATCTAGAACTGTCGTCCTCATTTCCATTACAAACCGAACGCGACAATGATGACCGAGAAAAATAATCAGCAATCTCATTATTTTTCCCATTTATATATTTAGGCGTGAAGTCATATGCAGACAAGATGATTGCATATCTTTGGAGTCTCAAAGCAGCCGTCACTGATACTCCTTTGCCGTTGCCAAAAATAGATAGCAAGGGCCTATGGTCAGTTTTCAAAATAAAAGTATCATTTCGCCCGTACACGTATTGATGAAAATGTTTTACCCCAAATATAATTGCTGTAGCTTCTTTTTGTATTTGGCTATAATTTCATTTACTCACCGTTAACGAGCGCGAAGCGAACGCTATAGGGCGCTCGCGTCCTTCCGGGTCCTGGTGAGCGAGCACGGCGCCGAATCCGGACGGACCCGCGTCCACTGTCAGGACGAGTGGCGCCTCTGGGTCAAAATGCGTGAGCACTCGGTCGCTAGCCAACGCGCGCTTGACGCTGTCGAACGCTGCCTGTTGGCGCCATTTCACCATTGCCATTTCACCCCCGAACGTAACAATTCGTGTAGCGGAGTCATAAGTGCCGATGCACTAGGAATAAAATTCCTATAATAGTTCACTACACCTAGGAACCGTTTGCCTCCCAACACGTTGGTTGGTGCAGGCGCTTCAAGAATAGCTTCCACTTTGATAAGACTAGTCCTTAACCCTTCCTTGTTTATTAAGTAACCTAAATAAGTTACGCTCTTTTCAAAAAAAAACATTTCTCTTTTTGCAAACGCAACCCTGCTTCTTGCAGCCTACGTAATACCTCCCGTAACCTAGACAGGTGTATTTGTTTTGTCGATCCCGTAATACATATATCGTCAAGCCAGACGCTTACCCCTTCTAAGCCAGCTAACAGGGTGTCCATAGCTTTTTGAAAAATTGCTGGCGCTCCAGCTATACCAGACACTAGGCGCCTGTAGGAAAATAAACCTCTATGGGTGTTTATTGTACAAAGTTTCTGTGAAGACTCTGATAACCAAAATTGATTAAATTTTTTTAACGTTACTTAAATCTAATTTAGAATAGTGCTCCCCGCCAGATAACTTAGAAAATACCTCCTCTATGCGGGGCAAGGTGTACTTATCTATATCTAAATCTTTGTTTAAAGTACATGAAAAAACACCTGCAATTTTTAATTTTCCATTTTCCTTCAATACGGGTACTATGGGAGTGGCGTATTCGGAATAACAAACTGGCACTAAAATACCTAACGTGACTAATCTGTCAAGTTCGGCGCTAACCTTATCTCTCAGTGCGAACGGTACAGTACGGGATTAAAAAAAATTTGGTGATGCATTATCTATAAGTTTCAATTCGACCTCAAATTTATTAAAACATCCTAATTCGTCTTTCCACACGTCTGGAAATTGTTTCAAAATTTGTTGTACTTCTTCACTGCTCTTATTATAATTTATCATATGATTAGTTGTCGTACCAAAATAAATGTTGAACTTCGTCATGAAATCACGACCTGGTAACGGTGGGCCGCCACCTTCTATAACATAAATTTTAAGATTTTCTTTTAACTTTCAATATGTTATTTGTGCTGTAAAATATCCTAGGGGTGTGATTTTATGACCATTATACAAACACATTTTTGTATCACTATCATACAATTTTAATTTAGCAAAATATTTTAAGTACAATTGACAACTGTGGTCAGCGCCATCCTCTTTCTTTGATACTGTCTCCGGCTTATTGATACCGGTTCTCACCAGTGTGTCGTTGACTCCAGAAGCTCGCGAGTCGCCTCCACTTGCGCTAGCGCGTGCGTAGAAAACCGGTTCCTGCTTCACGGTGACGGGACCTGCGTCACTGTCTGTACTGGTGTTTGCTCGTGCTTGTCGTGCACATGACGCCTTCTGGGCTACCTTCAGCGCCTCCGCCAGCGTCAACTTCTCAGAATCGCACTCAAAAAGCTTATCACGCTCGTGACCCGCCTTGAAACCAAGCACAAACCGGCCTCGTAAAAGTATGTTCAGCTCCGCACCAAACTCACAATACACTGCTAAACCTCGCAGTCGTGCCACCCATTCTTCTATACTTTCTCCGTCTGCTCTCACAGCTTCATAGAACTTCGCCCTATATGCAAACGTCGACCTTTTTGGTGTGAAATGTTTGTCGAGTACTTGAACCAGTTCACTATACGACAGCTCTTCGAGCTCCTTTGGATGCACGAGATTCCGAAGTAGTCGGTAGGACTCGTCCGACAAATGCGTTAACAACACTGCACTCTGTTTAGCGTCCGATATGCCGTTTAACTTAATAAATTATTTTAATTTACCGTAGAACACGTCCCATTCGTGAATTTTATAATCAAACACGCTAAAGTTACCTAGAAAATTCGACACTTTACGGTTTTTTTTTTAATATTTATACAATAAGTGGGTAATTTGCACTCTCGTCGCCAATGAAATGTTTGCGCACAATGAAACAACCGTATAGCACTGTTACTGGTTTAATACTGATATTACCAACAGTTACATACAGCTGTACAATATACATTTAATACATACAGAACACAGCACCATTGCAACCTTTGAGGATGACACCGCCATAATGTCAACGGGAAACACTCACAAGGAAGCAGTGTAAAATGTGCATAAAACAGTTACAAAAGTTTTTGAATGGGCTCAAAAGTGGCGTATCTACTTAAATGAATCAACCAAGCTCCCCAATACTTCCCCATATTTATCAACAATAAGATTGTTCCATATGCAAACACAGCAAAATATCTCGGTATGACACTTGATGCGAAGCTGCGCTGGAAGGCTCACATTAAGAAAAAGCGAGAATAGCTAGATTTACGATATAAAGATATGTATTGGCTGCTTGGGAAAAACTCTAACTTGTCAATATCCAATAAACTTCTTATATACAAACAAGTCCTCATGCCAGTGTGGACGTATGGTGTACAGCTATGGGGCTGCACGAACCGGACCAACAAAAACATAATTCAGCGGTTTCAAAATAAAATATTAAGGGGTATTGTCAATGCACCTTGGTACATTCGAAACAATGAACTCCACCGGGACCTAAAAGTGGAGCCTGCAGACAAAATTGTCCAGCAATTTGCAGAAGCTCGCGAAAAGAGACTTCATTATCATGTCAATCCTGAGGCTATTCAGCTCCTTGATTGGTCGGACCTAAAAAGAAGACTCAAAAGAACTAAACCTTTTGAATTAGTGTAGTGATAAGTGAAAACAATAAGTGTCTAGTGCTTTGACTTTAGTACACAAGAACAAAGTGTAATAAGTTTTTCAAACTCTAAGAAAAATCTTTGGATTCTTTTCTTAGAATAAGTATTTTAGAAGTTTAAAACAACGTAAAATTACTTATTAGCTCATTAGCTAGATCGTAATCTCAAACTCAAATTCAAGTTCTATGAATATCAATGACATTTGCGCAGTAGAGGATTTGAATCCGAGATTTGTGAATTGCGCGGCAGGTCCACCTTTATTTGGTTCAAAATCAAAAATCAAAATCAAAAATCTTTATTCATGTAGGTCACAAAGTAACACTTATGAACGTCAAGATTACTGCTTCTACATTTACATTTACTGCCAGATTCGCAAAGCAATAGGTAGAGCCAGAGGAAGAACCTGGCAATAAAACTCATGGTCACTCTTTTCTAACCGCCATTTGACACAGTTTGATTAACATGATATTTGACCAATTATACAGTAATGAAATTATACAAAAAAAAAGAACAAAATAAATGTTGTGTTCATTAAAATTACACTTACATAGTTCCTTTGAATTTATGTGAGAACAGTTGACTAAACTTAGTTTGCCTTAAATTTAAATAATATTATTTGTAACAATTGCTATAACAGCTATAAGCTGACCAGTCCCAACAGACGGCACCCGTTCACGGGTATGACGCATATATCAGCCATCGCCTTACTCAACCGTATTGTAGGGAACAAGGCGACCCGATACATACGCCACCACTGCCAGGACACTTAGGCAAACATGACATACCCAAAAACTACACACAGCATCTATCATGTCAATTTCAAAATTATAAATAAGTCTACATAGTGCTCACACAATAACAAAGTCAAATTACATATAATTATGTATATTAGTTATTACCGGGAATAAACGCAGCCATACCTTTAGTTGCCTGGCGTTTCAAATTATTTATACTGGATAATTTAAAAAAAAAATACAATGTAAAAAAAATACAACATATATATGCAGATTCAAGACAAGTAGATAATATAACACAAGATTCATTCGAATCCTAAATAGCTCAAGCGAAGAGCAAGCAACTCATTTCCATTTATTTTTATCATTCAAATAATAATTAATTGTGTAATAAGCCCTTTTCCAGAGGTGCGTCTTAATTTCCGCCTTAAATTTATGTAACGGCAGTTTCATAATCTCTTAAGGAATTTTATTATATAGGCGTACGCCAATTCTTGCAAAAGAGTCGTGAACCTTTTGTAAACGATGATGCGTCCCAATTAATTTATGCTTCTTTCTAGTATTTATTGAATGTATGTCACTGTGTCTATTGTATAAATGTATGTTCTGTTTAACTAACATGATATTTGCGAATATATACTGTGATGCAACCGTTAAAATGCCAATCTCTTTGAATTTCTCTCTAAATAATTGCTATGTTTCAGACTCTAGCACTCAATTTATATATTGCACGTATAGCTCTCTTCTGGAGTACAAAAATTACCTGTAGATCAGCTGCTTTACCCCACAGCAAAATGCCGTAAGACATGACACTATGAAAATAACTAAAGTATACTAGCCTGGCAGTTTCAACATCAGTGAGCTGCCTGACTTTACTAACGGCAAAGGCTGCCGAGCTGAGTTTACCTGCAAGACACGTTATTTGCGCGTTCCACTGTAGTTTGATATCTAAAGTGATCCCCAAAAATACAGTTGATTCTACAATATTAAGGGTATCACCGTTCAATGTTATATTTTACCGCAATTTCTGTCATTAGGCATGCTAAATCTGATACATTTTGTCTTCTTAGCGTTTAGTAGCAAATTATTGGTCGTAAACCAATCTACAACTGGGGCAAGTGAACTATTAACGCCGTTAAAATCAGTAAGCGTACGATCTACTTTAAAAAAAAGTGACGTATCATCAGCAAATAGAACAATGTCGCACAAGTTCTGTATATAGAATGGCAGATCGTTAATATAAATTAAAAATAGAAACGGACCTAGAATTGATCCCTACGGTACGCCCATTGCTACAGATGCTCCAGAGGAGCGAATTTCATTGACATCAACATTTTGTATCCGATCATTTAAGTAGGAGGCAACAAGGTCCAGTGCAGAGTCTTTGATACCATAATAAAAGAGTTTTCGCAATAGTGTTTTATGTTCAACGCAATCAAATGCTTTGGAGAGATCGCAGAATACACCAATAGTATCTTGTCTATTCTCCCAGGCGTCATATATATGATTCAGAAGTGTCACACCTGCATGAATGGTAGAACGACCCCTTGTGAACCCATACTGCTCTTTATGTAGTAGCATATTTAAATTAAAATGAGCTTGTAGTTGATGCAATTTAATTTTTTCAAAAATTTTGCTAATGGCCGGTAATATTGAAATAGGTCTGAAATTACCAGGGTCGGTTTTGGATCCAGACTTAAATAGAGGTATTACCTTGCTGTGTTTCATTAAATCCGGAAACACTCCTTTATCGATACGTTTATTAAATATTTCAGTTAGATGTGGAAATAAATTAACAATAATAGACTGTATCAATTTCACAGAAATACCCCAAAAGTCATCACAAGGTTGCTAGGAACAGCTATCGTTTGGTTTTTGATTTCGGTATTATTGGGAGCAATAGCCGTTTGACATTCCAACCCCGTAAGGACACAGTACATATATAAAATATTATACTTATTTATGTACTTTGGTAAGGATGCCTGCGTTCGTTGCCTTGTCCGTTATTCAGCAAATACAAAAAAATAGTAGCAGGGATACAGCGTGAAGATAATTAGTTATCTAGTCCGTTAATTGCCCGTGGTCCACCTGCTTAGTTCACCTGGATGGAACACGGCCAGTTATTGAAGTGAAACTTCTTTATCGAAGACGAGAGAGATTTTATAGCTGTAAAAAAAGCGCTCGTGGCCTCGCGGTCTCAGTGTTCTGTAAACGATCACTGAGTTACGCAACTATCGCTATGGCTGGTCCTCGGATGGGTGACCACTTTGTGGCATTTACATTTGCGAGCATTTCCGTGCTTCGAAAGGCACGTTAAGCCGTTGGTCCCGGTTGCCAGTAAAATGGCAGTCGTTAAGCCTGGTTAAAGGCCTTATGGGCGGCTTGAAAATTTCAACAGCAGGTAGCCACAACCTGCGTCTGTCTATTTCAACACGGCAATGGGCTCACCACTTATTACGTGGGACAGGAATCCATACGGTGAAAAGTGGGCATATAATATGCCTCTGCCACCCCTTCGGGGATAAGGCGTGATGGATATTTATTTTATTATTTAAAAAATTCGCCACGTTTTTCGAATGCTGTTTTTTTTCCATTTTTTTGTCTACGTCTTGAAATATATTTACAGCTGACGTTTGGATAACGAATTTACTGAGCATTAAAGTTTCATGTTTATCATGCCCACGCAAATGACTACGGAAATAGACGTGACGGTGTGGCGCTAACAAATGATCATCAAAGTAGAGTCTAGTATTGTGACTAACTTCTATTCCATTCTACGGTTTCTATAGCTTTTTTATTACACTATTTGTAAGTAAGAAAATAATTAGTAGAGTAGGCTAAACAAATGGTAGAATTACGTTATAAAATGTATAATTACACTAAAAAATAGCAATGGGGAAGAAAACTGCCAAATAGTTCATTGTAGAGGGGCCAAAGGTTTGATAAAGCAACTGTCAATCTACATACTATTTCGCACGTGTGGCTTTTAAATGTAGCTCATTTTTCTTTTTACAATTCCTCCTTTAATTCATTGACTCGCCAGGTAGAATACATGTTGCAAAGTTTTTTTCCGCCACAAAAAAGAAACTTGAGCAAGAACAAAACGCAAGACGTTCTTCGCCTTGCGTTTTGTTCTTGCTCTAAGTTTCTTTTTTGTGGTCGATTTAAGATTTTGCTATGAAACTTATGGTTATCTGTGTAACAAACACACAGCGCCCTCTACATAAAAGTTTTGGTTTTCTTCCCCATTGAAGAAGTCTAGAAAAAAATGTTGAAGTTTGAAATAGCATTCTGCTGTTGGTATTGTAGATATTTTGATACTAGGATCAAACTTCAGTCTGCTGTCTGCTTTGGGTCTACCTATTTACATATTTAGAAGTCAAGTATAGGAGCGTGAGACAAATTAGGATTTTATCGTACTCAGTGTCGTCACTGTTCATGTTTTTTTTTTGGTTAGGATAATTATATATCGTCTGATTATGAGTCTCTGAGATCTGTTTTACCGTAAAATATAAAATACTCCTATTAATCGCCATTTATTCTCTTATATAAGAAGATCATCATCCTCATCCGAGCGTCTGTCCAAGTTGCGCCTCGCGACGCCCCGGGTCCGCTTTCCTACATTTTCTCCTCCACTTCATCGTCGGCATCCCCTGTAGTGAGACCATTGGCACGCATGTCATCCCTTACGACGTCAAGCCAGCACTTCTTGGGTCTTCCCCTCTTACCGGGACCCGGCAGGGCTGACATGGCCAGACATTTGTTTCCTATGTAGCCCGGCGGTTGCCGCAAGACGTGACCATACCAACGAAGATATAAAATTATAAAAGAAGATATAAAATGTAATAAATATTACGATTGTACACACAACATGTATTATTTATTGAAGGTCGCTACTCGCAGCTGTTGTATGACTAAGAAACCAAACTGATATATTATTTAACTTCGACTTAGACAATACACAACTATGATAAGGCCGTTATAAAAGAAAAGTATATCTGAAATCTAAATCTACATCTATACTAATATTATAAAGCTGAAGAGTTTGTTTGTTTGGTTGGTTGAACGCGCTAATCTCAGGAACTACTGGTCGGATTTGAAAAATTCTTTTTGCCTTTCATCATTGTAGAATTTATAAGCGGCGGGATTAAATAGGTGCGACGGGAGGTCGAAATATTCCACGGTGGAAGCTGTGGCGGTCATCTAGTATAAAATATTGCTATTAATCGCCATTTATTCTCTTATATAAGAAGATATAAATGTAATAAATATTACGATTGTACACACAACATGTATTATTTATTGAAGGTCGCTACTCGCAGCTACTGTATGACTAAGACACCAAACAAATATATTATTTAACTGCGACTTAGACAATGTACAACTATGATAAGGCCGTTATAAGGCAGTCGGTATATGCCCTCTATGACATATAAGAAAGGTATATCTAAAATCTGAATCTACATCTATACTAATAATATAAAGCTGAAGAGTTTGTTTGTTTGTTTGGTTGAACGCGCTAATCTCAGGAACTACTATTAGGATTTAAAAAAATATTTATGTGTTGGATAGCCCATTGATCGAGGAAGGCTATAGGCTATATATCATTACGCTACTACACTGGGGAGCAGAGCAGTAGTCATAAATGTCGACAAATCGGGCAAATTTTTATGCATTATTGTAGAATTTATAAACGACGGGATTAAAAATAGGTGCGAGAAGAGGTTGAAATATCCACGGGCGAAGCTGTGGGGACCATCTAGTGTAATCTAAAAGACTTGATTTTGTAGGTATTTCTGGTGGCTTTTCGTCTTTCGATAGACAGTAATATTACAATTCACTCTATTGCTGTAGCTTAGAGATAGGTTAATCAATACCTGATGAATTTGTGACGCATGAAGGAAAAAGTACGTCACAATAATTACTTACTTTTTCCTCATGCGTGTATTCATCTAACGTAATTATAATTGGCAGCTTTTTAGGGCTCTATAGTTCCTAAACGAGTAGAAACTCTTATGCGCAGTTTCGCCTGGTCCATCTGTCTGTGCGTTCGCAAGATGACTTCTAAGAAGAGAATGAATGTAATGAAGAGATCTTTTATCACTAATACATTTTTTTTACGTGTGGATATCCCCTCGGATGTCATGCCGGACTCGAACCGGCTAAAACCACACAGTCCCCGCCTAACTGTCTATTGCCGGAAGCCCCGGGTAACTCCTCGGAAAGAGGTCCCAGAGCTCCCGGCAGACATTGGCTACCACCGCGGCCTCATCTAGGGTTCGGGTGTTATCCCGCTTCTTTGGGGGGTTGGTTCGGGTATTATCTCGCTTCTTGGGGCATGAGGCGTGCGTGAGATTTTCTACGTCATGCCGACGTCTTGGGCTGCTTCTGTAAGGACGAGGTCATGGAGGCCGGTAGTCTTGGGCGAAGACAAGTCTGCGGCGTCGTCGCCGCAGACTGCGGAACTCGGGCGGGAGAGTCCTCTCCCGTTCCCTCTCCGCCGCCTCTTTCGCGAGCATGACCTGCTCGCAGAAAGACGCAGCGGCGTCCCACTTGCTGCCGCTGGAGACCATGGCTTGCACCACGGTTCCCAACGAGAGAATGTCCACGTCCAGGCTCGCTACGAGGTCTTGGCGCTGCTGCACCCATGCTGAGCACTCCACCAATGTGTGGAGCGCTGTATCACTACTACATATTATAAAACAAAGTCGTTTTTCTCTGTCTGTCCCTTGCTTAAGGCTTAAATTTTTTAGTAAATAGAGTGATTCATTAGGAAGGTTTTTATGTATAATATTTGTTAAGTCTTTGTATCATCATCATCCTCTTGCCCTTGTCCCAATTTACTTGGGGTCGGCGCAGTATGACTAAGTTCCATACTGCTAAAAGTTTTGACTTGGTTTTTATGGTCGGCCGCCAGCCTGACACCAAGTCTTTGTTAAGTCTTTGTAAACATTAACTAAATTATAACTATACTAGTTGACGCCCGTGACTTCGCCCGCGTAGAGAAGTTTTCCCGCTCCCGTTTCCCACATGAACTTGTTCCCGGGATAAAAGTAGCCTGTGTGTTATTCTGATGTATGAGCTATATTATTGTAAAAGTTCATTAAAATCCATTCAGCAGTTTTTACGTTAAAAAGTAACAAACATTCGTACAAACTTTCGCGTTTATAATATTATTAAGATTTGTTGGGGTGTCAGAAAAAATAAGCCGTATGACAGCTTACAACGAAAACGCTGCCTAAACCCTTTCAGATATAACAAAATAATGTAAAGTGAAATTGTGCATCTAATATAGGTCTACAAAAAAGTCCGCAACGGTATATGTCTATATCTTAAGGATAACATACTATATCCATTTTGATCGTTTAAAAACCAGCAATTATAAAGCGGTAATTTGAAGGCTATTTACACAAATACGGTAATAATATATCATTTTTAATGTCCAAAATCCAGTCCGAGACTCCCAGGACTTTAATTGGTCGTGCTAATTAGTGTCTAGCACATAAGACTTTTTAGCCTTTTAGTTACCACTTCACTAAAAAGGCAACGGGTTCAAAATTTATTCCAAATTTAACATCTAAAATAGACACATTTTATTTATTAAATTTATTCGGCCGTTTAGACCCACCCCAGTTCCGTGCTTCGGAAGGCACCTTTAAGTTGCCAGTAAAATGGCAGTCGTTAAGCCTGGTTGAAGGCCTTATGGGCGGCTTGAAAATTTCAGCAGCAGGTAGCCACAACTTGTGTCTGTCTATTTCAACACGGCAATGGGCTCACCACCTATTACGTGGGACAGGAATCCACACGGTGAAAAGTGGGCATATAATATGCCTCTGCCACCCCTTCGGGGATAAGGCGTGATGGATATTTATTTATTTATATTTATTTAAAAAAAAATTGACAGCAGGTCGCAGCCTGCGCCTGTCCATTTCAACACGGCAATGGGCTAACCACCTGTTACGTGGGACAAAAATGCAAACGGTGTAATGTGGGCGTTTAATATGCCTCTGCCTACCCCTTCGGGTATAAAGGCGTGATAATATGTATGTATAACTTTCAATATGTTAGTTGGCTGCAGCATTTCCTGAAGATTATTTTGTCCCTTGCGAATTAAATGAACATCTTAGGACATATGGCAAAATCAAAAAAAAAGCGCCAAGAAATTAATTTCATGTAACCATAATTTGACAGGGCCGTACGAGCGTAGGTACTAGAGAGCGGAGAAATTGGTAATCAACTAATTTGGAAAATGTTCAAAATTATTATTTGCGAAATTAATAAACGGCGGGATGAAATGGGTGCCATGGGGTTCGAAGTATGTCACGGGCGAAGGTGGCGGGTGATCAGAGATAAAACAAAGTCTCTTCCCGCTGTCTGTCCCTATGTATGCTTAGATCTTTTAAACTACGCAACGAATTTCAATACCGATTATTTTCTTTAAAAAATGGTAATTATATATGTATATGTATAGTCAATGTATGACTAAATTATAACGATATTTGTTGGGGGTATCGGAAAAAATACCGCCTGGGTGCTTACAACGAAAACGCTGCCTAAGCCCTTTGAGATATAACAAATAATGTATGGTGGTAGAATTGTGTATCTAATGTAGGTCTACAAAAAGTTCGCGTAGGTTGTTTTTCTATCTCTTAAGGATAACATACTATATCCATTTTATTAAACCAGCAATTATAGAGCGGTAATTTGAAGACTATTTACACAAATAAGTTATTTTTCACTTTTAATACATTAATTGGCTTTAGTATTTCATGAAGATTATTTTGTCCCTTTACACCTTGCAAATTAAATGAATATTTTAGGATATATAGTAAAATAAAATCAAGAATCTCACAGAAATTATTGAGTAACCATAATTCAACCGGGCCGTATTGGAAAGAGGAGAAGTAATCAACTAAATTGGAAAATGTTTAAAAGTACATTTTTGTGAAATTAATAAACGACGGGATTAAATGGGTGCTACGGGGTTTAAAGTATGTCATGGGCGCTGCCGGGCGGGTCAGCTAGTAATTTATAAATAAATAAACCCGCTTACTCAGTGCTCTGTAAACGAACATTGCGTTAAGCGACTTTCGCTATGCCTGGTGCTCGATGGGTGACCGCTTTGTGGTATTTATATTTACCAGCGTTTCCTTGCTTCAAAAGACACGTTAAGCCTGTCATCTGGGTTGCCAGTAACATGGCAGTCGTTAGGCGAAGTAAAAGTCCTTATGAGAAGTTACACGGTAATAGGCTCACCTCACCACCTGTTACGTGGGACAAAAATTCATAAGACGAAATTTGGGTGCATAGTATGCCTTTGCCACCACTTCGGGGATAACGGCGTTACTGATAAGTAAATAAATCAATACATAAAATGGGTCTTGGAAGGTTTTTAAAGTGTCCGCAGCGCGAGTGCTGCACCTCCGGCTACGGTGACCACTTTCCATCAGGTGGGGCCGTATACATAAAATCACACAAATTTTTCTTTCGAGGATTCCAACCTGAGATCTTCAGCACTTTATTCGTATCACAGTACTAACTTTGGTAAAGTAATTATGTTGTTTTTTCTCGTCTTCGCCATGGTATGGGATACCCTTGGATAGGTATTTCAAAAATATTGTAGGTTTTACAAACAATTCAGACCAGTACCTGATCAGGACCACATAAACCGTAATAAGAAATAGATTTCTATGATTAAGATTTTTTCATCTTTTTTTCTGAGATTCTACTGGCTTTAATCACTTTTTCCCAAGTTCATAGCTCCTTTGGACTACTTTCTTATTCTAACTAATTTATTCATCGTGCAAGAGCAATGTTAAAGTTGGTGAAGAAGAAAGTATTCGCTACTCAATTACGCTCAAAAAATTGCAGAAATTTGGTTTACACCTAGCTTATACCCTCGATTAACATAAAGGTTCCAATCAATCAAATCAGCCTATGGCAGTCCACAGCTGGTCCCAGGCCTCTCCCTAATTCACACCACAACACACGCTTTCCGCATCCAGCCAGTCCCATCCTCCGAACTTTTCCAGGTCATGAGTCCATCTGGCAGGAGGTCGTCTTACTGTACGTTTACTGAGCCGCGGTCTCCACTTCAGAACTCGTTTGCTCCATCAGCCGTCGGTTCTTCTTCAGATGTGGCCAACCCATTGCCACTTTGACGTGCTTATTCTGCGAGCTATGTCAACCACTCTGGTTCTCTGACGGATAATTTCATTTCGGAGATTATCCCTCAAAATCCCGACTGTATTTTATTTTATCCTGTGGGAAGAGGATACAGGAAATCCTTACCAGTACTTAGTGCTATGATAATCCCAAGAAACGTATTGAGTCGATACCACTTACAACTCTCTTAAAGAGAACAAAGATTTGGCACACGTTCACATTCCAAAGTATATTGCAACGGTCAGGTACATTCATTATAACCCATTAATCATCAAGCTAAAGTCAGTTCACTATATAATATGATTTTATATCTTCTTTGTGGGGTTTTGGATGTAATTAGAACATTGCATCCAATCCCAGTTTTAAGTCTGAGATCTCATTTATTATAACCATTTGAATCGGGAGTTACATTATCGGACGAAAATTCATGGGAGTTCGATTCGTCATTCCTCCGTTACAATTAGTAGAGGTTCGGAAAAATCGAAGGTTAGTAGAACCCTCCATTAGTAATCGATCTCATTTATTTTAAATTTAAAGTGGAGTTTTCTATCGAGCTGGACTTAAGACTTAAAGAGGTGGATTTATATTATGGAAAAGTAAGAATTCCTAATAACCTACTTACCTAATAACTAAGAATACCTTTCAATAGTTTTGTTTTGATATCCTGACGTAAAGACTCTAAATGTCTATACATCAGGATATCTAAACAAAACTATTGTAAATAACACCAACTAAAATTAAAACAAGTGACTGACGTGAGAGTTTAACACACACCTTACACCCAAGAAGTGGATTAACACCAAAACCAACCCCTCAAAGAAGAAAACCCGCGAGTGACTCTGTTCCCTTCTATTGCTGTGTGGGAGATATGAATCAATTTCCCCACATTCCCCACAACAGAACGCCTCTATTAAATCTCTATAGACTAGGAAAATACTACGATTGATCTATTAAGTTATACTGGCGCCTTTGTTATTGATCAGATAGAGAACATTTAGCCTTGAAGTTGATTTAATCGTCCACTTTTCCATCAGATTATGTAATTTTGATCGAAGCAAAATAAAGTAATATGTTGAGACATGCTTTGAACACGAGATTATTTTATACTAGCGTGGTGAAGTTTTCCCGTTTCCCGCAGGAACTTGTTCCGGGAATAAAAGTAGCCTATGTGTTATTCTGATGTGTAAGCTATATTATTGTAAAGTTTCATCAAAATCCATTCTGTAAATTTTGCGTGAAAGAGTAACATACACACATCCATACTTACAAACTTTCGTGTTTATAATATTACTAGTTGAAGCCCGCGGTTTCACCCGCGTAAATAGGATTTCCCGTTTCCCACAGGAACTTGATCCCGGGATAAAAAGAGACCTATGTATTATTCTGATGTATAAGCTATATTATTGTAAAGTTTCATTAAAAACTATTCAGTAGTTTTTACGTGAAAGAGTAAGAAACATCCATCCAAACTTTCGCTTTTAAAATATTAGGTATTAAGATATATTAATAGAGCCATTGAGTTATCATTTATTACCTACTACCTATAATACCTTCGGGGATAAGGCGTGATAGATAAATAAATATAAAATAAATATATAATATATAAGTAATCATATATCTTTTAAATTATTCATTAGTATATTTCTTTAAAAAGACTGGAAAACTTTATCCCACAGACTTGCCCTGTGGGATAAAGTGACAGAGGAAGTCTGAGGGATAAAATGTTCCAGTCTTTGTTGCTCGCTCCCTCTCTGAGCGCGCGAGTTACATCGATTTCTTGTTCAATGCCTTATCCATAACCACCTATTACAGAATCAGAATGTCACTGCCGATGCTGAGGAGCTGTTGTTACTACATATCACTCAAGACAGGCTGCTACATACTGACCGTTGTGTCAACTGTGAGTACAATGTAATGGCTTAGTTGTCACGACAATTAAAAAAAAAAATGTTTCATACATGCAGTTTCTGGGTATCCCACTACTTTTACTTACTTTACGTGTACGTTTTAGGAATTACATAAATAATGAGACGGGTTTATCTACACTCGAGCAGGGTTATATTTATGTCAGATGGGTAATTCATGAAACTAAACATAATGACTGCCTCTGTGGCGCGGTGGGAGTGTATCCGACTGCTACGCAAGAGGTCGTGGGTTCGATTGCCACCCAGGAAAAAACTTTGTGTGATGAGCACTACGGTTTATTCTGTATCTGGGTGTTATTTATCTAAATATGTATGTATTTTGAAATATTTAAGGATGTTTATCAGTTATCTGGTTACCATGGTACAAGCTCTGCTTAGTTTGGAATCAGATGACGTTGTGTGAGTTGACCAAACGATATTTATTTATTTATTTATAACTAGTGAAATATAGTTGAAGGCAGCCTACGTCTACCTGTTTAGAGGTACATTGTATGTTTGTATTCGTTTTTCACCGAATGCCTTTCGGCGATTATGCATTGGCACTGAACAATGTTATGCAACATATTCTGTACAACCATACGAGAAGAAATTATGTGAAATATCAACTTACATGCAAACCAAGGCGAGGAGCTAGTATAACAAACTAGCTATGCCTCGTACCCTAAGACGATTTAACCAATGGACGCGCTATCTTACCGTTTGCGCCTATACCCCGCTTGCCATTTGCCAAATATCTTTTAACTAGGCCGCTGTTCCGCGGACTCAGTCTATCGTACACGTTTGGAGGGTAATTTAAAAAAAAAACAAGAGTAACAAAACAATATATCACACATAAATAAAACTGCGTGTGCGTGCATTCATGAATATGGCTATTAATGATCGTGTGTATAAATAAATAAAGCATGCAAGTTAGCATTGTGTGTAGTTTCCCCCCCCCCCCCGCACGAAAGTTGGTAAACGTGATTTCATACTTTTTTGAGTACATTACGCGTCCAGTGGTTAAATCGTCCTAGCTCGTAACTGACATAATTCTAACCCCTGTCTCACTCCCATACATCCCTATAATATTTTTAATTCATTATTACTTCTCTGTACTCCTGGGTAGTAGCGTAATGATTTATATCCTATCGCCATCCTCGATAAATGGGCTATACGGCACAAAAAAAAATCAATACGTACCAGATACTATTTCTGAGATTAGTGAATTCAACCGAATGTGCTAAGTAGTGAGCGTGGAAATGTGTAACATATTTATGTGCCCTACTCTCAAGAACATCAATGAATCCGAAATTAATAAAGTAGGTGATATATATTCTATTTCTGACTCACCACTTCGAACTAATATTACAAGTGAAGCGCCCAAATATTTTATCTGTGGCGACGCTATTAACAGCAATGGCGCCATGGGGAGAACAGACGACGTTCTCTATAAAACCATACTAGTTCATACTAGGTATAGGTAGTTTCGAACCCTTTTTAATGTTTTTGAAACTTTTGTGGGGGAACTGTTATTAATGCTTATGAAACTTTTGTGGGAGATTTTTCTCCGAAACAAAAGTGATCACGCCTGGTGGGCCGCGGCCCAACAGTATATGTTGAGCTGTTGTACGAATATATTATCACTTGATGACCCCCACAGCTTCCACCGTGGAATATTTCGACCTCCCGTCGCACCTATTTAATCCCGTCGCTTATAAATTCTACAATGATGCATAAAAATTTGCCCGATTTGTCGACATTTATGATTACTGCTCAACTCCCCAGTGTAGTAGCGTAATGATATATAGCCTATAGCCTTCCTCGGGCTATGTAACACAAAAATATTTTTTATAAATCCGATTAGTAGTTCCTGAGATTAGCGCGTTCAACCAAACAAACAAACAAACTCTTCAGCTTTATAATATTAGTATAGATTGGTCAAAGCAAATGCTCTCATAGTACGATACAGGATTCTTAGTGAGAATCTCCATATTGCGATGCAGAAATCTTTAATATCCATCACGCCTTAACCCCGAAGGGGTGGCAGAGGCATACTATATGCCCACTTTTCACCGTGTGGATTCCTGTCCCACGTAAAAGGTGGTGTCGACGGTCACGTCTTGCGGCTACGTAGGTAACAAATGTCTGGCCATGTCAGCCCCGCCGGGTCCCGGTAAGAGGGGAAGACCCAAGAAGTGCTGGCTTGACGTCGTAAGGGATGACATGCGTGCCAATGGTCTCACTACAGGGGATGCCGATGACCGTGCGAAGTAGAGGAGAAAATGTAGGAAAACGGACCCCGGGCGTCGCGAGACGCAACTGGGACAGACGCTCGGATGATGATGATGACGCTGTTTAAAAAAACCTTGTACAGTATTTATTTAATATTAATATTTTTGATTTGCAGTTGGCGAGTATTGCAAATTTGGTGGCTGGAGCTTGGAACTTTCCACGGCATTATGAAAGAGAGCCAGAGGACAATCTCATTTCTATGAGCATGGTAATCTTCTCCTCGCTATGCACTATTAGCAATGTCGTCACTTTCTTCAGTATAAAACGGGTAAGTCTTCAAAAATTATGTTTTCATTTCGGCGTTGACATGAACTTAGTTCGTTTTCCCAGAACGAACACTCCCAAAACGACCACTTCCTGTATTGACTTTTCCCAAAATAACCACTTCCTAGATTGTCTACTTCCCAATATTTCCATTTCCCAAAACGTCCACCTTTCAGGCGGTATAGAAAACAAATGAATATCAGTGAAAATAAATGAACATCGGTAAACATAATATCGATAGTTAAGATCGAAAGTTAAGAATATAAGAATATCGATAGTTTTTAAATGAACGATGTATAGTAAAGGACAATCCAAGACGATTTGAATCGCTTTTACAAATTTTTCTCATGCATGCAATTTTGTGCAATGGGCTTACCACCTGGAAGCACGGAAACGTTCGTAAATGTCAATGCCACAAAGCGGTCACCCAGTTATCATTTACAGAACGCTGAGTTAGCAGGGCTACGGACTAGAGCTTGATACAACTTCGAACTAATACGGTGATAAAATGTCGTCTAAGTTACTACTTACCTATAATAATCGGTCCAGCCACTTCCGAGATTAGCCGGGACAAACAGACAGACAGAAAGGGAAATAAATTCAAAAATGGATTTCTTATGTAAGTATCGTATATACTTTCATAAGTATATAGTGAAATGAAGTTAATTTAAAATTAAAAGTAGAAACTTTAGTATTATTTATCTAACTAACTAACTAACTAACTATCTTCACGCTGTATCCCTGACGGGGTAGTCAGAGAGGACAGATCGCCAGGCTTCGCGATCCATGCATACTTCTTTCGCTTCTTCGAGATTCATCAATCGCTTCATACACGCACGTCTGGGTATCCGAGTACTTTTGACCTTTCCGTTTTTGAGCAATCTGCTCACGTGGTCTTCATATGTAAGTCTCGGCCTACCCTGACTCCTTCTACCCTCTACTTTTGAACAATATATATTCTTCGTCAATCGTTCCTCACTCATTCGTTGGACGTGTCCAAACCAACGGAGCACGCCCTTTTCCAGCTTAACGCTGACACTTTCATTCAAACCTGCCAAATTGCGTATCACTTCGTTACGTATTCGGCCAGCCAAGGTAACGCCGCATAACTTTCGAAGTGATCGCATCTCCACAGCATTCAATTTACTTTCATGCATCTGCTGACATACCCAGGTTTCACTACCGTAAAGCAAAGTTGGCACTAGCACTGCGTTATGAATCGCCAGTCGTGCTTCTTTTACGATGCTTTGTCGCTTTACTAACTGGGACAAAGCACCGTTAACTTTGTTTCCGGCAGCTACTCGCCGTTCCACATCTGAATCACATCTTCCATCCGCGCTAAACATACTTCCTAAATACACAATTTCATTCACTTGCTCTAGACGTTCCTGGTTTACCCTAATCTCGCATTTAGTTCTTACGTCACCTCTTTCAAATACTAGAACCTTAGTTTTACTTGCATTCAAGCGGAGACCCTTACTTTCACACCCCTCTTTCATATTAGTGACTAATGCCTGAAGGTCGGCTTCTGATGAGGCCATGAGCACCGCATCATCAGCGTACAGCAGACAGTTTACTGTAAAGTCACCCAAATTCACACCCATATTAAAATCTTTCAACTTCTGCAGGCAACTGTCCAGATACACTATGAACAGCCAGGCGGACATGACACATCCCTGTTTGACGCCTGTACAGACATCAAAAAGAGGTGACATATCCCCCCCTACTCGCACGCAAGCCTTACAGTCCCTATAAAGCGACTGTATTGCCCGCAGTAGCGAGCCGTCCACACCATATCCTGGCAGCAAGTCCCACAGCGTTTCTCTCACAACGTTATCAAATGCTTTCTCTAGATCCACAAAAGCGCAGAAAACCTTCTGGCTAAGAGCCAGAAACTTTTCCGCGATCATGCGGAGAGAAAACACTTGATCCATGCAACCTCTTCCACGTCGGAATCCGCATTGAGCCTCCCATAAATACCTTTCAGACTTTTCTTGCATTCGTGCCGTTATAACCTTTGCATACACCTTACTAGCTAAGCTGACCAAGCTGATCGCCCTGTAGCTGGAGCAGTTTAGGCGCGAGCCTTTCCCTTTGTAAATAGGTACTACAACTGCTACTCGCCAGTCATCTGGGACCTCACCCGTCCGCCAGCACAAGTTGCATAACAGACATAGTGTGTCCCAGACACGCGACCCACAGTACTTGATCATCTCAGCAGTGACTCTGTCTTTTCCCGCAGCCTTACCACATTTCATACTTCTTATCGCTTGTTCTATTTCTTTCATACTAATGACTTCAATGACATCGGGATCCGGAGCATCGAAGTGAGGTCCCCTTCCCGATGTGGCATCTCTGTCTTTTCTTGCATACATCTTTCCATAATATTCACTCCATCTCTGCAGGACGTCACTTTGGTCTGTTAGGACGTCATTGTTAACACTAAGCACTTTATTCATACTGCAGATTGCCGAACAACTCCGGGTCTTGCCTACCTCTTTCCAGAAGAGCTTGGCATTATCCTGGAAATTGGACGACAACCTTTCATCCGCTTTCATTCTGCACCTTTCACGAGCTTCTTCTATAAGTGCCTTCGTGTTAACTTTCTGCAGCTTGTATCTCTCTTTCATATTAAAATCATTCCGCGAGGCTAAGTAGTCTAGCCATGCTTTCTTCTTCATTCGAACTGCTTCTTTCACTTCCTCATTCCACCATGCATCACGCTTATTACTACTGCCTCTTTTCGTTTCTCCACACACTTCCACAGCGGCATTTATCATACTATCCCTAAGGTTCTGCCATACACTTTCCACATTCTCACTGCTTACATTGACATCGCCAAGCTTTTCGGCTACCTTTTCATTATATTTATCCCTAATGGATGCATCCTGCAGCTTCCAGCTTTTGATGCTATAAGTCGGCTCAGGTTCAGGACACTCGGTACGATGACGCCAACCCGCGAACAGACCCCTAATCCTAGTTATGACTAGGTAGTGGTCTGATCCCAGCTCAGCGCCTCGATAAACCCTTGTGTCCATCACCTGTTTACGGAGCCGACTATCCATTAGGAATAGATCTATCATGCTTCTCTTTGACTTACATCTCCTCGTATACATATGAATTTGTTTGTGGTTGAACATTGTGTTCGCCACAAACAAATCCTTTTCCTTACAAAATGCCAGTATTAGCTTGCCAGCGTCGTTCACCCTTTTATCCCCATACTTCCCGAGTACCGACTCAAAACCATCGCGAGCGGTACCCACCCATCCATTCAAGTCTCCACATACTATAAGTCTTTCATTTCCTTCTATCACATTTAGAGCTTCTCTCATACTCTCCCAGAAGTCCTCTAGCTCACTCGCGTTCGACGAAGATACTGGCGCGTAAGCAGCTACCAGGAAAATCTTCGTCAAACCAAGTTTTACACGGATCCAGAGGATTCTAGGACCTATCAGTTTGTACTCATACATACCGGAGGCCAATCGCGAGGACAGCAAAATTCCAACCCCCCGACTGCCATGCTCGCTCTCTGGTACTCCAGACCAAAGCGCGAGCATCCCACCCGGGAGCTCCAAGACTTCGCTGCCCTTGCGCTTGGTCTCTGTCAAGCACACTGCATCTAACTTTCTCTCATTCATAACATCCATCAACTCATTCATCTTATCTGTCATTCCTCCCCTAACATTCCACGCAGCTACCCTGCACTCCATCCTCCACTTCCCGCCGTGTCGGGCCGCGCGTGTAGGGTGGCGGTCCCCTACGCCGCTCTGGCTCACACTTTTCGCACCAGCGGGGACGAACTGGTGCGCGTCGCCTCGGGGGCACGCCCTAGCAGTAAAGTAGTAATTATTTATCTGTATATATTCTATCTATCTACCTTCACGCTGTATCCCTGACGGGGTATTCAGAGAGGACAGATCGTCAGGCTTCGCGATCCATGTATACTTCTTTCGCGTTCTGCTGATTCATTAATATTTTCATACGTCTGGGATCCGAGTACTTTTGACTTTTTTATACATTTTGTTGGAAGCAATTAGATTTACTCATATCTATTAACTATGCATTTTTTGTTCTTTTATTCCAGAAAAAACTGAACCATCTGCAGATGTCGATAGTGTTCAACTCAGTTTTCATAGTGTGCATATTTTTGGTAGCTGTGGTGACTTGTATATTCAGATTGAACGAAACTTTTGAGCGTCCAGAAAATGTGGCTATAATTGTGGTTGCTTTACTCGCTGGTGCTGGTAAGTGTTTTGAAAATGAGCTTGCTTATATAAATTTACACACAGTGCCATCAAAAATTTTGCCCAAACGAAACCAATAAGTTATGCTACAGATCCTACTAAGATTATAAACGCGAAAGTTTGTAAGAATGGATGTTTGTTATTCTTTCAAGCAAAATCTACTGAATAGATTTTGATGAAACTTTACAATAATATGTGCAAGCCATTGCACATAAGAATAACACATAGACTACTTTTTTATCCCGGGAACAAGTTCCTGTGGGAAACGGGAACGGGAAATTGCGTGCGGAGCCGCGGGTGTAAACTAGTATAATATGAAACACTCAAAACTTCAAAACAAACATTTGCTTATTAGACGAGTATTTCATCCGACTTATGAATCGAATCCGAGACCTCACCTGGGCAGCCGCATAACAGTATCCCGTACACCATTTAACATCCCCACTGGCCAGCGTGGTGATAGTGGGAAATGGGCTACCTACGTCCATGAGGCTGGTTGATATCTGGAGAAACTTGAAATGCATCGAAAACCTATCAACTGCTCTTGTAACCAATACTTTTCCCATATAATATCTTTCTTTCCCAATGACACCACCCAGTTACCCGTATTGGTGAAACTTGCATGATAATCACTTCAGCGGTTTTGTAGATTTTTTGGGCATACGGAACACCATCAAGATTTCCAGAGCACAAGTAACCTCACCCGTTGGCGGTGCACCTGCTGTCTGGCAAAGATGCAGTCACCCTTACGGGCTTGGGAGGTGTAAAGGGAAATCACCTATTCCCATTTACTTCCCGCTGGTATCAGGGAGAATCGTCTTATTCCACTTGACATCCCAGTAGTATCACGGAGAATTATGAAAATCTTTTTAACCAGGAAAAACATGTACACATCATCACGCTTCTCCCATCGGAGTAAGCAGAGACTACGATCCACTTGTTACGATCCTGGCATACAACATTCACTTCCTCTACTTTCATAAGTGTTTTCATACACGCTCGCCGCTTAAGTATAAATTACCTTTTTTTTTGCCCTATGTCGGTGCCGCTACCGGCAATTCCGCCACTGTCTATCGTGCAATGGAGTGTTCTGTGCGTATACTATTAATAAGCACCGTTAACAATTTTCTCAATACAAAAATTGTTTAAATTACCTATAGAGATCAATAAAGGACTTTGACGAGACACTGGACTGTCATATCATGCCATCACTAAGCAAGGGTATGATTCCTTGTTCTGTGCATACCATAAAAACTTTTATTTTTACAAAAGATAAAAAAACTAATTGCAGATTGACATAAAAAAAAGTTAATAGGTATCCATGTATAAGTATAATAAATAAAACGTTTATAATACTCATAGAACTGACAATTCAAGGAAAAACTACTGATTTCGTTAATATTATTATTTCAAGGTTGTCTCTCGAACATGCCATTAAGGCAATTTTATCATAGCAATGTTGGTATCTATGGTGAAATAAATTACACGTTCTCACGCTGTAAGTTTCTTTGTTTCTTAAGTTAGTTATTTAATAAAATAATCAAGAGCGATAGAAATATGCTGTAAGGAATAAATAAATAATAAATATCGTTGGGACAACTCACACAACGCCATCTGATTCCAAACTAAGCAGAGTAACTGATAAACATACTTATATATACTATGGTAACCAGGTAACTGATAAACATACTTATATATTTCTAACAATATACATATTATAGATTAATAACACCCAGACACAGAATAAACCATCGTGCTCATCACATAAAGTTTTATCATGGGTGGGAATCGAACCCACGACCTCTTGCGCAGCAACACTAGCAACACTCCCACCGCAGCTCAGAGGCAGTCAAATGAATGCTCATGAAATCTGTGCAACTGTCTATATCTACTAGTTTACTGGTGGCGGGAGTGGTTTATATGGACTCAACACCCTAAGCTATGAATGAAAACGGTGTCTGCTATTTAAATATCTCATTATCAACTGTCGTTTTATTCATGTCTTATTATAGCAAGGGTTTTGGGGGTGTAGTTGCTCGCGTCCGTAGGATTTACCACCTTTTCCTAGGCCCACCCTACACGTGCCCCCCGGGTGATGCAAAACGAGCGACAACGCCGAGTGTCAGGCGGCGGTAAATAAACCAGAGAACCAGGCCTAAAAAACCTGTCAAGTGTTGATAGGAAATGATTAACACAACTCGTTATCTTGTGGTCATGTCTCACGAGGCCGGGGGTCTTGGCTTCATTGCCTGGACCAAGAGGTAGAAAGCCTCAATAAAAATTCACTCCAATCCTACGGTGGGTTACGTGCCAACAGGATGCGTGACTGGTGGAATGATCAGTCTTTAACGACCAACCTCGGCGGATCCGGCAAACGTCGTTCTAGTAGCCTTCTAGGGGAATAGGCATCACCCTCTTAGCGACTGAATAGTTCGACCTTACTCGTGGGACTCAACATGAATGATCCTCTAACAAAACCTCAAAACCAAGCTGAACACCAAAACAAAACCCTGACTCAGCAAGTATTTCATAAGGGACTCTTCCTAAACAGATCTAGATCTCAATCGGTCAGTGACGAGTCACTATTATCAAAACCAAGAGAAGAAAATATGAACAGTCCAAATCCGAATAATATTAGGACCACTAATGAAGAACCCTCAAACACGTGGAGAGAAGTAAGTAGAAGAAAGCGTCCTAGAGAGAGTCCTGAACATATAACCAGTCAAGCTCATAAGCAAACTAAACTTAGCACTTATTGGTTAAGTCAACCAATTACCACTTCTAATAGATTTGCTGAATTAGAGCTAGAACCGGAAACATCTGCAGAAAAAAACGAACGGGATATAGAAAAAATTCCTAAACCTCCCCCTATATTTGTGGACAAGGTAGAAAATCTAAGACCGCTACAATCACTACTCGATGAATGCGCTCCAGAAAGTTATGAAATAAAAATCATAAACTATAATAGAGTGAAAGTTCAAACCAAATCACCTGACAGTTTCAAAGAGATAGTCAAACAGTGAGAACAGAAATCAACTGAGTTCTATACATATAAGCCAAAGCAGGAACGCCCTTTTAAAGTGTTCCTGAAAAATATACACTCCTCCACCGACCCACAAGATATTAAACAAGCCCTTAAAGAACTCTGACATGACGTTGTAAACATATGTATGAAATCTCAAACAGAGAGTAACAAAAAAAGTTTTACAAATATTCGTCGTAGAAGTAACCCCAAAAAGTAATAACAAGCAAATACATGACATCCACAGCATTTTAAAGTGCCGTATAAAATTAAAAGCACCAAGACCAACGCGCAACATACCTCAATGCGCAAACTGTCAGCAATATGGGCATACAAAAAGCTACTGCCATCGCTCACCTAAATGCATAAAATGCGCCGGTAACCATGCATCCGCAAATTGTACGCGCAAAGAGAGGAGTGAAGCTGTCAAATGTGTTTTATGCAATGGCAATCATCCGGCTAACTACAAAGGCTGTATGGTTTATAAAGACCTACAAAAACGAAAGTACACATATCTGCGGAATAAAAATTTGGAAAACCAAGAAAAACGATTGCATAAATCTGTAATAAGTGAACCACACAATCTAAATGAACCATCAAACAAAAAACCTACGGAGACACTGTCAAAATCAGCCAAAATGACAACAACTTAACCCAAAATAATTATTCAGATAAATCTAGTGACATGAAAGAATTAATTCAAATGTTTAAACAGATAATGAACCAAATGTGTATAATGACCAATCTACTAACAAATCTAATGACAGTTATATCAAAAAAATCGATCACCTCAAATTAGTCCTTTGGAATGCCAATGGCTTGCTCCAACACTTCCTAGAAGTAAAAATGTTCCTCACAACAAACGAAGTCGATATACACCCAGACGACACTGCGCATGGTGGATCGGAATATTCATAAGAGAAAAATTGAGACATCACACTGCTTTGTACTCATTCACTCGTCACTCTTTTTGTACGGAAAAAAATACAAGCAACCAGCATAGTTATTGAGGATCAATATGGTCCTCTCCAGCCTTCTGCCCTTTATATACCTCCCAAACATAAGATGAAAACTGAGGATTATACAAAATTCTTTATGACTTTAGGCCCCCGGTTTATTGCTGGAGGAGACTACAACTCGAAACATACTGATTGGGGATCAAGACCTACTAATACGAAGGGACGCGAACTTCTTAAAACAGTCAAAAGTCTCAAACTGGGTGTATTCAGTACTCGAGAGCCAACATACTGGCCTACAGACGCAAATAAAAGACCTGACCTCGTAGATTTCATAGTCAGCAAGGGCTTGCCCCGTACCTCTATATTTTGTAGCTCCTGTTTTGAGCTATCTTCCGATCACTCCCCAGTTGTAGCGCAGGTTGGTCACAATATCCAGAAAATAAAGGCTACATGTAAACTGCACACCAAAACTACAGACTGGACATATTTTCAAGAACTTGTCACAAGCTCCCTGGAATGCCAAATCCCACTCAAAACAGACGAGGATATCACAAATGCTGTCGAGCAATTCAATGACATTATTCAACAAGCAGCCTGGGCCGCTACACCAGACCTAACATCAAATAAACCAATCTCATTATATTCAAAAGAAATACTAAACTTAGTAACTGAGAAACGCCGAGCTCGTAAAAAATGGCAATCAACACAATATGCCGAACACAAAACAATCTTTAATAGACTGGCAAAAGAACTAAAGAAAAAACTGAATCCATACAGAAATGACTCTGTTCAAAAATAAACTTCTATTGTACAAATGCATACTAAAACCAGTCTGGACCTACGGCTTGCAGCTCTGGGGCATGGCAGCTACATCAAACTTAGAAAATTTTGCAAAGATTCATGATAAACAAACAAACACTTCGCATTATAACCGGAGCACCATATTATATGACAAATAAATAAATTCATAATGACTTAAAAATGAAAGAAAGAATTTAAAAATTCTCTACCTGCGTAATGCAAACGAATAAAGTCACATCCTAATTTATTGGCTAGACGCCTAATGATGACCAATCCAAATCACACCTTTAAAAGATTGAAGAAACTAGCTCCGCAAGATCTTCTGTGAGTAGGAGTGACAGCACCATAATGGACATATCATTGGATATCGTACCATGCACGTCAACAAAATAAGCACTAACAACCATCTGGTTAAATGTCGATAAGACAGGTTACTGGAAAAAAAGGAGATAAAAAAAAGTATATATATTAGACGCACACATTTAATCATATGCAATTTTGTCCTACGTAACAATAGGTGTATATGCCCAGGCGACTGCTGTTGAAATTTTTCAAACCGCTTATAAGGCCATCAACTTGGCTTAACGACTGCAGTGTTACTGGCAACCGGGACCACCGGTTTAACGTGCCTTCCGAAGCACGGAAATGGAAGGCACGGTAAGCCGTTGTAAATAATACTTATATGTTAGTATATTGAAGTATATTACATTAATTTGCTATTATATTTACATTATTTATCACGGTAATGCGCTCACTACCTGTAACATTGGACAAAAATGCATACGGTGAAAAGTGGAAGTATGATATATGCCTTATGTGTATGCCTTATGAATCGCTGTTTTTAACTGTAAAAATTTTAGTAGACTATCAAAAATGCACACACTAGCGGCCACTGGCGCAGTAGGTACGTGTTAGTAGAATTCTATCGGCCGTCCGTAGAAGTCTATTGGAGTACGATTGTAGAAGTACACTACGAAAAACTGTCAAAATTTTACCGGTGGCTTTCTATTCAGCAACGTTTTGGTTCTATGTCGACACGATTGAAATAACAGACTCTGCCCCAGGTACAACAATCCATTCAGTAACTAATGTTACCGGAAAGGCATAATTTAACTACTACTTTACTACAACTGTCATTATTATGACCAACTTCTTTCTTTTTGTTTACAGCCTACTCGTTCTACTACTTGACGATGATTAACAGTCTGTACAGGATGATGAAGGTGGTATACGGAGAGAGGGAAACCCTGGTCGTCACCTGCTTCCCGCAGAACCTCAACGTACCTCGTCGGTCATATGACAATAATAGCTCAGTATAAAGAAGAAACAGCTTTATACGGAACGAAGCTTCTTAACGCGGCTTACGTACGAGTAGTGCGATTTAGTAGACATCGTCATGTAACGAAATACCGTATGCTGTGTGTATGTGTGAGTGTATCGAGCCTACTACAAGAGAATAAGCACAAGAGTAAGGAGTGCGCAGCCAGGTGCACAACTCTCCCTTGCTCTTCGATAAAAAGAGACAGTGATACTGTCTCTCTTTATCATATAACCTCAACACAGGTGTTTTTTTAATTTGTTTTAGTATTGAATAAAATTTATTGTTTATTTGTATTTAGGTATATTCTTATTTTTATTTTTAAGTAAGGAACGTATGGAGTCTCCCGACCGCAAATTTCTTTTTTATGCTACCGATGCAACAGGCAAGCAATTAACTGAATTTTAACTTTTAACTGAATATTCGAAATAATATTGTAAATGATTACCACCCTATTTCGTCGCCCCAAGTATAAGGTGAAATATTTCAATAGCTTGAGAGTGTCTTTGAAAGTATAGCAGGCCGAAGTTTCCCCTGATTCGGAAAGCTCGAATATCGTTCGAAGTTAGTCAATTTTTTTAGACATTGATTAAAATTTTCTCTATATTAAATTTATACTAAAATAATAAAGCTGTTTGTTTAGTTTAATGCGCTAATCCCAGGAGTTCGAATCTATTTTTCAGATAGCCCATTTATTGGGGAAGACTATATATTATCACGCTACAACCCAGGCATAATGATGAATATCAATAAATCGAACAAATTTTCATAAATTATGTAGACTTAATAAACGACGCGATGAAATGGGTGCTACAGGAGTTCGAAGTATATCACGAGACTTACTATCGAAGCTGCGGGGCTTAGCTAGTTATGGTAATAACTGCATAGTCGATGAAGAAGTAGTGATTAGATTAGTTAGAGCCGAAGTTTGTCTTCTGCGTGTCAACACCGTTCCAGTTCTTCTAAGTCTTTTTTCTTTTTAATTTGAAGCATGGAATCTGATTTTATTAGTGGTTAGGACTGGCTATGACTTGGGTTTTTTTACTATAAGCGTTATTGGGAGTAACCACAGACACATAAGACAGTAAGCAGACCCAAAAATAGCGTAGCCTATTACACACACATAGACACGTAGCGTAGCTTAGTTATTTCTGGTGATATGTGATAATGAAACTTCATCACTCTATGTACAACACCTTTTTGTATAATTTGTCTACTTTAGTAAAATTTTACAATAATTTTATGTAATATTTTCACTTCGACACATAAATCTTTTTATTACAAATTCGTTGTCAAAGTGTGAGTTAGATGTAGCTACACAGAAATAACAAATATAGCTTTATATAATAAATGGCAAAAGTGAAAAGCAAAGGAATATGTTTGGCTTGGTCTGCTTACTCTTGTACGTCTGTGGGAGCGTCAGCCGTATGACCTCCCGCTCCGTGAGGGCTTTTATATCAGAGAATCGTCCATTGAACATTTTGATAGTGATTAAAACTATTATTAGCCAAAGTTATAAGGGACTACTACTAACTAAACAGTTGTGAAACAAAGTAAAAACTGTACATTTAATATTTTTACAAAAAAATATTTGCTGTATATTCACCAAAGGATACAAAAGCCAAGAATGTAGTTTTTAAAATTTTTGTCTGTCTGTTTGTCTGCTACTGATTGGATTTAATTCAAATGTTGCATGATCATCAATAAGAGGTATATCATCAAAAGAATGATATCTTCTCATTCACAGAAAGTGAACTTCTAGCGCCCACCACCAACTAAAAGTTGGTCTTCCGATTCGAAATCTGTCTCTTTCACGTAACGATACTACTGAGGCAGAAAATCCGATGAGTTGTGGCGTCGGCGAGCCAGGGATTATACCGGTGATACCCGCCATTCCTCACAATTACCCCTTACCAATTTAAGGGGTTGCAGTTCTCTGTGTGCATAAATTAGCTTTACAAAGACTCTTCACAAGGCAGTCAATTCAGTGTCATTTTCGAGTGTAGACCTCAGGATAAGTTGGATCTAATCTAACCTGAAAAAAGCGATGTTCAATTATTCTTACAACTGTAGGTACGTTGTTTTCTCCTGCATCACCAGTCCTTTTAAGCCTTTTAATCTGTGCTATAAGAGGCAGTCGAGAATGTTTCCATACTTATTTATGTACATTTGCGCTAAGTATAGGGATTAAAATATGGTTTTAAATATACGACGAATATTTTTGAAGAAGTTAGTTGTTTACATTGTTGTTTACATTCAGCTTGTACCTAAAAAAACTTATTTTTTTTTTATTTGTTTGTTCAGGCATCATCTTAAAACCAATGGTCTGATTTTAACTATTTGTTCATAACGCTACTTTGCTTAGGGGCTCGGTAAAGAGTCATTTAAATTTTGCACCATATTACAATTTTTACGCGGACACAGCTAGTATGATAATTAAAGAGAAATGGGGCTTTGACTTTTGATTTTCCATGAGTGTAGGTAATAATGTCACTGTTAATTGTATACGTACATACATACATATATATTTCATGTATATTTTTCTGGTAATTGGTTGTTTTAATATAACTTATTTATGAATGTTACCAGTTATCTAGTCAGAAAAATAACATTTACTTATTTCGACGTTTCGGAAGCGTTGCAGTGCCTGTAAGGGTCGAAAGTATGCATGGTGTTGCTTTTGTGTGCAACTATCCTCCATTATTATTAAAATGAAGAATAAAGCTGGCGACACACAACGTCAGTTTCGTTTGAAACAGGTTTACTTCGTTCAAGTGACTCCGTCACTGAATTCCACATCCCGGATAGCTTGAATCCATCCAGTATGTGAAATTCAGTAATTTTCCTAAAGGTGTGACTATTTGTGTGTCCCTTATTAATATGTCCCTTATTAATATGAGTCAGTGCCATAGTTTTAAATATGAACTCAGAAAAGAAAGAATTACTCGATTGGCTACAGTAAACCGCTATAAGAATGTAGATGGCGCTAGGTGTATTATGATACAAAAATGTACAACGAATTTATAATTTGCATTATAAAAACTTTGATAAAATTTATATTTCATGACATTAAGATTGTTTACTCTAGCCTGTAAAAAGGTAACAAAAAATATAAATAAACGATTTGGATATATTTTCTTTTATTTTTAATTATACATAGCATTTAACAAAGCGTTGTACAACAGTCACAAACATCAAAATATCTATAAAATTAAGTTTAATTCACATTGTAAATAATTGTCACAACACTTAAAGCGTTTATAATTGATCGATAGTTGTGCAAACATTAATTTAAGACCTATTCAGACTAGATAGACGAATTCGAAGATTAGTATAATTTTAGTCAGTATTTGTCACATAACAATAAAATAGATTTTATATTAATAAATGTGTTGGTATATGATATTGATATAATATTTAACCTTTAATAAAATTATCGTCTATATAATTATCATCAAATTATAATCTAATGTCAAAATAGGAATATAAATATGATATCAAATTAAAAGTGTTATTATATTTTTGAAAATACCAAATAATAATTTTCATGAATTTATAAGATAAAAGTACATTATGTACTCGAATGTACACAATGTAATCTTTAAAAAGAGATAAAAAAACTCGTACAAAATATTATATCATTGTTCAACAAATGAATATAATTTTTTATAACAAATAATATATTACGACATTGAGATTATTGCAATGATATGAATTAAGAAATAATGTAGGTCATTATTATTTCAATCCCACACATTATTTAGATTTAAAAATGTTAATCGTGGTATCAGAAACAAAATTTAAAAAAAAAAAATATTTTGTTATTGATACCACGTGCAAATCTTCAAAATCATGGATACCTACGAGGGTTATATTCTGTACTTATTTCCAGAAGATATCTACTATAAAATGGAATATTACAAACAAAGTACTTAGTTTAAGTACTTTAAATAGGATATAGTAGAAAATAGTAGGTAGATAATAAAAAATTACAGTAAGTACTCAAAGTTGTTACTATAAAAAATTTAAATTTAATTAGTAAAAGCAATGTAGGTATATTAGGTGAGTATTATAAAGGGGACAAAACTTATAAAACCTTTACTGATAAAACCAACTCTTTCATGGCATTATTTATAATAATTTGACAAAAAAATTAAATGAATATGTTTATTCTAATATGAATAGGACTATTATATTAAATACATTTATTATTAATTCTTCTAACAAATACTTTGAGTAGGTACACTGTAAACGGGAAGTACAATATTAGATTTATGAAGATAAATATTTATAAGGCATCACAGAAAATATAAGAAAACCCTTTTATACATGCTATTTATATTGATTTGTCAATTTAATGTAGGTATATAATCATAATTATGAGCTCTGTTCAAAACATACTGGGCATAATACCCTCCATTATTATTAAAATGAAGAATAAAACTATTATATAAAGACATAAAACTATGTATTAATGGGTTAATTCTTATATTTTTCCATATTTCAGAGGAAGCAGTTAGATTTCTGTACAAAAAAAAGGACGTACCTAATAATATTAATGGAATTATATTAGTGTTAATATTATAGTATTATATTAACACTAATATATACTTATTATCATAAAAAATAACAAAAATCAAAAACATAAATAACGTAATATACAGTAAAGTTAGTTAAGTTAATAAATAACATTAATAATGCGTAAAAAGAAAATACGCAATAGTTCCTACGAACATATTGGTTCATCAGAAGGTCTAGATGCTTCCTCAACAGGTAGACACTAGACAGGTACAGATAAGAAGTGGATACGATAAATCTATTTGCTAATTAAAGCGAAGGACGTATTATTGTCGTTATTTAGTTTATTTGATACCTACACACCATAAATACACACCAATATATCTAAACTTTTTATCTAAATTTTATAAGGACAACTCTGATTCAAATGTAGACTGATGGATACCCAATGATTGACACGTTAGAAACAATAACTTTGAAAGTTTGAAATTTTATTATTTAAATTGTACAATGGAATGATTAATTGCAATACAACTTTACCCATTATCAATTTTCACAAGAGTACTTACAAATAACTCTGACAGCTACATACACAATGCTATGGGAGACAAAGGGAGAATAATAAAATATATGAAAATAACAGATCCCAAATTAGTACCTGTCATTATTTTTAATAAACTATTTTTTTCTTTTTTATATTTATTACATGTTACGAGTATTAAACCACTTCTTCGCCAAAGTTACTAGATTCATTAGGTGAAAACTCGTTTTGCGGATCAAAAATATTGCACACTCAGATTTTTTGACTGGGCAAGTTTTTACTTGTAATGCTAGTCAACTTTGTGTGTACTTTAGTCCTCGTGAGGGGCTAGTCTGCTCATTAAACCACTACTGTGTATCGTTTCACCCTCACATTATTACGTAAATATATTACGTTGATACCTAGTACATAAAAGCTTTAGTAAGTATGCAGGCTATTTTGTGTTTAAAAACTGATGATGGTAATATGGTGTTCAGAATGAAGGCAGTCGTTTTTACAGTGATTATCTTGCACTTTACCTGAGTATCTCATCAGTAGTTTAGTATTTTTGTATTGGGTTTAGTATCAGTTTTAAAGCACAATTACATTTACATTCTTCTCAAGTATGGAGGTTTGGTGGCCTTCTACCCCATAGGATATTATGTTAGCCAAAATTTGATTAACCATCAAAAGTTAATCTTGTTGTAGGTTGGATGCAAATGGGAAGGTACCGAGCAAAAGTGGAACATGGCAATAATTTATTATGATCTTAAAACAAAAGTACAATGTAATTATAAAAAATTATGTTGTTATCCAATATTCGATAAGTTTCCAGGTACATTTATATATATGCAGGTAGAGACATTGATATAAATAGATATGTTTCAAGAAATATAAGTCTCGGAAAATTACAAACCATATAATAATATAAGTAGACATCAATAGGTATACATGAATACAAATATATCCTTAGAAATTGTAAAAAGCATTTAGAAAGATATTTTATTTACTCTTATACTATAATACAAAGATTATAAAACTGATAACAAAATTCTTATGACAAACATTACGTACAGGCCAAAAATAAGAAAAAAAAAAGTTTAATTACGATACAGGTCTTGTATGGACACCTGTTTCATAATGTAACTTTTTAATCATAACGATACACATATACAACCTTCAGCTGGACCAAGGAGGTAGAACCTCTACTTAAAAAAAAAAGGTTTCAATCATTGGTTTCAATAAACGAGTCCGCGACGCAAGCGCGCATGCGCAATCAATGTTTGCGCCTTGGCTCCAACATTTGACATTTAAAAAATAAATTTGTTGTTATATTCATCATTTTATTTGCTATATTGTTTTACGTATTATAGTATGAGAGTAGATAAAGTAGTGTCTGACACTGTACATAACTTGGTCTTATAACACTCGTGTGATACTATAAAAAAACTCATGTTATAAGAACCCTTATTATGCAACAGTATCATAAACTACTATTATGGTTCACATTTAAATTTTTATTTAAAAACTAACCTTCACTTTGCACTAATCGTGGTTCATGTGTTTGTTAATAAAATCCTTTATTTTTATTTCCGTGAATTTTATTATCGTTTTACAAAGTAAGGTTTTGCACTCAATATCAGTAATGAAATCCATTAGAACTATTAATTTGTTAATTTTTTTTTTTTGTTACTGGCACTTCAAATTGGCGCCGCTCGCCTGATGTTAAACAAAGACGACGACCCGTGAATGAGGGCCGCTATCTCAACCCTCAATTATAAATATTAAATATATTTTATTGTTTTATAATTGTGAGTCCGAGACTACGAAGGCTTTAATTGGTCGTGCTAATTAGTGCCTAGTACATAAGACCTTTTAGCCTTTTTGATACCACCTTACTAAAAAGGCAACGGGTGCCAAATTTCTTCCAAATTTAGCATCTGAAAAAGGACATATTATTTTATATTTATTATATTATTTCGGCCCTTCAGACTCACCCCAGTTCCGTGCTTCGTAAGTCACGTTAAGCCGTTGGTCCCGGTTGGCAATAAAATGGCAGTCGTTAAGCCAAGTTGAAGGCCTTATGGGCGGCTTAAAAAATTTCAACAGCAGGTCGCCGCAGCCTGCGCCTGTCCATTTCAACACGGCAATGGGCTCACCACCTGTTACGTGGGACAAAAATGCAAACGGTGAAATGTGGGTATTTAATATCTGCCTACCCTTTCGGGGATAAAGGCGTGATAATATGTTATGTTATGTAATTGTGTCGTGTAGAAAATGCAAATTAAAATTTAGATGTTTCCAAAAATTTAATAGTGACACTTTTCCCTCGGTGAAATATATTAAATGCTTAATTTATGTAAGCGACGCATATGTATAATTAAAAACAAATGGTATTATCTTTATTCAAATTGCTTTTAAACAATAGGGCTATTATTTAAAATTAATTAAGTCTGTGTATCGAAAATGTAATAATATTTAGTTAAACCTATTAGGTGGAAGCCAATTTATCTTATAAATCAGATACAATAAAATAAATAATTTTTTTAACTGCAATATTTAATATTCTCGAAATTACTTTCATATATAACAAACTTAACATTAACTATTTATCATTATTTTTGTTTAATAGGAAGCTCTTAAATTATTAATAGGCCAAACTGAAACCTAATATCCATTCTGGCCTTATACAAATTTGACACAATAATTATTTAGAATAAAAATTCATAATCATATTTTATATACTTCTCGGGACTTCACGCGAAACAATTATGTACTAACATTCACTGTCGTTGAACGTGAATGTAAGTACAAAATTGTTTCGTGTGAAGTCCCGGGTAGTATATAAAATATGGGTATAAACCGCGAAAGTTAAATAAACTTAATCCCAAAAGTAGTGGTGTACACTGTTACACTTATTCCTATTGGAAGAGCTAAGATTATTTACTATTATATCGCGTCATGATATTTTGTGTTACAATTTTACCTATTTTCAGTTTATCAGATTTCGGCCTTCTGTTATTATTTATTTTTAATCCAATTTATAGAATTTTTTTGGTACCTTATGGTAGGTATTATTTTTAGCTCAGACATTGTATTTTAGATTACCAATAGCTCTGACCTGTACTGTAATAGTATATTTATAATAGTATGCACATTACAAAATAATATCTACATTTTTACTTTTTAAAGGGAACTTAGGTATTTGTGTCTGAGTTTAAAAAAAGTAATTAATTTAATTTAATATTATTATACTTCAGTAATATAAAAAATACTAAGTACCTGCCTGTTTGATACAGGATCTCTTTTTGTCATTGGTCCTTCCTATCTCATCAAATTTCTCATCAACTATTCACTCTCACATTTCTCACATCTACAAATTGTGTTATTTCAAATCTCTCTCTACTTCATATTCACAGTAACTTAATAAGGAGCTTATTTTCTTTTAGTTATAACCATTTTACAGACTTTAGAATTGGGTTTAGTTCATAGTCATTTAGACTTATATGTTAGGCAAATTAAACTGAAACCAAATTGTTGATCAAATGTGAAAGTTGAATTCCTGATATGTATAATTCTATCTAACGGTAAATATGAACATTCTATTTATATATAAATAGCTACTCACGAATTGTACCATCTAATACCAACAAGAAACCTGCTACAACATACTGCTACTATAGTGGCAGTTTTCCGTTATCTAGGACACTATACAGAGCCCTACAATTGATACAAATAATTTTACGTATTTATAGAAATATATATAATTATTTAATTAAAAATAGCAGTTAATAAACCTTAGAACAATTATTTTAAAATTTCAGTAGGTAGGTATACAAATGGCAAAAATATATAGACATCAAATATAAAAAGTTATTAAATGTAAATATTTAACATTTTCCTCGACATTGTTATGAATATTAGAGCTCTTGGCTGAATATTGATAAAAAAAATATTTTTTATTTCATTGTTATTGATCACAACTCGAATATTTGATAAAAAGGAAAGTCATTTGATGTACATAGGTTATACAAAGATAAAATATAACCTTTACATAAAAGAAAACATATTTACAAAACACCGTCTTCGTTGATTGATATCAGGTAACTTCTGATGACGATGATGAAGTAGAAATTTTCCGCTGAAATCATAACGAATGGTACCATAAGAATGTAGCAATAGATAAAAAAATTAAAATGACGATTAAAATATTGTGGAGTATTTTAACTTGATTCGCTACGGTTAGGGTAGTTCAGGTGGCTAGAACATTGCCTTGGTTAGGCAAAGGTCACAGGTTCAATCACTGTCTCGAATTGAATTGTCTAGTTCCACTTTATTAAAAATTTATGAGAAATTTAGCAAAATAATTGCTTAGAAAATTATCAAGTAAAATATTAGTTCAGCAAAAAGTATTTTTTCATCTTGGTTTCCATCCAAAGGTTGCCTGTAAGAGATTGCCTTGTGCGATAAGGCCGCCAATTGTATTACCGATAAGTTTTTAATTGTAATCTAATACTGTTATATTTCTGGTGTACAATAAAGAGATAAATCAATCAATCAAAAAGAAAACCGTTACTGATATTTGAAAAAAATGGAAGCAGTCGAATCCAGGGAACTAATGACCTATAGCGTAACTTACTAGATGTTTATACTTATCATCGTCGAAGAGATAATGCGCTACTTGAAGGATAGACACATCAATAGTCGGCTATACGAGTAAAAGCCAACCTGTCAACAGAGATCTCATTCGAACAGGTCAAAACGTTTTCTGGCTGTCTATGGAAAGTCACGGTAAATTCTATCGCCAAAGTGCTGACTTCTTTGCGGATAAAGGCGTGACAAAATGTATGTAATGTATGAATGTATGTATGTACCTATCTAATGTGGACCACTATCAATAGTAATAACATTACATTCAAGTAAAGACAGAGTTCAGGTTAGAATTATGCCATTATTAAAGGGAGATAAAGAAATGACAGTAATATAGATGCATAGGTTATTAGCAGTGACTGGTCTACTTAAGCTTTGTCTTGGATCACATAATGATAATCCAAGTGGTAAGTGTAAATGATTTTTTTTTTAAAGATGAGAATTTTCTTTATAGTTTGAAGGGAAGTAATAAAGAAAATAAATAGGGACAACTCACACAACTCCATCTAATTCCTAACTAAGCAGAGCTTGTACTATGGTAACCAAATAACTGATAAACATACTTATATAATTCTAAATACATAATATTATAGATAAATAACACCCTGACACAATAAACCATCGTGATCATTACACAAAGTTTTATCCACTTGATGCACTCCCACCGCGCCACAGAGGCAGTCATAATGTGTAGTTTATGCCGAAAGATGGTTTCCACAAAATAAACATGAGCCCCTAACTTATCCACAAGTTCCCCAAGACACTAAACATATTTATTCTGAAAAACTCGTTTAGCTAACAAACTTCTTTAAATTTGTACTCTAACGCCTGTCGCGCAAATGTCCATCCATGCAAATAAATTTTACGTAAATGTCCAGGCGTGCAAATGTGTTTTTACGTTAATGTCTATTCGTACAAATGTCTTTGTCGTAAATATTCATTCATGCAAATATGTTTTATTGAAATGACTTTCGTGCAAAGTATACCTTTACTAATACTTACCCAAAAACAGTATCTGTGAGATAACATGCCCTGCCTCCATGTGGAAGAGAGCCTTCAAGAAGCCGACAATAAACAGCACCAAAAATATGATCCAGGAAATGCAATATTTCTTGATTATGCCAGCTTTCTCCTAGAATTTGGAAAAAATATATTTTATAACTGCAAGACGCAACAGAACATAACTATAGGTAGGTACTAACACTATTATTTCATTCTCTTGGACGTACATTTTATTTTTTAAGTCCCATGGCAACCTCTTTCATTTTACCTCATCATGAAAATCTAAGCGAAGCGCTTGTGGCCCTGCTAACTTTGCTATAGGTGGTCATTGGATGGGTGACCACTTTGTGGAATTTACATTTGCTAGCGTTTTCGTGCTTCGGAAGGCACGTTGGTCCCGGTTGCCAGTAAAATGGCAGTCGTTAAGCCAAGTTGAAGGCAACAGTAGGTCGCCACAGCCTGCACCTGTCCATTTCAACACGGCAATGGGCTCACCACCTGTTACGAACCAACCAACATACAAATCACCAACGGAACAAAAATGCATACGGTGAAATGTGGGCGTATAGTATGCCTCTGCCTACTGCTTCGGGGATGAAGGCGTGGCAATATGTAAGTATGTGTAAGTATAAAAATCTAACGGTGATGATGTCAGTATTCACTACTGGATGCAACGGGAACTTTGGGCTAAGATAAGGAAGTCTTAATTTCCTTTCCTTACTAGTAATTCCATGCTGATCGCAGAATACTAGATATACAGAAAAAGTCAGCTGATTGTTCTTCATACGTTCCGTTGCGTTCCGAGAGCTTTAGTTCTTCGGAGAGACGTTAAGCCGATGGTATCGGTTGCCAGTAATATGGCAGTCATTAAGTCAAGTTGAAGGCCTTATAGGCAGCTTGAAAATTTTCAAAACGTATGTCTGTCTATTTCAACATGACTTATTATGTGGGACAGGAATACACACGGTGAAATGTGGCGTATAATAAGCCTCTGCCACCCCTTCCGGCCATAAGGCGTGATTGATGAGTAAGCAATAAGTAAGTAATACTTAATTGCAAAAATATCCAAAAATATAGTTCAACAGATTAAACATTTTACATGAGACACTTTGTAAATGACAGACATGTTGATAAATTTTATAGTTTTAAAGTGATAACCGGTTCGGAACGCGGCCCACCCTAGAAGACTTGGCAAGAAACTGACGGGCCAACACACCATTTCCAATCGTCCCTGTCCCGCAAATAGTCTTTAACAGCGTTCAAGCTTTCACAAAGCTTTTTTCAATTAACTTTTTAAATTAATTTAATGATACATTTCTCAGGTCACAGGGAAGCTTGTTGTAAAAGCGTATACAGTTAGAAAGAATTGTCAATGTTTGTAGTCGACTGTGGTGGACTGTAAGATTGTTTATAAAGGTATCTAGTATTTATATTATGTTTACCACACAGTTTAGAAAACTGTGATAGATTTTTCTCAGCATACATAAGAGACACAACATTTTGTTGGTCAATATGTCACTTACGTTGAAGCGTTTCAAACCTCCGTACAAATTACTATTCACTAAGACATTCATAATTACTCTCATCCACATCTCTAGCAGTAAAAACAACGATACACGTGTCATTTTCTAAGTTGTTTACCTTAAAAACAGCATACACGAAGACCAAATCTGATAAGAACCTCGCGAATAACAGGATCACAAGTAGAATCACTATGGTGTACACTACTGATAGCATGCTCGCATCCACATCGTCACGACTCTTTTGGGCTTCTGATAAAGTCTTGATGTCCACCGCAAAGGTGATTAGAATTACTGCGAGAATGAACGAGAGGATCTAGAAATAAAAAGATAAAATGCAGTAATAATAATATATATGTAGGCAGTCGGTCCAAACATAGGCTACGGTGACCATTTTCAATCAGGTGAGTCGTACGCTAGTCTGCCACCTCAGTGGTATTTTGCATTAGATTCATATTTTGTTTGCGCAAATATGATCACATTTCTGAATTTCGCACGAAGCTCAAGTGGCTTCCCATTAGACTTCGCCGGAATGCCCATATTCTATTTCTTCTATACAATATCTTGTTTAACCCCTGTACTCCCACTTATCTTAAAGAACGTTTTGATTTCTTGGGTGATGCGCATTCGAGATTCCTGAGGTCATCGGAAAATTTGCGACTTAAAATGCCAATGCATTCCACAAGATTTTTTGATAAATCTTTTACAGTTCAGGCAACTCGTTTGTGGAATGCATTGCCTGTGTCTGTGCGTCGTGCGCAATCTCTAAATAGCTTTAAAAAATTACTTACTAATTACTACCTAACACTATAACTACTAACACTTATTTCCCTTTGGATTATTTGTAGTTTATCTGAGCTATCTATGTTATATAAATTATATGTGAAAGTATGTTTGTATATTTCGTTATGTATGTATGTATATTTATTTATTTATTTATTTATGTACACACTAAGATTTACGTAAAAAGTAAAAAAGAAACGTATTATATGTATGTTACTGTGTATGTATAAAATTATATAAATATTTGTACCTATATGTAGGTATTACGTAGTGTATATTTATGTATTTATGTGTACCAACTGTGAGTATCGTTATGCATAATTATGTACAAAAATAATAATATTAATATCTTCCAAATTCAGTGCACCAATGAACTGCCTATAGAAGCAAATCCATGGCACCATGTCCATTTTAGGTTGTCTGGAAGAAATCGCACCTTGCGATAAGACCGCCGATTGTACCCTATAGTTTAAGTTATAAATATTGTAAATTCCTATTGTAAGTTTATGGTGTACAATAAAGAGTATTGTATTGTATTGTATTGTATTGTATAAAAAATAAGATAAGAAATATATACTGAAGATCTTAAACCATACTATAGTGGCTCCTAACTGTTGGATAAAACTGAAACACAGATTCCAAATCAAGGTAGAGTTTGTAAGCCACTGGAAATACGCTCGCGAAAGAGGTGGCGGAGACGGAACGCGAGAGGACTCTCCCGCCCGAGTTCCGCAGTCTGCGGCGACAACGCCGCAGACTTGTCTTCGCCCAAGACTACCGGCCTCCATGACCGGGGGCCTGAGGACGGCGGGTGGGCTGCTCGTCGTCCTTACAGAAGCAGGCCCAAGACGTAGGCATGACGTGAAAATGTCACGCACGCCTCATGTGCCAAGAAGCGGGATAGTACCCGAACCAACCCCCAAAGAAGCGGGACAACACCCGAACCCCAGGTGAGGCCGCTGTGGTAGCCAAAGTCTGCCGGGAGCTCTGGGACATCTTTCCGAGGAGTTACCCGGGGCGTCCGGCAATAGACAGTTAGGCGGGGACTGTGTGGTTTTAGCCGGTTCGAGTCCGGCATGACATCCGAGGGGATTTCTACACGTTAAAAAAAAATAGTAATACTTGATTTTATTCCAATATAAAACACTCGAATAAAAAGAGTAATAACCCAATACGAAACAAAACAACTAAATAACCTGATTCACTGGTTTTGATGGAGCGCATTTAAACGTCTTGAGATATCGTGAACATTTGTATGTTTAGGCGAATTTATGAATTAAGTGATGAAAATAGGGTGAGAAAAAAATGCAACGATTTAGAAAAGTTATTATGGGGTAAAATACGAGTATTATTAACATTGAATCTTTAATTTTTAAGCCGTAAATAAAAAATAAATTTTATTAAAATAAAGAAGTGCTCGTGGCCTCGTTTACTTAGTATTCTGTAAACGATTACTGCGTAAAGCAACTTTCGCTAGAACTGATCCTTAAGTGGTGACCACTTTGTGGCTTTTACATTTGTTGGCGTTTCCGTGCCTCGGAGTGCACGTTATGCTGTTGGTTCCGTTTGCCAGTAAAAAGGCAGTTGATACGCCTGGTTGACGCCATATGGGCGGCGAAAATTTCAACAGCAGTTCGCCTCAGCCTGCGACTGTCCATTTCAACACGGTAATGGGCTCACCACCTGTTACGTGGGGCATAAACGCATACGGTGAAACGTTGGCGTATGCCTCTGCTGACCCCTTCGGGGATAAAGGCGTGACAATATGTATGTATGAAATAGATATGACACACTTACTGAATTAATGATTCCCAAAGCAATGCATCCAGACCGTAGACTAAAGATAAAGCAAAACTTGTCCAATACAGGCAGCTCCATCCTGGCCTGGAAAACATACGGATATTCGTTTAGTTTCGAAAAATAACAACTCCCGCTAAAATTCAAGGTAAGCAAAGTCTCAAGATGGAAATTTGAAAGTCAGTTTTCATACCTAGTTTAAGTACCTAGTCGACTCTAAGGGCCGTATTTTAGAACGTTACTCAATACTCAAGAAACGCTTGAGACTAGTTTTTGTTGAGACTAGTTTTTGCCTTAAAATACTACTCTCAAGTGTTTCTTGAGTATTGAGTAACGTTCCAAAATACGGCCCTAAGAAATGGTACTGTCTCATGAGTTGCCAGTATAAAGGCATATTGTTTTCTATTTTTTGTCAAGAACTCTGCGGTCAATCTCACATACCTGCGAGGTGATTGTACCTGCTGTCTAAAGAACTCTTAAGTCCGTATTTCAAAACGTTTCTCAATACTCAATAAACGCTTGAGGTTAGTTTTTGCCTTATAAAATCTAATCTCAAGCGTCGATTGAGTATTGAGAAACGTTCTGGAAAACGGCCCTTAGAAATCATAAAGAATTATTATCGTGGTTAGTATTATATCTCATTCCCTTTCTCATATTGGATGTGAGAAGCGAGAGGTTCACCGATGCCAAAAAAGTATAGTCACTACCTATGGGACAATGCAGACCCGGGACTCCGATCTGGAGACTTTGATGTAACAGTCCAAACTAAGACTGCAATTCAAAACTAGAACAATTATTTAAAATGTTCTCAGTATAAATTAAAAATTTCCAAAACATTTTGTGTTATTTCTGAAAAGCATATTTACAGGGTTATCGCGAAAGCTAAGCGCAATAATGAGGTTTAAAGTTTTAAAATATGCATTTCAAACCATGGAATGTTCTGGGAATATACATAATCTTTTTAAAATAGCTCTAGATAAGCGTTTTACTACTATTTTAAACAAAGAGGAAGTATATACCATTCTAGATTAATCCGGCAAGCACAACACTATATTTGGCACTATGTGAAGATATGATTTTAGAAGATATGAGAACTGATTAAGAACTGATATTCAACATTATTATTAATTCACTCCACCATTGTCAGAGAGACCACTTCGCTTCCCAAAGGCAGCTCTGATTAAAGACGGCACCACTCTTAAGGGTAGGCCAAATCTATTACGCATATAACTAGCGGACTCCCTTGGTTTCGGGGACGTGAAATTATTTATGTTAATTAATTATACAATGTGCTAAGAAAACCCTGTCCGACCCGAAAGGGGCACATAGGCACTTCATAAACATAACAAAAAAAAATTAAAAATCATATTATTTTTAGTTATAAAATAGTTATCATATTTTTAAAAACGTGTTTTTAGTGTCAGAATTAGTCCAATTTCCTTAAAATATAGCAATTTTTTAAAACCTGACAACTTTTGTTGGCATGCGGCGACGAGTGTATGTGTCAAAAGACACCGCCGGCAGATGTATGCTGACCTTTTGACCTTGGATTTCCGAATAGCCCTTCCCCTGTGTTGCCATATAAGCTACCACATTATATTAATTTTTAATTAATTTTATTCGTGGTAAATATTCGGGGTAAATATTTGGGGTAATTTCTAACAAGGATTACACGAATAAAATCACATTTCGATTACCTACCAATACCTTCACGGATTGGACAGGGTTTTCTTAACATATTGTATATTATGACTGACTCTGTGGCGCGATGGGAGTGCATCGGACTGCTACGCAGGAGGTCGTGTCACTTTGTGTGATGACCACGATGGTTTATTCTGTGTCTGGGTGTTATTTATCTATAATATGTATGTATTTAGATATATATAAGTATGATTATCAGTTATCTGGTTACCATAGTACAAGTTCTGCTTAGTTTAGAATCAGATAGCGTTGTGTGAGTAATCCCAACGATATTTATTTATGGGACAGGAATCCACACGGTGAAAAGTGGGCATATAATATGCCTCTGCCACCCCTTCGGGGATAAGGCGTGAGGGATATTTATTTATTTTATTTATATGTATTTATATAAACTTTCCCCTAGAACTCGTCTATTCATTGGTGAAAACATCACGTTCACACAAGCGAACGGGAAGACAGATACCATCGGGGTACCTGTCTTTTCGTCCATTTCTTAGGACTTTCGTAATAAGTCTAGATAAGCCAAGTAAATACCAGTCAAATTTCTTTATCTTAAAAAGATAATTCAGAAAGTCAAATTAATTCAAGAGGCATTAATCTTAATTTAAATTAATTCATTTATCATCATCTCCAGAAAAGAGATTTTCTGTAGCCATTCACTGATGTATTGACAACTGAGAAGAACTGGCAAAAGAAACTCAGGCCACTCTTAATCATCAGATATTTACAATTTAGTATAACAGTAGCTTGATCTGATAATAAAGGATTAGGAGAAACTAACTGACCTCCGCGGCTTCACCCGAGACACACTTTAAATCCCCGTCACATCCATTTAACCCCGTCACTTATTAATATTACAAAAATGTATGAAATTATGTATGAAATTTTCCCGATTTGTTGACATTTTTATGATTACTGCTCCGCTTTCCTGGGTTATGTCTTATGTTATATTCTTCCTCGGTAAATCGACTATTCAACACAAAAATAATTTTTCGATTTATTGCAGTAGTTCTTGAGACCAGCGCGATCAAACAAGCAAACTTTTCAGTTTTATTTAAAAAAAAACATATATAGAGTATTGATAAAGGCCACCATGTAGCTTCAGTGCTTTTCAAAATATAACGCTTGTACCTAAATGCTAAACAGTATATGGTTCTACGAACGCATTTTTAGGATAATAAATATTAATTTGCACCTATACCTGTTGCAAATGTTAATTTATTTTAAGATAACTATTTCAACATAAGTAACGAAATTATATTAGAAATCGGCTACTACTACTTACTACTAATTATAACTACTAACAAAAATAGACGTTTCCCGAAGTAGCTTCGCCTTAAGAGCGAAGCTGTACGGACCCTGCGCAGAGCGATACCCGAGGATCGATATCATTCGGCCGCCTAAAAGTTCCAATATTCCCCATCATTATGTACTCACGCCGTTACAAGCGTTCATACATTACTATTTATCTTATCAGCGTAATGAATTTCTTCAAACGCGAGCAGGAAAATGTTGACAGTAGATTTTGTGACAACGTACCGTAATTTTGAACCTTAATTTCACAGAACAAGGAATCCGCGGCCCCCTACTAGAGTTGAATATAATAATAATACCGTGTGCCAATTTGCGTCAAGCAGGAGGCGAAAATCGCATACGCGGCCTGTTAGTCGTCATTCACGCGTCGTGAAGTTAACTTGTTCAAATTAATACGTAAAAGTGCTCTCATTTTATGTGGTATGGTGTCATAATTATAGTAAAAAGGTCTATAAACGAAATTATGCTGTAACAAATCGCGTGTAAGAGAAAGTAACAGATTTTTAACAGGTGTTCACCTTCACACTTTGCGTCCGGAGCGCACACATACTGTTAGGTCCGATAGAGGCTTTATTCCCCATACGCTTAGATTGCCAAATGAACTCCCTGCCTGGGTTTTCCCGAATGTCTACACTATGGAGTTCTTCAAAAGGGGTCTTAGAAGGTATTTAGAGGGTCGGCAGCGCGAGTGCTGCACCTCTTGTGTTGCAAACGTCCATAGGCTACGGTGACCACTTTCCATCGGATGGGCCGTACGCTTGCCTGCCACTTTAATAATGGTATATTTACAATTACAAAACCTCAACAATGCGATACGTCACCATTCGGCTTGTATGAGAAAAGGGTGACACCCCCTGACTGGTTGTACGAAATGTAGTTATTATTAGTTAATAGTAAGAAGCCTCTAGTAGCGGACCGCGTGTGACATAGATTCCTTGTTCTGTGCTAAATTGACTTTAAATCTATACTAATACTAGTTGACGCCCGCGGCTTCACCCGCGTGGAGAAGTTTTCCCGTTCCCGTTTCCCACAGGAATTTGTTCCCGGGATAAAAAGTAGCCTATGTGTTATTCTGATGTGTAAGCTATATTATTGTAATGTTTCATTGTGTAGTTTTTACGTGAAAGCTAACAAACATCAATTCTTACAAAGTTTCGCATTTATAATATTAATAGGATTATAAAGCTGAAGAGTTTGTTTGTTTGGTTGAACGCGAATCTCAGGAAATACTGGTCGAAATTAAAAAAATATTTTTGTGTTAGATAGCCCATTTATCGAGAAAGGCTATAAGGCTCTATATCATCCCGCTACTTCGCTGGAGAGCGGAGTAGTAGTGTCGACAAATCGGGCAAATTTTTAATCTCGTATTGTAGAATTTATAAAGCGACGGGATTAAATAGGTGCGACGGACGGGAGGTCCAAGTATTCCACGGGCGAAGCTGTGGGGGTCATCTAGTACTTTTATATTATGTTTAGGTAGTAGATTAGGTAATTTTATTCATTCCATTTTGTTCTATAGTTTAGACCGGAGATTTTAGTGGACCACTTACTCCTTGGGGGCGAGTCTACTATTGACAAGCCGTAGAATAGAACCAGAATCGCTGTTTTTAGCCGTCAAAATGATAGTAGACTATCAAAAATACAACTGACTAGCGGTTACTGGCGCGGTACGTGTTAGTAGAATTCTATAGGCCGACCGATAGAAGTCTATTGGAGTACGATTGTAATAGTAAACTACAAAAAACTGTCAATTTTACAGGTGGCTTTCTATTTAGCGACGATTTCGACACGATTGAAATAGCAGACTCGGCCCCAATAACGGACGTAACATGTAGAGGCTTAGAGCACAGAGTATCGTCTTGAGTGTTAATAGTCTGTGCTTAGAAGTTGATTTATGTGACGTAGTACTGGGATGCGGTATACTGTCGCGTTGAGATAACGTCTATTATTACTTTGTATGACTCTATTTATGCTTATACGGCCCTTGTACACAGGTCAACGGAGTATCTATGGGCCTATCGAAGATATAGCGCGGCAGTCATATTATATTGCAAATCAACATCTTCGGGGCCCAATTCAACGTCATCTAAGTGGTGCACCTGCTGATCAACGGTACAGGCAACCCTGCAGGCACTTGGAAGACCAGGTGGCACAATATTAGGATCGGTGCATCGGTGCGGTAAAAAAATTTTGAAGCTCCGTACTAATTGATTTACAAAATTATCCAATTTGCATTTACTTAATTACTGATTGAGAAGTCGCCATTTCCAATTCAGAAACCGGCTGTTACATTTCCGAAGCACAGTCATTAAGTAAAGTTGATTCTATCGTATATATAAACGATATCAGAATTATTGTCATTCCCTTGTCCTTTTTCCTTCGTAAATAACATTTTTCCATTCCCGTATACTGTCAATAGTTCATTATTTAGTTGAATCTAATGTTTTTAAAATAAACGTTTTATGTTAAAGTTATAAACATTTCTTGGAAGGTAACTAAAAGGCTTAGGCAAGGTTAGTCTTGGCTGTCAGTTATATAATAGAATAAATAAATATTGTGGGACACTTTTCACACAGCGCCATCTAGCCCAAACTAAGCTATAAACTTGTACTATGATGGATCTAGACAACTGATATACTCGTACATACTATATTTCTAAAGACATACATATATTATTCATAGCAAACACCCAAACTCCGAAACCCACATTGTAGATCGCACAAATATTTATTTCGACCCGGGAATCCCACCCAGGACCTCATCGTGGCAGTCGAATACACTACCACTGTGCCACCGAGGCGGTTCTTAAGTCTAGTTGAAGGTCTATCTATTTCATGAACCCACATACTTGTCAAAATTACGTTAACAGGTAAGCTGAGCTGAGGCATACTAAACGCAAACATTTCGGAACAGTAGTAGTTGGTGAGTACATTGCCAAATAGATGGACAGGCGCAGGTTATGGCGACCAATAAGGACATCAACTTCGCTTAAAGACTGTTGTGTCTATGGCAACTGGGACCATCAACTGAACATGCCTTTCAAAGTAATATCACAAACGCGGTAACCTATTGAGGACCAGTCATATCGAAGATTAACGCAGTGATCGATTACAGAACATTCAGTTCTGAGTTATAAGCGTTGAATGATAACTCATAAAAATGAGGACGTAAAGTATGCTTCTGCCCACCTGTTCCAAGAAAATGGTGTGATTATATGTTTGTTTAAATAAATGCCATGGCCAGGGACGTTACTAGAAAATTTATAATAACTAACGAGCACTATTAGCTAGTTATTTTTTTAGTCTACTTATTTTTGGTTTTTAAGTGACTTGTTATTTTGTTCGCGACGACGATGACGACATTTAAAAATTAAATGCCCTAATATATAATTGCTCTGATAGTTCACACTAAACTTATGCTTGTTTTATAGCAATATTCTTTCTTACGTATAGATAGGTTTTCTTTTCTGAGATGTCTGCTCGTACTAGATCTACATCATTAGTAACTATCGTAAAATGCTATAGATATATACGATACGATAGGGACATTGGTAGATAGTATTTACCTAAGCTATTTATTTATTAGGGGTATCAAATCAAATCAAATACATATAATCAATAAAAAAACAAACGTGCCTCCTCAACACGGTGAACACTTTGTCTTGAACCAAAAGCTTCAAGATCTACTTTGTATATTTCTTATGCAATAAATATATGTAGGGACACAGCTTTATACAACAAGTAGGAACACAGCCATATGTAGTAATTGTATAATTTTCAAAATATAATAAAAGTCAATTGAGAAAATGCCGTAATTAACTATATAGCTGGTATTAATAAGTTTAATAATAGGATAGAATAAAAAGCAACCCAACATTGTCGGCTGCCGGTCAGGGCTCGCACTACGGCTAGCAGCGACAGATCCGACCTAACGGTACCCATGAGTGCACTACGCGGCACGTTCCAAGCCGCACACACTGCGAGTGTATGCTCAGCCGTGTCCACGTTGCCACCAGAACAATGACTGCACACTGAGTTCGGCTGCACACCTACCAGCTCATAGCCCAACTAAAATTCTGGTATCTCATAGGGTTAGTAGCAATATTTACGCTGCTGCTTTTGCAATGGCATGCTGGATATCGACGGCTTTCTTTCAGCTTTTGATAGTTGGATGGCAGTATTGGTGAATATGTCCTCATGCCTTTGCTTACCTCTTTGGGCAAATAGGCGTGACAGCTCATAGCTGTTATAGCAATTGTTACAAATAATATTATTTAAATTTAAGGCAAACTAAGTTTAGTCGACTGTTCTCACATAAATTCAAAGGAACTATGTAAGTGTAATTTTAATGAACACAACACTTATTTTGTTTTTTTTTTTTGTATTATTTCATAACTGTATAATTGGTCAAATATCATGTTAATCAAACTGTGTCAAATGGCGGTTAGAAATGAGTGGCCATGAGTTTTATTGCCAGGTTGTTCCTCTGGCTCTACCTATTGCTTTGCGAATCTGGCAAATGTAAATGTAGAAGCAGTAATCTTGACGTTCATAAGTGTTACTTTGTGACCTACATGAATAAAGATTTTTGATTTTGATTTTGACTATATATATGTTCATCTTAATAGAACGAAAATCATAAAACACTTTCTTCAAAGTCTCGTTTCTGTAGCCACTTTATCTACTACTGTTAATCGAGCGTTACAAGATAATAATATTTGGTGCCTTATCGATGTTTATTTTCTAATTAGATAATATTTTTATTATGATAATTTGTTCACTTTTTGTAAGACTGCATTTTACGACAGGATAATTTAGTTCGCACGTTCGATAATTTAGTTTCATGCATGCTCTGATTTCCCATGGATTTTGTAACGGGCAATTAGGGAAAAGGTTATTCCGACTCCGTCAGTGAAAGTCTGGAGATCGGGGTTGCGATGGATGTCTCTAATAAAAGGTTATACAAACTCCACGGCAACAGGCCTTCTTCTTTTTAGATTAGATAGGTACTACATCCGCGGCTTCCAGTGAACAATAAAGAAACACCGAGCTCGAACTCTGCAAGGTTCAAGAAAAGTCAATTTTTATTTTATTTGAAGTCTCTCCCAATTTTGATTTTAAGAATACGACCACTAAGAGAGCTGTAGCCAGGCCCAGACGTAACCATTTACGACTTCAATAATGAGAAGTTGGAATCGTCTGGGGGGCATAAGCTTATCTATAAGTTGGCGCGCTCCAGGGTCAAAGCAATACAGGACATTTCCAAGTTCCGCTGTGTAAAAGATTCTAAAGGCACCCTGCTATGCAAAGACGAGTTGCTAAATAAGCCACAGTGCGGCCTCCGGACCTCCCTCCTAATCAGGGCCTAGTACCACCGGTAACTCCTGGAGAAGTCAAAACTGCGCTTCGCCGCATGATGAATAGGAAAGGAGTCCCCATGGAAGCCTGGAAGGCGATTGGTCCTCGCGGTATATTATTAAACCTTTTTAACCGCGTACTCCGTGGATGTGTGGAGTCACGCGGATGGACCGCGAGGAACTATCGCATCCGCGGCAGCCTTCACGTCCGTGACATTGCAGATAAGTTGTAAGAGTGTCGCCTTCGCTGGTATGGTCATGCCTTGCGGCAACTGCCGGGCTACGTGGAAAACAAATGTCAGGCCATGTTAGCCCCATGTCAGGTCCCGGTAAGAGAGGAAGACCCAAAAAGTGCTGGCTTGACGTTGTAAGAGATGACATGCGTGCAAATGGTCTCAATACAGGGGATGCCGTCGATCTTATGAAGTGTAGGAGAAAAAGTAGGAAGACAGACTCGGGCGTCGCGAAACTAAACTGTGACAGACGTTCGGATAATGATGTGCTTGGGCGTCATCGTACCAGCACGGAAAATAGACATAGAATGACAATACTCATACAGACAAAGGAGTTGTTTTTTAAGAGTATTTGTTATCTCCGTATAATATATGCATATTAAGCGTGAGACTTTTTACAACGCGATGCAGGATTTTCAGCATCGAAGTAGACACTAAGACCGTTAAAACAATGAAAAAGATGCAACAAAATTTACGTTGAGGCATTTGGAACTGGGTGATTAGATCTAGGGCATCACCGGTGTGAGCAGCTATGGGGGTCGAGCGATGCGGCGCCGGTGTCACCATCGCGGGTCAGACCCGGAGCGGGCTTCCCCATAGTTATGCCCTTGAAAATTACACTTCCACCTCGAGCATATAGCTCTTTCTCCCCCCCTCTGACCGGCCAAAAAAGGCAAGCCCGAGAGTTGTTTGGTGCAATTCCGGGAGTAGCGCATTGCTCTCCCGTTAACTCATTAAATCTTAACCGGTGCAGAAGGGCAACAAAACTCTGAGGAATCGGGACCGATGTGTTGCCACGCACATTTAGCTCGCCACAAGCTGCATTATTATTATTATAGTGTTCTTTTACGCAATACTGACTTAACAGGGTTACAAGCCCTTTCTAACATTGTACTTTTCCATTACATTCGCAAATAAAGTATAAACAATAAATCTTAAGTATCAAACCATAAAAGTAATAATTTAATTCCAGAATGTATCCGACTGCTACGCCAGAGGTCGTGGGTTTGATTCCCACCCAGGATAAAACTTTGTGTGATGAGCACGATGGTTTATTCTATGTCTATATATAATATAGGTTTATTCTGTGTCTAAATATATTCTTGTGTGTTATTTATATATAATATGTATGTATTTAGAAATATATAAGTATGGTTTTCAGTCATCTGGTTACCATACCTAGTACGAGCTCTGCTTAGTTTGGAATCAGATGGCGTCGTGTGAGTTGTCCCAACGATATTTATTTAGAATGAACATGCAAGGTAAAAGAGTAATTTAAATTGGTATGTCATTCCTATTTAACCATTCTTTACCTAACTTCATTAGTTTCAATATCATACTATAGCTTTAATGATTTTAGCTGACAATGTCAAAAAACTATTGTTTGAATTTAGAAGGTTATTGTCATTATGCGTCAGTTTAGTACTTTAGTCATATAATAGTGTATTATCATGACTTTAGTGTCAAACATGTGTTCGCGACTCGCGGTTGTGTATTGTGTTGTAATTCTATGTGCGCAGGCGCTGCGTACCGGTAAGTGATTTTATATACTCCATATTAAAAGGATTAAACAGTTTATCAATTTGCGGTGACGGTACTGACATTGTGTGTCTACACACAGTTAGGTAATTACGTGCTGATAGGTAATTGTAGAAAGTAAATTAATTATTTGAGGTTATTATTTGTTTTTTTTTTATTTATTTACTCAGGCTGATTTTAATACAGCAAAGTCAATGCCTGTCAATTAATTAGGCTATTAAATAATATGTGGTAATATAAAAAAGATATAAAAAATAATATTTAAAAAGTAAGGAAGTCTAAGATTATAATTTTTATTATGTTGGATAGTGCTAGGGAATGTTTTGTTAATGATTTCTCAATTTCAAATTCATCAATCACAAGAGCTTTTAAACCAATTGCTCATAACTTAAATTTCTAAACATTAAAAAATCCTAGGCAATCTTGTACAAAAATGATTCAAATCTGTTGATAATTATTAGGTACTACCGATCTAAAAAAACATTTATCCATGTTGAGAATCTATATACCTACTTATTAGGTACTTACTAATATATAAAGTTGAAGAGTTTGTTTTGTTGAACACGCTAATCGGCTAATCTCAGGAACTAGGTACTTGTCGGATTTGAAAAAATCTTTTTGTTTTGGATAGCCCATTTATCGAGGAAGGCTATATCATCACGCTACTAACTTGCAGAGCGGAGCAGTAATCATAAATGTCGACAAATAGGAAACTTTTTTTTTGTTTTTTTTTTTATACGACTGAGGTGGCAAACAAGCATAAAAACCTCATACTGTAGACGTTCGGGAAAACCCAGACAGGGAGTTCATTCCACAATCTAAGCGTATGCAGAATAAAGCCTCTATGGGCCGTATTCCAGAACGTTTACCAATACTCAAGAAACACTTGAGAGTAGCATTTATATGGCAAAAACTAGCCTCAAGCGTCGATTGAGTATTGATAAACGTTCTGGAATACGGCCCTATCGGACTAAACGAGTGCTCCGGACGCAAAGTGTGAGGGTGAACACCCTGTCTATGGCGAGCGGTGCGATGATAGAAGGTGGCCATGGGTATCATATCAAACAACTCTTCAGTCACATAGGCTATAGAACACGTATAAGGAGGCAAAGTCTCTCCTGTCGCGGAGGGGTTGGACACCGCCCGCTAGTAAGGTGCGCCAGCCCAAAGGTGACAGCAATACTCCATGTGTGGCCGCACTTGCAGCTTATAGAGGAGCAGTGTTTGCTCTGCAGTATAGTACTGCCGCGCCCTGTTGAGCACACCCAGCTTTTTTGACGCCAGCGTCGCCTTTTCCTCTAAGTGACTACGGTATTGGACGTCACTAGAGATATCAACACCAAGGATCCCAATACTATTAGAGATGGAGAAAGGTGTTCCCTGGAATTGCGGTGCTACAGTAAATGAGGCTTTTTTAGCGGTGAATGCCCAAACTTGAGTCTTGGTAGAGTTAAATTGGACAAGATTTTGTCTACCCCAATCGGACACTCTTGCAAGAGTAGCCTTGATTTAGACACAAGTTGTTCACGACTTTTTTCCACTGCAGACCGAGGGATATTGGAGCGACCCGTGTAATAAGTGTCACCCGTACTATCATCTGAATAGCAATGAATGAAATGGAGAGCATGTCATTGATATGCAGCAAAAACACGGTGGGTGACAATACTGAGCCCTGCGCGACCCCAGCACTTATGGCCATGTAGTTCGAACAACAACCGTCAAAGACGGCTCTGATAGTTCTACCGGCCAAAAAGCTGGATATCTAAAATTAGTGTAAAATTCAGGTATTAACGCGATCATGTTTATTTACCTTAAATAGCTTGACGTTTCGGCTGGGGCATGCAACGCGAAAGTTTAAAAGTTAGTACAGCTGGATATCTACTCGCAAAGAACCCTTGCAGTTATGGACTGGTACATAATTTCGATATAGATATAGAGTCTATATATAGAGTCTATAATTAGTATATAATATATAGTAAATATAGAGTCTATAGGTAATTAGTATATAATTTCGATATAAGACCTCGGTGGCAGACCCGGTCAAAGGCCTTAGATATATCGAGACCCACTGCTAGAGCCTCAGCCTTGCTCTCGATAGCTGTCGCCCAACGGTGTGTGAGGTACATAAGAACATCGTCAGTCGAGTCGAGCTCGATCTCGGTGAAGTTCCAGGGGAAGTTAAAATATCTTGGAACCCGCATCGAATTTAATCAGAAGTAATTTAAAGGAGTTGGTAAAAGAAATTAGCGCCTCTTCCCTCCTTTTCAAAGCGGTAGACCTGGCAACTAGGTGTACTTCCTATAAAAAGGGAAGTAGCAAGGTAGTACATTAACCTTATTATTATTAATACATCCTATGTGAGCTATTTATTGATTCCAGTAACATGTATGGCACAAAAGTCTAAAATCACGAAAATTCACCCCAGATGCAACGAGTCGTTACATTCGTCTAAAATGGCTTTAATTTTTGTTTTGTTAATTCTCGAATTTATCAACGAACACGCCACAGATTATGCATTTGAGATTACAACACAAAACATCCTGCACAATGCCATTCATACCCAGAGTTGAGTTCCAGGACATTTCCTCTTTAACTGAGCAGATATTCAATTCGGTTGTAGATATTTGATATGTCACTCACTGACAAACTATCCTACTTCCTAATATATGCTACTAATATTATAAATGCGAAAGTTTGTAATAATGGATGTTTGTACTCTTTCACGTAAAAACTACTAAATGGATTTTAATGAAACTTTACAATAATATAACTTATACATCAAAATAACACATGGCTACTTTTTATCCCAGGAACAAGTTCCTGTGGGAAACGGGAACGGAAAAACTTCTCTATGTGAGCGAAGCCGGTCAACTAATTTGAAATATTCTTCTTTCTTTTGGAGGGCTTGCTTGTTGCAAATTTGCAATAGGCTTTTGACGTTGTTAAGAATTGTAGTCAGTTTTGCGATTTTAACTATCTACACGGATAAATAAGATTGCAGTGTATGTTTTTAATATCAAAATTAAAATATTTTCACTAAATGCATATGAAATGATAAAATGATTAAATAATAAAAAATAATTTTTTTGACTGTCTAAGAAGTAGAAAGAAAGAAAAGAAAATAAAAATTTATTGAGAAGTTGGAAGGTACAATTCGCTATGGTACATAACTATTTCAACTGCGCGCAGTCCCAAAAAGATGCCAGCATTAAATGCTGCACACCCGATATGTACGTACCTACATCGCCGGTTTTCTGTTGGCGCCATTTAGTGACTGTCTGTCTGTTTGTTTGTACCGGTTAATCACTGAAACAGCTGGACCAATTTTAACGGGCCTTTCACTGGCAGATAGTTAATATTATAAGGACAATCTTAGGATACATTTAATCTCTGTATTCCTACGTAAACGGGCACTACGCAGGTAACACTGTGGGGTATCTGCTAGTTATAATTATAACTTGTATCGATATTACAAGAATTAAAGACTTGTGGTTTTATATGGATCAGAATGTTGGGCCGTTAAGAAGTTGGATGAAAGATGAGTGCATGTAACTGAAATGAGAATGTTAAGGTGGATGTGCGGTGTGACAAGAATGGATAAAATACGAAAAGAGTATATTAGAGGGAGTTTGAGAGTGGCGCCTGTGACTGAAGAAATGAGAGGGAACCGTTTGTCTTGGTATGGGCATGTGATGAGAAGGGATGAAAGTCATGTCACTAAAAGAACTATGAATATGAAAGTTGATGGATGGAGAGCCAAAGGAAGGCCAAAGAAAAAATGGATGAACTGTGTAAGGAGTGATATGAATATGAAAGGCGTGAATGATCAGATGACGAATAACAGGGATGAATGGAAGAGGAAGACATACTGCGCCGACCCCAAATAAATTGGGACAAGGGCAAAAGGATGATGATCGATGTTACAAGAATACGGTCGCAAGTGAATTGTAATCGTTCTATTCATTTATTAAGACTATAAGTATAAAGTAGGTATAGACGAGTATTATATATATTATACATACAATTGTCTACTGACTGCGCAGTAAAATGGATAACAACTTCTTTTAGCCATTGTGTGAAGGGTTCCCAGTTTCACACACGTAGGTTTATTCTTTAAAAGTATATCTATACTAATCCCTACTAATATTACAAATTTTTATTATCCTTTTACGGGAAAACTACTTAAGCGATCATCATGAAACTATGTACACATATTCTTAGAGGTATTATAAGTAACATTGGATACTTTCATCATGTTAATCAAACTGTGTCAAATGGCGGTTAGAAAAGAGTGGCCATGAGTTTTATTGCCAGGTTCTTCCTCTGGCTCTACCTATTGCTTTGCGAATCTGGCAGTAAATGTAAATGTAGAAGCAGTAATCTTGACGTTCATAAGTGTTACTTTAAGACCTACATGAATAAAGATTCTTGATTTTTTTTGATTTTTATATTGAAAAAAAAGCAAAAGAAAAAATAATTGCTTGTCAAAACTCTCTCTCTATTGTTCTCTCCTAAGTGGGCCTAAAGAAGTTGCGCGGGTCAGCTAGTAGGTATTATAAAGAGGAAAGTTATGTAGGTTTGTTTGTAATGTATAGGCTCAGAAAATTCTGCGCCGATTTTACAAATCTACAATTAGAAAGCTATATTCTTCGTGAGTAACATAGGCTATATCGGATTTTTTTAAAGTTTAGGGTTCCGTACAAAATCTCGAATAGGAAAACTTTACCACGCGGGCGAAGCTGCTATAGGTGAATCAGCTAGTAAAGAATGCTTCTGAAACTCATCGCCATTATGTTGTGTATTTATGAGTTGTTTTACGTAGGCAGTGTAAGGCCCGATGATCCACAAATGTGTGTTTGTGAGTTTGGATCCTTCCTATGTATAATATGTATGTATTTAGAAACATATAAGTATGTTTATCAGTTATCTAGATCCCATACCACAAGCTTATATTAGCTTACTTTGGGCTAGGTAGCGCAGTGTGAAAACTGTCCCACATACATACATTCATACATATTGTCACGCCTTTATAACCAAAGGGGTAGGCATAGGCATATTGTACGCCCACATTTCACCGTATGCATTTTTGTCCCACGTAACAGGTGAGCCCGTTGCCGTGTATAAGTAGTAAGGGCGATATTCCAGAACATTTCTCAATACTCAATCGACGCTTGAGAGTAGATTTTATAAGGCAAAATCTAGCCACAAGCGTTGATTGAGTATTGAGAAACGTTCTGGAATACGGATCTAAGTGTCCCACAATGTTTATTTATTTATGTTTTCAATTTCAGATCAAAAGTATTGGGCAGATTTAGCAACAAATGAGTTGAACGAGGCACTTCAAATGAGATGGAACCTCAACACTGCGAAGAACGTGATCCTTTTTATAGGAGACGGTATGGGCCCCAACACCGTGACTGCCACGAGGATATACAAAGGCGGAGAAACGCATAGATTGACGTTTGAAAAGTTTCCGCACATGGGATTCTTGAAGGTAAAACTATAATAGTTATAGTTTGAATGAGTGAGGAACGACTTGAGTGGGTCACAAGGTAGACCGAGAATTACATACAAAGACCACGTGAGTAAATTGTTCAAAAATGGAAAAGTCTAACGTACCACTTACTCGGATACCCTGACCTGCGTGTATAAAACGTTTAATGAATCAGAGAAGTGTGCATAGATCGCAAAACCTGGCAAACAATCCTCTCTGACTACCCCGTCAGGCAGCAGTCAGCAACCGTCAGCAGTGTGAAGATAGTGTGCTATATACCTAAAGATTGCGTCGACTTTACCCAGACAGCACTAATTCCCTAGAGTTGCCAGTAATGTAGTAGTCGATAAGCCAAGTTGAAGACCTGAAAGACTGTCTGTTTCTGTTTTATCACAGTAATCGGGTCGGCTGCGAGAATGAAACAAGTCCGGTGTTGCAAACATCCATAGCTTACAGTGCCAATTTTGATTAATTGTGCCGTAGGTTATTTTTGCCTGACACCATAAATAAATATTATTGGTACCAAAATAAAGAAAATAACAACCAAGATTAATTCTCTGAACGTAATTCTCTGAAGATTGCCCTTTTTTACCTACCTAGTATGTATTGACATACTAGCTTAATTACAATTTTGCATTCTCGAAGCATCGAAAGGAGCAAAATATTCCGCAACTTTCAGGTGACTCGAGTTTATTGACTCTGTCGAAGTTAAGAGAATAAAGTAGAAAGAAAAAACAAATAACACACATTTATAAGTCTCACCTTATTTCAAATAAGCATTTATATCTTTAGTTCCATGAAGAAAAAAGTACTTAAGTACTGCAATCTAATGTGCCATGAATTTAATCACACCTATAGTACCAAACTGTAGCGGTATATTTGTTACGCGTGAAATATTATTGCGCTGCGGTTAGGTAGGTACCCTTGTTACAAAATCTAGATTGTGACCTTGTCTGCTACTTACATTAAGACCCGTATCCTAAATTAATTTCATCTCAGTCAGCCTAGTATCAATCTAATTTATCGAGATTTTAGATATGAATATTTTATTAACCTATGGACTATGGAGATTTTAGACTTCTAAATGCAAAATTTAGAAAAGTCTTATAAAAAGGCTAAGTCTTTCCGTCCGTCTGTACGGAGCGTTTTCTCAGAATAGAGACAAATGGTTTGTGGCATTCGTTTCAGGACACCATGAATACGTACGTGCATAGGCAATTAGTATAGGCATAGTTTGAAGTTTCTACCACTTGCGGTTTTGAAGAGAGCCTTTTTATGGAGCAAAGGAAAATTTTACAGAATTGGGGCAGGGCTGGTTAGGGTCTTGGGCTTTTACTTACAGGGCTATATCAAGTTTCCTGACCATACTCAGGCTAGAGGGAGCTCGCATGTGGTTTTAGTTGACTTGAATTCAACATACCCTTCTTGTAAAGCCACTAGTGGCTCCGCAAGTAACGCTAATTAGGATCTTACTATGATTTTGTACATATCATACATACAAACACATTGTCACGCCTTTATCCCCGAAGGGCAGAGGCGTAACTCAGATCGTTTACAGAACACTGAATCAGCGGGGCCACGAGCTTTAATAAAACGCATTTGAAATCCAAATTGGTTCATGTTTCAGACATACGCCGCTAACAAGATGGTTCCCGACTCCGCTTGTACAGCAACCGCAATGTTTTGTGGCATTAAGACCAATAAAGACACTATGGGAGTAGACGCATCCGTAGAACGCAAGGACTGTCCTGCATCACTGAAACCAGAGGCCAGGCCACTCTGTTTAGCAGCACTGGCCTTGAACGCTAATAAAAGTGCGGGTAAGGCGCATTTTTTATATAATAAAATATTTTAATACTTGATAATATCATAAGTTAGATAATTAATTAATTAATTACAAACTAAGCTAACTAAAAATAACTAAAAACCTAAAATTTAACATGCGTCATAAAATTTCTCCGCATCGCAGTCCTCATGTGGTAGCGTTCCCAGAAGACTGGCAGCATTGCCACGTTGTATGGCAATGCTTAACCTTTGTGCGAAAAAGAAACCAGCCTACTGGTCACGAGTACTGTCAATCAGACGCTTTATAATATCTTGAAAAAGGTTATGAGCGCTTGGACCCCATGACCATAAGGTCTCGACATATATTTTAGCCATTTAAGGGTCTCCGCAGAAGCGGCGGCGGCACACACTAAGCACCTACCCATCCTCCACGACATTAAAGATTACCTAAAATTGTTTTAACTACAAACGAAACGGTTGAAGTCATATGTCATATGACTGCTTAGTACATACTGCGTAGTGGTAGTGTATGTGACTGCTACGCTGAGATCCTGGGTTCAGTTCCCGGGTCGGAAAAAATGTTTGTGTGTTCCGGAGTTTGGGTGTTTCTTATGTTTAATATATTTAGATATATATATGTATATCAATTGTCTAGATCCCATAGTACAACCTTTATAGCTAAGTTTGGGCTAGACGGCGCTGTGTAAAAAGTGTGTAAATTTATTTAGGGTAGGTAACCCTACAAGTTACAAACCCAAAATGGATTGATGTGTGCTCTTTGAAAAACAATCTCTTTAGTCAAGCTTTTAAACATTTTCAACATTTTAACTTCTTCCGAGACTTCACTGAGATCGATGTATCTTTTTTGATCATGGTCATTGCTGTAGATCCTGGTGTACAGAAGTCACAGTAATGGGAATGTGGGTAGGATTAGTCTCAATTAAAAATAGACAGCAGCTTTCAATTATACAAAACTAGATGACCCCCAGAATATTTCGACCTCCCGTCGCACATATATTTAATCCCGTCGCTTAAAAATTCTCAAATGATGCATAAAAATTTGACCGATTTGTCGACATTTATGACTACTGCTCTGCTCCCCAATGTAGTAGCGTAATGATATATAGCCTATAGCCTTCCTCGATAAATGGGCTATCCAACACAAAAATAATTTTTCCAATCCGACCAGTTGTTCTTGAGATTAGCGCGTTCAACCAAACAAACAAACTCTTCAGCTTTATAATATTAGTATAGATTAAGAGTCAAATCACAGCCCCCTAGCAGCAAACAAAGGCTTACTTACCCTTTACTCTCAGATAAGAAAACTAGGTCCCTACCTACCTATCATAAAATTGGAAAATAATGTGTCTAAAGGTTAATTATATGTACCTAGATTTTTGCAACCTAGTGTGGGATGTACTAAGACCTACGGGGCCCAAGCCAGCCTTGCCTGCAAGTGCTGCACCTGCATAGAGACGAAGTTATGGCAAAAAAAGAAGAACTCTAATAAGCCTATCACCCACCCGTCTGGCAAGCGTGGTACATTAAAGTCAATCACCCTCATAACCCGTCATCAACCACCCGTCTGGCAAGCGTGGTACATTAAAGTCAATTACCCTCATAAAATGATATTGGAATTTATAAATTGAATATAAAAATTTTCCATAAACAAGATAAAAAGATACCATCAGATACCACCAAAAATTCGTTCCTTTCAGGTTTTGTTACAACAATGCGCGTAACGCATGCCACCCCTGGTCCAATATACGCGCACAGTCCTGACCGGTCCTGGGAATGTGAAGCTAAAATGCCACCAGCGGCTCATCAGTGCAAGGATATCGCGAGGCAACTCGTTGAAGATTGGCCTGGAATCGATCTACAAGTAAGAATATGAGTATTATATACATACTCTCAGCCTCTGAGCATAATACCAGACTCTCAAAATACCAGATTCGCAAATTAGGTAGGTAGGCTCTTTCGCAATACAATATTTTGTATAAACAACATTTAACAGGCTAAAACAGTTTCTCCACAATATTTACCAATGCTACAATATAGGTTAGTTAAAACAAAAGCAACCATTACTGCGCAGTTACACGTTTTAAACATTCGTGTCATCATCATCATCATCCGAGCGTCTGTCCCAGTTGGGTCTCGCAACGCCCAGGGGCCGCTTTCCTACTTTTACTCCTCCACTTCGCACGGTCGACGGCATCCCCTGTAGTGAGACCATTGACCAGCAAGCATATCATCCCTTACTGACATGAAGCCAGCACTTCTTGGGTATTCCCCTCTTACATGGCCAGACATTTGTTTCCCACGTAGCCTGGCAGGCGGTTGTCACAGGACATGACCATACCAGCGAAGGCGACACTCTTTCAACTTATCTGTAATGTCACGGAGATGAAGGCTGCCGCGGATGCGAGAGTTCCTATCGCGGTCCATCTCCGCGCGTGACTCCACACATCCACTGCAGCATCTTCATTTCCGTGACACGGAGCTTCTGCTTTTGTAGCTCCAATATTGGCTACGTCTCACTACCATGTAAAAGGACAGGTCTAATGACGGTGTTTCAAACATTCGTGAAGCTGCTGAAATTTAATTGTTAACACAAATGTCCTTTATTTGTTCATCTGGTAATAGGTTTACTTAAATATATATGTATATACTTAAATATATTGGCTTCTTTTCAGAGCATACTCTGGAAAGAAGCCCTTCTTTATAATCCCTGATATTCGTAAGAAATTTTAAAAAAGATTGTTTATCCCGAGGTCGTTCAATTGAAATTTGGATGGATAGCTTAATAGTAATTTGACGAGGCGGCCACAAAATTTTGAACTATCTACCAATTTGAGAACTATTTTCACCCTAAATAGTCAATCATAATCATAATCAAAAATCTTTATTCATGTAGGTCACAAAGTAACACTTATGAACGTCAAGATTACTGCTTCTACATTTACATTTACTGCCAGATTCGCAAAGCAATAGGTAGAGCCAGAGGAACAACCTGGCAATAAAACTCATGGCCACTCATTTCTAACCGCCATTTGACACAGTTTGATTAACATGATATTTGACCAATTATACAGTTATGAAATAATACAAAAAAAAAAAAAAAACAAAATAAGTGTTGTGTTCATTAAAATTACACTTACATAGTTCCTTTGAATTTATGTGAGAACAGTCGACTAAACTTAGTTTGCCTTAAATTTAAATAATATTATCAGTTGTCTTTAATTGAAATAATAATTAATAAATTTTTAATTGTCTTTCTTTATAATTAAAAGTAGAGGGTAGAAGGAGTTAGGGAAGGCCGAGATTTACATATGAAGACCACGTGAGCAGATTGCTCAAAAACGGAAAGGTCAAAAGTACTCGGATACCCAGACGCGCGTGTATGAAGCGATTGATGAATCTCGAAGAAGCGAAAGAAGTATGCATGGATCGCGAAGCGATCTGTCCTCTCTGACTACCCCGTCAGGGATACAGCGTGAAGATAGTTAGTTAGTTAGTTTTTTAAATAATATTATTTGTAATAATTGCTATAACAGCTATGAGCTGACCAGTCCCAACAGACGGCACCCGTTCACGGGTATGACGCATATATCAGCCATCGCCCTATTCAACCGTATTGTAGGGAACAAGGCGACCCGATACATACGCCACCACTGCCAGGACACTTAGGCGAGCATGACATACCCAAAAACTACACAGCAACTATCATGTCAATTTCAAAATTATAAATAAGTCTACGTAGTGCTCACGCAATAACAAAGTCAAATTACATATAATTATGTATATTAGTTATTACCGGGACTAAACGCAGCATACCTTTAGTTGCCTGGCGTTTCAAATTATTTTTACTGGAGAATGTAAATAAAAATAATGTAAAAAAAAAATTCGACATATGTATGCAGATTCAAGACAAGTAGATAATATAACACAAGATTCATTCGAATCCTAAATAGCTCGACCGAAGAGCAAGCAACTCATTTCCATTTATTTTTATCATTCAAATAATCATTAATTGTGTAATAAGCCCTTTTCAAGAGGTGCGTCTTAATTTCCGCCTTAAATTTATGTAACGGCAGGTTCTTCATAATGTCTAAAGGAATTTTATTATATAGGCGTACGCCAATTCCTGCAAAAGAGTCGTGAACCTTTTGTAAACGATGATGCGTTCCAATTAGTAGGTACTATATAGGGTAGCGTAGGTACCTAAGTATATCCCTGTACTTTAAATCATATTATAACTTTGTACTTTAAATGCCAGGTCATAATGGGTGGCGGTATGCAGGGACTGGTCTCTAATGCTACTGGAACACTCGAAGATCCATTAGACACTTGGGGATGCCTTCGCAAGGATGGACGAAATCTACTGCAGACTTACATAGATGACAAAATAAAACGAGAATTGAACTATACAATAGTTACTAACAACAAGGAACTGAGGAGTCTAAATATAGATAATACTGATTATTTAATGGGTAATTTTATTGTTCTTCAATGGATTTTCAGTTGCTATGCAAAGCAAAGCGCTAGTTAAGGAACCCCAATCCCCCAACATTTGCTTCACCAGCTAATATCGTTCTAGAACGTTCGATGCACATCAGCAGTTTTTCTAGGACATGCGTCACTTCCGATGAAGTGCCGAGTTAGCAATAAGTTAGTATATAAGATCAATAATTTGTCAAAATTAATTAATTACTGTTTTGTATTACTACTTTGTAACTCTGTCAGTTAAATAAATATTTTTTTATATAAAATCCGGGTTTAGAGATCTTAAATCGCTCTTAGTCCTACTAACTCAGTGTTCTGAGTATGGTCACTGCGTCTTTCACTATTGCTAGTCGTCAGATGGTTGACCGCTTTTTAGCATTTCCATATTCTTAAATGGTTTTTGTGCCACATTAATCCGTTGGTCCCAGTTTTAGTCAAGTTTAAGACATTATGGGCGGCTTAAAATTTTTCAATATCAGATCGCCTAACTTGCTCCAGTACATTTCAACATGGCAATAGACTCGACACCTGTTAATTTGCTACAAAAGTGCATACAGTGAAATGTAGGCGTATGATATGCCTCTGCATACCCCTTCGGAGATAAAGTCGTTATTGATACGCATATTATCCAAATAAGGATAAGTACCTATATTGTTAAATTTACTCTCAACTTTGCAGGTATATTTGCAAATGGGCACTTAAAGTTTGAACATGAGCGGGATAAAGGTCCTAGCGGAATGCCTTCTATATCTGAAATGGTGGCAGCTGCAATTAAAGTGCTGCGGAAAAACAAAAACGGATATTTCTTGATGGTCAGTAATTCTTACGAGTTTTCGCTTAAGCAACTCCTCCTGTTAAGGTAACAGCTACAAAAGTGGATTTATAAAAAAACTGTCCCAAGACTATGAAACTGCTGCTCAACCGAAGACAGGGTGCTAAAGGTGATCTTTAGCAAATTGTCTTCGATTCAAATCAAGGTTAAGTACGTATGTATACGTGGTCGCACCAGCTCCAAGTGCAAAGAAGGTAGATTTTTATTTATTTATTTATGTACACACTAAGAATACAACAAAGACAAAATAAGGAGTCATAGGTACAATGGTACTGCTTATTTCTATGAGAAATATCTGCCAGCAGACCGGCGAGAGGAGAACGTGAATAAGTAGGGAAAGAACAAGTAAAAGTGTGTAAGTAAAAAAAAAAGGCAGATAAGAACTAAATAAACGCGCATACAAAATAGCTCAGAACAACTATATATACTAGCTATATATATAAATATATGTAAATACATAAATATATAAAAATATAAATAAATGCAATATAAATATAAATACACATATAAATAATTCGGTTTACAGAGTAGAGATATAGTATTCACGGACTTTTCTTTTGAAAGTAGTAATTGTTTTACTGTCTCTGATAACAGGGGGAAGTAAATTCCACAATCTAACCGCATGCACTGTGAAGGAGTAAGAGTAGAAATCAGTTTTATGATTAGGGAACTTAAGATTTGAGCGTAAGCTTGACCTGCAAGAAGCGTCAGGAGAGCGAACAAAGGAGAACCGCTCCTTTAGATAAGAAGGAGAAGATGGATTATAAAGAATATTGAAAAGAAGGCTGAGAATTCGAGTGTTCCGGCGAAGGCGGATTGGGAGCCACTTGAGTTCTTTGCGAAAACGGGAAACATGATCATCATCCACTCACCTCACTCACTCACCATAGATCTCCATCCACCTGATCATTATCCTAAGATACAATAACAATTTTTAAGGTAGAAGGAGGTAATATAGATATGGCGCACCACCGAAGCTGGGCGAAGCGCGCTATCACCGAATCTGCAGCTATGGAAGAAGCTGTTGAACTGGCGGCCAGTATGACTGATGAGGAAGACACGCTGCTCATTGTAACCAGTGATCATACGCACACGCTTACTATCAACGGATATCCGGACAGAGGAAGCAATATATTTGGTAAGAATTACCTAGTCGCAAATTTCAGCTAAAGTTTTTTTTTTTTGGCACTAGTTATACAAAGGAGTATATATATAAAATATATACAAAAATATATATATAGAAAATATTGTATAAAATATATACAATATTTTCAATTTTAAATCTTTTTTAACTATCTTTACACTGTATCCCTGACAGGGTACTTTTTTTAGGTACTTCTTTCCATCCACACATATAAGTCTGGGTGTCCACGTACTTTTGTCCTTTTCGTTTTTGAGCTTCTGCGCACAAACTCTTCGTATACAAGTCTCGGTCTGCTCTGACTTCTTCTACCCTGTAATTTCGCATAGTACCTACTTATAATTCGTTCGTTACTCATTCCTTGGACGCATCTCAACCAACGAAGCACATTCCAGCTTAAGGCTGACACCTTTATTCAATCTTGCCATATCCTTATGACGAGATACCAGTTCATTAATAGAGCAGTTTTAGAACTCATAAAGTAAATAACTTGTTCTTACAGATATAGCCGGGGCGTCAACGCAGGACGGTATCAACTACACTACATTATCCTACACTACCGGAGGTCCACAAGCCTATCAGTACTACGTGGAAACCAATAACAATGCCAGCAGAGTTGTAAGAAGAAACCCCAGCCAAGATGACACGCAAGATTATGAGTACCACTTTCAGGCTGGTATAGAAATGATAGAGAATAGTCATGGAGGAGGTGATGTTGCTGTTTACGCCAGAGGTAAGTTAAGAATTACGGAACGAAAACGAAATAAAATTCACGCTATAACCCTAGCGTAGTCAGTAGGTAGTCAGAGGGGACAGATCACCAATCTTCGCGATCATTGCATACCTACTTTCGCTTCCTGCAGATTCGTATATCGTTTCATACATGTATGTCTAGGTATCTAAATACTTTAGAGCTTTTCTTTTTTCAGCATTCACACGTGGTCTTCGTAAGTCTTAGTCTTTCCAGACACCTTTTACCTTCTTTCTTTCATCTGCGTGTATTTCCAGTTGCTACAAAACGCTAGCTGGATTTGGATCCTGGGGTTCATTTGTATTTGAAGCAGCTATCGTTTCGACTGTTCGATTTTAGGCATTGGTGGAACTGCCTTATTACCTCTCAATTTTATAAGGGCGCCTGCGTCGATACCTCGTCCTTTATCTAACAGGTGCACTACTAGCAGAGGAGTTCTATTAGGCCCCGGAAATCTAGGTACACACAAAACCTTACACCAACTCCTTCTACCCTCTTTCATACAAAAAAATATTCGTTTTATCAATTGTCTCTCACTCATTTGTTGGACGTGTCCAAACTAGTGTCAGGTGGGCCGCCGTATGCTTATCTTCTACCTCAGTGGTATGAAAAAAGTGTGTGTGTATTTATGTACACGGGTATAAATATGAACTTTGCTAAGTGCCGGTAGATGGCGCCTTACGTCGCCTTAAGACGTAAAGAGGTGGATTAATTCGTCAGTTACGAGCAGGTCACGGTGGTGTAGTTGGTAACGCGTCTGGTGCGTTGAACCAGAAGACGCTGGTTCGAGTCCAGCTCACGACTAAAAAATTTTTCCACTTTAAAATTTAAATGAAGTTATACTGTTTTAGTCTAATAAGATTTCATCACATATACCACAACGCTTTATTTGTAGCAGGAATGATAAATTAATAAGAAAAAAATATGTGTGTGTACCAGAGTACACAGGTAAGAAGTGAAACTTCCTTACGACATATCATTTTTCTACTATTTACAACTTCACGAAAATTGGGTAGAGAAAAATCATACGCCGAGAAAGAAGTTTCACTTCAACATACGTCGATAGAGAAGTTTTACTTCAAAAATCAACGGAGCATGTCTTTATCTTAATGCCAATGATTTTATTCAAACCAGTCGTATTGAAGTATTAAAGGCAAGGGGTTCACTACCTGTTACTTGAAACAAAATTAATACGGTGCAATGTGGACGTATCTTATAGCTCTGCCTACCCCGTCAGGGACGTGGCTGATAAATAGTTCATACAGTATGCATTTTTGTCCCACGTAACAGGTGGTGAGCCCATTGCCGTGTTGAAATGGACAGGCGTAGGCTGTGGAGACCTGCTGTTAAACATGCCTGGTGGCCTTCAACCAGGCTTAATGACTGTCATTTTACTGGCAACCGGGATCAACGGCTTAACGTGCCTTCTGAGGCACGGAGAAGCTCGCAAATGTAAATTCCACAAAGTGGTCACCCATCCAAGGACCGCCTATAGCAAATGTCGCTTAAAGCAGCGATCGTTTACAGAACACTTAGTCAGCGGGGCCACGAGAGCTTCTATAATATATATAAATAGTTCAATAGTGCTATAGTCTGATGTGTTTCCAGGTCCATATTCACACCTGTTCCACAACGTGCACGAGCAGCACTACGTGTATCACGCTATCTCTTACGCCGCTAAAATTGGAGAGTACGCGAATGGCGGAGCAACTACATTAGCTAGTTTGCATATTAGTGTTACTATAATATTATCTAGTATGTGTACTGTTATTTATTATTTATTAGACAAAGTTTATTGAAAAGCATTAGGTATATACGAAAAAACGCTGTCACTTTGCCCCACCAAGCGTAACAACTAGTAAGCTAAAGTGGAATGTTGAAAATTGTAATAATAACTAACTATCTACACACTGTATCCCTGACGGGGTAGTCAGAGAGGACAGGCAGGCAGACAGCCAGGGGGCCGAGTCTACTATTGACAAGCCGTAGAATAGAACCAGAATCGCAGTTTTTAGCTGTCAAAATGTTAGTACGAGTAGACTATTAAACTACGTGTTAGTAGAACTCATTGGCCGACCGATAGAAGTCTATTGAAGTACGATTGTATGTATTAGTGGACTACAAAGTCCAAATTGTACCGGTGGCTTTCTATTGAGCGACGATTGCGATTCTTTTCTGACGCGATTGAAATAGTGACTTGGCCCCCAGTCTTCGCGAACTATGCATACTTCTTTCTGCATTTTTATTAATCGCCTTATACGTGCACGTCCGAACTCCGGGTATCCGAGTTCTATCGATCCTTCCGTTTTGATAATAAATAAAAAAAAATCTATTTGATAATTTGTGTTGATAATGTTTGTTATTTCAATTTTAAAAACACCTCTCGAAATACAAGGTTACCAACCCTAGTGCGGACGAAAGTAGGTAATTGGAGACGAAATGAATTAGTGAAACAATTTTTTTACCTTAATGGGGCAAAGTGGTAGTACCTACCTACCCATGTTTATGTGCAATAATGTAATATAATAGATAAATTTAAATTAAAATAATGTTAAAAAATATAGTTTATTACTAAAGATCATTCGTTGAACACCCTAAAACGTTTTTCGTACAGCCACGAGCTATTATTTTTATTTTGTTATTATGTTTCATATTGGTTAAATTATGAAGCGCTCGTGGCCCCGCTGACTCAGTGTTCTGTAAACGATCACTGCGTTAAGCAACATTCGCTATAGGTGGTCCTTGGAAGTGTGACCACTTTGTGGAATTCACATTTGCGAGCGTTTCCGTGCTTCGGAAGGCACGTTAAGCCGTTGGTCCCGGTTGCCAGTAAAATGGTCGTTTAGCCTGGTTGAAGGTCTTATGGGCGGCTTGAAAAACAGGTTTCAACAGCAGGTCTCCACAGCCAGCGCCTGTCCATTTCAACTCAGCAATGGGCTCACCACCTGTTACGTGGGACAAAAATGCATACGGTGAAATGTGGGCGTATAGTATGCCTCTGCCTACCCCTTCGGGGATAAAAGCATGACAATATGTATGTATGTATGTAATGTATCATATTGGTAAGTAGGTAGGTAAGTTCATATTGTTCATAAAACTAAATTAGTATTCGGGTGTAACTTATTAATGCATAACATCGTTTAAATCATTCTTTTTGAGTGCATTATTAATATTTGTATAGTTTTATTAGTTAATTATAAGTACATTGATATAGGTACCAAGGCAATGGACTCCATTGAATTGAATGGAGCGAAGGTAGGTCCTTGAAGATCAAGATGTATTCGCAGTGACATCGTCAGTTATTGATCTATAGAAAATCTGGATTTAATAGAAATGGAACTTATTCGATTTAAGTTCGATTCCCTAAATTCTGCATGTTAAGTAGCTTGGTATTAATAAAAAAAATTCGAGTCTTGTGGAATGTCTGTAAAGATTTTTCTTTGGAAATATTGTTTTCTATTGGAAATTATTTCATTTTAATTAATAATAAATAAATAAATATCCATCACGCCTTATCCCCGAAGGGGTGGCAGAGGCATATTATATGCCCATTTTTCACCGTGTGGATTCCTGTCCCACGTAATAGGTGGAGAGCCCATTGCCGTGTTGAAATAGACAGACTCAGGTTGTGGCTACCTGCTGTTGAAATTTTCAAGCCGCCCATAAGGCCTTCAACCAGGCTTAACGACTGCCATTTTACTGGCAACCGGGACCAACGGCTTAACGTGCCTTCCGAAGCACGGAAACGCTCGCAAATGTAAGTGCCACAAAGTGGTCACTCATCCGAGGACCAGCCATAGTGAAAGTTGCGTAACTCAGTGATCGTTTACAGAACACTGAGACCGCGGGGCCACGAGCGCTTCTATTATATAATCTTTATTAAGCAAAATAACAATATTTGCACTTCACGCCTAAGTGACCTAAAGCTATACAAATAATGTACAATTGCCTAGTTCCAGGGCAGATCCAAAGTCAGTTCCCAGCCCCGTGCTAGGAATTAACCTGTGTTACGGTAGCGGAAAGGTGGCTTCGTCTCCGTTCCTGCAATTCGTTGGAGGTAGTGACGATGGTAACCAGGCTATAAGGACTATTTCGACGAATTCTCAATATAGGCAAGCCTGTATTTCAGGAATTCAATCGTATTTAGTATAAAAATTAACCTAAATTTATACTAGAATGTCAACGCTGTGGACAGTTAATTAGGTTAACTCCTATAATCCACAGCAGAGGCAGTCAGGTATGTTAAGTGTAAGTATTTGTGTAGGGTGTGTAATGTAATGTACGAATTCATTTTTTTATTTCAATGCAAAAGTTATGTTTGTTTAAACTATAAATATTTAGGATTTTATTAATTTTGTTATATAAGACAGCACGTTAATAACTTTAAAATGTCTTTTTGCCATTGCTGTCCTATGTCGTACGGAGGGGCATACTTTAGCGGTATACATACTGAGCGGCGTTTATTGGTGTAGATATTAGGATTATAGACTAGTATATTGTGCAGATATATAAATTTCCGATCTCCAGAAATTTCTCAAGGTAATCAAACCCTGCTTCTCATTAACTCAAATTTTAACCAACCGTGGATACCATAAAACCTACCTACACCGATGCAAAATCACTCCAGATGACCTATGCCTCTGTGACCTTACTACAAGGCAAACAATCGACCACCTAATAAAAGAGTGCCCAAGGTTTATCCAAACAAGGTTAAACCTCACTACCGTAACTCCAAACAGCATAGATCCATTTAATTTAGTTCAACTCATAACACGCCCCACAGCACTCAACGCATTTATGCAACATGTGGATTATATTATAAATCAACTAAAATCATTCAACAATACCTAATAAAAAATAATAAAAAGGTTCAACACTATTATTGTATCTATGATAAATAGTAGATATCCATCACGCCTTATCCCCGAAGGGGTGGCAGAGGCATATTATATGCCCACTTTTCACCGTGTGGATTTCTGTCCCACGTAATAGGTGGTGAGCCCATTGCCGTGTTGAAATAGACAGACGCAGGTTGTGGCTACCTGCTGTTGAAATTTTTCATGCCGCCCATAAGGCATTCAACCAGGCTTAACGACTGCCATTTTACTGGCAACCGAGACCAACGGCTTAACGTGCCTTCCGACGCTCGCAAATGTAAATACCACAAAGTGGTCACCCATCCGAGGACCAGCCATAGTGAAAGTTGCGTAACTCAGTGATCGTTTACAGAACACTGAGACCGCGGGGCCACGAGCGCTTCGATAAATAGTATACTATAGTAATTATTATAATAAATAATTTATTTATGTAAGTAATTTGTGGTGTGCATGAGTATATTTTATATATTTGTTATATGCTCATCCCATTTTTAGAGTTGATCTATTTTAATGCCAAGATATTTAACAACATTTGCTCTAGGTACTGATACGCAATCACAGTTAGTGCTACAACCTGTGCTTTTATGAGCTCTAATAAAAAAGGTGTCTGTTGGTGGTAGCGTTGAACTATTTAAGGCAAAAGTTATGAAGTTTGACTTTTGGATATTGAAGGTTCAGTGTCAGCCAGGTGATAACTTTAATCATGGCCATTTCTGCGTAGGTTTTTGTCTCATCCCAGTTGGCCCCGTGTATGGAAAGTTCTGTATCATCAGCATAAGTGAATACCTGGCAATTAAAGACTTAAGTGAACACAGGTCGTTAATATATATTATGAATAAAGTAGGTCCCAGTATACTCCCTTGAGGTATTCCAAAATTTAGGTACTCATCTCTGCTTCTGTAATCCTTAATCTTGACGGCTTGTGTCCGATTGGTTAGATAACTTTTCAACAAGTCAAGAGCCACACCTCTGACACCCACTTTCTCCAATTTTGTGACAAGTATTGGAATGGAGACGGTGTCGAACGCTTTGGACAGGACAAGGAATATTCCTAGGCACTTTCTTTTTCTATCCAAACCAACTACAACATTATTTACGAAAGACAAAACAGCATCCTCAGTACATACCTGTCTTCGAAATCCGAATTGTTGGGGTGAAATAATTCCTTTGGATTCGAGGTAGTTTGTCATTCGTATGTTTATCACCTTCTCCAAAACTTTGGATATAGCTGGGAGAACTGAAATTGGCCTATAGTTACTGATCAAGTAATCATCTCCACTCTTATATATTGGATGCACGATCGCCCTCTTAAATACATCAGGTAAAACACCTGTTGAAAGAGATAACTGGCAAATGTGTGTAAGGATGGGCACAAATATGTCATATGAGGTTTGGAGTATGACTGAAGAAATACCGTCAATACCGACTAGGCAGTGCTTGCGAAGGTTTTTTATAATCAATTCTATTTTCTCAGTGTCGGTATCTAAAAGTACAAGAGAGTCACGCTGAGAACTCATTTGATTGACACCTATAGGCAGTGTAGAAGTACTCATTTGATTCTGGATTTGTTTGGTGGTTTGTGTTTACCAAGCAATAGTTCTGAAACCAAACTAATCTCGGAATGGCAATCATAGTACAAAGTAAATATCATTTCCGCACCAATAAGTCTTAAAATATGAAACAATCCGATATTTCATTACTATTTAAGATAGTACTATTAACATCATTTGATATACCTACTGTTAAAAAATAATAAAATTAGTATTATGCACGTTAGTTATTGTTTTCTTTATGTACTACTACTCTGCCTCTAGACCTCTGCAGCTTTGCCCGTAGCAGACTTTGAACTCCATGGCACCCATTTATCCTGTCTTTGTACATACAATGATATAAATTAACCCAATTTCTTGCCGTATGATGTCGACACGTATTTCTCCTACACACGAGGCATTATCAAGACTGTTTGGATGATATTTTAGGTTACAAGAATGTAAGAACATTTTCCCAATTTTTAGCATAGGTATGTATATTATAACGGCTTTGCTCTTCTGGATAGTAGCATGATGATTTATAAAAACTGTGTTTATTAACCCATTATTCAACACAATTTTTTTTTTAAATTCACACCAATAGTTTTTGTAATTAGCTCTTAATCCTGCTGGGAAGGAAGGGGACTATAATAATAATAATAACATTTTATTATTATTATTATTTTTATTCCAATAATAACCTGGCAACACTACGCTACCAATTGTCATAGTCTACGTAAAATATTTTATATTTAAAAATCAGCAAATAATAATCAGCTAACACATTATTTATAAGATCCAGAAAATGATTTTAAGTACAGTAAATATTAATTTGGATATAGCACCTTCAAATCAACATTATTTGTAAAAATTGCGATTTCATAGATTTGACATGACGTCTAACGTCATACCTTATATCATACAACACAAAATTGTATAATGAAAAACAAATTGGAATGCTCACAAGATCCAGGACAAAACGCATTGCACATATTCCATCCCCGGATTCGCCGCAAAGCTCCGCCTCGCAGCCCACGGTGAGCGCAGTCGCTACACCGACTGCTGCTGAGGCGTCGAGCTCGAGCTCCAGCGGCGAGTATTTCTCTCCGCCGTCGTCACCACCACCAGCGCGGTGGCGTGGGATTGGCCGGCCACCGACACGAGGCCCATCGGCTTCGAATAGGGCTTCCGCTACCGGTGGTGATGTGCACCGCATGCTATGGACTCATTCAATGAATGAAAACGTCATATTTTGTGGCTACAGATGGGGGAACCAACCTCACGGCGTACCGAGATCGTATGTTCCTTATGTTTCAGGATATTGAACCAGGTGTCAACGTTACGGCACAACGTCTATCGGATCAATTGCGTGCTATCCAACGTTGTCATTTGTTGGATAGTACTGCACTTGAGAGGCTACTCTCTGACTTACGGCAAAGAAATGCTATTTCTCGCGCATCACAACCCATAGGGGAATCAAGACCATTACCTCTCACACCTAACGATGTTGGGATGGATAGCGTGCCTTTAACCGTGAGTACTCAGTGCAATGAACAGATAAGGAGTGCTTTGGAATGTGCGGTACGGGAATATTTTGATGTTGATTTAGATTTAAGACCGCGTCTACCACGTTTGCCAATGCATAAACGCAATATGGCGCTTGTTGTGCAGCTGTTGCAGCATGTCGAGTAGCTGGTGTTAAGTTCCCAGGCTACAATACCACTACTCGACCAATTCCTCCTGTATCACTATGGCAGTTCAGGATTGAACGGCGGATTACTGCGACCAGGGCACTCATTGGCAAGCTTAGCTGCTTTAGGTCGGGCAATACTCGCCCGAGAGTTATGCGTTTTGTAACTCAGGCTTTTGCAGGAACTGGAATAAGTGATTACGCAAACCGAGTTACAGAACGCATTGACTTCCTAAAGCAGAAAGTTTATGCATGGGCGTTTGCCCATGCATAAACTTTTTTATCTAAACTTTTGTATCGCATTAGACGATACAAAACTAGAACAGACAGATATGTCCTGAATCGCACATTTCAAAAAGATGAGCGGCGTCTTTATAGAAATTGGGAGCCACCAGATGCAGTGGGTGACACGCATTTACCAGATAATGAGGCTAAGAATTCATTTTGGCGTAGTATTTGGTCAGTGCCTGTCACCCACACAGAGGGTGAATGGATGAGAGGTGTCAAGCGAATGTGTGACTCCATTCATCCAATGGAGCCACCATCAATAACATCTGATGATGTTTCAAATGTAGTCCGTCAACTTCCTAACTGGATGGATGTAGGACTGGGGCCCGTGGTACTAAAGAGCTCCTTATTATTGATACGACCATTAGCCAACAGGTTCGTCGTAAACGAAGGGATTTGGCGACATCTTGGATAGACTATAAGAAGGCTTATGACTCCGTGCCTCATTCATGGCTCATGAGGGTGCTGGAGTTGTATAAGATTGATGCAACTCTATGCACCTTCTTGGAGACATGTATGGGGCAATGGAGTACGGTCCTTCGCTATCCGGGATGTCGAGAAATTCTTAGTGACGATGAACCTATAAAGATAAAGAGGGGTATTTTCCAGGGTGACAGTTTGAGTCCTTTGTGGTTTTGTCTAGCACTTAACCCTCTCAGTACTATATTAGAGGGTTTAGTGCTGGGCTATCATTTTCAGAGAAGTGGTCAAGTTATATCCCACGTCTTTTACATGGATGATTTGAAACTCTTTGCCTCCAACGATATCCAATTGAAAGATTTACTAAAGGCAACTGAAAACTTTAGTAATTCTATCAAGATGGAGTTTGGTGTAAACAAATGTGCAACCATGCATGTTAAAAGAGGTAAGATTGTGGAATCTGAAGGCATGGAACTTTCAGATTCCACAAAAGTTAGATCCCTTTCTGCAAATGAAACCTACAAATATTTGGGTATGACACAGGCATTAGGAATTGATGACAAGGGTATGAAACAATCGTTAATGGAGCGTTTCCTGGGCCGCCTGAAAAAGATACTGAAGTCTTTTATCAGGCGGAAACAAGGTGCGCGCTTATAACGATTGGGTCATACCATTGTTAACCTACTCCTTTAGCATACTCAGATGGACTCAAACAGAGCTGGACACCCTGGATAGGAAATTTCGGACTCTGTTTACTGCATACCGAATACATCACCCACGTTCGTCTGTCATGAGGTTGTATATCCCGCGGAAGTTTGGGGGTAAAGGCTTCTTAAATGTTAAGACTCTCCACAACCACAAGATATGCAACCTTAGAGAATATTTTCTGTCAGCGGACGTTAGTATGCATCGGGATGTAGTAGCAGTAGACAATGGACTTACCCCGCTTAATCTGGCTAAAAAGAACTGGGGCAAACCTGTGATACTCACTACTGATGATCGCAAGGAGGTATGGAGGAGCAAGGAGCTGCATGGACGATTTTTCCGGGCCCTATATGGGTCCGACGTAGATTTAACAGCATCTGTTTCCTGGCTACGGTTTGGTGACGTCTTTGGAGAAACTGAAGGTTTTGTCTGTGCAATTACAGACGAAGTAGTAATGACGAATAACTATCGGAAGTATATTCTGAAGGATGGGACGATTGACATTTGTCGGGCATGTCATCGTCCGGGAAAATCTATTAGACATATTATTTATGTCTATAATCTATTAGACATATAGAAGCGCTCGTGGCCTCGCGGTCTCAGTGTTCTGTAAACGATCACTGAGTTACGCAACTTTCACTATGGCTGGTCCTCGGATGGGTGACCACTTTGTGGCATTTACATTTGCGAGCGTTTCCGTGCTTCGGAAGGCACGTTAAGCCGTTGGTCCCGGTAGCCAGTAAAATGGCAGTCGTTAAGCCTGGTTGAAGGCCTTATGGGCGGCTTGAAAATTTCAACAGCAGGTAGCCACAACCTGCGTCTGTCTATTTCAACACGGCAATGGGCTCACCACCTATTACGTGGGACAAGAATCCACACGGTGAAAAGTGGGCATATAATATGCCTCTGCCACCCCTTCGGGGATAAGGCGTGATGGATATTTATTTATTTATTTATTTTATTTACATATTATTTCTGGTTGTTCTCGTCTTGCTAACGGGGAGTATTTGCATAGACACAATCAAGTAGCCAGGATTGTCCATCAGCAACTAGCTCTTAAATATAAACTTGTGGAATTGGAGGTGCCCTATTACAGGTATGTACCCGACCCAGTTCTTGAGAATGGTCGTATCACTTTGTACTGGGATCGATCTATCATTACTGACAGGACTATTATGGCCAATAAACCTGATATAGTAGTGATAGATCGATTAGAGCGTCGCGCAGTGATTGTTGATATTACCATTCCACATGACGAAAATCTCGCAGAAAAAAAGAAACAATTAAAATATTTGGACTTGGCTCACGAGGTTGTCGACATGTGGGATGTGGATTCGGCAATCATTGTCCCGATAGTCGTGTCAGCACATGGGTTGATTGCCAAGAGCTTCGATCAACATCTTACGAGGCTCGCGTTAGGCAGCTGGGTCAAGGGCTTGATGCAGAAGGCAGTTCTCCTCGATACGGCACGCATTGTGAGGAGGTTCCTGTCTCTGGAACCATAACCATCGGTAGCTTGGTCCCTGTACCCGATACCGGTGGACTACTATTTTTTATATTTTTAAATGTATTTGTTTTTATAGATGTATTTAAAAATTTAATTTATATGTTTGTATTGTAAATAAAGAGAATAATAATAATAATAGTCATCGAGCGACGAGTATTTCTTCCCCCTGACGTCGCCAACACCTTTACGTCGGCAGGGGAGACGCCGGCCACCGACGTGCTTGGAGCCCAGAGGCCCGCCAGAAGATACCCGTGTAAAAAGAAGAGACATAATAATAATTTTATTTCAGACATAAAAGGTCCATAGTTTGTTAGCATAGTACTTAGACTATGTTAGTAATAAATTATAAAAACAAAATTTGAAATAAAATTGAAATGAAATTGCACTAAAAATAAAAATGAAAATATTGTCAAAACATAATCAAATTCTAAAATTAAAATTACATTACATGTTAAATTTATTTTAATAATGTATTGAACATTATTAAAATAAAGTTAACATTCCGAAATTAAAATATCGATAAACCAATGAAATAATAAAAATATCTAAATTAAAATTCCATCAATAATTACTTAAAATAAAATTTAAATTTAAATAAAAATGTCATAAATTATGCCAAAACGAGGATATTAAATAAATTCAATTATTATAATTAAAAGATATGTCCAAATTACTTAATGAAAAGATAAATTAATTTTTATATAAATAAATTTATATTATATAAAAGAGGTACCACTGGCATGCAGCTGCATCCATCTCATCAACATGGGCGAGTCCCACCGCTCGGACAATACGCTCAGGATACCGTTCGAGCTGCTACGCATACGCCGCATTAATGAGGCGCATCTCTTTCGCATAATAGCGTGAAAATCGTCTGTTTGCGTCTCCGCACACATGGCAGAAGCGCTACAAAAACGTTGCAACCCCAACAATATTCTGAACGCATTGTTGTACTGAATATTCAGTGCCCTATACTCCCGCTTTGTAAAACGGACCACAGACTGCTCGTGTAGAAGGTTTGGCAGTACGCTCTAAACAATGTTACCTTCACCTCTTTAGTACAACGTGCAAATCTGCGCCAGCATATTACAACGTACCTACAGACAGCGCCCTACGCTCCCTTTCGATGTCTTCACTGTCACACAGGTCATCGGTCACCCAGTGACCCAGGTACTTAAACGAGCTTACTCTGTTCAGATGCGTGCCACTCAGAGATAAATATGGAATCCGAGAGGAACTTCTGTTACCTGCCTTAAACATCATGAACCCACTCTTCTTTGCATTGTACCTGAGCCCATGAGTTTCCGCATACGTCTGACAGATACCCAGAAGCTTTCGAAGGTTATTAATGCTTACTCCATCAATGGAGCAGCCAACACCCGTATTGCCGAGCTCACCGATGAGCCGATTTATATATAAGTTGAAGAGGCGAGGTGAACTTATCCCCCCCTGCCGCACCCCCCACTCCAACTCATACACCTCAGAATGTGCACCCGCCCAACGAACTCTATTTCGTTGGTTACCGTACCAATACCCAAATAATGAGATGACTTCTTGTGGTACCTCTGTCTCACACTGTAGCTTCTGCCATAGTTTGTCATAGCGCACCAAATCGAAGGCTTTTGACAGATCAAGGTAACAAGCGTAAACCGGCGTGTTTCGACTAGTATAGTATTGGACAGTCTGCTTAAGACAGAGAATAGCAGTCTCAGTCGACAGACCTGGTCTAAAGCCAAATTGGGCGTCGTGGAGATGGAGATGCTTTTCCAACTGTCTGTCAAGCAAAATGTCCAGCACCTTTGCTATGGCAGTAGCAAGTGAAACCGGTCAGTAATTAGATAGGTCCGCTAAGTCACCCGCCTTATCCTTGACAATAGGTACGACTACAGAATACATTAGTCTCTCGGGTAGGTAACTATGACCAATGCAAAGATTAAAGAACATCGAGAGTACCCTGGGCAAATGCACCTCCGCGTACTTCAAGTGCTCGATGCTGAGATCATCGTGGCCAGGTGACTATCCATAGAGAAATATTTAAAACCACTTTTGTTTTTTATAATGCGCTGTTAGGTAAAGAAACTATTTGGTATTCAAATTGACTGTAGGACTACCCATCTTGAATGGCAGCGACGTGGCCTCGTGGCGAGTACCTATGGGATATCAGACAGAGGTTCCGGCTATACCTACTCAGTAAATAGTAAATCAAAAAGTGCGTGGAACTCCGCTGCCTCGTCATGTGAGGTGATGATCTGCCTAAGAAGCAGCGTAAAAGGCGGCTAAGGTAGATTAGGATCCCAGGATCTTTTTGTGTCGAGGGTTTACCAAGTATCCTGACTACAACAGCGAAAAGACATCGTCCGGTTTAATTTAAGACGGTTCGATGCGGTGTGGGCTGAAGGTAATTGAAGACTACACATTCCAGCTTAAGTTCAAAAAACTCTGAAGCCTCACTTCAAACTTCTTTATCATTTAATACTCTCTCAGCTTCAGAAACACAACATGGTTGCGCCGGTATACGGTTCGAAAGTTGCCGCGTTATTTTTTCTTTGTTGCATCACCTATCTCCATTTGTTTTTAATTAATTAATTTTTAATTTATTTGTTTTATTATTAGTATTAAATTCTAAATTCAATGTTTGGTATTTGGACGACGGAACCCTAGGAGGAGATGTGGATACTGTGTTTTCGGACCTATTTTTAATCAAAAATAAATTTGAAACCATTGGTTGGAGCTTAATTTTAGCAAATGCGAACTTTTTATAAATAACTGCGACTTAAATTTCAATGACGTTAAACAAAAATTCAATATTTTGGCTCCAAATATTAAAATAGTTAACAGTAATTCCCTTTACCTTTTAGGCTCTCCAATCTATAATGAATCTATTTCTGAATATATTAATAATTCAATAACTAAATTTCAAAATTCTGCTGACCGTGTCCTTGAAATTAGTCCACATTATGCACTTTGCATCTTAAAATTCTGTCTTTTCGTCCCAATATTTACTTATGTGCTCCGTTGCTGCTCCTTTTGGAATCACCCAGATCTTTTGACACAAGTAGACGACTTAATCAAAATTAGCTTAGAATCGATTTTTAATATACAGCTAAACGAGCATTCTTGGACCCAAGCATCCCTACCAATCCGATATGGTGGTTTAGGGATTCGAAAAATTTCCTTTCTTTCTGTCCATAGTTCAGCAAATCTCATAAGTAAAATTTTAAGGGCTTCCCTTTCAAACTTTGAGATTGCTGTCTTGAAAGAAGCTAGAAATGCTTTCTTAATTGCTTGCCCAGGTCAAAATTGTCCAGTTTGTCCAAATTCACAGAGGAGCTGGGACGACATAAACTGCAAATTGACTTATGACAACCTATTGAGCTGTAGTACAGGTTCGGCACGTGATAGGCTTTTGGCCGTGGGTGCGCATGAGGCCGGCTACTGGCTTCACGCGTACCCTTCGTCAAATACAGGAACTTTTCTTGAGCCTGACACGCTCCGAATCGCAACCTGTCAACGGCTTTGTGTTCCGGTCTGCGCTCCTCATAAATGTCCCTGTGGCAGTGATATCGACAAGTTAGGACATCACGGACTGTCATGCCAAAAAAGTGCGGGCCGCTTCTCGAGACATGCCGCACTTAACGATATCTTATGCCGGTCCCTTGCCACCGTTAACGTGCCAAGTCTACTTAAGCCAACTGGTATTGCAAGAGACGATGGCAAGAGACCGGACGGTATGAGTTTGATTCCATGGAAGATGGGCCGGGTGCTGGTATGGGATGCAACCTGTTCAGACACGCTGGCCCCTTCCCATCTACATGGAACCAACAACAGAGCTGGTGCGGCTTGTGAAGCGGTTGAAAAAGCTAAAGCATTCAAATACAGGGGTCTTGGCTCCGAATATGATTTTGTCCCATTCGGTGTCGAGACTCTTGGTCCGTGGGGTCCTAGAGCTATAAGGCTTTTTAAGGAAATTTCGAAAAGGTTAGTCGACATCACAGGAGACCGAAGAGCTGGCGGCTACCTCGGACAAAGAATTAGTCTAGCTATTCAAAGAGGGAACGCTGCCAGTATCTTCGGAACCTTGCCTAAAGGGACCTCTTTTAATAATATATTTTAGTTGTGTATCATTTTTTAAGGTTATATTTAATGTTAATATTAAGTTAAGAATATGTTATGAGTTAAAAAAGTAGTTACTCAGTTTAAAAAAAATAAAAATAAAATTAATTAGTTGTCGACACTCCCCTCCCACCCCGCTTCCCTTTGTACCATTTCTCTTTCGCACCTACCTTGTCTCGCATAAGAGAAGAGCGAGACAGCTGTGTTACCGCCATTTAGCGGTAGAAAACTCCACCGCAGCGCTGGCCACTCACAGGCAGCGAGGACGGACTAAAGACACTCTAATAGAACTGCAATGGCCGCGCGCGCGTTCGCATCAATTTTTCGCAATAGTTGTGTTTTCCATGGATAAATAGTGTTTTTGTGCAATGGAACCAGGGATCCAAGTCCAAGGACGTCCCCGGCAGCCTCCACCTCAGCATCTCGCAGCAACAGCAAGGTAGTGTGCCCATTCCTGTTTCCATTTCTATTTCGTCGACAACCGCGTGTAAATTTCATTTTTGTCTTTCCCCGCAAATACAGTCCACTTCGAATTTATTTATCTCGCCCGCTCAACCACAACAAAACCATAAATACTAATTAATCCCATCGTTCACCACATCATTCAGGATTGTTCCCACCAGTCTATTACTTATTTTATAAACTATCGAGGTGGCAGATAAGCCCACGGTCCATATGATCAAAAATGTATAAGTACCATAACAAAAATAATAATTATACAAGCCCTGGTTATAAACATAAAAAGAAAATATACCGATCAAACACATAACCTCATCGGTTTTGGAAGTCGGTTAGGTTAAAAACCATCAGTCATGATAATAACAAAGCACGCCAACTTTTAAGTAATAATCATGTATTATTTCAAGATGTAAAAAATTATTAATAACTCCAAAATAAAACGAACGGTATTCTGATCTCGCTTCAGGTTTATTTCCCGACGAACCTCTCAAGTGCTACGCCAATAAATAAGGCAGCTGCCAAACCCAAGAGCGCCCACTTTATTCTCTCATTGCTAGAACATAAAATCATTTTATGACGTATCAAGAAAGATAAATTTACAGGGTACTGCGTTATTACCAACAGCAATGATTCCAGAGAGAGAGTAGTTTATTTCATCAGCTCGGTACTACTTAAACGCTTATAGAAAGCGTCTGCGATGTGCTTGAAGAGGAGGAACAGGGGGCCGAGTCTGCAATTTCAGTCGTGGCGAAATAGAATCGAAATCGTAGCTCTACAGAAAGTCACCGGTACAATTTTGACAGTGTTTCGTAGTCTACTATTACAATCGTACTCCAATAGCAGCAACAGCAGAGGAGTTACACTTGCGATTCTAGCGCCGTGTTGAAACGATATGTAGTATTTCGTTACGATTAAAATTAAGTTTACAAATGGTTATTAATAAGGCTATACTAGGAATTACGGAATTACAGTTATCAGAATTCATGAACAGCATTTAAAGCAACATTTAAAGCTAAAATTTCTACAAAGATCAAATCCCTCGACTATGAGAAATAATTTAAAGCCTGTTCTACTGGATACTTAATTTTAAGAGTTTTATTTACCGTTGCGAGCAAGGGCTGTTGCAGTAAGAGCTGTAGAAATGAAAAATACACTCAGTATTAAAATTCAAGCATGCCATCAGAATTTAATAAATAATTAAAGTAACAAAACGTACAACGAACCTGCAGAAGTCCTGCAGCAGTGAAGGTATCGTAATGGCTGGTTGTGGGATGCTATAAGAAGTAGATGGAAAATATATGGCAGATATCTCCGACCTACAACGTTCTAATAACGCCGAACATGTCCGATATAACCTGGCAATAAAAGATACTATTATTCTTTTAAATACTAAACAATAAATAGGTAATACGGCAATGATTACGGCATTTGGCGTTCCTATTATGCAACAATTTTGGTTGTTTTTTCAAGATGGCGGCGCACGGTTTTTGACGATGTTCTAAAGCGGCACATTACCTACAGAGTTGTTTGCATTCCGATTAGTACTTGTAATGGTCTTTTTGTAGTAAAAATACTTGAATTAGGTAACAACAGAATCGATAAGACTAAGAAGAGTTTTTGTTTGTTTTTCCAACTTAAGCCAACAACTAATAGCTTTACGACTAACAGTCGACCGGCTCATGTAATTGCAAGGCACAATGATTAATGGGAAACAGGGAAGTGTGCGGTAAGTGACCGCTATCTCCATAAATTAAACGCAAACTTTCGCGCCGCCACTTTGAAGAAATAATCTAAAAAACTTGATCACACTCTTCTATAAACGTACCCACAATCTTCTAATAACATTGGCTGTGACATTGACCGACCATGTAGCCTGTCAAAAAGAAAAATAAACAATTACACCTTTCAATATAGAAAAGGCAACTTCTAAGATTTTCAACATACGAGAAAGTGTAAATACTTCAACTATCTTTGTAAACTAAGTAAGTATTCATATTCAAGACAACTTGTATTTTAGGATAAATCATGAAATATATACCTACTTCTTCATCTAACTTCACGAAGCTACGCTGTAAGTACCTAATAATAACTAAATGAAAAATAAAGATTTTAATCTCACTGTAAGAAACAGATGAATAAGCTCAGATTTTGTTCGCTAGCAGTGATCTAGCAATAAAATATCTCATCGTACTCACATTACCGTATAAGATACACACTTTCTTTGCACGAGTTATTTAATTTACATACGAGCATTAAGGATGATAATAGACAAGTCCTTGACGAAGAACTAAAATTTGTGTATTTGAGTACCAGTACCCAGCTTCAATTTCCTTTTTTTATGTTTATACTTTTAAAAGGTGATTTTAAAATATACGTGCTACGAACGGTTAGGCTGCCGGATAATCATTAAGTGACCTAAGAGTCCTCACATTATATTTAATCAGAAAGCTCATAATGTAGTAATAAATCGTATAAGCGGCTTGAAATTTTCCAGATAGCTGTAGAGGTGAAGTATACGTAAATTCCTTTAACATAAATTATATAATTAGGACCTTCTTGAAAGGAGGTCTTCAGTTCAGCTCTCAGCTCTCCAATTTTGTTTCTTTCAAACCCCCATACTGTATCGAGACAGCAAGCTCATTCCACATCTTAGTGTTCGCAGAAGGAATCCAATGTCGAACCTTACTGCATACGAGCGCGACGGCGTCAGTTGCAAAATGTAAGATGCATAGGTATTGTACATTAAATCCTTTTAATAAATAAAGTAAATATGTCTAATAATCATACTTATTATATATTATTTAATCTAGTTATATTTTTTTTGTTAATATTTAATTTGACAAACTAGAAGTATCGAACTCAGGCTGGCAACATTTTAATCCCACTTGCTGATAAGACTTTTGGCGCCAAGATGAGCAGTGACGCTCGTTTGTCGTAGGTATATTATTTTCAAAAACTAGTGTAAAATTCGTGTTTTTGTGTTTAATAATGGTGGAATATTATACATAAAGAGTTCGGAAGTGCATTAGTTAAAGAACGTGATATATTGCAATGAATAGCGGTGTTGTATGTGCTAGTGCCAAATTTCCATAGAGAGCTGCAATAAGGGATCCGCTGCCTTATTGGGGCACGGACTAGGACCTAGGACTGAGGACTTGACATCGACAAACGACTAGACAGAACTAAAACAAAATAACAACAAAATAATAAATACTGAAGACTAGGCTGTATAGACTAAGTTTCCTTTGCCTGCCCAAGATGGGCGAAACAAGTAAAAAAAAACTTGCTGATAAAGCTATAAAAAGTATCGCACGAGCCTGGGTCGGCCTTCTTGTATCGGCAACAATAGAGTGAGCATATTGTGATAAAATAGAAATAGCGTGGTGTTATGGTAAAGCAAGGGTTTATGATGTGTATCTACAGACGAAATAAAAGTGAAAGTGTTTAATTATAGTAGTTTATGATACTGTTGCATAATAAATTGTTCTTATAACACGAGTGTGTTTTAAAAAAACGAGCCGTAGGCGAGTTTTTTTATAGTATCACACGAGTGTTATAAGACCAAGTTATGTACAGTATCATACACTACTTTATCTACTCTCATACTATAATACGTAAAACAATATTGCAAATAAAATGATATATAACAACAAATTTATTTTTTAAATGTCAAATGTTTGCGCCTTAATATGAGAGATGTAAATGCATTAGAGTGTCGTATCTGCGTGTTATTGTGTGACGGAGGCGAGCGGGCGCGCGGGGTGTCGGAGGCGGGCAGGGCGGCAGTGAGCGTCGCTCTACCGCCTTGGTCCAGCTGGAGGTTGTATAGGTGTATCGTTATGATTAAAAAGTTATATTATGATACAGGTGTCCATACAAGACCTGTATCGTAATGAAACTTTTTTTTATTATTTTTGGCCTGTACGTAATGTTTGTCATAAGAATTTTGTTATCAGTTTTATAATATTTGTATTATAGTATCAGAGTAGAAAAAGTATTTTATTGGAGACACCTCTGAGACGTAGGAGCACAACCGAAATACTCTTTATACTGTGGTCTTGACGTTGTCGGCATTTTTGTTAACTTCAAAGGCGTAACGCTACTGACAGGATTTCTCTCTTTATACTGTGTGTACCTGTAGCGATCGTTGTGATAGAAATATTTTTATGGTTTCATCAAAAAGCGGTATCGTACCTATAAGTGGCGAGCGGTGTTATATTAATGTTTCTGTGGTTTCAACTAAAACAAACAACTATTTTATTAATGGATTTATTGATATTGCTAAATAAATACACGACTTTATAAAAATATCTGAAACTTTACCAAACAGGTAAAGTTTTTACTCTTATTTATTGTCTAAAAGTTTGTGTCAAATAAATAAATTACAGTTGATATCGGATTTTATGCTTATATAATAATTGTTGTAAAAACCACAGCCGCTATCGGAATAATGTCCATCAATAGATACTTCTTAGTAAAGAAGATTAAATATAAATATAAAATTTTCATTACTTACAAAATTTAAAGTTAAAGAACGCTGGTACCAGTATACCTAATTATGATTTACAGATCCTGGAACACAACGTCTTTGCGATATAATTTTAACAAATAAGTACCTACTAATATTTCCATCTGCATTTTTTGGTATTGAATAGATAGTTAACTGGGAAAGTGTGAGGAGCCCTTTAGGCTACCCGGATTTTCCAAACTATATAGTTAACTATTTAAACTACAAACTTTAACCCTGCATTTCTCTTCACTCATAAAAATTTAAAAATTTTTTCGTTTTGCTTGTATCTTTATTTATCAATATTGAGTTTTGAGTATTTGTTTTGTTTTTATTTTGCGATTATTGTTCTAATGATACGTTTTTTATGTATCAATGATTTACGGTACCAATAGATTAGATTTGTACTCATAGGTTAGGGTTGTACGTATTCCATACGCATCGTAACCAGCTATATTCCTAGGTTATCTTTCTTGCATCGTTGTTTAGTTGGCCGCGTATTTCTTGTATGCTACACCTGCGACGATAGCAATAGCTAACGCCAATAGCGCCCATTTTAACTTGGAACCACTGTAACAAAAATTAGGTGTTAATTTTTAATTCAACATTAACTTTGGAAGTGGTTCTGGCCTAAATTTCAGTTGCTTTTGGATGTGTAAAATAATAAAAAGAAAGAAATATGGTACTGAAGGACACAAACCACTTCCAAATAAATTTTATTAATTCGGTAAGGATACAATAAACTTTGAGTTAATTAATTATTAAGATACTCTACAGAAGTACTTAAGGCCCATACGGTAAGTGCCGTAAATGCAATATCTAAAATTTGTATTTCTTATCTTTTTTAACTAATGTATAATAGTTCTACTTGCAACCTCTATACAAAAATAACTAAAGTACAACCATATAATAAATAAGTCTTAAATACCCTTCGGCAGGCCGCTTCGCACGCCCGATTTGCCTTTAAATAAATAAGACAATATTCAAGTTCGTTTTCCCTTTTCAATAAAATGAAAATAATCAATAACATTCTTACACTAAGGTAGCATGTGAGTACGATGAGAAGAAGGCAATTCAGATTTAGAACAAAAATTGACACCGAAGAACCTATAGCATAGAGAAAATAAAGTCAAATGAGATTATTTTTTTAACTTTTATCTACTGGTACCATTATACAAATATACATTTACAAATATAGTAGTATACACGAATATTTTTAATACCCTTTAAGGGAAAACGAGCGTGAATGTAATACGTAAAAGCTATACTTAATACTTTCTACATATACATAGGTAAGCTTTTATTTATACCTCCTCAAACGTTTAGTTAATGGTGTATGTGTGTACTAAACGCTATTATGACATTTTATTAAAGTGTCTCAAACAAAAATATTTATTTAATATTAAGTAGTATTAAACTAAATATTTGAGCAAGTTTTAAAAACACTTTATATACGCATAATCACTAATTAATTATTATCAAACTGTTACTTAACCACCTAATTCAAAACATTGATATTTTATACCCTTGTTCACATGGATAACCCCGTCGTCGCCTTCAAAAATAAAAAATTAATTTAATTTTGTCAGAAAACTTTACAAAATAAATAAAATACATGAATAGATAATATGAACCTTTCCCGGGGTACTACTATAGATGATACTCTTGGTATTGGTAACGGTACTTTTGGCGGGTCAGCAATTTTTGGCACCCTATCACCAGACCTTTTCGAGGTGATAGTCGATCGAGAAGTTGATCTTTTCGAGGAGATCGTCGTTTTAGATACAGCGCTTTTCGGTGATACCGTCGATTTGGAACAAGAGTTTTTCAGCGAAGACTCCGATTTTGAATAACATTTTTGCAGTGGCGGTGATTTAGATCTGTTTAAACAATGAAAATCGAAGATATATTACACCGCCTATATAGAATAAATATTACAGCACATATATTATCATTGGAAGTAATATGTAAGTAGGTACGAATAGCATAGCAAAATATATAAATATTTACTTTTCTCATAGTAGATCAACATAGTAACATACTAAATCTTATAAATATATCACGCTCGTTTTTATACAAAAAATATGATTTTTTTAATATATGTTATTGATTTCCATGAAATATTCACACGATTTATATTATACACAGATTGAAGTGAGAGTTAAAATTTGTATATTGTTATTAAAGTGTGTATATTGTTATTAAACAGAAATATACATTACACTTAAGGTACCAAAATTATGTCTAACCTGTTACTTGAATTATCGGCCGTTCGCCATGGCTTCTTATCGTTCTCACATCGGTACACAATCGTTGGAGGACCTCTACGTGTGACAAAATACATTAGTAAACAAAAATTAACCTTTTAGATTCAGTCTCGGTACATCGCCGATGATATTTTGAACTGAAGAAATGAAATAACAGAATTTATAAGTGATAAATATAAATTGTGGTACACTTTGGTTATAATATGTTATGTTGCTAGTATGTTATATTGGTACGCCAGTTATATGTAGAAGGGTTAACGTAGATGCATTATAAAAGACAGTGAATCGTCTTAAATTAGGCCGTGTTTCGCTTCGCTTTCAATACATTACACATTTTTTACTAATATGTTGGTATACAACTTTCATTAATTTCTACAATTAACTATCTTCACGCTGTATCACTGACGGAGTAGTCAGAGAAGACAGATTTCCAGGCTTTGCAATCCATACATGCCGACTTCTTACGCTTTCTGCAGGTTCATTGACATTAATTCAATTTGTCTACGTCTTCTAAGTAATTTCTACATTATTTGTACTGATAATCTACAAGAAACCCCGTTTCTATATTCATAGTTTAACATGATTTTATATATATATATAAGTGCTACTAACTATGTAATAAGTATACCTACGTGTCATATAGTACTAATATAAGTACTACTAAAAATGAGGAAGTTTCCGTAATAAAAAAATATATCTAAAGTAAATTAAATAAAAAGAATGCAAGAAATATAAAAAAAAATGGAAAAAATAAATGAATAGAAAAATATACATTAACATTACACTTATATTTAGGCCTACTCACTTTGCATGTCTTATTATGTATGACACTAACATAAAAATAAAATCGAATGAATAATTGAAAACATAAAGGTCACCTTGACATCCAAAGTCTAGGTCTCAGTCTGGCACTGCAAATTCAATATTGCCTATATTACTGTTGAGGTCGACCGATCACAAATTTCCAAAAAATATTTTGCCATGCACAGCAAATGGTATTTAAACATTTTAACCATGCCTGAATAGGGTAGAATCGCTACCAAGTAGAAGATTCATTGCTATGCTACAATTTCTTCTCACAAAGAAATATTGCTAAATTTTTATATAAAGTGAAAAAAGACAATTCGATTCGAGACGGGGATTGTACCCGTGACCTTTGCCTTACCAGGGCAATGTTCTAGCCACTGAACTACTCGAACCGTTTCGAATCCACTTGAAATTCTTCACCGCCACATATTTTAGCAAAATATTTGCTTTAAAAATTTATCCTATTATTACTAAAATTCTATATCATGACTTTAGGGTTAAGGCTCAAATCTTAATATTAAATACATAAAGTCGGGTTTGTTTGAACATTTATAACTCAGGAACGGGTATGCGGCGACTTCTATTATCCTTGCTTTGTTAGAATAATCTCTACCCCGAATAGCATTTTACTTACAGAATAAGTAAAATACTTAATAAGGCGGCACAAAGCTCACCGGGACCACTATTTATTACCTAATATTTTTTGGAAGAAAATTTAGCTTCTAAATACCTTATTTTACAAAGTATTGAAACAGCTATATATTATTCTTATAAAAACAGTCGCATAAAATAAAACGTAATCTTAACTTGTCCTATGTGAAGCCGCTCATTTATTAAGAGTGTGCGTGCCATTGAGGAATGGCGTATAGATTTATCATCAAATTATGGCGAATAGATAAGAAGCGCTCGTGGCCCCGCGGTCTCAGTGTTCTGTAAACGATCACTGAGTTACGCAACGTTCACTATGGCTGGTCCTCGGATGGGTGACCACTTTGTGGCATTTACATTTGCGAGCGTTTCCGTGCTTCGGAAGACACGTTAAGCTGTTGGTCCCGGTTGCCAGTAAAATGGCAGTCGTTAAGCCTGGTTGAAGGCCTTATGGGCGGCTAGAAAAATTTCAACAGCAGGTAGCCACAACCTGCGTCTGTCTATTTCAACACGGCAATGGGCTCACCACCTATTTCGTGGGACAGGAATCCACGCGGTGAAAAGTGGGCATATAATATGCCTCTGCCACCCCTTCGGGGATAAGGCGTGATGGATATTTATTGTATCAAATTATGGAAAATTACTTTGAGCCATATTCCAGAACGTTTCTCAATACTCAAGATACACTTGAGAGTAGTATTATAAGGCGAAAACTAGCCTTACGCGCTTTGTTAAGTAATGAGTATCATTTTGTAATACGACTTTATATCAATTTTGAAAAGCAATTAGTATGCTAACTTTTTCTAAATTGAAATTTTTTTTAAATTTAAATTTAGTAAAAGTTAGCATACTAATTGATTTTCTAAATTGTTTCTAATGTTTAGGCAGGTGTCATCACAAATCGAATGATTATAGATGCAATTCTATACATTCGTAAACAGGTGGATTAATTCGTCAGTTACGAGCAGGTCACGGTGGTGTAGACCAGAAGACGCTGGTTCGAGTCCAGATCGTGACTGAAAATTTTTTCCACTTTAAAATTTAAAATTTAGACTATAAATCAGTTTTAGACATACAACTTTATATAACAACCACACAGGACGGTTTTATTTTAAACTTATAATATTATAAATGCGAAAGTTTGTATGGATGTTTGGTACTCTTTCACGTAAAAACTACTGAATAGATTTCAATAAAACTTTATAATAATATAGCTTATACATCAGAATAACACATAGGCTACTTTTTATTCCGGAAAAAAGTTCTTGTGGGAAACGGGAACGGGAAAACTTCTCTACGCGGGCGAAGCGGCGGGCGTCAACTAGTAAAAAATATAAGGAAAACACGAATTCCTCACGCTTACAAGCGTTGCGTAATGTAGGTGGTAATGCGGTTGACACACTTTTTGTATATGTATCTTGCAAAGTATATGACCTTGTTGCAGTAGCAGACTTCACATCACAATTATCAAGCATTACGTCCATATTCATATATAAGAATTTATTTATAATAAAAAAATACTCGATTATAATTAGTTATGCAAATTATTCACTTGTTCGGATTTTTTTAACGGACACAGACTTAAAAATAGTGTTGCAATGTTGTCCGCGACCCGTCATGGTTCGCCTACCTTATGTCGTCCTTTTAAATATGCGAGTACGTTGTGGTCACAACGGTGAAAAGTGTATAACGGTAAGCCAGAATCGAAAGAGTTTACCATTGCTCCAGGTGTGAAGGACGGTGGCTAAAGACAGGGTGCACGTTCTCAGCAATAAACATTGCTGATACCAATGCGTTATTTACGGGTTATTTCACACACTCTGCATATAAATGCGCGTGAGATTTTGCGACAATTCGTTATTTGGGCTTACTCCAACTAATGAGACCTGCGTTTATCATACGGAAGGCATGGCAAAAGGCTTTACAGCCAAGGATTTGCAGTGTTTTTAATAGCCCTAAATATGTAGGCACGTTAGGAGGTCACAAATTGACTCAAGCGCCCGATACTCGAAATACATTAAATAATCTTTATCACACTTACCACTTTTCGCCTTTAGCCAATGATCCAATTTTAAATTGCTTTAGTTTTTTTCTGAAAGTGATAAAAAATATTCTTAGCAGTTTATTTTTAAAAAGGTCTTATATTTGCTAAAAGGTCTTATCAGTGCTTGTGCCAACATGATAGTAAATAGTAAGTTGAACGCTGTGAAGATGCGATCACTTCGAAAATCGTGTGGCATAACGTTAGCCGACCGAATACATAACGAAGTGATATGCAATATAGCAGGTTTAAATGAAAGTATCAGCATTAAGCAGAATAGGGCGTGCTCCTTTAGTTTGGACAGGTACAACGAACGAGTACGGAAAGATTGACAACGAAGAATATATATTGTGCTAAAGAAGAGGGTAGAAGGAGTCTGGGTAGACCGATACTAACATATAATTACAACGGGACCACATGAACAGATTGCTCAAAAACGGAAAGGTCAAAAATATCCGGATACCCAGACGTGCATGTGTGAAATAATTAATGAATCTGCAGGAAGCGACAGAAGTATACAGCTTGAAGATAGTTAATAAGTTTTAGTTTAGTTCTTATGTCGTATCAATGGAAATCAATGGAATCAATGTCACTCATGCTCTACTAGAGACGCCTAACTGTATAGTATCTATACTGATATTAAAGAAGAGCTGACAAGTTTGTTTGTTTGGTTGGTTGAACACCCTAATCTCAGGAACTACAATAGGTGCGACGAGGGTTTGAAATATGTCACGGGCGAAACCTGGCGGGTCATATTTCATACAACCAAGCTATCATATGATTACACTACTAGTAGAAACATTGACTTTCTAAGGGGGTTGCCAAATAACAAAATACAGTGGCATTGCCAATTTTTTGCCAATCATTAGTCAGAATTTTGCTTATATATGAAGTAGGAGTACGAATAGCAAGTTCTTTTTCTTTCAATTAATCACCCATCATAGATGTATAGAAACTGTATAAACATACCTGGCATCTGAGCTGTGTCCGACCTCTTCAAATGCTGTAGTAGCGTCCATGCCTGCCGAGTCTAGTAACGGCTCTTCCCCACCAGGATGCTGAGAAATAAAATAAACTGCTCTTCATCTAATGGTTCACATTTTGTATCAGGCTCTGCTTTTTCATATTTCTACTCTGTGTTCAGATGGGACTCAAACATTGGCATAACCAGGGTTATGCTCAAAACCACATAACCTTCTGAATCTAAGACCATTGTCCTGGTTAGATAAAGGTCAAGTTAGACGTGTAATTAAGATAGGCTATGGTGACCACTTTCCATCAGGTGGGCTGTATGCTTGTTGGCCACATCAGTGGTATAAAAAAAAATATTAATAAATCGGTAGGGTGAAAGAAGTATGCATAGATTGTGAAACCTAGTGATCTGTTCTCTCTGACTGACTGACCATCTGGGATATGGTGTAATGATAGTAAATATTTCGCAAGTTAATTTTATTCCAGAAAGAGGTCAGGAAAAATAATGAATCTTATTATTGGTGCAAATCAAATAATATTGTACTTGGGTATCACCTATCTTTGGCATTTACTACTTTGAAGAAAGGGTGAATGACCTTTAAAATACTATCGCAAACTAAGAAATGTGGAGAGAAGCATGACAGAGATCAGCTGATTTGATGACACCTTCAATTATCAAATTATATATATCTATTTACTATACAATTTTGTGTATCTATATTAAAGGACTAACCTCCTCCAAATAACGGGTTACGTCGTAGACATCATTTTTGATAACAATCCAACAGCTTTTCCTGCTATTGTGTGCCTGAACTTCGCTTGATGTAAACACTTTGGTCATGTTGAATAGGAGTATCTGAGGAGGTTTGGTTTTCGGATAACTATTAATTTAAGGTGTGATTTGAACCAGGTGCATGCGGCTGTGGTTTAGTTTGTAAATTTTGTTGGGAATATAAAATTTTATATCTTCATTGCTGTCATTGATGTTTTTGACAATTATCTGTCATGTCATGAGTGAGGCAGGCAGACGATGACACAGACGTAATCGACAAATAAACATTCTTCCTTCATATTACGTTATGATAAGATATGATGATGTTATTTTTACTAGGATATTTAATAACTTTGTAATAATATGTACTACTATTTCAAATATTTTTGACGAACTAAGAAAATATTTTTACAAAGTTATATTTTTAGCTTATAGACATATATTATTAATGCAATACATTATAATGTTTAGTGTTTGAAATTCGTTTTGTTATTTTATTTTGAACTCGAGACGGCATAACCTCAAAAAATCCCAGTGACACTGACATGTATGTTGTTATTGAAAGAATACATGTGAGTGTGAATAGTTGATAAAAAATCATTGAATAATTTATCTTGTCGCTTGTGTTGCAAATCCGGAATATCACTAGGTACGCTCCAATGTATCAGAACAAAAAAACATAGAATTACTAATGGCGGAAGAAAGAGACTTCAATGATTTGTTAGACGACATTGTTCTTGGTGAAGAACGCGAGCACAAGGAAAGTTATGAACAAGGTTTTAAGGCTGGCAGCCAAGCAGGCAATCCTGAGGGTTACCATCGAGGATACCATAGAGGTGCCGAGCTTGGACGTGAACTAGGTAATACAGGACAGTACAGTACATTATTGCTGCTAAATCTACACATCCAATCTATCAACGTTAACTGATTCGGCGGCGCAGTGGTAGTATAGACGACTGTCGCACCAAGTTCGATTCCCGGCTCGGAAAAAATATTTTTGTGATTCGCAAATATTTCTTTTGGAATTTGGGTGTTTTCTATGTATAATTTGTATGTAGGTATTTAAAAATATAATATAAGTATTTTGATTAGTTGTCTAGATTTCATAGCACAAGCTTATATTAGCTTACTTTGGGCTAGATGGCGCTGTATGGAAAAGTGTCACACTATATTATTATTATTTATGATTATCAGTTGTCTAGATCGTATAGTACAAGCTTATAGCTTAGTTTGGGCTAGACGATGCTGTGTAAAAGCGTCCCACAATATTTATTTATTTACATTTTACCCCATTTATTATTTCCAGGTTACTACCTAGGAAAAATAACATACCATATTGACCTCAATGAAGAATTAGCCATAAAATATTCTGATAAAGTAGTACTACAGTTGAAAAGAGTTAAACAGCTCATAGACGCATTCCCAAAGACGAATTCGGAGGAACATGATATTCTGGGCCTTGCTGAGACTGTGAGAGCACAATACAAAAAGGCTTGTGCATTGTTGAAGATACCCTCAGGGAACCCCTATGATGCAGCAGTTTCATTCTGAAGATACTGGTCAGTGATTTTTTTTAAAATAAAATATATAAACATAGCCTTTACTGATTACTTTCGCTTATACACTATGTCATAACTAGCGTATTACTAATTTCCTGAATCAATTTTTATTTTATTTTACAAAAAACTTACCATTAAAAATCAATCAAGGTTGTCCTCCTCGGACATAGGGTAATGTCGCCTGTTCGCATCCACCGCCCAGTTTGCGTCCAAAAGATGGGGCACTCCTCAAAAACAGTAGGAATAACCATACAGAGTCACTGAAAAAATGAACTGTATTTCTATTAAAGCGTAAATTGTAATATTTAAAAAAAATTACTTAATAATGGCGATGAGATTTGAACTAACAAACTAACAAACAAAAGATATAACTCGTTTCAGGCGCCAGGAGGATAAGTCCTACCAACTTTATGCACACGGATATCAGCGATAGAGATTGAGTTTTCTAATCATAAGAGCAGAAACCAAAAATAATAGAATACATCCCTAGAAGAAAGTTTCTATATTTTTATAGGCGAATTGATTGAATACACATTATATACCTTATCACTAATGGTATAACCTATTCAAGTGATTTAGCAAGCCAAAGATCAACCATTCACAGGGTTGAGGCGTGAAATTTAGAATACCCAGCATAATGCCAGCTTATAAGTCAAAATATATATTGTAACATGATTCAAAACAGGAGCCAAATCATTGAGTCATTACATGGGCATAATCATGAGTCGTTAAATGGGCCTAATCATGAGTTGTGCATCATTATTAGATTAATCTACACAAAAATAATTCTAACTAAGTACCTGAAGGCGGTTACATTACCACGGGACTCGAAATCACATTTGCAGACCGCGACAGGTGTCGTCTCCACTAGAATGACGAGCCCATAACCACATGGTCAGCACCCATGGCAAATTTTATCCAACAATAGGATTAATATATAAAAAAAAGTGCTTTTCAGCTGCAAAGAAAAGAAATTAGTTTCATTAGATTTGGAAAAACAATTGGATATTTGTTTGTGATTCGAATACATAAAGAGAACTTACCACTTTTTTCAAAGAAAACCCATAAATCTTAAAGAGCCGGCAAATTTTCCATTAACGCCGCTCTAAAAACGTAACAAGTTGTAAACAAGCGAAAAATCCTTCGTTAAACACACCATGTCATCGAGGTTATAAATGTGGTTCCAAAAATCCAAAGATCTTACCGAAATACATAGTCATCCTGATATAAACATTGATAAGAAGTCACAGGCGTGAACTTCCATTTACAATTTATAAAAGATTACTTCTTTTTAGCGAAGTTTAAAAAAATATTTACGACGACATATTTTTAGTGTCGACTGTAGCTAGGCGAATGACGTTCCGTCACCACTGTCAAAAGACATTGACCAATTGACAGAACTATTTTAATTCATTCGTTCTAAGAACAGGCTAAGACATTCAAAAACATTCTGTATACTCAAAACGTAAATTATATAAATTCGATGACAAGTAGGGAGAAAGAGTCAACAATCTACTCTTTTCTCTCTCTCTAAATCCCAATAACGCTCCAATGTGACGTTTTACAGCGTAACGAGATATGTGGTAGGTATATGCATAAAAATAAAAGCTTTGTGTGCGTTACCACCATTACGTAAAAATATACTAAAATCTTGTATAATACAAATACTTGCGATCATATGATATTTTGCAAAAAAAATAGTGAGCAGCAGCACGTTTCACAGGAAAGTTTTAATGGCTTTATTTCAAATTCTGGATACATTTTAGTTTTTAAATATTAATTATGAACCATATAATAAAGTAATGATGTTTGTGCTCAAACTTTATTTGATTAACAGTTATAAGCTTGACGCGAACTGCACCACCAAATTTATACATTAGCCACATTGCGTCCGCAATGGACGCCATCTGGTCTATCTAATTCTAACTTGGATGGTTTTTATTATATGACAAATCATGACAAACATTATGAGTTTTAATTGATTCCGTCATTATTAACATACACATTGTAATAGCCTCTTTGCGTCCACTATAACGACTATAGAAATAGATACAGATGTCGAAAATCATACTTGTACCTATAGGTGAGACCTAAGAAAATATTGCGTCCACATTTCAGTCACACACAAAAAGTGCCTTCTCCAGATCCACAAGTGCACAGATTTACTGTGCTCTTGTGGATCTGTTTTACTCATCCCGGGAGCTGTAAGAAATCGTCGCTCTTGCGCTTAGTCTCTGTCAACAATACTACACCTAAAATCTCTCATTTTTTTTAAAGATTAGTTATAGTTTTCTCTTATATTTATTTCTTCTAAGTTGGTGGACGCAAACTGGTCTACAGGTGGTAGCAATTTGGATTTCATGGACGCAAAATGGGAAAATCATATGTTTTGGCTATTAGTCTATATATTTATTAATATATCAAACAGTTTGTCCAAAACTGTATAATACATTTAACAAGACTAAACAGAATATGTGAAATCCATTTTCCATTCGAAATTACTACTCTAACATTTTTATTTTCTTGCTCAAACCTACCAACTCCACTAAGTGGACGCGAACAGGCGAACTTACCCTAGGTCTCCTCTAGAATTATCGATTTTTGTCTTTGTTTGCTAAACTGTGCAATTGTTGTAGTAGGTCATCTTCTTTTAGGCTTCTTGTTTTCTTTCCATTTCTGGGTTACCAGGATATGACCCCTAGAATATTGAATTGACTTATTGCAGATATAAATTAAATCTGTCATATACAGGGTGACTTTAAATAGGTGTAATTTTTTTAAGGGGGTAAGAGTACAGCCCATGGGATGTTCAAAAATGTGTGGAACACCTGGTCGAAATCTACTGGTTTCGGAAATACACGATACTTTAACTTTTTTAGGAAAATTACCAAAATTCAAGAGAAATCCTTAAAAATAAAAATAAATACTGGATGCATGGATTTTATTTTTATTTTATCTGATTGCTGGATAAATTATCCATAAAATAAATACATCAAATGTTATGAATCAGTTAAAATTTTTGAGTTATGAGAGCTAAAACTTGTAACAATAAAAAAAAATTTGCTTTATCGAAATTTCAATTGATTTTAGTGAAAAATATCCACTCCGAACTGGTCGTACAAACGATGTCATTAAATTTCTTGTTTCCTTAGCTTTCTAAAAAGGTATAATAAGTGTACAAAATTCTAAGATAGCGCCCAACAAACTCAGTTATTGCCGAGTAGGTAATACGTAAACTGCACATTAATAACATTATTAGCACTTTACCATACTACCCTGCTAAGGTTTTTTCTTTAAGTGTCATTAATTTACCTCGCAACACGTCTCATTGATTTGCTTTAGTGGACTTTATGAATGCATTGTGTATTGTTTCCCATTTGGTTCTCCAAGCAAGTAAGGATGACTATGGTTAATTTTACTAAGAGTAGTATGAAAAAAATATCTAATGTAGATGAAATAATACTCATACTGATACAAAATAATAATATTTAATAAGAAAAAACGCAAGTTATCTTTACAATTAAAATACTCAAGTTATTTACATAAAGAAATAACAAAAACACAGTAGGAAAAACACGTTTTATAACACTTGATTTAATTAAAACACCTTATTATTTTAAATCTTGCTCAAATTGGCCTTACACGCCCGTAGTCGTTTTCTAAGATTGGACCTAGTAACAACTCCCGTAAGATCTTGCTGTATTTGATTAGCAGCTGCTATGATTCTAGCTTTCAATTCTTCAACATTATTGACGGGAGTTGTATACACTAATGTCTTCATGTGACCCCATAGGTAATAATCACAGGGGGTCAAATCTGGACACCTCGCTGGCCACGGCGTCGGGCCTCCTCTGCCAACTAATACGAATAATAGGTACGTCCGGCACGCGTAAGTATCTAAGTAGTACTAGACAGAGGTCGCGCAACTTGGGGCCCAAGCGCAAGGCAACGGCCAACCGTCAACAATTGCTATCTCACTCACACACGTTGTGCTATTTATCGATTCTCTCACTCTCGCATAGTGAAACCGTGAGAAAGGTTTTAAGAATTCCAGGTATCGGCTCGGCTTGCAATACATTAACAATAGGGATCATAACTACCTGCTCGGGACTAACTGAGTATGTTGGGCGCTATCTGAGAATTTTGTACACTTATTATACCTTTTTAGAAAGCTAAGGAAACAAGGAATTTAATGACATCGTTTGTACGACCAGTTCGGAGTGGATATTTTTCACTAAAATCAATTGAAATTTCGATAAAGCAAATTTTTTTTTTATTGTTACAAGTTTTAGCTCTCATAACTCTAAAATTTTAACTGATTCATAACATTTGATGTTTTTATTTTATGGATAATTTATCCAGCAATCAGATAAAATAAAAATAAAATCCATGCATCCAGTATTTATTTTTATTTTTAAGGATTTCTCTTGAATTTTGGTAATTTTCCTAAAAAAGTTAAAGTATCGTGTATTTCCGAAACCAGTAGATTTCGACCAGGTGTTCCACACATTTTTGAACATCCCATGGGCTGTACTCTTACCCCCTTAAAACAATTACACATATTTAAAGTCACCCTGTATATCAGGGATGTACACCAATGATATATTATATATATGCTAAATTCTTTGTCACATGGACATACAGCTGCTATTTTTACCATGCTCACTTGTGTTTGACCAAACAAGATTTATATTTTATAAACACTCATTGGACTTAATCATATAAGTAACGGCTATCAAACCTTGTTCAGACAAGTTTTATCAAGTGCTGATCGAACAGTGCTAATGTAAAATCATATGAATCAAACCAAAAGCAATTGGAAACATCATAGCAGAAATTTGATACCTAAGGCGCGGGACAAATACAAGATGCGTCGGGCGGAGTTGAGGCGCGGGCGCAGCGCAGACGCAGCGCCACTTCTGTGACAAGTCATACAAAATATACAGAAGAGGCGCGGCGTGAGTCATACTGGAACGGCGAGGCGCGGGTGCGGCGAAGGCGGGATGCGACCGCCGCATGGTCGCCTCGGCAAACCTGCAGTTAGCAGTAGCATGCCCGACAGCTTGCAGATCGTCTTCATCTGACCACAGTATAAAGAGAATCCATCAGTAGCGTTACGCCTGACAAGAATTCCAACAACGTCTAGACAGTGATGCTTGTAGGGTTGTCACAAGTATACAAGGCTGATGTTACTTATAACTTATTTATGGATTCGTAGTCGCAATCAACTATCAATATAATATAATATAATGAAATTCATACTCAGCATACCAAAAAACCCATTATACGATACCCAACATGAAATTTTATGACCGCGGCGCGGCGGCCATATTGGATTGCAAAATAAACTCTTAATTCATAGTCAGCATACCAAAAAACCCCTTATACGATACCCAACATGAAATTTTATGACCACGGCGCGCGGGCCATATTGGATTGCAAAATAAACACGAAATTCATAGTCAGCATACCAAATAACCCCTTATACGATACCCAACATGATTTTTTAAGACCACGGCGTGGCGGCCGTATTGGATTGCAAAATAAACTCTAAATTCATACTCAGCATACCAAAAAACCCCTTACACGATAGGTACCCAACATGAAATTTAAATACCACGGCGCGGCGGCCATTTTGGATTGCAAAATGAACACGAAATTTGCATACAGAATATTAAAAACCCCATGAATTATAAATGTGAATGATAATTTTATAACTACGATTTACGACACGGCAGCCATTTTGTAAACGCTTTCTATTAAAAAGAACTATTCAAACGACATGAATACGTCTTACCTTTCTTTCGTGTGCGGCAATCGATGAAATCGCAGATTCTTATTTTTCCGCGATGATGCATAATTCATATGCACCATTTTTATTTTTTAGAAATAAAAAAAATTAATTGATGAAATCGATATAAAATTAAAATAATCATAGCAAGCGGTCGTGAATGCGTCAGCCCTGAAAGACTGTCCCAAGCTACGAAAAAAAAATTATTTGCAGGTTGGGACAAGCCCTCCCCCGTCTCGTCCCTTGTCCCCCGCACGATTGCTCTGTCTAGACAGCTTCGTCGACAGACTATGTCTTTCAGCTGTGATCTGACGAAGAAGACGTCATGTGGTCGTGATAAACACTACAATGAAAAATGCATCCCTGTGTTCGCCTTGCGCCTAACCTTTACGACGCACCTGTTATGCGCTGCACTGTCGTCCTGCCTGCACGTTTTTAAAAATATTATAATTATTATTATGCTGAAGACTGGCAAGTACAGTTGTCTCGGTGCCCAATATGAATTCATTTCATTTGGTGTTTAGACCTAGGTCCATGGGGTCGCGGCGCGCATGATCCTTTTACCGCATTAAGTAAGCGTCTGAGAAAAGAAACCAGCGAACCTCGTGCAGGTAGCTTTCTCGTGCAAAGGCTTTCCATTGCTATTCAGCGTGGGAATGCTGCCTGCATTATGGGTCTGCTGCCGAGGGGACCCAGTCTAAATTTTAATAAATAGTTTAGGTAGTTTTTATTTAGGTATAGTTTTAAATGTTTTGTTTTTACTAAGATTAATGTTAAATTGATTTTTGTTTTGTTTTTGAGTGTAATAAATAAATTGTTATGGATTTACGGTACCTACTTATATAAATAATCACATGTTTGTTATTGGTGTACATACTGTACATTATAGGTGGCTATTATCAGATTTTCTATAAAACAAAAATAAAAAGTATGAATCATTTAATTTTTAAGTTTTGTTTTTTACTTGTATATACAAAGTAATTAACTTATTGCAGTTTATTTTCACATAATCTTTAACTGACTGTACGCAGTGGTAGTGTATGCGACTGCCGCGACTAAGGTCCCGGGTCGGAACAAATATTTGTGCATCACACCGGGACCTTTGTTTCGGAGTTTGGGTGTTTACTATGTACCTATAATATGAATGTATTTTGAAATATTATATGTTTATCCAGCGTCTGAATCCCATAATAAAAGCTTATATTAGCTTACCTACTTTACTTTGGGCTAGATGGCGTTGTGTGAAAAGTGTCTTACAATATTTAAGTACTTTATTATTTTATTAAAAAGAAAAAAATCTACGCAATTTCTTTTAAAAGGCTTCATATGTTTTCATGTTACATATTAATATGAAGAAGCTCAGCTGGAAATAGGTTGATGTTGGTAGGATAATGGCGAGGATTGAACTCAGGCCAGTTTATTCAATGCATTTTTATTTTAACTTTACAGAAGCATCAATGAAGTCAATAATCACTAAGCTGCATCACCACATTGACTCCATCACCAAATATCTAACTCCTCTTCTGCCACTAGCAAATTGTCACATGGTAGAGTTTTTAACCCTGAACCACTGGGAGAATCTTCTACCAGTGGACTTAAAGCACTCAATTGAAAGTTTAAAACTAAATGACTCACTGGATATATTTTGGAACAGTGCTGAACAATTATATCATGGTAAGATTTGATGATAAATGGTAATAATGGAATGCTTTGGCGGTTCAATAGAATATGCAACTTCGGTTGCTGAGGTCTCAAGTTTGATTCATGATCAATAAATATTATTTATGTAATCCATAAATCTTGGAGTAATTTATATGTTTAAAGTTCTAAGCACAGGGTTGTCATGTGTATGCGAAAAGATGTCCATAATATTTTATTTTGTTGTTAGAGTATGTGTAGCAAGTGAACATCCCATAATGTGTATGCTATATTTGAATCACTGTCTAGACCTAACATGTACATGTTTCATATGTTTATTTCATCGGCTGTAGTCTGTAAGCATACCTTTACGAAATAAATAAATAGTTAGCTATATTGTTTCTATAAACTTTTGAGCAGTTCTGTATAAACTTTCTCATTGCTTGCCTTGATCCTTGAAAAAATTGTGATTGTAAATCTGCCATATTTAATACTTAATTTAGCATACTTTTCTCCCCAACTCCATATCAAGATTTTTTGAATGTAAGTAGGTGAATGTACCCACTTGATCCACCCTAGCTCTTGGAAGAAATCCAACACTATCATCTTGTTATGCTTGTGATTTTCCAAAATAAGAAAACTTTTGTTGTTTAATTTCAGATAAATCACACCTTTCAACCTGGATAGAAGCAGCTAGATCCCATTGTGTGACCATCAATAATGACTACTGCTTATCTACAGACCAGCTTCAGAACCATATCAAAGCATGGGGCGGTGATAAGAAGCCTGATGTCAAGGTTAAACAGTTTATGACTAGCAAAAAGAGTTATGAGGTATGCATTTTATCACTAACATTGTAACAAAAATACACTTACTAGTTTATCCAATTCGCTGAGCTGATTTTTATAATAGTTATAAGAAAATTTCACTGTTCATTACAACATGGTAATAGGTTCACCACCAAACATACATATCTTCACGCCTGTTTGCCATTGGGGTAGGCAGAAACTATAGATTTCCACTAACTACGATCCTGGCATACAACTTTCGCTTCTCCTACTTTCATAAGTGTTTTCATATACGCTCGCCGGTTAACGGTACTCTTGACCTGGCTTTTTCAAAAGGTCGTCGATTTGATTGACATACGTACGGCGAGGTAGACTCCTACTAGTTTGCCCATTCATTCTCGCTACGTAAATCTGCTTAGTTAGTCTCTTTTCATCCATATGGCAAGAGTGAAAAGGATGAATGTTGTTGATGTTTTAAATAGTGTATGACATTTTGTAAGCGCCGTTAAAATGGTCTATGCAAAATAAAGATATTTTTTTTTTTTTTTGAAGTTTGAGCTTAGTTGGAGCACGCCGCCTGTTTTTATCTGCCGGGTGTCGTGCGTCATCACGTCATTTCAAACAGGTCGCGAACGAAAAGCAGCGCTGTGGTATAGATTCATGTTCTTTGAACTACTGCACCGCAGCATATAGCTGAGAAGCTACCATTTTTTGGCAATGAAATTTAGATTGTTTAATTTCTTAATTTTTTTTACCTGTGTTAACCATGTTATTGTGTGACCTTTGATATTTATTTTTTTCATTTGCATGGAAATTTTGTCACACTACATTGCACTTATAGTTAATATGTATGTACTTTTGTTGCCAAAAATAAATATTATTTCTTTCCGCATTCGTCACGCATTGGACGGAATGATTTTATTGTGGATCAGTTACGCTAAATGCTGCATGTGCTAGACTTAAATTTATGTATTTTTCCTTACTTTTCATGTTCACAGTAGGTAATTCTCTCATTTTTCAGCACGTGCTAGCCACGTATTTATGACACGTCACCTTCACGTCACGCACGTCATTGTGATATGTCATTTTTTTTTTTTCATTTTTTCTGTGTATCTGTTGTCGCCATGAGCATTACCTTATTTATAAGAGTGTTGTTTATGGTGCCTATAACAAAGCAGAATTAATGTGAAAGATGTATTTAAGTACTTTTTTTTATGTACAATGATGTGATCCACCTTCTTTCTTTAGTATTAAGCAAAGGAATATGTAATGTTAATTGGTCTACTTCACAGATATAGAAGAGTAAGCAGATCAAACATTTGCGAAAAATAGCGTAGCCTATTTCACACATATAAACAGGTAGCTTAATCCAGGGTCGCATCATATCATGTCATTTTAATATCTTTCATAATTTATGTTTATTAACCAAACATCTTGTTTAATGGTATCCTTAGGTAACCTAAAACAATATTAACATAATTAATTGAATCGGGCACTACATTTAGCTTGACTTTGGATATTAAAATTGCAAACAATTTGCTGAACTGAATTCGTCCCCATGCCATAACAGTACAAAATGTATGTAAATTAACAAAAATCTTAGATATAGATGACGATATCGACCAAACGGTTTCTGGAACAGATGCTATGAACCATATATTAATAACTTTTCAAGTGTTCGTCTAGAAGAATCACCATTTTTGAATAAAAATCTTATAATAATAACACGTAGTCGTAACTAAAACATCAATTACCTGTGAAAAGTTATTCCTGGTGATTTCTTGTGACGGAGCTATCACAACATTTTACACAACACTTCACCATGTTTTTTATACTTTTATAACCTTTATTTATAACCTTCGGCACAAAACACTAACAATTACATTATTCAAAAATGGCGGCAATAGTTGAAATTATGTAGAAAATTAGGCTACGCGCTGTTCGCTGTCTATGTGTGAGTTACATGTCGCTGCACATGACAAAAAAGGATCAACAAATAAAATGAAGTATTACACCATAAACAAAGGAATATGTTTGATCTGCTTACTCTTCTAAATCTGTGGTCTACTTGCCGCTGTACGTCTGTGGTGCAGGTACAGAGCATGTCGGGGCCGGTGGCGGGGCTGGCGGCGTGTGTGGGGGCGGCCTGCTGCGTGGAGGCTGGCGGCGGGCGCGGCGCGCTGGGCGTGGCGCTGAGCCTGGCGCACCGCGTGCGTTGCCTCTCTCTCGATTGTGACCCCAGGACAGCCGAAACCGCCCCTAGCAGGGTCAAAACTATTCAGGTATTTACGGTTTTCACTCAAATCTTTCAAGCGCCTGTGGCCCCGCTGACTAAGGTCCGTATTCCAGAACGTATATCAATACTCGATCAACGCTTGAGACTAAATTTTTCCATATAAAATCTACTCTGAAGTGTTTCTTGAGTGTGTATAAACGTTCTGGAATACGGCCCTTAGTGTCTGTAAACGATGTTTTTAAGCAACATTCGCTATATATGTGACCACTTTGTGGAATTAACATTTTTCAATTTTTTTAACATTAATGTTTGGTCCCGGTTGCTAGTAAAATGACAGTCGTTAAGCCTGGCTAAGGGCCTTATAAAATGCTTCCTTCTTCGTTATAAAAGGCTTGAAAAATGTCAACAGCAGGTCGCCACAGTCTGCACCTGTCCATTTCAACACGGCAATAGGCCTGTTACGTGGGACAAAAATGCAAATAGTGAAATGTGGGCGTATAGTATGCCTTTGCCTACGCTTCGGGATTAAAAGCGTGACAATATGTATATAATTATCTTTATTCGTGTAGGTCAAAAATTAACACTCGTGAAAGCAAGATTATTGCTTAACATTACTTTTATTTTACACTGAGGTGGGCAGACAAGCATTTTACCCACATTATACTTGCGCTTACTATTATTTGTCACATGCGCTGCTTAACAAGCCTTGCCTTATACTCATAAAATGACCAGGGTGAAATCCATATTGACACTCCGAGAGAGTACACTCCTGTCGGATCCGGGAGTCAAATATCCTCGCTTTATGGTGTGGGACATAACCTTTTCCGCAATCCTGCACTGACTCCTTACCTTAGAAGGCTGGAGTAATAATAACTCAGCCTCCATTGGTTTAGGATGTGCTCGCTAAGGAGAACGCGGTTGATATATTAACTTAGGTGCCCACACCGCGAGCACCTTTCAGGCTTCGATGGAGACTCCATCGGCTTCGTTAAATATAAGGGTGAACGAACTTAAAGACATGGTGTCTATGTTTTATATACTACTCGGGACTTCACGCGAAACAAAAACATTCAACGACGTTTCCAACGCATAGCAGCGTCCGTGGTCTCGGCTGAACTGGCGTTGAGGGCCGTGAATATATGGAGTACTTTTGTGTGTATCTACCCTCCATGATTTTTATAATGAAGGAGTTTGTTTGGCACAGGTTTGTTACATTCAAGTTTCCTAATCACTGAATTACACATCCCAGATAGCTTGAATCCATCTTCCCTATTGAAGCTATTGTGTTCTCTAACAGCCGCGACCACGGACGCTGCAACGCGTCCGAGACGTCGGGAAATGTAAGTAGAATTTTGTACCGCGTGAAGTCCCAAGTTGTATACAATTCCTTAGAGCTCAAACCGTTGTATAAGCATGTAGAACATGCATAAATGCTCCACTTGTTTGATTACTTCATTCGATTTACATTTCCTAATTTCATTATACTCTCACTATAAATGATTTCATTCCTTATATCTATTGCGAATAACTTGAACCCTGAGCTCGATAACCTCACAATCTGCCGCGCATACAGCGTCATCAGGGTGGTACTTGTGTATGTAACTTCCTATTGTAATTTCATTTCTCAGAAACAGTGGCACGCGATCGCCAAACGTGTGAACAACGGTACCGAAGAGCGTATAAGCGAGGCCATCGACAAAAACCTGCATCGATTCGCTACAGCGTTCATCACCAAACACACCGACTTACAATCGATTGTGAAAGAGAAGTTTCCCGAATATGCTGACAGTGCCGTGAAACTAATATTGACAGGTAACAATTAACAAACAGGTTTGAATGAAAGCGTTAGCGTTAAGCTAGAAATGAGCGTGCTTCGTTGGTTTGGACATGTCCAACGAATGAGAAAGGAACGATTGATGAAGAATATATATAGTTCGAAAGTAGAGGGTAGAAGGAGTGTGTCTGTAGAGGTGAGAAGCTTAAAAACGGAAAGGTCAAAAATATTCGGATACACAGACGTGCATGTTTGAAGCGATTAATGAATCTGCAGGAAGCGAAAGAAGTATGCGTGTATTTCGAAGCCTGGCGAGCTGTCCTCTCTAAATACCAAGGATACAGCGTGAAGAAATATAGATAAAACAATAAAAACATGCCAAAAAAATTGCTGACTAGAGGTAGTCGCTTTACAGAACGTTTCTTAAGGGGGCAACTAGTCAGTCATTCTTCCATTCAAATTTCATTGGACAATAACTCAAAAAGTTAATGTCGCATAACCAAAAATAAGACATATTTGAGTTATTTACATTAAGGACTGTTATTTGTATGGTTTCAAAATCACAATAATATAAATAGTGTAAAAGTTAGGATTCACAAAACCTTTGTTTCTTTCAAAATTTAGCTTCAATCAAATTTTTTTAATGAAACTTCGCGCGTAAAACTATCGTATTTAGAGTAAGAAAATTTCAAAAATGCCATACAGACATAGTTTTTTATTTAAAACATAAAATAACTTTGTTTTGGTTACCTAAATAAACATTTGTGTATAATCGTTGTATATAATCTACTAAAAGCCGAAAGTCTATTATAAAATTTGCAACACTTGTTTTGAACAAAATGACATCTTGCATTTCATTTAATACTACGGTCTATCTTTATACTGCAAATTACTGGCTCTACCACGTTCTCACACCATGCTAAGTGAGATGGCACTAATTTTGCCTCACCCACCAAGCGGTTTATGCTCGCGACTAGTGCAACTTTAAACAACAAGATACCCTTGATCATACTTTTACGAGTCAAAAACTAACCTCAAGCGTTTTTTGAGTGTTAACTATAATTTTGTACTAAGGCCCTAAGTTTTCTCTAAATGGTAAAAGTAAAGTATGTTATATCATATTTACGAGCAATTCCGTGCTTCGAAAAGCAGTTTAAGCCGTTGGTCCCAGTTGCCAGTAACATGGCAATCGTAAAACTTAGTCGAAGGCCTTATGAGCGGCTTGAAAAATTTCAATACCAAGTCGTTACAACCCGCGCCGATCCATTTCTACACGGCAATGGGCTTACCGCCTGTTACGTGCGTCAAAATGCTTACCGTCAAATATGGGCGTATAGTATGCCTCTGCCGCAACTTCCGGACAAAAGAGGTGACGTATAATTTTATAATAAGTGGCAATACCTACTAATATTTATTGTGTGTGGTAATATATCGTTCTTTAATACTCATTTTTCACTTCGTATATTATGTATCTATGTATGCATTTAGAAATATATAAGTATGTTTATCAGTTGTCTTGTTCCCATACCACAAGCTTATATTAGCTTACTTTGGGCAAAACGACGTTGTGTAAAAAAAATGTCTAACAATATTTATTTTATTAGTTTTTATGACTCTGTTAAAGGACTCCACACTTGTGGGAACCTGGGTCCGGACAGTCTCCGGTTATTCACGAGCCAACCTTCCGTAGCCGCCGTGTTCAATGTGCCCTGTTGTTATCACCTGCTGACTGAAAGCATAGATGCAAATGTGTTCGATGTCTTCCAAAGAGATCACGGGAGTGGTGAAGAAAGCTGTCAAGGATTCCCTATGACGGATTATTTGAGAGGTATTATATTAGAATACAATATAATAATTATATATATTATAATTACATATTAGAATCAATTTTGAAAAGCAATTAGTATGCTAATTTTTCTAAATTAAAAGTTTTAAAGTGGAACAATTTTGGTAAACCCGTCTGGTGCGTTGAACCAGAAGACGCTGGTTCGAGTCCAGCTCGTGACTAAAAAAATTATCAACTATAAAATTTAAATATTAGGTATTATATTTTTCTAGTTTATGTTATGTATTATTAATAATAAAAAAAAACTTATTACCCTTTTCTATAAAATAACTTAATAAATTTATTACAGACAAAAACAAAACAAAAACATCTTATTAAAAAAACAATAAAACTATACCTAAATAAAAACTACCTAACGTAACCTAATCTAGACATTTATAAGTGTTACTTTGTGACCTATATGAATAAAGATTTTCATTAAAATAAGGATATAGTTATCTCTTTCTGTAGCGTGCTATCGGCATAGAAAAGAAAGAGACATATCGCAGTCATATTTCAGTTCAACAAAATGAGAACAATGCTTGATGATGGGTCCTTTATTTCTGGGGCCCTCACGACCTCACCTGCTTACTACCAAAGGGGTTAACGACGACGCAAGTATTGCGGGGTCAGGAGGTCAAAAGGCAGTCGCTTTCAACAATGCCGAAAATCAAAAGTCAAACGATTACTGCTCCTAGCAGTGGTGGTGATAAAGGCGTGAAAATATATCTATGTCAAAATCCATGGAAGGTTTGGAATCTAATGGGAATGTTCTAGGACCAAAACCTTGTTGATGATGGGAACTTATCCTGTGTATCGTTGGTTGTAGGTTATAAACTGGGACGCAACGCGAGAATGCTCGCCGCGCAGTCGATAGACAGGGTCGTAGCTCAGAGACAACTGCCGTCCAAGAGTCTACTCTACAGAGCCTTGTTACAGGTAATTGTATTTATAAGCCATACTATTACTGTTTGTTAATGTAAAAAAAAGCGTAACTATCTTCACGTGTATCCCTGACGGGGTAGTCAGAGAGGAACGATCGCCAGGCATCACAATCCATACTTATTTCGCTCCTTGCAGATTCATCAATCGCTTCATAGTAGAGTACTTTTCACTTTTCCGGTTGTTAATGTAGAAACGTGAAATTAACCTACGGTAGTCCCTTAAGGGACGCAGGCCTCACTCAATTCTCACTCTTCGTGTTGCTTCAATAGCTTCTCAAAAATACATGTCATTTTACTACGAATAGATACTTTGACATTTTTCTAAGTTACATTTGGTCTGTAGCCGATTTATCGTAAAAGAAAAATAATGTCGTGATCAAAATTTAAAGGAAATTAATTTCTTAGTTTTTTGCAATTTTAATAAATATTTAATGAGTTTTTAAAAAATAATTAATTTTTAGTCAAACGTTTTACTCGAATATAGACTAGCGGACACCTGCGACTTTGGTCGCTTGGAATGTTTTTCGTCAATACACCCTAATTCCTTAGTGATTGCTTGTGCTTGAGATGTACGCACCAAACGTTGCGTAAATATATCTAACGCGCACGTTCTCGCAACTCGCATTTGAATCAGAGGTCTTGATCACTTTATTAAAATAAATAACATAAATGAAAAATTAAATACAATAAAAAGGTGAATGGCCTCAGTGAAGCAGTTCCACTGAGGCAGTCAAAAGTCAGGTTGGTTTTGGTGTTATCTTGTTTCTTTGAAGGTTGATTCGCCCGTCGTCCTCAGGCTCAGGTCATGGAGGATGGTAAACTTGAACGAAGACAAATCTGCTGAGCCCTTGCCGCAGTCTGCGGATCTCGGGCGGTAGATTTTACTTCCGCTCCTCTCCACCACCTCTATCACAAGCATGACCTGCTCGGAGATAGACGCGGTAGCGTCCCCCTTGCTACCACTGGAGACTGGAGTCTCAAACGAGATATTATCCACTTCCAGAAAATATCCCTTAAAAATATTTAAGAAGATTTTGTAAAAAAAAAAAAATTACGAAAACACCTTTCCTATTAGTCGAGTGATTCGATATAAAAACTAAATCACCTAAGTAAGGGAATATACTTGTACGCTTGCAACATTAAAAAAATATAAAGTCTAAAGAACTGTCATTCTAGTCCATATAGAAATTAATTAGAGTATAGTGATACTAGTCTTTTTACTTTGGCCGAACTTCGACTATATTTTTTTTCGATCATTTTAGACTTCTAAACCATAAGAAGTCTTATAAAACGGCTCAGTCTGTCCGTCTGTCTGTGCATTTATTTCTAAGGAACCATTAGACGAACGGTTTTCCGCATTCGATTCAGGACACCATGAATACGTGCATAGGCGATATTGAAGTTTGTACTTGGTATTATTGCATAATCGGTTTAGAAGTCGTCTGATTACTTTGTAACAATAGTGAATGGCGTGTTTCTTTATATAGATTTATGCGCTTCATCTCCAAATAAACTTTATCTGTGTCTAATTTCACGTTCATCTGTAGGTACAAAGTTTTCCCTTCACATATTTTACTAATATTAAAAAAGCTTGTTTATGTTTGTTTATCAATCACGCCTTATCCCCGAAGGAGTAGCAGAGGCATAATATAAGCCCACATTTCACCGTATTCTGTCTGAATAATAAATGGTAAGCCCATAGTCGTCTTGAAATAGACAGACGCAGGTTGTGACTACCTGCTGTTGAAATATTTCAAGCCGCCCATAAGGCCTTTAACGTGACTTAACGGGCAAAACCGTGATTTTTTATTGTGGTTCATGTCGCACTTATACAGATGGATGTTTTCGCGTAAATCTAAGTATATAATGTACTCGCAGTGTAGGTAATCCTGCATTGCATATCATTATATGATAAAATTATCTTTCGTTTCAGGCTATAATTCAAAATCATCGTCCTAACAGAACAGTATCCGAAGGAAAACTCAAAAGGATAACGCCTAAATGTCAAAATTTTCAACAATACTTTAAATTGGCGGACGAAATTTTAAAATTGGAACTCTTTGACGCTTTACCTGATAGTTTCTGCACAGATATAGAAAAGACAATAGATTGCCAGTGGAAAAAACTTGTGTTGTTTTATTTAATTAGGTTATGTTTGGCGCAAGTAATAGAAAGTTTAATTTTATTGGATAGAATCTTGTTTTTATGTGAAAATGGATTTAATAAAGTTTATTTGGTCAAGTTGTTTGATCCGATTTTATCACCGAGATGTCATAGTATTGTGGCTGTACGGTAGTTATAAATTTATATATTAAAAATATATAAGTAAGCAAGCTAATCACTTAGCTCAAGCTTATTAACTTAAATTTGGGCTAGATGTCTGAAAATAATTGTTGCACAATATTTAATATTAAAAATATGTTTAAAAAAACAACGGTTTGCAAATTCCCTTTAGATATTATTTAAAATTTGTATGATTTTACACGGCACGGTAGAGGTTGACAGCGATGTAAAAAGAGTTTTTTGATGCCTAAATCATATTTGTTTTTTTTTTATATATTTATATACCGTAGCTCCCTTATTATGATTTGTATAAAGTGTATAGCAACTAAGAATTGTATATATTGCTTTAATACATTGTTTTTCAAAAATAAATTTTGTTTTTTTTTTACAAAAAAAAAAAACAATCCAAACAAGTGTGTTCTTCAACTCTTTTATGCAGTCAGGTCACTCATGTACAAGAGTAATGAGACCAAACATATTCCTTTGCCTGTGGAGCAATACCTTATCCTATTCACTAGTGCTATTTGTCGAATAAAGCTATCCTTGTTATTCCGGTGTTGCAACATTTCACACTTTGACAGCGAACAGCGCGTAGCAAATTTTTTCTACTACAACTAAACTGATCACTCTTCAACTATTTTTGGGACTGATTCCACCCGCATTCCCTTTACCAATACTCCTTTAAACCAGGATCTACAGCATTGATCATTAACAGAAAAGTTAGACCGAGCTCACTCTTTTAACCCCGAAGGTATATTATGCGACCACATTTCACCGTTTGCATTTTGTCCGACCAAGCTCGAGCTCTGTAAAGTCTCGGGAGAATTATATTAATAGTTTCTTGACTCTGAGAAAAAATAGCACCTAAATGCTTAATATTGCACCCTCAATCGAACAATTTGACTTAATCCTTTGGTACCGTGTCCGTTAGTCAACAGGTGTTGAGGGGGTAGGCTGGGGTCGAATTTTGGGTGACTTACGCACAGAGATGAAGAAAAGATGCATTTGTTAGAACATGAGCATTTATTAAGCTAATCAGACGTTATACAAAGCAATAAAAAATAGTTAGAATTAGCGTTTTAGATAAGCTAGGGTTATAGAAGAAAAGGGGTGAATTTAGTGCCAGATTGTTGAGACTTGTCCCGAAGTAAAGTGTGAGACCTGCTATGCAATTCACAAATCTCGGATCCAAATCCGCTACTGCCTAAATGTCATTGATATTCGAGTTCTATAAATATCGATGACATTTGCGCCGTAGCGGATTTGGATCCGAGATTTTTTTATAAAAAAAAAAATACTGATTTGCATAGCTGGTGAGCAGCTACAGTAGAAAAAGGCCGAGGACCGCCAGCGCGGCCCGTTATATAAGTCGCTGCGGAAGATGTAAGGTCGCGGGGGAAGGCACTGCTCCTGGCTCGCGCGGTGAGCCGCAGGTAGCCATGACGTCACAGTGTGATAGACTTGGGACTTAGAGAACATTATGTAATGGAGAGTGTTTGATACATTAAATGTGTGTACCCATGTGTACCTACGCGCGTGAGTGTGTGTGTTATCGAAATGAAATTAAAAATCTTTAATCAAATAGGACCCAAAGTTACACTTATGAACGTCAAGATTATTGCTTCTACATTTACATTTACTACCAGATTCGCAAAACGTTAAGTAAATCTGGGGAAAGAACCTGACAATAAAATTTATGGCCAACTCCGAACAATGATACTTTTTTAGTCCTCGAACTGGAGAAGTGAGACATCGTGGATAGATGTTAAGCAGAGTTGCCGTCCTACTAAATTATAATCCTACTAATATTACATACGCGAAAGTTTGTAAAACTGGATGTTTGTTACTCTTTCACGCAAAATCTACTGAATGGATGGATGACCATGCGTGGGGAGCCGCGGGCGTCAACTAGTTTATTATAAGGCGATGGGCAGGAACCGTGTTCGAAACCGGCATAACATCCGCAGGAATTTCCAGGCGTTAAAAAAGGCTTAAAATATTTCAACAGTAGGTCGCCGCAACATGCGCTTGTCCATTTCAAGACGACAATGGGCTCACCACCTGTTACGTGGGACAAAATGCACACTCTGAAATATGAGCGTATAATGTGCCTCTGCCTCCCCTTCGGGGATGAAGGCGTGATTGATAAAAAGAGCCTCGCCGTTCAACGAGAACTTCCACGCGAATAAAAAGTAAAATGTATCCCACTTGTTCACCCATCATCATCCCACATATACACCCACACATTTGTCGGAGTTGCAGACCAAAACTGCTGTCTATTTTAGTAACAAGTAATCTTAATTTTTGCAGCGTCATATAAGGGTGTATTCTCAGCAGTCTACTTTAAATAAGTATCTAAGTACATTTATATATTCCGTCACGCCTTTTATCTCCGTAGGAGTAGACAGGGCATCCAATTCGCCCACATTTCACCTAATGCATTTTGTCCCACGGAACACGTCCCACGAAGTACCTACCTATATAAAGCAACGCAAACGCACTAATCTTAGAAACTACTGGTTTGAATTAAAATATTATTTCATGTTGAATAGCCCATTTATCGATTTATGATAAATAAATGTGTGATGTGTGATGATATTCTCTTTACGATGAATATCATCGTAAAGAGAATATCATCACACCCAGGATAGCAGAGCTGTAATCATAAATGTCAACAAATCAGGCATATTTTATATAGTAAAAAAACGTAGGTAGACGTTTTTTTTATTATTATACGTCATAATGGCGCCACCAGCCTGATGGAAAGCAGAGACGATGATCCGTGATTGAGGGCCTCTATCCCAGCCGGTAGGGCCCCGATAGCGACCCTCAGGTTGATGGCCCAGAAATATGCCTTTTTACGCATCTCTTAAAGGACCTAGGATTGTAAGAGGAGGGAAACATGTGCGCCGGCAGAGAGTTCCATGCATTTATGATGCGACACAAGAAAGATTTGCGGAATCTTTCGGTCCACGGCACGATTGTGTCCACCGTGTAAGGATGGCATCTATGCCCCGCCCATGTTGTTCGGGAACGGAATGGAGAGGGTGGGACCAAGTGAAAGAGTTTTCAGTACACTTACCGTGGCAGATGCGGTAAAATGCAGCTAAACTTGAGACCGTTCTGTACATCTCCAACGGTTTAAGACTGCCAGTGACCTCTGAGCAATGAATAATACGGATGGCACGATGCTCTACAACAAGCAGCTCTGAAGCTCGCAGCCCACAACGCAGTTAAATACTGTAATAACCTAACCTAAACTGGTCAGGTTTATGACAAAATTTGAATTAAGTACATAACATTTTTTTTATTTTATTCCTCACGCCTTTTATCCCCGAAGGGGTGTCTGTGGCATAGGTACTATACGCCCACATTTGACCGTAAGTATTTTTGCCCATTTATATTTTGACCAAATATACCGTAATAATGGGAGATTTCAACGCGCGAGTTGGTAAAAAGGAAAACAGCTGAGAAACTGGCATAGGGAACTACGGCTTTGGAGCAAGGAATGCTCGAGGACAAATGTTCCTCAATTTTCTACAAGCTAACTCACTGTATGCTATGAACACCTTCTTCAAAAAACAGGAGCAGCGTAAGTGGACATGGAGGCACCCTCACGGCTTACACAAGAATGAATATGACTATATCATCACAGACTATAAGCCTATGGTCGAAGACGTCAATGTCCTAAATAGGTTCTCCACAGGCGGCGATCATCGCTTGGTAAGAGCAGACATATATGTAAAGCTACGAACATCGCGAAGGAATCTTGTTGTAAGGAAACATCTTCCAATCGATACCAAACTAAAGATACTGCGAGCTAACGAAGATCTGTATGAGAATGCTGTCGAGGCAAAGCTCAACTGCGAACGATTAACCACCATGACCATAGATGAGATTAACGATCAACTAATTACAGCGTTAACTCACAGCCTTGACGAAATCATTCCAAATGTCCTACCAAATAGGCCAACTAAATTAACACCAGGGACTATAAAGATGATGGACCAAAGAAGGTCGCTATGCAGTGAGGGAAACGCGGATAGTCAGGAATACACAGACCTACAGAAGCGCATCCGTAAACAGACTCGGAACGACTTGACTGACTATAACACCAACCTCATACAGGAAGCATTAGAGAAGAACAGCAGCCGAAGGGTTCTTAAATTGAAGCTGAACGAGGGTAGGAAACAAATCTTCAAGCTTCTCAACGGAAATGGGGAAGAAGTCACAAATAAGGAGCAGCTACTTGCGATAGCAAAAGAGTACTATGAAACTCTATATAAGAGCAGAGCAGCACCGAGCCAGACAATAGCAACTCTAGGGCAACCCCGATTACTAATCCAGAATGTAGGCTCCGTAGAAATTCCCGATGTCATCCCAGATGAAGTAATGCTGGCTATACGACAACTTAAAAATAGGAGAGCACCAGGAGAAGACGGCGTGTTACCAGAGATGATCAAAATCAACAGAAGGGTCGTCAGCAATGTGCTCGCAGTATTATTCACACAATGCATCGTGGAAACTAAAGTACCTGATTCATGGCACAACGCGATAATCACCCTGATCCACAAAAAAGGGAACATCAAGAAGCTGGAAAACTATAGACCCATTAGCCTGCTGTCACATATTTATAAGATCTTCTCGAGAGTTCTAGTTAATAGGCTCGACAGGAGACTAGAATTTTTCCAACCAAGAGAACAGGCAGGATTTCGCTCAGGCTTCAGTACCAATGACCACCTACAAACCCTAAAAACTGTCATAGAGAAATGTAACGAGTACAGGAAACCACTTATCCTCGCCTTCATCGACTACGAGAAAGCATTTGACTCGATAGAGTGGTGGTTCATAGAACGAGCCCTAGCCAGATGCCGCATCGATGAAAGGTACATACAAATCCTCAACCACTTACATCACAACGCTACTGCCTGTGTCTCCTTGCACGAGAAAACCGACAAATTCCATCTACAGAGGGGTGTCAGGCAAGGAGACACAATATCACCAAAATTATTTACCCTGGCACTAGAATGCATATTCCAGCAGATGCAGTGGACAGAGAAAGGGCTGATGATCGATGGAGAGAGACTGACAAATCTGAGGTTTGCTGACGATCTGGTCCTGGTTTCGGAGAGCGTCGAGGATATGGTGACGATGCTAGAGGATTTAATGGCGGAATCCGAGAAGACCGGTCTTAAAATGAACATTGGGAAAACCAAAATAATGACCAACATTCCTGAAGTCACAAACTGCCAGCTTCCAGTGGAGAGAGTGACTGAGTATATATATTTAGGGCATAAGGTTACTCTTGGCTTTGAGAATCAAGTAGCAGAAGTGGAACGTCGAATAGCGCAGGCGTGGGCTGCATTCGGTGTCAACAAACAACTACTGTGTGGAAAAATACCCCTACGTCTTAAAATCAAAGTCTTCGAGCAGTGTGTCATGCCCGTACTAGCCTATGGTACGGAAACCATAACTCTTACGCAGAAGTCCGCCGAGAAGTTCCGAGTCGCGCAGAGGAGTATGGAGAGAGCTATGCTCGGGATCACCCTACGGGACCGGAAACGGAATGATTGGATTCGAAGTAAGACCAAAGTTAGAGACATTATGGCCGTAATAGCGCAAAGAAAGTGGACGTGGGCGGGGCACATTGCGAGAATGGACAAGAGCCGCTGGACAAGACGAGTCCTAGAATGGAGACCCAGAGCGGACACCCGAGGGCGTGGAAGACCACCAAAGCGCTGGGTGGACGACATCCGACGACACGGAGGTCGAGACTGGATGATTCGGGCACAGGATCGACAGGAGTGGAAGAAGAGGGAAGAGGCCTACATCCAAGATTGGATAAATAAAAGGCCACCATGATGATGATGATGATTTTTGCCCATGTAAAAAATAGAAAACGGCAAGCAACGAAATATTCAACACAAAGTTTGGCCTAGTCGGCATACAGTCTATTTTTTGCGAAGATTAACTATTGCTTATTGACGTTTGATACTTTTCCGCAGAAAGGCCTGACGCCGCTCTATGTTATCTTTCCAATTCGTTAAATCGGGACTTGAATTTTCGCAGCTGTTACATTGCCTCCTTTTGTTTTGCAAAACGTGGGTTGTGTATTTTTATAAAACTTATTTGAATCCTTCAGCTTTACCAGTGACATTCGTCGAACTTTCATTGCATCCCATACTCTAACCCATGCTCATGATCAATTTTCAAATATTTTCATTTATTTTTCAGCTTTTATTTTAGACCCTTAATGGCAGAATTTTGGAAAATACTGAAACAAGTTTATTTTTAATCTGAAGCAGGTGTAGAAAATTTGGTGTTGCTATATTTGAAAAAGACTAACTACCTATATAAATTTACAACCCCTTTATAGATACAATTTTGGAAAACCGCCATGCCAGTGTTTCTTGAAACCGACGAACTTTCATATCAACCAATGTCCCTCTTATGAGTGGTTTTTTGAAATATTCTTTTTTAGTGGGTGCCTACATTATAGGTATGGGTAGCTTAGGTCCGTATTCCAGAACGTTTATCAACACTCAAGAAACACTTGAGAGTGGATTTTATAAGGCAAAATCTAGTCTCAAGCGTCGATCGAGTATTGAGAAACGTTCTGGAATACGGGCCTAACTCTAACAATTTCAAAATAAGTACCTACATACACAAGGTTTCGACTAGATGTTGATAGATGGCGAGTCACTCGGTAATTTCATTAATATAGATTTGGGTGCAAATGGTCTTTTATTTCGGGGCTAATCCAGCCACGCCGGGTGCACCCAAGAGGTGCTCCTGGTGACTAACGGATAAAGTAATGGCGCGGAGAAGAAAAACAGGTAATTAAACCCTGCTCCATCCCATTTGGTCAGCGTCGTTTAATGAGGCCAATTTCCTACCCAAAATGATTGGGAGAGGCCTACGTCCAGCAGTAGGCTGCGATAGGCTGACTTGATTATAAAATAAATAAATATCTTTGGGACATCTCATACAACGCAATCTCAAATCCAAACTAAGCAGAACTTGTATTATGGTAACCATACTTATATATTTCTAAATACATATATTCCTAGTATAGATAAATAACACCCAGACACAGAATAAACCATCGTGCTCCTCACAAAAAGTTTTATCCGGGATGGGAATCAAACCCACGACCTCTTGCGTAGCAGTCGGAAACACTCTCACCGCGTCACAGAGGCAGTCTGATTGATTGACTAGGTATTAAAGAATGATATTGCTTACTCTATGCGCAGTTCTCTTCAGGGAAGGAAAGAGAACAATGGCCACAAATCAACGGTTGCTGTGGTTGATGACCAAGGTTCGTCTGGTTAAATATGTGAACTTTACTATCTGATGAGCTTACTACAATGTCGTCAGAGTAACAATAAAGGAAATTTAAGCCTGATAAAACAGTATTAGTCATAAAACGCTGCCAGGTTTGTGCTGCTCCAGTCAATCCAAACATTAATTTTTCAAATTCGTAAAGTCCAAAGGGTGATGTTATTGCAGTTTTACATACATCATCGGGGTTAATTGAAATGTTATGGTAGGCCTTTTTATGTCTATTTTTGAGAATATTGTTTTTCCAGCTAACATATAGGTGAAGTCTTGTACGCGGGGTATTGGATACCGATCCGGCTTTGTGACGGCATTAAGGGCTCTGTAATCACCACAAGGTCTAACTTGTCCATCTTTTTTTTGTACCAAGTGTAGGGGACTTGGCCAAGGCGACTTGGAGGGTCTGCATATGCCTGCTACTAACATTATTCTAAATTCTACTCTCGCTAATCTTTACCTGTCCGGAGCTAAAGGTCTTGGCTTACAAAAGATAGGAGGGCGTATCGTTTCGATATAATGATAGACGGAGTGCTTTGGTACCTCTTTAAACGATATGGGTTTGAGTATCTCTGGGTATTTTATCAATACGTGGTATATAGGATGATCATTTCGCACAGTAGAAATAGCTGATTCACATTGACTTGTGACCGTCCCTTTGACTGTCATGTTGGTGACTTTATCTAGTAAGCAGCGGTCACTGACATCTACTACCAGTTTATGGTGATTTAGAAAATCTACGCCTAGTATCGGTTGTTTGACATCACATACAATAAATGTCCATATGAAAGGTCTACGCAATCTTAAGTCTAAAGTTATTGTCTTTGTGCCGTAGGTTTTTATTTCTGACCCATTGGCAGCAAAGAGCTTAAAATTTGAGTGTAAATTTAATTCTTTTTTATTTCTAATTAAAGACTTTGGTAGAACTGAAATACATGCACCTGAGTCAGTAAGAAATCTTAAATTACATTTTTTATCACTTACTATGAGACGGTGAACTTTTACTGCACAACTTCCCGCCACCGGTTGCAGCTCATTTAGTTTTCTGGACTCAAAGGCGTCGTTTTTGTTTTCCAATTGCAGGGTGCGATGCATTTTTGGGCTCTATTTCTGTACTTAAAATGGTATGGGCATAACCAGTTCGGGCTTTCCGGTGTTCTTCGCGATCTTGAACGCGAACGAGAACGAGAAAAATTTCTACGACCTGTCCTGTTTCGATATCTGCCTCTTTCCCTATCCATTTCGTTAATCTTCAAATTAATTTTTGCTATTTCAGCCATTATTGTTGCTATGCTGAGGGCTGACGAGTTTTCCGATCGAGTGTTGGCAATTTCGTGGATCTGAACGGGCTGGTGAGTCTCCATGACCTTATCTGCTATAATTGCCAATTCTTCTAGATCTTTTGCAGTTGTCACGGTGAGTACGGCTCTGACGGGTGCCGGTAAGTGACCTTGCCACATAATTTTTAAGGTGTCATTCTCTATTTTTCCTCTTGCCAATTCTTTCATTCTGCATAATAGCTGGCTGGGTTTTTGATCGCCTAATTCGATTTGTCTTGTTTCAGATTCCTCGTAGATTTGCAGGAGCCTCTTTTTCAGTGCCTCGAATTTGTTGTTTTCTGGAGGATTCGCAACTATATCCGTAACTTGCTGTATCACTTCTTTGTTTAGCTTTGCTACTACCACGAAATATTTGTTTGCGTCAGACGTTTTCTGAGGTGTGAGAATGGCTTCCACTTGTATAAACCATAGCCGAGGATTTTCTGGCCAAAATTCCGGTATTTTGCTTGCTACGGATAGTGTGGATATGATAGCGGTTGGTTCTTCTATTTTTGGCATTACAGGTGGTGGAAGAGTCTGCTGCACGAATTGTGGATTCATTTTCGAAAATTATTTTACAGTTTCACTTATTGCACTACGCGACTTGTGAAATGCGATACCGGTCGGCGTGGCGTGATATGCGCGTGTCTCTATCGTATGTTATTCGTCGCGTACGTCGCGTTATGGGTATCACGTCGGGGTCACCAGTGTAATTGTATAGAGACAAGTGAAACGCTCGAGAGTCATATGCCAACTGTCTTTATTAATCATGACACAATATAGGTGTAACCTGATCCCCACAACCTTAACCTTTCGTTAAGGCTTCGTTAAGGTGACCGTGACATAGCACAATGGAGTTTACCGACTTACTAATCTATTAGCTCCATCATCATCATCATCCGAGCGTCTGTGCCAGTTGCGTCTCGCGACGCCCGGTGTCCGCTTTCCTACATTTTCTCCTCCACTACTAATTTACACATAATTTACACTACTTGTCTTACTAATCTATTAGATCCGGCGGAGTTAAACCCGAAGCCCGTTTCCGTTTTTTTATTTGTTTTTAAAGTCAGTGTGCACTTTTTCTTCATCTCTAAGTGTATTCCCAATAGCTTCCTAAATCTACCTGGATTTGGCACCACTCCTTTCACTTTTATTTGGCTTCTAGGAGTAGCTATCGTTTTGCTCTTTGTACTATCGACATTGTACCTATGTTTGTATAATAAAAAAGGTTTACAAAGGGTATACTGAATAACGAACATTCAGGGGGCCAAGTCTACTAATTCAATCCCGTCAAAAGAGATTAGATAATTAGATAAAATTGATAGTTTTCGTAGTCTACCATTACAATAGCGTTACAATAGCAATTATATTGGCTGCCCAATAGAATGCTATTAACACGTGTAGCGCCTGTACATAAGTAGTTCATAATTTGCATTTTTGGTATTCTATATTAATATTTTGATAGCTTATAACAGCTATTTTGTCTCTATTCTGCAGCTTGAGTAGTGTGATTGTGAAATATATAGGTAATAGCTATAATAGACTACCTAGGACTACTAGGTTTTGGAAAGAAAAGAACTAGAACGGCTTTCTATTGGAAAATAGTACACTTGACGCCCTTGACTAAATTAAATTATTAAAAACTAGTTGACATCCGCAGCTTTGCCCGCGTCGTTTTCCAGATGTTTTCCCTTTCCTGTTTCCCACAGGAACTTGTTCTCGGGATAAAAAGTTTCCTATGTGTTAGTTTAATGTATAAACTGTTTTATGTTAAAGTATCATTAAAATCTATTCAGTTGTTTCTCCGTGAAAGAGTAACAAACATCCATTCTTAGGTATAAACTTTCGCATTTATATTTTTTTTTAATTATTTTATTGCCTGGCTACGAAGACCCTTTAGCCTTCTTATTTTTGATATCATATTTCTTAAATCTTATCTTGTAATTTAGTCCTGTCCAGTCTTTGTCGATGTCGAGTCCTCAGTCCTAGGTCCTGGTCCTTGCCCTCAGTATAATGGTGGTTCTTATACTGAGGTTTTCAGTGGACTTTTTGCGGCAAGACAGAAAGTAGCATTTCACTGCATATTATATCATTGTCTTTCACTATAGCACGTTAACACAACTTTTATGTCCAAGAAACCACCACTCCCGCTTATAAAACAAGATAAATGCACTAGTTTTAAAAAATAATATACAACAGGCGTCCGCACTTGTCACTCTTCCCGCCGAAAGTCCGCATTTAAAATATTAGTAGAATTTAACAGATTATACAACGCTCTTTCAAACGATGCCTCGTCATAAATAAATGTACACTCATTGTTTAGTTAGGGCATGCGTGAAATAAAGGGCGTCGTCCTTCACTAATCAGTTTTAAAGTTTTAATTGTAAATTTATAACACACATAATCCAGCGGACGGGGCGTTAGACCGAGAGGCCGCAGAATGATTGATTAATGATATTATCTTTTATCATCAACTTTCATCATGAATGTTACTTTATATGATAAAGTTTTTGAATAATTAATCATTGTATTTTTGATACATACAATGCAATTGTACCTTACTTACTACTTACTGAAAGAAGCTAGTCTGCGGAGGCCCTTAAAGGATAAGGCTAAACTGGCATCCAAAAAAACTCAACAGGGCGTGGTAGTTCTTTACTACGGAGCAAACGCTGTTTCTCTATAAGTCTCAAGTGGGTTCGAATCCCGGATCAAAAAAAATATTTGCGTGATTCACAAATGTTTGGGTGTTTTCTATGTTTAATATTTATGTATTTAGAAGTATATACGATGTTTATCAGTCGTCTAGATCCCTTATCACAAGCTTATATCAGCTTACTTTGAGCTAGATGGCTCTGTATAAAAAAAATGTCTCACAAATTTATTTATTAGGCTTAATAATATTAAGCGCTCGTGGCCCCGCGGTCTCAGTGTTCTGTAAACGATCACTGAGTTACGCAACTTTCACTAAGGCTGGTACTCGGATGGGTGACCACTTTGTGGCATTTACATTTGCGAGCGTTTCCGTGCTTCGGAAGGCACGTTAAGCCGTTGGTCCCGGTTGCCAGTAAAATGGCAGTCGTTAAGCCTGGTTGAAGGCCTTATGGGCGGCTTAAAAATTTCAACAGCAGGTAGCCACAACCTGCGTCTGTCTATTTCAACACGGCAATGGGCTCACCACCTATTACGTGGGACAGGAATCCACACGGTGAAAAGTGGGCATATAATATGCCTCTGCCACCGGGGATAAGGCGTGATGGATATTTAATAATATTAATGTCAAAGTAACTCTATCAGTCGCGCATTCACGCTAAAACTACTGAACCAATTTAAATGAAATTTGGTATATAGTGTAGATCCCGAGAAATGACATAGGCTACTACATAAAAAAAGTCATATTAGTTACACTCATTACAACATATATAATTTTATATATGTATAATTTATAATTATATATGTGTAATTTTAAACAAATCTCGAATTCGCGATTTGTTTAAAATTTTATGGCCATTGCTTTATTGGATTTATCTCTACCCCGAATAGCAAAATAAGTAAAAAATAACCGGAAAAGTGCGACTCGTATTGGCCCCGACAGTTCCGTAAAAAAATATGTATTTTGCTTAAATTATATTAAGTTAGAAGTTTGATTTTTTCACAACTTTAAAAGACCGATAGCCCTGATCATCTTTATAATTCGACTTCGACTGCCTCGGTGGCGCAGTGGTATTGTATGCGACTGCCGCGAGTGAGGTCCTAGTTTTGGTGTTTCCTATGTACAATAAATATGTATTTAGAAATATACAATGTGTTAAGAAAACACTGTCCGACCCGAAAGTGGCACATAGGCACTTCAATAACATAACCAAAAAAAACCATATTATTTATAAGTATGAAATATGTAGTTATCATTTTTAGGAATGCGTGTTTTAGTATCAGAATTAGTCCAATTTCCTTAAATTACAGCAAATTTTCAAAAACTGACCACACCTTCGTTGGCATGCGGCGGCGAGTGTATGTATGTAATATGAAAAGAAACCGCAGTCAGGTGTAAGCTGACCTTTTGACCTTGCATTTCCGAATAGCCCTTTTCCTGTGTTCCCATGTAAGCTACCACATAATATTAAATTTTTAATTTATTTTATTCCGGGTATTTTTTTTGGGGTAATTTCTAAAAAAGATTATACGAATAAAATCACATCTCAATACCTACCAATACCTTCACGGATCAGACAGGGTTTTCTTAATATATTGTATAGTGTGTAAATCAGTCGTCTAGATCCCATAATACAAGTTTATATTTAGCTTACTTTGGGCTAAACGGCGCTGTGTAAAAAAATTTCCTACTATTTTTTTTTATATTTTCATTTCAACGCGATACCTTCAAACGTTCGTGAGATAAAGGGTCTTGACAGACAAAAGGACGGCCGGCCAAAAAGGTTCTGTTTTTTCCTTTGGAGGTACGGAACCCTAACAACATGAAAATCGTGAAAAATACATAAATGTCATGTCATGCGTACTCTGGAACCAAATTGTTAAGCGGCGCAAAGCTCGCTGGCGCCTTAGTAAGTACATAAAATAAAGTTGATAGTTACATCATTCAGTGGGACGATTTTATGAGCCTTGATTTATTAGATTTGTTGATTGAACCGCAAATAACAGATTAATAAAAAAAAAACGATAAAAATCAAATAAGATTTGTATTAAATGATATTTTTCTCTTACATTTTCTTTGGAATTATTCGAAGGGAATGCAAAGCTCGTGGGATTTGTTGTCGGAGCACCTGCTAAGGGCCAAGTCTACTATTTTACAATATAATACAGTTCTATATCGATTACATTGCGATTGATCCAAAACTAGTTAGTCTACTATAGTAGATTGTGCATTAAGGGATTAAAGCAATGTATTACGTCATGGGCGACATGTTGAACCCCGAGCGGAACGAGAGACTCCAAGTTAGCCGTGGAGATGAAAATTAACGCAACCAACGCAAGATGCAAGGGGTTCAAGTCGCACAAGACGAAGACATGCTTTTTGCTTACTCTACTGGTCAAAAGTACTCGGATACCCAGACGTGCGTGTATGAAGAGATTGATGAATCTCGAAGAAGCGAAAGAAGTATGCATGGATCGCGAAGCCTGGCGATCTGTGTGTCTCTCTGACTACCCCGTCAGGGATATAGCGTGAAGATAGTTAGTAAGTTTTTAGTTAATATTGCAATGCATCTGTCATTATTGTAAGCCCACAAAAAAAAAGTATAAATAATAAATGTACCGAACAAAAATATTTCCCTATCCTTCCACAACTGGGAACCGTCTTTTGTTTTAGATTCTCTTCTGGCGCGATTGAAATAGTAGACTTGGCCACCTGGGTGACCTGGGTGACCTGGGTGGCTGATGGGCTGGGACCGTTAGGCGTTTCTAATGCGCTTATTGCGCACCTCACTTATAACCTTTCTAGCGTTTGAGGAAATATTATAACAGAATATGATTCCTAATTGACTCCGTGGCAAGAAAAATGCGTGTTGAACTTAATAATTTTGCCTTTTTTATACCACTGAGTTGGCAGACAAGCGTACGGACCACCTGATGCAAAGTGGTCACCGTACCCTATGAACGTTTGCAACTATAGTTTAATTCCAGCAGAGGCTGCGCTTTTCACTTTTTGAAAACCATCTGAATCATCTGATCCAAAAAAAGTTTTAGATTCTGAAAATAAAAGATGTAGGTATATTAGTAAAGGAGTTCTAGGCTATGTTCTAGTTGGTTCTAGGCTAGTCAAATTCGTCCTCAGTTACAAGATCTAACGAACTTCAATTCATAGAAAATCACTTCAAAGTCACCCCTTTTCGAAACTTTTTTTTTTTAATATTATGACGAAAATAGTAACATATTTTACTTTTTTTATACCCAACTAAAGCTATTAAATATTTATAGACAAATCCGTTAAAAACTATATACAATGATTTTCATAGTAGTTAGGTTGAAATGTTACCAAATTCGCGCCACGCTGTGGTCGATCGAATTTGATCACACTGAACAGTATTTTTTTTTTACATTTTCAAGCTTTGACATCCACGTTTATTGTGCTATGCTATAAGTTTGGTGCTAATTTCAAGTATCGAGAAGTTAGTTTCAAAACAATTACAAAATGGCTATTTGGTCAGAAAAACAAGACAGCGACATAATAAAAACATCAACAAAAAATATTTGTAAAACTCGCCTAACGATCCGTTCTATGGTTTTTAAGTTTATTGCGAACAGACAGATGAGTAACTTTGTTTTAATAAATAAATAATGTAGGAAATTTTTAGTTCACACAGCGCCATCTAGCCCAAAGTGAGCTAATATAAACGTGCTATAGGATCTAAACAACTGACAAAGATATATATTATGTTTCTAAATAGGTACACACATATTATACCTATATAGGAAGCACCCAAACTCCGAGACAAACATTTACGGATCACGCAAATAATTGTTGCACTGCGCCACCGGGACAGTAAAATATAAGAATAATTACGTAAGTACGTTTTATGTCTAACAGACGCTATCTCTAGAGAAATCATTGTTACAACGTAGGAAAATTATACTACGTGTCCTTAGGTATAAAGAATCTTGGAAACCATTATACAAAATGGCGGTCGTAGAAAGACAAGCTTGAACTGCAATCCCAAGACAGTGTAAACCTAATTGATTGCGAGTAAATTTGCTTATGTCGGTGTGTAGGAGGATCGATTTAAATGCACAAACAACTTCTTAGCATGTGTATGATAATAGGTATATTTGTATACTTAAAAAGTTGAAATCTGTATTAGCACTCAATTATTCTAATAAGTATTTGTCAGTTATTCACATAGGCATATTGGTGGTGAGCCCATTGCCGTGTTGAAATAGATAGGTGCAAGTTGTGCCGAACTACTGTAAAAATTTTTTCAAGCCGCCCATTTGGCCTTCAACTGGGCTTAAAGACTGCCATGTTACTGGCAACAGAACCAAGGGCTTAACGTGCCTTCCGAAGCACGGAAACGCAGTTAATTAAAAGTACTAAACTGTGCCTATGAGGCGATAAGCCTTGAATGAAATAACAAATTATAAAGTCAGTCTTGAAATCAAAACCACACTCATATACACAACTAGCTGACCACCACGTCTTCGCCCGTGACATACCTTGAATCCCTGTCACATCCATTTAATTCCAACGCTTAATTCTTTTACAAAACTGTATAAAAATTGCCTAATTTGTTGACATTATGATTACTGCTCAACTCTCGAACCCAACACAAAAAAAAAACTATATAGACCAGTAGTTCCCTAGTATTACTAGGTAACTACTGGCCTACCTACATACCTACTCTCCTTTACCTGTATATCACCGACCCCAGAAAGGATAGAGCCAAATAACCAACTGAGATTAGCGCGTTCAACCAAATAAACAAACTCTTTAGTTTTATATATTAAAATAAATATATTACCCCATATAATCCGCGATGGTTCAATTTATAAATGCCATTCTGACGTCCATTTTGTAAAACAATCGGACGCCCCGAAGTTTCACCCGCATAATACTTAGGTACTCGCTCCCGTGGAAATTCGGGGATATAATGTAGCCTAAGTTACCTCTTATAAAATCAGCTATCTGCAAGTGGAAGTCCCGTTAAACGTTAACTGATGGATTTTAATAATTAACTTTGATTATATTATACTATAAATACTAATAAAAAATAAATGTAAAAGAATATAAATATAATTGTAATTGTAGATGAAAACAAATTGAATTTTATAAATATTGAAAATGTTTGCATGCTTGATGTAAAATATGGTGATACTTGCTGTAATCTTATATAACATGTTCCCTACCCATATTTTTTGCAAATAAATGAATTATTATTATGTCTCTTCTTTACACGGGTATCTTCGTTTTTTTTTTTCTCATGAAGATGCCCGGACTTTTGATAGGCTTACATGGGGACATAGGTCCAACACGCAGAGGCCCTTTGAGAATTTTAATCTAATAGGGAATGGGACCCCCACTGCAGATAGTCCACGCCCGCATTATGTAGAAGAACGGTAATGGATCACCTCCAATGGGAGCTAAACTATTGTAAAATGTGCTAACTATGAAATGGGCTATTGGATTGGGGGTTAAATAGATCGGATGAATTAAGCTATTGATGAAAACGGCGTCTGCCATTTTAATATATTATTATTAAACTACTGGCAGACGGTGACTCGCCAACTCACTAGATGGGCCCCCTATACAATCGCCATAGGCATGATAAGCCTGTAAGGCGACAGAGGGCAACACCGGTGTAAGCGGCTTGGGGTGTCGAGCGGTGCGGCGCCGGTTTCACCTTCGCGGGACAGGCCCGGAGCGGGCTTCCCCGTAGTTATGCCCTTGAAAATGACACTTCCACCCCCGAGCATATAGCTCTGGCTCCCTCCCTCTGACCGGCCAATTAAGGCTCCCCTCCACTCTCACTGCTCTCCCGTTAGGCCATTAAATCCTAACCGGTGCAGAAGGGCAACAAAACTCTAAGGAATCGGGACCGATGTGTAGCCACGCACATTCAGCTCGCCACAAGCTGCCCTGCGGATGTGAGCTTTTCAATAACTTACTGATACATTTTTTGTTGGTATCAGAAAGTGGATAAATCAAAAAGCGAATCTACTATGCCCTCATAGGGTTGCGTTAATCCTATAAAAGTTAACGACTGTCCTCGAGGGGTTATTATTATTATTATTTACTTGGTTTTCTTTTCATCTCGATGTATTTAGGACACATCGGTAAATATGAGACCACGGGCCTAAGCCAAGTGAGTTTCATTGTCTGCTTCGTGTTGGATGTTTAAGTCTTCTTGGAGAAACTTTCGGACTATGCGGCAAGAATTCAAAATTACGGCTTTTTGCATTGTCATATATGTGTTTTCAGTTATGTCTATTGTTTTAAGAGATTGCAATAGATGTTTAGGTATTACTCCTGTACTAGATAGTACTAAAGGTACTATATAAACTTTGTTCATTTTCCATATTCTAGTTATTTCTTCTTTAAGTTCTGTGTATTTGTTTATTTTATCAGTAATGGTTCTATGGATGTTATGAGTGTTTGGTACTGCGATGTCAATTAGAAATACTGTTTTATTTTGTTTATCAATAAGAGTGATGTCGGGTCAGTTATTGTGAATGGTTTTATCTGTTAGAATTGCTCTGTCAAAATATAGTTTATAATTGGTGTTCTCTATTACAGGTTTTGGATTGTATTGGTAGTATGGTGTTGGTTTGCTAGTTATGAGTTTGTGATTAATGGCCAGTTTTTGATGAATAATATGTGCTACTTGATTGTGTCTATGTGTGTAATCTGTTTGAGTTAAGGTAGGACAGGCACTGGTAATGTGCTGAATAGTTTCGGAGTGACGGTGGCATTTTCTACATTTATCATCTAGAATATTGGGATCTTTGATAATGAATTTTCTATAATTTTTAGTGTTGATAACTTGATCTTGAATACTTATCATAAAGCCTTCGGTTTCAGGAAAAAGTGAACCTAGTTTAAGCCATTTATTTGAAGCTTCAAAATCTATGTGAGGTTGTTCCAAATCGTGGATGTGTCTACCATGTAACTGTTTGCTTCGCCATCTTATTAGTTTTAGGTTATGCATATTTTCTGACGTGTTAAAATCCTTATTTCTGTCTGCTAAATTTAATGGTGTGTAATTTGTATCAGATTCTACTATTGTATTGTGAATGTTACTAGAATTGGATTTTTCGTAAAAAAAGTGTCTTAGTTTTTGTATCTGCACTTCCCACAGTTTCTTGAGATCTATCATTCCTCTACCCCCTTTCTGCCTTTGTACTGTCATTCGTTCTATTGCTGACTTCGGGTGTAGGTAGTTGTGTTTGGTTAGTGTTGTTCTAGTGTTTATTTCTAATTGGTTAATATCTGTGTAGGTCCATTTTATGATTCCAAAAGAGTAAGTTAAAATGGGTATAGCATATGTGTTAATTGCTTTAAAGAGGTTTTTGGAATATAGCGATCTTTTGCAAATTTGGTTTAATCTATGTGTGTATTCTCGGCTTAAAGTTTTTTTAAGTCCTGTATGATTAATTGTTCGCCCTTGGTGTAGCCCTAAGTATTTGTATGTGTCATTTTCGCCCAATATACTAAATTTAATGTTTTCCTGTGAATTGTCCATACCATCGCTATTGCACCTGTTGATTACCGTACTTCTATGTAACTGAATCGTTTTACATTTGTCTAATCCAAAAGTCATATTGATATCATTGCTAAACTGAGATGTGATTTTTATAAGCTTATCCATTTCTTTTTCAGATTTTGTGAAGATTTTTATATCATCCATGTACATCAGATGGTTGATTGTAGTGTGAGATGTCAGTTTATAGCCGCATTTTGAGTCATTCAAAATGTTGGATAGTGGGTTAAGAGCTAGGCAAAACCATATAGGACTTAGTGAGTCTCCTTGGAAGATTCCATTCTCAATGGGAATTTCATCGGTTGAAATAGATGTTGAGTTGATAGTGAGAGTAAGTGTAGTCCTCCAGTGGGTCATTGTACTGCCTAAAAACTTTAAGATTATTGGGTCTATTTTATAAATTTCTAGAATACGAATAAGCCATGAATGGGGTACACTATCAAAGGCCTTTTTGTAGTCTATGTAAGATAGATATAGGTTTCTGTTGTGAGAAGTTGCATGTTTCAGAATAGTTGAATGAATAATAAGTTGTTCTTTATAACCCATATGTCTCCGCCTGCACCCTTTTTGTTCTTCAGCTAGTATGTTGTTTCGTTCGATATGTCTATTGATTTTGTGAGTTATGCAAGATGTTATTAATTTGTATATGGTGGGTAGGCAAGTTATAGGCCGGTACTGAGATGGATCTGATGTATTATTACTTTTAGGCAGCATGTATGTTATACCTTTGGTTATGAATTTGGGTAGCTCTTCTGATCCTGTTATGATGTTGGAGATGTTTTTCGCAAGTATGTTATGGAGAATTGTCAGTTTTTTATACCAAAAATTGTGAATACCATCAATCCCTGGTCCTTTCCAATTTTTGGTCCTTTTCGTAACCTCTTCAATATCAGTTATACTAATATCTTCGAATTCCATCGGTTCAATAGAGTTTGATTTTTCTATTTCCTTCTTTATCCAGCAGGCACTGTCATTGTGTGGAGCTTGTTTTTTCCATAAATCAGTCCAGTAGTTTTTGAGTTCAGATTTAGATGGTAAATTGGATGGTATATTTTCAGAGTTATTATTCAATGATCTATAAAACGATTTTTCATTGCTTGCAAAGACTTTATTGTCAGTTCTCCTCTGTAATGATCTTTTATATCGAGCTAATCTTTGTGATTTTAGACACAATTTCTGTTTCAACGTGTCCAGATATTCTTCGGGTCTAATATTATTTTTATCGTATGTAGAATGCACCTTTACGTTTTGAAAAATTTTATTAACTCTTTTGATCAATTTCCTTCCCCTATTATTGTTAATGTATTGCGTTAATCTGCCTATGTCAGCTCGTAGATTTTTTATATCAGTTTCCAATCTTCTTTGCCAAGGTGGTACTTCCAAATATGTGTTTCTTGATTTTGAGGAATCAGTATTACTAGAGAATTTAAAACCTAATTTAGAGCTAATAACAAAAGCAGTACAGTATAACAATGTATGTATATGTGTTAAATCTGAGTCTACCGAGAAATATTGTGCCAGGATTTGTGTGTTAAATGTTTTTACTAGTTCGTATAATCTTTTGCCTTCCCTGAGTCGAGGTAGTTTGGGTCTAGTTGTTGGATCAGTTCCTGTGTACATAATAAGTGTTGTCTCTAACTGCTCTATTAAGTCTGCTGTGAAAGTATCAGGTATTACTGTGTCTTGCGTAGTGTCCTCATTTAGTTGTAATAATTGTGTTGGGATTGATGTAGTTTGTGTAGAAGCGTGGGAAAAAAGTGAAAAGCGTGTAAGTGTGTTACGAGTATCCGGTGTTGTGGCTTGAGGAGTATGTGTAAGGTATGATATTGGTTGGTTGGGGGATTCGCGTGATGACTGTAATGATATATTTGTAACATTTTCCTGGAATGTTGGGGACAAACTATCTACTCTATTACATTCACCTAACTGTTTAGCTACTTCTAATTTAATTTCACTAATTTCTGCATCTGGTATAAGTTTGTTTCGTACAATAACTCTCCTTTGATCTGCGATTCGTTGTGATGAAAGATTTAGATGTGGGTATTTTAATTTGAATTCATCATGTAGTTTAGAGCAGTACATAGTCCTATCTGTTTCTAACTTAGTTATTTGAAAATATGTACGCATGATGAATTTATTAATTTCGTCATCCCATTTCATGCGTACTCTGGGTTTCCCAGCTTTAGTGGTCGCAGGTTGGTTGACACTTGTCACCTGCGAAACATCCTCAGCCAGAGATTGTAACCTCCTAGTTCTCCTACTATCGGCTGTAGTCCTTGAGGACATTCCCCTACCCCCCGCGTCCCCGACTCCCTCCCAGCCGCCCAGCAGAGAGTCACTGGCTAGCATGCTGTCACGTCCATGGCCAGCTACAGACGTGCCCCGGCGCTCACCCCCGGGCAGCGGCCCTATACGTAATTTACTTCTTCTAGTCTCCATTTTACTGGGTTACCTTTACCTTGTTAGCCACATAAGTTTCATTATTATGCGTGACCGTCCCCCACGTAACCAGGTGTTCGGTTTGGACGTAAGGTAGGATTTTGGGGGACTTATTATTATTATTATTATTGTCTCTTCTTCACGGGTGTCTTCTATTTTTTTTTCTTGTGAAGATACCCGGTCTTTTGGCAGGCTTACATGGGGACATATTGGTCCAACACGCAGAGGCCCTTTGAGAATTTTAATCTAATAGGAAATGGGACCCCCACTACAGGCAATCCACGCCCGCCTTATGTAGAAGAACGGTAATGGATCACCTCCAATGGGAGTTAAACTATTGTGAAATGTGCTAACTATGAAATGGGCTATTGGATTGGGTGTTAAATGGATTGGGTGATTTAAGCTATTGATGAAAACGGCGTCTGCCTTTTTAATATATTATTATTATGTCTCTTTTATTATTATTATTATTAAAATCGGTCCAGCCGTTACAGAAATTAGCTTGAAGAAACCGGCAGAGAATAATTTTAATGACAGTTTTTTTATGGAAGTACTGGAAGTACAGTTTATACCATTGTAAGGTTTAATTTAATATACATTTATCGAGTATAATTTATAACTTTTGTTCTGGTTACACTATGCGTCCATCTTGTTTTTACTCGACAGTGGAGCTGGGGTATGACAGCCGCGCACGAAGCACTTATGAATTGGACGTGGCGGCGAACGGTCGCATAGAATTTGATTATAAGTTTTGGGTGATCTGAAGCCTAAGGTTCTAATATAACTTTTGGAAAGTATAAATTTTGTTGTTTACTTAGTGAGTACTGATTCTATAAGTTTTGAAATTACCTATAAGTTTTGCGAGTGAAGAGATGGTAATTGTTTAAACTAAGCTGAGCAATAAATTAGATCTACCGTGTTGCCTTCTGCTGAGATACCCCTAATCTATCATATGCATTAAGTGAAAAGCTGTTTAGACACTTTAACCTTTATTTATCTGTACCTAAGCCTTAGATACCTGAAAAAAAAACACTGGAAGTGGCGAGAGCAACAAGCGAATGTCTACAAATGTGCGAATGGCTTATGCCATCAAACTAATTATCCGCCATACTAGGTATGTGGTGAAATTAGTTCTCTAGAATAAACAAACATTAATCATTAAATTCACTGACTGATAATTTTATGTAGGTAATGATGAATATCGAATATATAAAAAAAAAAAAAAGTTTAAATTATTAGTACCTTTGTAAGTACAATTAATAAAATTCTCTAATAATTGTCACTTTGTAAAATAAACATTAAAACAAACCAAACGTGTATTTATTTTTTTCCTATAGATTCTTACGTAATAAATATTTAACAGTAATAAATAAACAAATTAATTTAACATTAATATTTAACATTAATATTTTAAGGAAGGCGGGTGGGCCTATTCTTATTTTTTCTATAATAGGGGGTCATACTGGAAGTGGCGAAGGCGACAAGCGAATGTGTACAAATGTGCGATTATCCGCCATAGTAGGTATGTGGTGAAATTAGTTCTCTAGAATAAATAATCATTAAATATGAAATTCATGAGGTATTTCATTTACAAATGACGCAACAATTTACGCGGTATCATGTCACCCAGCGCGCTACACAGAAAACAAAACGCAGTGACCTTAATTTATGAGTGATAATAGTCATTTATTAAATCGCAATATATTACACGCACGGGTAACGGGTTTAATAGAAAACGCAATATTTTTCATCTGTTCCTGAGCTTGCCATAAATTAATATTGAGGCCACCTACGTATTCTGATTAAACTGTTTCCAAGAAGAATTTATTATTAAGCTCACGTGCCGCGTACGCTCTAGGGGTTCTAGAAAGTTCATACTTAAAAAAAAAACATTAAGTACTACATTTTGTCTACGTCATCGTTTACTACATACAGTAGGCTGTAACGCTATATTACGAGTATGTAGCCATGTTCAGCTACAAAGTCTCATCTATTTTCACTTAAAATATCCCGATATCTTGAAAGTGTGACCTCAGATATGAACTCGTAAATTACATTTAATTTGAAGCGCTCGTGGCCCTGCTGACTCAGTGTTCTGTAAATAACTGCGTTAAGCGACATTCGCTATGGCTGGTCTCTGGGTGACTGTGTGGCATTTACATTTGCGAGCGTTTACGTGATTCGGAGGGCACGCTAAGCCGTTGGTCTCGATTACCGGTAACATGACAGTCTTTAAGTCTAGTAGAAGACCTTAGTTAGTTATTCTTTATTGTAACACCAAAAATACATTTAACATATTTACTGAGATACTAAAATGGTTTTACAAGTGGCGGCCTTATCGCACAGAGGAAATTTCTTACAGGAAACCTTTGGATGGAGAATTATTATAAGAACCAAATGTGGTACAATAAACGTTTGGTACAATAAAATATTACCACTTCGGTAATTTTTATATTTTTAGTGAATTAAATATATACATATACAATACATACATACACAGATACCTACATAAACAGATACATATATACATATATATACACAAATACCTACAATACTATAAATATTAGTGCCTCTCTGTAGGCGGAAGCGCTAGATAAAGCCAATGTCTCACAAATAATGTTCGTTTACTAACTTTTTGAATGTGGCTAGACTTTGCGTACGTCTAACAAATACTGGCAGTGTATTCCACAACCGAACCGCTTGGACAGAAAAAGATTTTGTCCAAGAAGTTAGTAGAATGCCCGGGTATCTTTAATCTCAGGTTCTCTGATGATCTTAGGGATATTCTGTGGGAGTCACTCAGAAACTCAAAACGTTTTTTGAGATAGGTAGGAGTAAAAGGGTTAAAAAGAATGCTATATAATAAGAAGAGGATGTGTGTATTCCGGCGAATGCGAATAGGTAACCACTTGAGTTTTTGACCTTATGGGCGGCTTGAAAATTTTCTACAGTGGGTTGCCACAACCTGCGTCCGTCGGGTAAAACGGCAATGGGCTTACCACTTATTACGTGGGACTGGACTACACACAGTAAAATGGGCTTATAATATGCATTTGCCACCCCTTTTGGGATAAGGCGTGATTGATATAAAAAGAAGATATCTGCATTTTTGCACGTGGGAAATGCATTTACGCGCCGTCATCCCTCCGAATGGCAGTGGAATGGCAGTGGAACACCGCAGGGTTTAGTAACCCTGCGGTGTTCCACTTCCTTCCCAACCGGGTCGCATAATAATGAAGGAGACCAGATGTGCTGCCCCCACGATCTTCCGAAGGAGTTTATCTTGGGGCTCAGCCGCTATCATCGAGGTCGAAATACTTGGCTAAAGACAAGTCTGTAACTGTGTAAGTAAGTTGGGAGAATCCTTTCCAGCTGCCTCTCTGTCGAAAGACCTAATAATGACGCGGAGAAGTATTTTTGCCTCACTGTGTCCTCGCTGTGTTTTTAGTAGTGCTAAAGCACTTAATTTTTTTTTCAGAGTCTACAAAGCGAATGTTACAACTCTGTCTAATGTTACAAATGTCCATAGGCTACGGCGATCTCTTTGCGTGGTCGAACGTAAGCTTGTTTGCCGACTTCGTATATTGTTATACTTCTAGGTTTACGATCAAACCCCCGATGTTGTAGATCATCTTTTCGTTGCTTTTTAGTAATTTCTTTGCATGCCTTTTATGACACTAACCCCTCAAGATAGCATTATGAGCTTCCTATTAATCATGCCTTGGTCTCCAGTGCCGTCTCTCAGTCTCTAATCAATTAATAAGAAAAGAAGAAAGAAAAACAAGCAATAATGCTAGACTGACGGATGTTTTATTTATACCTGTCGAAATCCCCACGGATGTCATGCCGGACCAGAATCGATTAAAACTACACGTTCCCTACCAAATTGTCTATCCTCGGATCAAAATCAAAATCAAAAATCAAAAATCTTTATTCATGTAGGTCACAAAGTAACACTTATGAACGTCAAGATTACTGCTTCTACATTTACATTTACTGCCAGATTCGCAAAGCAATAGGAGCCAGAGGAAGAACCTGGCAATAAAACTCATGGCCACTCTTTTCTGACCGCCATTTGACACAGTTTGATTAACATGATATTTGACCAAATATACAGTAAAGAAATTATACAAAAATAATCAAAATAAATGTTGTGTTCATTAAAATTACACTTACATAGTTCCTTTGAATTTATGTGAGAACAGTCGACTAAACTTAGTTTGCCTTAAATTTAAATAATATTATTTGTAACAATTGCTATAACAGCTATGAGCTGACCAGTCCCAACAGACGGCACCCGTTCACGGGTATGACGCATATATCAGCCATCGCCCTATTCAACCGTATTGTAGGGAACAAGGCGACCCGATACATACGCCACCACTGCCAGGACACTTAGGCGAGCATGACATACCCAAAAACTACACAGCAACTATCATGTCAATTTCAAAATTATAAATAAGTCTACATAGTGCTCACACAATAACAAAGTCAAATTACATATAATTATGTATATTAGTTATTACCGGGACTAAACGCAGCCATACCTTTAGTTGCCTGATCCTCTAAGGAATAGTTCCTCTGAAAATTTTCGCAAATTTCCCGACAGATTTTGACCACCGTCGCAGCCACGCCTCTGGGTTCGGGAGTTATCCCGTATCTTTGAAGGTTCGTTCGAATGTTATCCCATTAGGACGTGATGCGTTCATGAAACTCTCAATCACGCCGCTGCGCCGTCTTGGACCTGTTTGTAGGAACGGCCAGTCCACCCACTGTCCACTGACAAGCTAGATGGGCTAACTGCTATTGACAGTACTTAACGATTTCTAAATTCATTAACACGCATTTTTATTCAACATCATAATCCCAACGAGAGCGGTAACCATTTGATGACAGAAGCTTGATTTGAGCAAATATGTTTACTAAAAGACCTCATTTAAAGGTTAAAATCCCTTGTATTCACATCCTAGATCATCAACAGAGCGACCGCATGTCATAAACTGCCTACAAACGATCTTTCAGGATATTGTCAGTTATTACACACGTGGACAAGTCTGCCTATCTTGGTATCTTTTATGGCACCCTTGGGAAATAATAGGATTATTCATGAGTCCAGCCGTCAAGGATATACAGTCGTCCAGACATAACTCCCACTTCTTATGACTACTTTTATTTTTATCTGTGGCGTGGCAACTTGACCTCTTGATATGACAATAAAAATGGTAACTTGAAAAATCTCTGAATAGATTGAAGGTAATATAAATAAACTAAGTGACTCCTACGGCGTTATCGTGACATACTTTGAACTGTCGTCGCACCTGTGTAATATTATAAAGCTGAAGAGTTTGTCTGTTTAAACGCGTTTGAACTAGTTGGATTTGAGAAATTATATTTGTGTTGGATAGCCCATTTATCGAGGAAGGCTATAAGATGATATATAGCAAATAGCCTTCCTCGATAAATGGGCTATACTGCCTTAGCGTAATAATTATGCTAAAGGTTTCCTCTATTATTCATGAAGTCCGTGTATTATTAGTAAATTTACGCTAAAGGCTCTACAAATTCTATACCGAGGTCATCAATGTATTTATGTATTTTTTTTTTACTTTTATTATATTAAAACAGCTAACAAAGCATTTTTTATAGACAGGTATAATATTTCAAAGGCATGTATAATGTAGAAAATTTTCCTTAATATCTGAAATGTAGGTACCTACTTACAAACATCGGTCAGTCACAATTTTATTAAATGTACTAGTTGACGCTTGAATGAAGTTTTCCCGTTCTCGTTTCCCACAGGAGCTTTTCTCGGAATAGATAGGAGCCTATGTGTTATTCTGATGTATTAGCTATCTATATTTTTGTAAAATTGCATCAAAATTCCTTTAATAGTTTTGGTTCGAATTCTTACAAACTTCCACGTTTGTAATTTTAGTTGGAATATATTAGGAAGTAGGATGGAAAGAATAACGTACCGTGTAAAGATTTTATCATCCTTCCTTTTGTTATAAAACAAATCTGCCCGCCGTGTCTGATTGGTCTGTTGGAGAAAAATTTAAAAACTACTAAACACGGAACCTATTGACACAGCGTAGATTAGAACCAGAATCACTCTTTTTAAATAAATAAATATCCATCACGCATTATCCCCGAAGGGGTGGCAGAGGCATATTATATGCCCACTTTTCACCGTGTGGATTCCTGTCCCACGTAATAGGTGGTAAGCCCATTGCCGTGTTGAAATAGACAGACGCAGGTTGTGGCTACCTGCTGTTGAAATTTTTCAAGCCGCCCATAAGGCTTTCTACCAGGCTTAACGACTGCCATTTTACTGTCAACCGGGACCAACGGCTTAACGTGCCTTCCGAAGCACGGAAACGCTCGCAAATGTAAATGCCACAAAGTGGTCACCCATCCGAGTACCAGTCATACTGAAAGTTGCGAAACTCAGTGATCGTTTACAAAATAAAATAAATAAATAAATCTTTATTTAGCATAGACCATTTTAACGGCGCTTACAAAGTGTCATACACTATTTAAAATATTTAAAGCGACCACCAGTTCGGAACGCGGCCCACCTGAGAAGAACCGGCAAGAAACTTAGGAAGGCATTTTTTTGATGGCCTATTTACAATTTAATATTATTTCACTTTGCCAGCAGATCATTTCCAGGCGTCCCTGTCCTGCAAATAGTCTTTAACGGAGTAATAACCTTATTCACAAAGCTTGTGTTTAATTAACTTTTTAAATTTATTTAATGCCTAATTTCTCAGGTCACAGGGAAGCTTGTTGTAAAAGCGTATACAGTTACCCTGGAAAGAATCGCCAATCTTATGTAGTCGACTGTGGTGGACTGAAAGATTATTTTTATTTCTAGTGTTTATATTATGTTTATCACAGAGTTTACAAAATTGTGGTAGAATTTTCTGGACACACATAAGATTGGCAAAAATGTATTGTAATGGTACGGTTAGAATATTTACTTCTTTGAATTTTTCTCGGAGAGAAACTCTGGGGCCCAAGTTATAAATAGCGCGTACAGCCCGCTTTTGTAGAACAAAAATAATATTTAAATCTGCAGCACTCCCCCAAAGGAGAACACTGTAAGACATAATACTATGAAAATAGCTGAAGTAAACCATTCTAGCCGTATCCACATCTGTTAGAGTCCTGATTTTTTTTACAGCGTATGCAGCCGAACTTAACCTAGAGGCTGTCTTTTCTATATGTGGGCCCCACTGCAAATTGGCATCAATTCCATAGTGGTGTAATTTTTTGCACAGCGTTTCATGTTGAACGCAATCAAAAGCCTTTGATAGATCGCAAAATATACCTAATGTATCGTGCTTGTCTTCCCAGGCTTCATGAATACATTTTAATAACTCAACACCAGCATCGGAAGTTGAGCGCCCTTTCGTAAACCCAAATTGATTCGCATGAAATATTTTCTGACTATTAAAATGGGATAGCATTTGATTCAAGATTATTTTTTCAAATGCTTTGCTCAAAGTTGGCAGCACCGACACTGGTCGGAAATTAGACGGGTCTGTAGCGCTGCCAGCCTTGAACAAGGAAACGACTTTGCTGTGTTTCATTAAATCAGGAAATGTACCACTAGAAACACAGTCATTAAACACAGTTGGTAGATGGGGCGCAATGACCTCAATTATACATGATGCAGTTTTGACCGATAATCCCCAAAGGTCCGCGGTTTTCTTAATTTCGGTACATTTAAATGTCTTTACAATGTCCTGAGCGCAAATATCTGTGAATACAACTGCATCCCTGCAACAAAGAACAGATTCTTCTAATAAATGTTCAGCGGAACTGGAAGATGCTTGGAGAGATTTTGTTGTCAATATAGGTACATTTTTGAAAAAATGTTCAAACTCCGTCGCCACTTCCAGGTCCCTTGTAACATGGTAACCATTTACTTTTAAGTGGAAATCCCTTTCAGTCACCAAAGATCTACCGCATTCAGAGTTAATGATGTTCCAAGTCATTTTTATTTTATTCACCGAATTAGAAATTTTATTTTTAATGAAGTTTGACTTAGCAAGATAACACGATTGTTTAAATATCTTTGAATAATTTTTAACATATTCATGAAAGGTTTGCCTAAAATTATATGATTTTTTCTGAATATAATTCAAATAATTTATTTCTACTTTTAAAGATACCTGGTGTTGCCCAGTCGCTGAAAACAGGACGACCACCAATCTGTAGTGTTTTTAAGGTAAAAACTTTGCCAAACTCATCATTAATCAAATTAAATAAGTGTTTATATGACTGGTCTACACAAGTGAAGTTAGGTAGATATGGTAATCTCTTTAATACATTTTCTTTAAAATTATTCAAACGACTTTGGTTAATTGGTACATATTTAATTTGTTTTTGCAGACTTTGTTACTACTTTTAGGAAACGTTATCCATTGGCCACGATGATCTGACTCTACAGGATCCACAATACCTTTATCTATAGGTTTAATATCAGTAAAAATATAACTTAACTAAACTTAACTATCTTCACGCTGTATCCCTGACGGGGTAGTCAGAGAGGACAGATCGCCAGGCTTCGCGATCCATGCTTACTTCTTTCGCTTCTTCGAGATTCATCAATCGTTTCATACAAGCACGTGTGGGTAACCGAGTACTTTTGACCTTTCCGTTTTTGAGCAATCTGCTCACGTGGTCTTCATATGTAAGTCTCGGCCTACCCTGACCTCTTCTACCCTCTGCTTTCGCACAATATATATTCTTCGTCAATCGTTCCTCACTCATTCGTTGGACGTGTCCAAACCAACGGAGCACGCCCTTTTCCAGCTTAACGCTGATACTTTCATTCAAACCTGCCATATTACGTATTCGGTCGGCCAAGGTAACGCCGCACAATTTTCGAAGTGATCGCATCTCCACAGCATTCAATTTATTTTCATGCATCTGCTGACATACCCAGGTTTCACTACAGTAAAGCAAAGTTGGCACTAGCACTGCGTTATGAATCGCCAGTCGTGCTTCTTTTAAGATGCTTTGTCGCTTTACTGATTCGGACAAAGCACCGTTAACTCTGTTTCCGGCAGCTACTCGCCGTTCTACATCCGAATCACATCTTCCATCCGCGCTAAACATACTCCCTAAATACACAATTTTATTCACTTGCTCTAGACGTTCCTGGTTTACCCTAATCTCGCATTTAGTTCTTACGTCATCTCTTTCAAATACTAGAACCTTAGTCTTACTTGCATTCAAGCGAAGACCCTTACTTTCACACTCCTCTTTCATATTAGTAACTAATGCCTGAAGGTCGGCTTCTGATGAGGCCATGAGCACCGCATCATCAGCGTACAGCAGACAGTTTACTGAAAAGTCACCCAAATTCACACCCATATCACAATCTTTCAACTTCTACAGGCAACTGTCCAGATACACTATGAACAGCCAGGCGGACATGACACAACCCTGTTTGACGCCTGTACAGAAGTCAAAAAGAGGTGTCACATCCCCCCCTACTCGCACGCAAGCCTTATAGTCCTTATAAAGCGACTGTATTGCCCGCAGCAGCGAGCCGTCCACACCATATCCGGGCAGCAAATCCCACAGAGTTTCCCTCACAACGTTATCAAATGCTTTCTCCTGATCCACAAAAGCGCAGAAAACCCTCTGGCTAATAGCCAGAAACTTCTCCGCGATCATGCGGAGAGAAAACACTTGATCCATGCAACCTCTTCCACGTCGGAATCCGCATTACACTACACTACACTTTACTAGCTAAGCTGACCAAGCTGATCGCCCTGTAGCTGGAGCAGTTTAGGCGCGAGCCTTTCCCTTTGTAGATAGGTACTTGTAACTGCTATTCGCCAGTCATCTGGGACCTCACCCGTCCGCCAGCACAAGTTGCATGACAGACATAGAGTGTCCCAGACGCGCGACCCACCGTACTTGATCATCTCAGCAGTAACTCTGTCTTTACCCTCAGCTTTACCCCATTTCATACTTCTTATCGCTTGTTCAATTTCTTTCATACTAATGACTTCAATCACATCGGGATCCGGAGCATCGAAGTGAGCTCCACTTCCCGATGTGGCATCTCTGTCTTTTCTTGCATACATCTTTCCATAATATTCACTCCATCTCTGCAGGACGTCAGTTTGGTCTGTTAGGACGTCATTGTTAACACTAATCGCTTTATTCATACTGCAGATTGCCGAACAACTCCGGGTCTTGCCTACCTCTTCCCAGAAGAGCCTGGCATTATCCCGGAAATTAGACGACAACCTTTCATCCGCTTTCATTCTGTACCTTTCACGAGCTTCTTCTATCAGTGCCTTCGTGTTAACTTTTTGCAGCTTGTATCTCTCTTTCATATTAAAACCATTCCGCGAGGCTAAGTAGTCTAACCATGCTTTCTTCTTCATTCGAACTGCTTCTTTCACTTCCTCATTCCACCATGCGTCACGCTTATTACTACTGCCTCTTCTCGTTTCTCCACACACTTCTACAGTGGCATTTACCATACTATCGCTAAGGTTCTACCATACACTTTCCACATTCTCACTACTAACATTGACGTTGCCAAGCTTTTCGGCTACCCTTTCTTTATATTTATCCCTAATGGATGCATCCTGCAGCTTCCAGCTTTTGATGCTATGAGTCGGCTCAGGTTCAGGACAATCGGTGCGATGACGCCAACCCGCGAACAGACCCCTTATCCTAGTTATTACTAGGTAGTGGTCTGATCCTAGTTCAGCGCCTCGATAAACCCTTGTGTCCATCACCTGTTTACGGAGCCGACTATCCATTAGGAATAGATCTATCATGCTTCTCTTTGACTTACATCTCCTCGTATACATATGAATTTGTTTGTGGTTGAACATTGTGTTCGCCACAAACAAATCCTTTTCCTTACAAAATGCCAGTATAAGCTTGCCAGCGTCATTCACCCTTTATCCCCATACTTCCCGAGTACCGACTCAAAACCATCGCGAGCGGTACCCACCCAACCATTCAAGTCTCCACATACTACAAGTCTTTCATTTCCTTCTATCACATTTAGAGCTTCTCTCATACTCTCCCAGAAGTCCTCTAGCTCACTCGCGTTCGACGAAGATACTGGCGCGTAAGCAGCTACCAGGAAAATCTTCGTCAAACCAAGTTTTAGACGGATCCAAAGGATTCTAGGACCTACCAGTTTGTACTCATACATACCGGAGGCCAATCGCGAGGACAACAAAATTCCAACCCCCCCGACTGCCATGCTCGCTCTCAGGTACTCCAGACCATAGCGCGAGCACCCCACCCGGGAGCTCCACGACTTCGCTGCCCTTGCGCTTGGTATCTGTCAAGCACACTTTCTCTCATTCATAACATCCTCAACCCATTCCTCCCCTAACATTCCACGCAGCTACCCTGCACTCCATCCTCCACTTCCCGCCGTGTCGGGCCGCGCGTGTAAGGTGGCGGTCCCCTACGCCGCTCTGGCTCACACTTTTCGCACCAGCGGGGACGAACTGGTGCGCGTCGCCTCGGGGGCACGCCCTAGCATAATTCGCCCTGGTGGCACACGTGTTGGAGTAGAATTGCAGCCGTAGCTGGCAGGGATGGCGACGTGCACGCTTCTACTCTTCATCCCCTATATTATCAATAAATATTATCAATATGTTTTGCACTTGTGGCTGTAATATGAGTGGGTTCTAAAAATGTACTATGCAGATTAAAGGATTTAAATAATTTTTTTATTTTATTTCTCTCTGATGGAGTTAATGATGGATCTATATCAACATTAAAATCTCCACAAACTATTATAGATTTCTTAGAACATTGGCATTTGAACAGTGCTTCTTCAAGCTTTTCTTCAAATTTAATGTAAGAAGCATCAGGGGGACTGTATACGCTTAACAAGATGAAATGCTCAAACTCAATACTGGCAATCTCAATAACTCGCTCAATGGAGAGGGCTACTAAATCCTTACGTTCTTTAAATTTTAAGTTTTTATTAATTAATATTAAAGAGCCTCCACGTTTAGAATGTTTTCTATTGAACGAGCTAGCAACCTGGTGATTTACGAAGTTCAATAATGTGATTTCATGATCTTTTAACCAGTGCTCTGTAGCACAAAAAATATTAATAGAATTTGCATTAATGTACAGCTCTAACTCTAAATCTTTACCATTTATTAAACCTCTAACATTATGGTGCACCAGGTTAATAAAAACAATATTTTTACTAAGATTATTCTCAATGGCCAAAGTCAACTGGCCAGATTTATTATCTGTAGTCCTATAAACTAGTTTTTTGGAATTTCATTTTCCAAATGTGAAGTGTCAAAACTATCCTGCTCAATAAAAGCAGTTGTACTTGCCAATAATTTGGCTTGAAAAATTAAAAAAATTAGATAGCAACAGAGCTACCTTTCGCTGTAAAAATTTTGTTAGAAAATATCTATCTAATGTCAACAAACTATTATTATTGAAAATTGTGTTCCAATCGAACAATTCCATTTTTTTGGAATATGATACCATGGTATGTAGTTTCATATTTAATTTGTATCTTAAGTGATTTTCCTTGTGGCTCATAGCAGTGCTGTATGGTAACCGCATACTCCTCAGCGGGCAGATCCCAAACCAATGGAGAGTGAGTATTATTACTCCAGTCTTCAAAGGTAAGGGGTCAGTGCAGGAGTGCGGGAGCTACCGCGGTATAAAGGTGATGTCCCACACCATGAAGATCTTCGAGAGGATTATAGACTGTCGGATCCGGCAGGAGTGTACTCTCTCGGAGTGTCAATATGGGTTTCGCCCTGGTCATGGGACCACGGACCCTGTTTTTGCCCTGAGGGTTGTCGCAGAGAAATACAGGTCGAAGAACACGCCTCTGCACTGTTTGTTTCTAGACATGCAGAAGGCCTTCGACTGTGTGCTCCGCGTGCGACGATCTGGTGGGCACTGCGGTCCAAAGGGGTTCCAGAGGTCTATATTGACACTATCCGGGACATGTACTGTGACTCGGATTCAATGTTTCGGACTGCTGTTGGCGACATAAAACCCTTCGGTCTTCGCCACATTTAGTTTCAGACAGCCGTTCTCAAGCGACTTCCCCATCACCGTCGGGGTACACCAGGGTTCTGTCCTTAGTCCGCTTCTGTTCAGTGTAATATTAGACGAATTGTCGGACAGCATCAGAAACCCGCATGAGCAGCCTCCATGGTTGCTCATGTATGCTGACGATATTGCGCTGTCAGACGCGGACAGGGGCAGATTGGTGCGACGTGTAAAGGCGTGGAAGGAGACTCTTGAGAACGGCGGTCTGAAACTAAATGTGGCGAAGACCGAGTACTTGGCACTAAACTCGATAGATCCCACATCCGTCCGCATAGGCGGTGATTTGGTCGAGCGCACGGACCAGGTTAAATACCTGGGATCTGTTTTTCACACGTCCAGTGACTTCGATTGCGATGTCAAGTCACGCATTACTGCCGCGTGGGCCAAATGGCGGGAGATGACCGGTGTCATTTGTTACCCTAAAATGCCGATTCAGTTGAAGGGACAGGTCTACAAAACCATTATTAGACCTTCCTTCTTACTTATCCTTATCCTTTTACATGGCAGTGAGACGTGGCCGATATTGGAGCGACTCAATCAGGAACTGCGTGTCACGGAAATGAAGATGCTGCGGTGGATGTGTGGAGTCACGCGGATGGACCGCGTGAGGAACTCTCGCATCCGCGGCAGCCTTCACGCCCGTGACATTGCAGACAAGTTGCAAGAGTGTCGCCTTCGTTGGTATGGTCACGTCTTGCGGCAACCGCCGGGCTACGTAGGTAACAAATGTCTGGCCATGTCAGCCCCGCCGGGTCCCGGTAAGAGGGGAAGACCCAAGAAGTGCTGGCTTGACGTCGTAAAGGATGACATGCGTGCCAATGGTCTCACTACAGGGGATGCCGACGACCTTGCGAAGTGGAGGAGAAAATGTAGGAAATCGGATCCCGGGCGTCGCGAGACGCAACTGGGTCAGACGCTCGGATGATGATGATGAGGATTTAAAAGTAAATAAACTCACAAACCTTCATTGAAAAATCTATTAGTTTTATAAATCTTGCCAAATCCAAGTAATCATTTCAAATATTGAAAATTTTTCCTATGTTCTATAACTGTCACTACACCGGTACAATTTTTAAGTTTATATTTATCTACTCTTAGCACAATAAATAGTGAAAATGATTATTTAACACTCAATATAGTACTATTTGTCAATGATGAATTGGTTTGTAGTTAAAATTATAATTATTTTTGCAATATTACAATATAAAATACGGAGCCAATTAAAATCAGCTGTTATGCCTGGGGTTGCCACCATAGAAACATCTGAAACTGAACAGAACACTGAGACCGCTGGGCCACAAGCACTTCCCGCGGGGCCACAAGCGCTTCATGTTTTTAGCTGTCAAAATGTTAGTAGACTATCAGAAATGTGACTGACTACCGGCCACTTGCGCGGTACGTATTCTACCAAATCTATTCTATATTAAAGTAAGGGTCTTCGCTTGAATGCAAGTAAAACTAAGGTCCTAGTATTTGAAAGAGATGACGTAAGAACTAAATGCGAGATTAGGGTAAACCAGAAACGACTAGAGCAAGTGAATGAAATTGTGTATTTAGGGAGTATGTTTAGCGCGGATGGAAGATGTGATTCGGAAGTAGAACGGCAAGTAGCTGCCGGAAACAAAGTTAACGGTGCTTTGTCCCAATCAGTAAAGCGACAAAGCATCGTAAAAGAAGCACGACAGGCGATTCATAACGCAGTGCTAGTGCCAACGTTACTTTACGGTAGCGAAACCTGGGTATGTCAGCAGATGCATGAAAGTAAATTTAATGCTGTGGAGATGCGATCACTTCGAAAATTGTGCGGCGTAACTTTGGCCGACCGAATACGTAATGAAGTGATACTAAATATGGTAGGTTTGAATAAAAAAAAGTCTGCGTTTTGCTGTAAAAGGGCGTGCGCCGTTAGTTTGGACACGTCCAACGAATGAATGAGGAACGATTGACGAAGAATATATATTGTGCGAAAGTAGAGGGTAGAAGAAGTCAGGGTAGGGGGTAGGCCGAGACTTACATTTGAAGACCACGTGAGCAGATTGCTCAAAAACGGAAAAGTCAAAAGTTCTCGGATACCCAGGCGTGCGTGTATGAAGCGATTGATGAATCTTGAAGTAGCGAAAGAAGTATGCATGGATCGCGATGCCTGGCGATCTGTACTCTCTGACTACCCTGTCAGAGATACAGCGTGAAGATAGTATAGTATATTCTATAATTCTAGATTTTTATGGCGGACCGATAGAAGTCTATTGGAGTACGACTGTAATAGTAGACTACGAAAAACTATTGAGCGGCAACTTCGATTCTATTTCGACACGATTGAAATAGCAGACTCGGCCCCCTGAATATGATGCGAGTTTTACTTTAGTAGGTATTTTTTGTTAAGATTCATGAGGACCGTTTTGGTATATATTTTGTCAAGATTTTAAATTAGCTAATTGATTAAAATTTTTAAAAATTCGGGAATAAATCAAGCTGGCTGAGAAAAACGCAGCTTAAACCCTGATAGAATCCTACTAATATCATAAACCCGAAAGTTTGTAATAATAGATGTTTGTTACTCTTTCACGCAAAATCTACTGAATGGATTTTATTGAAACCAATAATATAGCTCACATATCACAATAACGCATAGGCTACTTTTTATTCCGAGAGCAAGTTCCTGTGGGAAACAGGAACGGGGAAACTTCACCACGCGTGCGGAGCCGCCGGCGTCACTAGTGTTATAATAAATTGTTGTAAAACGATATTAAAGGTCTACAGCAAAATCATCGTGGCCCCACCAACTCAGTGTTCTGTAAACGATCACTGCGTTTTGTGACCATTTATGAGCATTTCCGTGCTTCCGAAGGCACGTTAAGAAAGTTAAAGGCCCTTTAGGCGTCTTGAAATATGTCAACAGCAGGTCACCATAACCTGCGCCTGTCAATTTCAACATGACAATGTGCTCACCATCTGTTACGTGGGACAAAAAGTATATGACGAATTGTGTGCGTATGTATGCCTCTGCCACCACTTAGGGAATGAAGGTGAGACTGAATAAAAAAAGGCGGTTCCTCATGGATGCCATGCCGGAATCCTCTTGACTAAAAAACCACACGGTGTCCTTCTAAATCCAGGCTCGGATCCAACCCCTAAAAAAGGTCGTAGGCACAGCCACCCGAAAATCAGCCAACTACAAGTCGATATGAACTCTCTCATTATCGATGTAGTGCAGTCCTACAATATTCTAAATTTACAGTGGAAACATTTTCAGGCTTGAGCTGGACTCGAACCAGCGTCTTTTGACTTGCCCGGTCAGACGCTTTGACTAACTAGGCTACCGAAACCCACTAGAAACCGACAAATTCGGTGAAAAGGTCGCAAAAGACCGATAGAGTGTGTTATCACTGGTCAATTGGGTTGTGGGCATGCCCATCGTGCCCACAATATTGGATCCGCGCTTGTCTAAATCAGAGGTATAATACCAGGGAGCATTTAAAGCATACAATATTGTAAACCGCTAAAGGTATTGAGTATTGCTCATTGGCATTTGGTATCAAATTCCCGTTGGAAACAAACATTTGTGACAAAAGATAACACTTAGATTATCGTTGGCGTTGAGTAGGTATCATTTTTACTTTGTACCTGCACAAGTGGGGTCTGAGTGGGCAATGGACCTCGAAAGCATTCAATTGTAAAGATCAACGGCCATTTAAATACTACGAAAGTCCTACGTAATTTGTATTTGACAAAACAAACTACTTAAACAAGTCAATAAGCCTTTATTCAAATTGCTACAATTAACGGGACATTTACCATGTATTATTTTATATTGTATTGTTGAGTTTTCGGCACTATTGCAAGCGCCATGATTACTGTAGAAATGTGCTGAAGAGCTGCGAGCTAGTTGTTTGTTAGCAGACATAAGCGATCTACCCTCTTTCTGACTCGTTTATTACACAGCACATTAACACTACCACAGTTCACTATGTCATCACGAACTCGATCACGATCCCGACACACAATACTCACAGTAACACCTCGCCATATTTTCACGACTTTTTCATGATTAGTCGTTCCAGACGCTCGACAGTTGAAACCCATCGTCCTTGTTAAAGGTTTTATGCTTTTTTATTTCTATGGCTTCTTTAACCATTCTAGGTATATTATAGTGGTGTTCTGACGAGAGAATATGAAAAAAAATTACTTTTAAATTAATATTTGAAAATTGATAAGGTGTGGGGTGCAACGGGAGTTCGAACTTGTCACGGACAAATCCGGGGAGCTATCTACGAAATCGACTATATAATAACAAACAAAGCAATCAAATCTCCAAAGTTCGATAAAGCACCCGGGATAGATAATATTCCCAACGAATTACTCAGAGGCACAATAGAAACCCTTAGTCCAATTTTGACGAAAACGTTTACACTAATGGGAGAATCTCATATCATCCTCCTGCACAAAAAGGACCAAAAGACGAAATTGGCATTACAGGCCAATAAGCTTGATGTCAAATGTTTACAAGGGTTGCAAAATAATACTGGAAAGAATAACAAGAACTCTCGACGAAAATCGACCTATAGAACAAGCAGGCTATAGGAAAAATTTCAGCATCATTGACCACATTCACACTGTTAAACAAATAATGCAAAATACAACGAATACCAGAAATCTCTGTACCTAGCCTTTATTGATTATTCAAAAGCTTTTATAGTATCAATCACACAGGTACACTATCAAGTCTGAGACAACAAGGGGTCAACAAAGTTTACATTTACATCATTAACAACATCTACAACAACAGCAAAAGTTGCATAAAGCTAGAAAATATGGATCAATCATTTCCAATAAAAAAAGGAGTAAGGCAGAGGGATCCGTTTTCACCGAAACTGTTCTCAGCAGTGCTAAAGCAAATCTTCAGAAGTATGAACTGGGAACACTTTAGCAATAACATAAATGGATCCTACCTAAACCATTTAAAATTCGCCGATAACGTTGTACTCTTTGAAGAGGATCCAAAACTTTTAGAAGTAATGATGGAAGAACTAGCCAGAATAAGTAAGAATGTAAGACTGGAGCTCAACTCCAGTAAAACAAAATTAATGACGAACTCAAAAGAAATTAAAATAGACGTAGATGGGACGGCAAATAGATTATGTCAGTGAGTATGTCTACTTGGGCCAAATCATCTCTCCTAAAGACCAAATGGACAAGGAAATAAAAAAACGAGTAGCATATGGCTGGAGAAAATTCTGGGCACTGAAAGAAATCATGAAAAGTAAGGACCTGGGTATCAACATTAAAATGAAAACGTACAACACATGTGTTCTCCCTTGTATAATATATTTCTGCGAAACCTGGTCACTAACCAAATTGCCGAGAGAGAAACTGGCTGGTTTCTTACCAGCGAGCCATGAAGAGGAGTATGCTTGGTCTAAAGGAACTAGATAAAGTTAGCACTCACAGACATTCATTCCAGTATAGATACCAGAAAATGGAGATGGTCTAGCCACACAATAAGGTGCAACAAATGGAGCCACAGAGTCACTCTTTGGCAAGAAATGGCAAGAGAAGAAGGGGTAGACCTGTGAGAAGATGGGAGGATGACCTGAAACTAACCGCTGAACCATTCTGGTCTCGAGTGGAAGGAGCTGGAGGAGGCCAACGCCAAAAAGTAAACCGAGCTCAGGGACATAATCTGAGCTCGACAAAACAGGCTTATTATTATTTAAAATGTGAAAGCCCTATCCCTGTTGGTATGTGTTTTGTGTATGTATTTGACATGTATGTATATGATATCTATCAGTTAAATGTACTTATCTTCTATATATATAAAAGAAAGTCGTGTTAGTTACACTATTTATAACTAAACAACGGCGGTAAAGATTTGGCTGAAAATTGGTGGGGAGGTAGCTTAGAGCCAGGAGACGGACATAGGCTACTTTTTATCCCGGGAACAAGTTTCTGTGGGAAACGGAAACGGGAAATCTTCTCTACGCGGGCGAAGCAGCGGGCGTCAACTAGTAAGTTTTGTATAATGTGTCTTTTTGCAATTTTTTCGACCTTTCAATAAATAATTTCCACTTTCACCCAAAGGTTTATTGGGAGAAAACTCAGTGTTGAGTTAAGCTCACCTTTGTGTACGTACGTACGAGTATTTTTATAATATACAAATTGATGCCAGCGGCTTCGCCCGCGTAGAGAAGTTTTCCGTTCCCGTTTTTTGTCCCCGTTTCCCACAGGAACTTGTTCCCGGGATAAAAAGCCGCTGTCTAGCCTATGTCCGTCTCCTGGCTCTAAGCTACCTCCCCACCAATTTTCTGCCAATTCGGTACAGCCGTTGTTGAGTTATAAATAGTGTAACTAACACGACTTTCTTTTATATATATATATATATATATATAGATTATCAATGTACCTATCTTATTTCTTTGTGAAATAAAGAATTAAATTGAAACCGATCAGGTTCTACTGGTTTTTTTACAACTACGAGTAAATATGTTATTAGGTAATTATAGGAACTAAATTACTTCTACAAAAGTATGCATGGCTCGTGAAGCCTGACGATCTGCCTTCTCTGACTACCCGTCAGGGATACAGCGTAAAGATTGTTAAGTTAAGTTAAGATTAGTATAACTATTAGTTACTATACCAGTAATATTTATAAAAAAAAATCTATACTGTGTATGACTAAATGTGTCTAAGAAGTGATTAGTTTTATTTTTTGCTATGCTAGTACAGTGTAGACAAACATACAGTAGTGTTACGCCACGACAGACAACATCTTTAATAGTCTACACAAATTATGACGTCGTTTTCAACTACGCCATATTGGGCGGCAATGCTTACCTGTATATATTTTATGACCCCCCGGCTTCGCCCGTGACATACTTCGAACTCCCGTCGCACATATTAAATCCCATCGCTTATAAATTCTACAATAATTCATAACAAAATTGCCCGATTTGTCGACATTTATGACTACTCTGCTCTCCAGGGAAGTAGCGTGATGATATATCGCTTATAGCCTTCCTTGATAAATGGGCTATCTAACACAAAAAGGTTTTTTTTTTAATCCGACGAGTAGTTCCTGAGATTAGCGCGTTTAACCAAACAAACAAATTCTTTAGCTTTATAATATTAGTATAGATAAATAGCGTCTGCACACGTTTCTCTGTTAATTCTGCCGTTGTAAGTCCTATAAACTCGTTGTAATAGTACCCTAAGTCGTTTACAAACGACCTCTAAAACACTTCTAAGACCATTTTTGAAGAACTCCGTGAAAACCGACGCGACGCAAGAAACTTATTTCAAACCTTAGCGAACGCGGAAGGAAGTTCCTATAAGATCTTGCACGCTACAGACACAAAGTATGATATACGAGTAAACACCTTGGGGCCAAGTCTACTAATTCAATCGCGTCAGAAGAGAATAGAAATAGTGAGCCTACAGGTGACAGAATTATTGTCAGTTTTCGTAGTCCACTATTACAATTGCGCTCCAATAGTTATTCTATCGGCTAGTCGATATAATTTTATTAACACGTGTCGTTCGTAGCCGCTCGTAATTTGCATTTATGGTAGTCGTAATTAATATTTTGACATACAAAAACAGCCATTTTGTTGCTATTCTTCAGCTTGAGAAATGTGTATATATTATATGCCTACTTTTCACCATGTGTATTCCTGTCCCACGTAATAGGTGGTGAGCCCATTGCCGTGTTGAAATAGATAGACGCAGGTTGTGGCTACTACTGCCACCCCTTCGGGGATAAGGCGTGATAGATAAATAATAAAAATAAATGTGATTGTGAAATGTATAATAGTTTTAGTAGACTACCTACCTAATTTTGAACCAACCGCAATAGAACCGAAATGGAATTGAACTAGAGCGGCTCTCTATTGGAAAATAGTAGACTTGGCCCCCTTGTCTGTGGCGAGCGGATCAATAAATCTAGCTATGGTTTATTTATTTTTTCTATTTGTCACATAACATCATATACTCCTGTAGTCTTTGCTTGTCATCACTATGGATACTATTTTCATTTCCTCATGGAGAATATCGTATGTGCACTACTTACACAAAAAATATCTTCTGCAAACATTTGTTTGGGATCATGATTACCTATTTTTAAAACTAATAACATATCTGAAGCGCTCGTGGCTCCGCGGTTTCAGTGTTCTGTAAACGATCACTGAGTTACGCAACTTTCACTATGGCTGGTACTCGGATGGGTGACCACTTTGTGGCATTTACATTTGCGAGCGTTTCCGTGCTTCGGAAGGCACGTTAAGCCGTTGGTCCCGGTTGCCAGTAAAATGGCAGTCGTTAAGCCTGGTTGAAGGACTTATGGGCGGTTTAAAAATTTCAACATCAGGTAGCCACAACCTGCGTCTGTCTATTTCAACACGGCAATGGGCTTACACCTATTACGTGGGACAGGAATCCACACGGTGAAAAGTGGGCATATACTATGCCTCTGCCACCCCTTCGGGGTTATTTATATTTATTTTATTTTAATAACATATCAACAATTTACGTTATGATACGAAAAGAACCCTGAAATTCTGACTGAGAAGTAATAATCGTGTAACCGTCTGTATCGAACTTAAAGGTGTATTGTACTGAACATTTTAGAAGATATCATTGTACTATTCAGTCGCATTTTTGTAACTATCATCCTAACATAGTCGGATTATCACGGTTACGCCTCGACTGAAAGTACACAACAAGGTTTAACTCACGGAGCGACGGTTAGTGCACCTGTTGATAAACACGGACGAAATCATAAATCATAATCATCTGCTAAGAAAAGGAGAAATCCACTTAAAACCCTATACCAACCTGTCTAAGACCAATCCCTTTACCAAAATGGAATTGGGAGTGGCTCACGTCCAGCATTAATAGGCTTTTTCGAAATGTTTTTTTACAGCACCGTCTAGCCCAAAATAAGCTAAGTTATGGGATCTAGACAACTGATATACATACTTATATATTTCTAAATACATACATATTATACATAGGAAACACCCTAACTTCGAAACAAACATTTGTGGATCACACAAATATTTTTTCCGACCCGCAAATCGAACCCGGGATCTCAGTCGCGGCAGTGGCATACACTATCACTGCGCCACCGAGGCAGTTAGTATTGCCATAGAAACTGCCTGAGGGTAGTTTTGCCTTATAAATACTACACTGAAGGAAAAAGAGATGACCCAAACTGTACACCATGCAAAACGGAGGAGGACCTCCTCCACTTAGTTCTTGAGTGCAAAATCAACGAACAATTGCGGTTAACATAAAAAAAACATACTTTCGCGCCTTTATCCCCGAAGGGGTAGGCAAAGGCGTACTATACGCCCACGTTTCACCGTAAAAAACAATTGCGGTCGATCTCATTAGAGACACTCAGTGCTCTGGGAGGGAGTTCATCTTCCTTTTCCATAAAATCTTAAGCACTAATTTTACCATTGGGCACAGTGATAGAATTTTAAATTTCATTATACACTCATTAAATTTAGGGCCAGAATATTATAAATCTGTATTATAATTTCTCACAGTGAAAATGTCAAGAAATAAAACTAATGTATACTATACCTACTATTTATAAAATAAATGAGAATAAAAAAAAAAGAATACTACTCTCAAGTATTTCTTGAGTATTGAGAAACGTTCTGGAATACGGCCCTTAAATTGAACCTGCAGTTACCAGTCAACCTCTACGTAGATATTTAGCGTCAACGGTTAACGTAGAAGGCTACCGTTATACGTACCATGTACAGTAAACGTAGAATCATCGTAGAGGGTTAACGTAATGCTATAGACATATATATTTAAAGATACGAGTAGTTCTTCAAATATTATACTCCATTTTTATATCTAAGTCGAAGGGCTCCCGCACGTGACCTCGATGACTCAGTGTTCTGTAACAGATCAATGCGTTAAGCTTCGCTATGGCTTATGATCGTTTCCATGTTTCAGAAGGCACATTAAGCCGTTGGTCCCAGTTGCAGGAGCAGTAACTTGTTGCAGCCGTTAATTCGCCTGCTTAATAATATTGACTTGAAAATTTCATCAGCAGGTGGCCACAGCCTGCGTCTGTTTATTTCAATACAGCAATGGGCTGACCATCTATTACGTGGGACTAGATTGCACAGGATGAAATGTGGGCGTATAATATCCCCTTCGAGAATAAGGCGTGAAACACAAACAAAACTTTTTTTATATTTATACCAGTAGGAGAGTTTATAGTGCAATAAATCTAATAGTAATTTTAGATACCTATTTAATTATTATTCAAGTTAAAATAACATATTCCAGCCAATATATATTGATGATTAATTGGTAGGTAAACATATTTTGTATGTCAGAACATAGAGCCTCCAAAGCCGCAAAATGAGAATGCTGTGTCACAGACTGCGTAGAGTTGACTTGGTAAAGAATTAAAGCGTCGATATAATTTTGAAGATGTCACTTCACACGTCACAAGTTATGGGAATGAGAGGTATAAAGCTCCATGCTATCTGCGAGGGCGGTTCACCCTTAAAGTTATAAAGCGAGCGCTCATACCAAGTTTGCCATTCCTAACGCAACGATGAAACCAAACGCAGCCTGCACGACCGCCGTGCTTGCCTTGCTGCTGGCCGGTTAGTTTCCAAGTAGTTCGTAATTTGAAATTTATTTTTTTCTTATCTTAGTTTTTTAATAGTTGTTTTATTTGTGCATTGACATTGTTTTTTTTTTAATTATTATTCTCAGATTTATTTTTATGAAGTTGGCTGGTGAGACATCCAATTTAAGTTTTTAAACATCGACAATAGAGTTTAAAAAGTTATATTTCCTATTTTTTCTTGTTTTATTGTTCTATAAGCATTTGATTTATAGAACAATAAAATTTTATTTTATTTAAGACGTTTAATTTAATAATTTTTTTTAGTGTATTTGAATAGTATCGCAGCATTCTGGTAAGTGCTTTACTTATTATATCTTGATAAAGTCTTGGTATTCGCTGAATAATTTATAGAACTGTAAAATGACTAAGAAAAGACTTGGCAAAAAAAATTCGGTAGGTTAAACCATACATACATACGCATAATATGAATTTTCATTTTCTTGTCTTATTTTAAATTGGTATTTTGCTATGATGAATTCAGTCCACTAATCTGGATACCCATATAAGATGTTGTTGAAAAATTGTTGTTGTATTAATTACTTTAAAATACACCTACGAAAATCTAAACAAAAAAATGATTGTAACAAAAAAAAAATAAAACTATAAAAAGAATTGGGTATGTACTATGTGCTTTTATTTTGCTGGTGTTAGAGTATTGTGAAAGGTTGGTATTCAACAGTTTTTTTTTCAACATTTGTGCTTGTGGTAACTTGCTTTTCTCATATCGTCCTAGAAAACTTAAGAAAATTAGAATCGAAATTAACACTTGATAAATAGAGTAATTTATTTATTATCATTCTGATAAATGTATATAAGAGTCAACCCGTCACCAAGACTGGTGTAATCCGATCGAAACGTCGGCAAGTACAAGGTAGGCTTTATGGATAATAGTAGGCATATACATCTATACTAATATTATAAAGCAGAATAATTTGTTTGTTTGTTTGGTTGAACGTGATAATTTCAGGAACAACTGGTCGAATTTAAAAATCTCTTTTCAAGAAATTGAAATCACGCTATTGCCCTGGAGAGCGGAGCAGTAGTTATAAATGTCGACAAATGGGGCATTTTTTTATGCATTATTGTAGAATTTATAAGCGACGGAATTAAATAAGTGCTACGGGAGTTCAAAGTATGTCATAGGCGAATGTATGGCGAAACCGGGAGCGGTCACCTAGTCGCGAATAGGACCCAAAATATACCTAAGTATAAAATATGAGAATTTTGATTGCCTCCGCGGCGCAGTGGTAGCTTATGCAACTGCCGCGCTGCGGTCCAAGGTTCGATTCCCGCGTCGGATCAAATATTTGTGTGATCCACAAATATTAGTTTTGGAGTTTGGGTGTTTCCTATGTATAATATGTATGTATTTAGAAATATAAAGGTATGTCTATCAGTTGTTTAAATCCCATACCACAAGCTTATATTACCTTACTTTGGGCTAGGTGGCGGTAAAAAAGGTAAAATAGAACATTTTCTACTTTTTTCCCACAATATTTTTTAATATTATTTATATAATGAGTGAAAATCGCAAAAGATTAGAAGCCATTAATATGTATTGTATTCTCCAAAAAATATAGAACAGAGCTAGTTTTACCCTGCGGAACCTTCCACGTGGTTAAGTTTACCCGTACCTGTTTCTAACAGCAATATAGGAATTCTACCGAAATTCCGAATTCCTGCGGAAAAAGGGTGTCAACTATTTGTATGCCAAATTTTAACCAAAATGAATCAGGGGTTATGGCATGAGTATAAACGTGTTCTTAGACTTTTACACTTATAATATTAAAATAAAATTAAAAATTAAAATGGCATTATATTGCATAGACCATTTTAACGGCGGCGGCGCGGCGCCGGCGCTTACCAAATGGCATACACTAAAACTAGAGTTAGGGAGGAGGGGTTAAAACCTGTAATAATGTGTAAATGTTTGGATTGACGATAACTTATTAACTTAATTGGGCATTCTCAAGCAGATTTTGGATGCGATAGAGCCCTTCCTCCTACATCTTGGGGTCTAAGCTAGCCTCACCTGCGTGTCGCGTGTGGTGTACCAACTTACTTATGAAGGATTTCATAGTGAAGAAAAGGAAAATTCGAGACAAAACCTTGGACTCATCAATCTGACCCGTAAGAAGTAGGAAAGTAGATGATGATGATTGTTAATATCGTTAATACTTTGGGCTTGAACCCGGCCGGCTTGAATACGCCCATGGTAGGATGTAGATTACAGGCACTTCATGGGAGACCTTCAAGGGTAAAAATTTAATACTACTGAAGAGAACATTAAAGAATTTTGGATTTGAATTTTCGACTGCCGGTTCACTCACTGGGTTTCAATTTCAAGAATTTCAATTTCAAGAGCTTCAAGGGCATTCATTCGATCGGTGTCTTATCTTTGTTATTGCACAGCTGTGCAATAACAAAGATAAGACACCGATCGACCAAAAAAGTGGTGTATATGAATTGACATGCTCTAATTGTAATAAAAAATATATAGGTCAAACGGGAAGATCTTTCAAAATCAGAGTTGCTGAGCATACCTGTGGCTGGAGACTCAATAAAACCGAGACCAATTTGCAGAACATCTCATAACAGAGAAACATTCATTTGACCCGAAAATAAATTTTAGAGTTTTACATGCATGTGAAAAAGGTAGAAAAATGAATGCCCTTGAAGCTCTTGAAATAAATAAATAAATTAATACTGATAGAAACATAATCCTAAATCAACAGTTTGACATAAGCCGTTCACCTTTATTACAGTAAAGTGATGACATCTACATATTTTATTTCTGTAATCTTAATTCACATGACATTGGCAAGTAAATTGTAATTTATAACATTATGACATCGTATTGACATTGGCTACTCATGACATTTATTTCTATTTTTTATTATTATTATTATTTCTTATTAATATTTATTTGATAACTGACATTATTTATGATGAAATTTCATTGTATTATTGAATTGATGGTTAAATGTAAAACTTAATTTCTTGAGATTCTCCCTAATTTTTGGGAAAAATTATTATATATATATAATATATATCCATCACGCCTTATCCCCGAAGGGGTGGCAGAGGCATATTATATGCCCACTTTTCACCGTGTGGATTCCTGTCCCACGTAATAGGTGGTGAGCCCATTGCCGTGTTGAAATAGACAGACGCAAGTTGTGGCTACCTGCTGCTGAAGTTTTCAAGCCGCCCATAAGGCCTTCAACCAGGCTTAACGACTGTCATTTTACTGGCAACCGGGACCAACGGCTTAACGTGCCTTCCGAAGCACGGAAACGCTCGCAAATGTAAATGCCACAAAGTGGTCACCCATCCAAGGACCAGCCATAGTGAAAGTTGCGTAACTCAGTGATCGTTTACAGAACACTGAGGCCGCTAGGCCACGAGCGCTTCTTAAAAATTATTAAGTGGTATTATCACTTTCTTATTTACCCTCAGTGACATTTGGCGGGAAGAGTGACAAGTGCAGACGCTTGCTTTAGATTATTTTCTAAAACTAGAGCATTTATCTTGTTTTATGGTCGGGAGTGGTGATTTCTTGGACATAAAAGTTGTGTTAACGTGCTATAGTGAAAGACAATGATATATATGCAGTGAAATGCTATTTTCTCTCTTGCCGCGAAACGTCCACTGACAACCTTAGTATAAGAATCACCATTATACTGAGGGCAAGGACCAGGACGGACAATGAGGACACGACATCGACTGGACAGGACTAATTAGAAGATAAGATTGAAGAAATATGATATAAAAAATAAGATTTGTCTAAAAGGTCTTAGAAACCAGGCCATTAAATAAATATTAAAAAAAAAATTACTCTCAGTCAAACCATTGTTGTTGTAACTTATCATATTGTACTCAATGACATCCGAAATACAAATAATATGTGCTAACCTTTGAAAATGCCGTAAGGCGAAACCGGTCAGGTTTAAGTAATAAATAAGTGGAACAGTACAAGTGTTTTAGTTCAAGATGTGTAGCAAGTTCCACCGAATGCCATCTATCACCAGTGTAAACATTAAGTTTTTGGAATATTTTTTTTGATGTGATAATTCTTTTATCGCGGTACGCATATTTATAGATGAGATGAAATCTCTTAACTCGCGACACCGCTATTAGAGACGCAGCTATAGTGTGTGCATATATGCATGTACATAATAGCAGACCGCAAACGCGTCTAGATAAATGAATTATTATTAATATTAATAAATTTAGTTTTCACTTCTGCCGGCACTCCCGGAGCGTAGCCGTATTCTTATTTTATTATCATACATACTGTCACGCTTTATTCCCCGAAGGGGTAGGCAGAGGCATTATATAGGTACACCCAGATTTCACCGTATACATTTTTGTCCCACGGTGGTGCCCATTGCCTTGTTGACATGGACAGGCACAGGTTGTGGCGACCTGCTTATGAAATTTTTCAAGCCACACATAAGGGCTTCAACTGTGTTTAACGACAACCATGCTACTGGCAACCGGGACCAACGGCTTAACGTGCTTTCCGAAGCTCGGAAAAGCTGTGAGTGTAATGTAACTGCCACAAAGTAGTCACCCATCCATAGTGAAAGTTGTTTAACGCAGTCATCGTTTACAGAACAACTGAGTTAGCGAGACCACGAGCGCTTCTTTTTTTACACTTGAAGTGAATGTGTTATACGTAGTATACTTCATCTTAAGTGTTTTACCAGTTGCATCCAAATCATGTCTAGATTTGGAGTCTGGGGTACACTTTTATTGAGTTTTTAATTATTGGCATTAATAGGAGCGAGTGCCGTCTGACCTCCCAGCCCCCCAAGGCCCCCTGCGTCGTTGCCTCGTCCGTTCGTCAGCCGGTGCACCACTAGTAGGTAAGGTCGCTTAGGCTTAGGAGGTCTTAGTAATTCTAAATTAAAACTTAGCATATCTATGTGGTACTAAATGAATAAATATTTTGGAACATTTTTTTAAAACACTGCCGTCTAGCCCGCAGTAAGCTAATATAAGCTTGTGTTATGGGATTTAGACGACTGATAAACATCTTAATCTTAATAATATTATAAATGCGAAAGTTTGTACTCGTATGAATGTTTGTTACTCTTTCACGTAAAAACTACTGCATAGATTTTAATGAAACTTTTTATTCCAGGAACAAGTTCCTGTGAAAAACGGGAACGGGGAAAACTTCTCAACGCGGGCGAAGCCGCGGTCGTCAACTAGTAATTATATATTTCTAAATACATACATATTATACATAGGAAACACCCAAATGCCGCGCTGAGGTCCCGATTTCGGACCTCAGCGAACTCGGGACCTTCGCTGTCCCGAAGTCACCTTCGCTGTGACTTCGGGACAAATGTTTCGGAGTTCACAAATGTTTCGGAGTTTGGGTATTGCTTATGTATAAATTGTATGTATTTATAAATATATTAGTATGTATATCAATCATTTGGCCAGATCCCACAGTACAAGCTTTATAGCTTAGTTTGGGCTAGATGACGTTTGTAAAAAGTGTCCTACAATATTTAAATTTATATATTTATTTTATCTCGTACCATAGCATTGCTGTTAATCAAATCCGTCTACAGCAGTCTACTGATTCGGATTTTCGTATTGTCCTCGAACTCCTTCCGAACCACTCAACACTTTTTGATCAAATTTGACCCGTAATACGATGATGACGCCATAGATGGTTTAGAAAAAATAAAATTTGAAATCGGACATAACATGGAGGAATAATAACCGAAAGGAAAACGGACATCGACAAAAGAACTCGTGAAACGGCAAAACGCTTCGCTCCATTTAGACTTACCGGGGACGGCAAGTGCACCTGGTTTATATAAAGAGGGTTTTTCGCCTTTCTTTTTCTTCAACATAACCTCATCCTTTATATACTACTCGGGACTTCACGCGAAACAATTTTGTACTTACATTCACCGACGTTTCGAGCGCGTTGCAGCGCTCGTGGTCGCGGCTGGAAGTCCCGAGTAGTATATAAAATATGAGTATAAACCGCGAAAGTTTAAAAATAACATAACCTCATCCGTTGGTCTGCAGCCTTGGGTCCAAAAGTAGTAGTAATAGGGCCCCATAGCACCGTACTACAATGCTAGGGTTTAACTTTAGTCATAATTTTGGCCGTGTTTAAAAGTGAGACCACACTTACATTTAATGTAACTGGTCTCGGCGCTTTAAAACGTCTTTTTTTATTCTCATTTATTTAATTAGCCTTATTATAAGTCGGCTTTGCTTTGCACCGCCTTAATGTTAGAGAAAAATAATTACTTTTTTACTTTTTATAGGGAACTTAGGTTTTTACGGATGGGGTTGTTTTAAATTTTTGATTTTATTTTTAATTTATACTTTTTATAGGTACTTTCATACTTATTATAATATAGATTTTGTTAAGTCGTAAATGCATAGCTTCTTTTTGAAAAATGTCTCCTCTCCCACAATATACAATGGCTGCACTAAAAGTATCGGGAATGGAACATTTCCACTGTTCCTGTCATATTAAAATCTTTATAAAATGAAAACTCCTTGGTTTTAAAAATCGAATACTATTTATTTATTTAAAAAAAAGATTCTCGGTCTTGTCACAAGGTTTTGTCAAACTTGTTTAGTCGTTGAGAAAATGGAATTGACTCGAGAAAATTCAAGAGCAATGATTTATTATGGCTTTCGAAGTGGTTTAACACAAAAACAGTGTGTTGACCGGATGATTTCTGCATTTGGTGATGAAGCCCCATCCAAAACCACAATTTATCGCTGGTTTGCTGAATTTCAACGTGGACGTGTCAAGCTCAGTGAAGATCCCCGTCAAGGTCGTCCAAAAACTGCAGTCACCTAAGAAAACGTTGATGCTGTGCATAAGCTGATTTAGGAAGATCGACATGTGACATACCGCGAAATTCAGGCAACTTTAGACATTGGCATGAGTCAAATACAAATAATCTTGCATGAACAATTAGGTGTAAAAAGTTGTTTTCCCGATGGATACCGCAATCGCTCTGTGAATAGCAAAAAGCGGCTCGCGTTACTTGCTGCGTCAGAACTCTCGAAAGATTCCACGCAGGATCCTCCATGCTGTATACAACATCGTATCAGGTGACGAATCCTGGATATACGCGTACGAACCCGAAACAAAAACCAGTCACGAGTTTGGGTGTTCGAAAATTAGTTAAAGCCAACAAAAATTGTTCGTTCACGGAGTGTTGCAAAAAAAATGGTGGCCACGTTTGTCTCCAAAACCGGCCATGTTGCGACTATTCCTCTTGAGGGACAAAGAACGGTTAATGCAGAATGTTATGCTAGCATTTGTTTGCCACGGGTCGTTTCTGAACTCCGTAAAGAGAACTGCAACCGCCGCATCATCCTCCATCACGACAATGCGAGTTCTCACACCGCGCATAGAACAAAAGAGTTTTTAGAGCAAGAAAACATAGAATTATTAGATCATCCGCCGTACAGCCCCGACCTAAGCCCTAATGATTTCTATACTTTCCCTAAAATAAAGAATAAATTGCGTGGTCAGAGATTTTCATCACCTGAAGAAGCTGTGGACGCCTACAAAACTGCCATTTTGGATACCCCAACTTCCAAATGGAATGGTTGCTGCAATGATTGGTTCCATCGTATGGAAAAATGTGTCAAATTTCGCGGAGAATACTTCGAAAAGCAATAAATACATTTTTAAATAGTAATGTTGTGTCACTTCCTTGATTTCCGAAATTTTCAGTGCCGCCCTCGTATTTGCAGACATTGGGTATTTTCCCCCTAGAGCTTTTTCACAGCCACGACGCAAACGCGACCGACACTCCGACGTTTTTGCGTCGGGAGTTAAAAATCGGCTCAGTTGTTGCCGAGCCTATTCATTACAAACAAACTTACAAATCTTTCCTCTTTATAATATTAGTATAGATAATAATGTTTTATAGGTATTTTAAAGACACTGTTGAATATATGCAGTATACTGATGAGAAATAACTTAAAATGTACCATTCCTTGAAAAAAAATCAAAAATTTTAAAGCAATTTGCCACAACCTGCGCTTGTCCATTTTAACACTTCAATGGACTCATCACCTGTTACGAGGGACAACAGGCAAACGGTGAAATGTGGGCATAACATGACTCTGTCTCCCCTTTGGGGATTAAGGCGTAATTGAAACATAAATATACATTCCTTCAAAGTACAGATAAATAAGTTCAACCATTTAGAATTAAATCCATCTGTTTCTTGCAGAGAGTTAATCATGCTTTATCTAAGTTATGCATCTTATAATTAATTTATAGCGCGCTTTGTTTTGACAATTACCATTGTAATCAGAATTCCATTCAAGTTTAGTTCGGACAAGACGTGCCATGTATTTGCAGAATATCTATTATTTACCTGGCCTGCCCTGACCTGCCCGGCTTCGTCCGTGACATACTTCCAACCCCGTGGCACCCTATTAATCCCGTCGCTTATTACTTCTCCAAAAATGTATGAAAATTTCCCGATTTGTTGACATTTATGATTACTGCTCCGCTCTCCTGTGTAGTAGCATGATGATATATAGCTAAGAACCTTCCTCAATAAATGTGCTATCCAATACAAAAAGAATTTTTATAATCGGTCTAGCCGTTCACGCGTGATGTCGTGACAACGGAAAACGGGTTTCATTTTTATATATATAGATTTATTTATCTATCACGCCTTATCCCCTAAGGGGCATATTATATGTGTATAGTGTATTCTTGTAAGCTATATGTCATTACGCTACTCCGGGGAAGTAGCATAATGACATATAGCTTCATCGATAAATGGGCTATCCAACACAAAATATGTTTTAAATCCAACCAGTAGTTCCTCAGATTAGCGCGTTCAACCAAACAAATAAACTCTACAGCTTTATATATTAGATGAATGTAATATCTTAATGTGTGAAACTTCGAATAAGGAATAAATACTTAACATATAGGTGTGAACATAGAAATTGTAATAAGCAATTAATCAACAGTATAAACGCATTGTTATACCTTATTTTAGAATTTACACCACGGAGTAAATATAAATGTTCCATGATCCACATACACTATAGTATCTAAATACCATTCAATTTTTAAACAGAAATGATAAAGCTTTTGGTATAAATACGAAATGTGAATGTAATTTGACTATATTTTGTGTCAAAAACGAAAGAAACAAAAAAGTAGATGCACTATTTCAGGAATATATTACAAAAAAAGTACACCATACATAAATTTGATGAAATGATCACGGAATGAATGATCAAAGCAGCAAAATGGAAAAAAAATAAGTGCAACGTTCACATAAATTTCATACAACTCGAGTTAACGAGGTGTAGGGTTGGGAATTTCTACGTCGCTACCTGGAAACGAAAGCGGCAATGTTTACAGTGGGGCATCGTTGTCGCTTATGGCCAATACTCGACCCATTTAGTTATGGGCTAGCTAGCGACCTAATGAGTGACGCCATGGCAATTGGCACAATCCATTTCCTGAGGTAGCCTACTAGCGCTCGCTCAATCGCTCTCTCCATCGCTCTGTTTACTTGCTGCCTAGAGATAAACGTGATGTGAGCATAAATTGCTCCTGCTGGAGCTTGAGGGGTGACTTATTTAGTCACAAAGCCATTCATAAAGTGCCCTACAAGAAAAAATAAAGTTAACGTTAATTAAACTCCATTATTTAAGGCAGACACTGCATACAATATTTTTTTAGACACCCTAATCCTCTCTTGTGGCAGGCCCGCCATTAGGCACATCTTATAGTCTTACTAGATAACCCCCGCGGCTTCGCCTGTGACATATTTTAAACCCCCGTCGCACCCATTTAATACAGTCATTTATTATTTTACAATAACTTATGAAAATTTGCACGATTGTTGACATGTATGAATACTGCTTTGCTATCCTAGGTAGTAGCGTGACTTTATATAACCTACAGCCTTCCTCGATAAATGGACTATCTAACACAAACATATTTTTTCAATACGGACCAGTAGTTGCTGAAATTAGCGCGATCAACCAAACATACATTCAAACAAACTCGTCAGCTTTATATATTAGCACAGTATAAAGAGAGAAAACATATCAGTATAGACTCGATCTTCTATATAAAATGGTCATTGCTCCTAATCACGAAATTCAGTTATCCAGAATTCGGTTATTTCTCAGTAATACTCAATATTCCCCATGCCTACGGATACTACTATCATTAAATTAGATTAATCGATGGGCAAGGTTATCGTTGGAAGGTTAAAATTATGTTGGTCAAACGTGTAGGTTTATGGTTTAGTATTCGTGGTAAAGGGCATTTACCACGAAGTAAAGTAGTTTAAAAGGTAATTTAGAGGGTTGATTCGCGTAACAATATTAATTAAATAGAACGCGTTTTACTCACAATTACGCATAGTCCATTACTCATTTCGTGTGTGTTTTCAACGTTCCATTCTTATGATAATGTAATGCATGAACAGAACAAATAATTTATAATAAGAAATGTTTTTAATCCCCGACGCAAAAACGACGGGGTGTTATAAGTTTTAAATTTGACGTGTCTGTGTGTCTATCTGTGGCATCGTAGCTCCCGTACGGGTGAACCTATTTTGATTTTGTTTTTTTTTTGTTTGAAATATGAATTTGTCGGGAGTGTTCTTAGCTATGTTTGAGCCGTTTAATAGTTTCGTGAACGTAGAGAATAATAACTGTATGACTGCAAAATATACTCGAGTGGGGTCTTAAACGAAAGTCCATCACGTGCACATTAAAAAATAATATGTTCAACGAAAAAAATTATGAGGACAGTAATAAATTTTCAAAAAGAAGCTACGTATTTACCACTTATCAAAATCTATAATATAATAAGTATGTACCTGTAGAAAGTATATTTTAAGAAAACCGAAAAACAGTACTCTAATAAATGAAAATCTATTTAATAAAATTCTTTTACCTTTTTTATTTAATTTATAACATTTCATTTATATAACAATTAATTTATTCATTATCTTTCATTAATTAGGAAATATTTTTAATTTTAATAATCAATTATAATTAAAAATATGTCCAATATCTGAAACGACATTTTTAATAAATTGCATTAAATTTAATTAATTTCCTCGGTTTTGATACTAATTTTATTTTAATTTTCTTTTTAGTAATTTTTGATGGAATATTAATTATAATTATATATTTATCATTTAAAAATTCATTTAATTTGTTTATCCTTGCCTAGAGGGACTTCTTTTAATAATATATTTTAGTTAAGTAGGTATCATATTTTTAAGGTTATATTTAATGTTAGTGTTAATTTTAATTGTTTATTGATGTAGTACCTAAGTCTTAATTTTGATAATTATTAATTTCGGAATTTTAACTTTATTTTAATTATGTATTGTTATAATGTAATTTTTATTTTGGATTTTGATTAGGTTGTGAAAAAGTACGTGTTTATTTTTATTTTTCTAAATTGAATGAATTTTCTGTTTTATAATCTATCACTAACATAGTCTATGTACCTATGCTAACAAACTATGGACATTTTTGTCTGAAATAGTAAATATTATTTTTATTATGTCTCTTCTTTACACGGATATCTTCTTTATCGGGCTTTTGGTAGGCTTACATGGGACATAGGTCCAACACGCAGAGGCCCTTTGAGAATTTTAATCTAATAGGGAATGGGACCTCCAATGGGAGTTAAACTATTGTAAAATGTGCTAACTATTAAAAGGGGGGTATTGGGTTGGGGGTTAAAAGGATTGCGTGATTAAAGCTTGATGAAAACGGCGTCTGCCATTTTAATATATTATTGATATATGCAAAATGCTGGCAGACTGTGACTTGCTAACTTACTAGATGGGCCCTTTATTGTAGTATTTACATTTACGAGCGTTTCCGTTCTTCGGAAGGCACGTTAAGCCGTTGGTCCCGGTTGCAAGTAACATGACAGTCGTTAAGTCAAGTTAAAGGCCTTATGGGCGGCTTGAAAAATTTCAACAGCAGTTAGCCACAACCTGCTTCTGTCTATTTCAACGTGGAAATGGGCTCACCACCTATTACGTGGGACAGGAATACACATGGTAAAAAGTGGGCATATAATATGCCCCTGCCACCCCTTCAGAGATAAGGTGTGATAGATAGATAAATTATAGTTGATAAGATTTTCGACTTAAGTAATTAGAGGAACCACCCCACGGGACTGAGCGAGTGATAGGATGGACACTCGTCCAAATTTCAGGTTTAATATTTTACATTTAGGTTACCTTTAACTGGCTCTCTAGCTATTTATATTTCTAAGTAAATTTAGGTGGGTGGACTCTTGACTCATACAAAATTAGCACTTTGAATCTATTTAAAGCTTAATATTTCACAAACTGATCTCTTATTCCAAACGTGATTTTAGTAAGTATAAAATTTTATTTAAAGACTTATCAAATTATATCCAACACCACATAAGAAAATACTAACGTCTCACTTTTAAAACAATATATTTTAGGATACCTACTATACTTCAAGGAGTTTACCAAGTATCAGGAGCCATAGGATTATTATTCCAAGGGCTCACCTGGGACTAGGCGAATGGAAGGAATCCGGAATGGCATCCAATTATTTCCACACGTAAAAAATAGTTTCCCTAATACTCTCTAATTTTCTTAGATTTCATTTTACCACTTTCTTAGTGTGAGTAATATGAAAGCTTGCGCCAAATTTCATCTTTAGTTTTAATTAGTACTATAGGTCAGAGAACCTACACTGCGTACACACAGATACAGGCAAGTACTAAATGAGCGACATGGTGAACTTTAAGTGTAACATATTATTAGATTTAACGGGATATTTACCTTACGTTATTATGTGTTTCCGATATTTCGGCACTGTTGCAAGACTTCCTTATTTACTACAATACCCTAAAACCGACAGTTATGGCTAGTATCATTCTGCCTATCCCCATAGGGGCATAAAGTGCCATTGTATGTAGTAGCACTTATAGGTAGTAACGATGGGTACTCAACAACCGAGTTTACGAGGAAAGTAATAAATTATATTAAGTATATCATCATAAACTAAAACGCTATAAAAAGGTTTATTTTTAGTTTTATAAAACGGATATTAGCTTTGTTTGTTAACTGTGTCTTTGTGTTAATGGTTTCTCGTTGTATTAATATGAAACGTGTACTTTACAGCTGTAGCTGGTAAAACCGCATTCAACTTATAACAATGAAAACGAATCCGTTGCAAAGGAAATTAGTTTTCTACGCATTCATTTCCTTTTCACTATTTCATCATCATAAATTTTATTGGCTTGGGTTGCGCAGTGATAGTGAATGCCACTGCGATTGCCTGATCTCGGGTTGGAATACTGGGTCAGACCAAATATTTATGTAAGTCTCGGTCTACCCTGACTCCTTCTACCCTTTGCTTTCGCACAATATATATTCTTCGTCAATCGTTCCTCACTCATTCGTTGGACGTGTCCAAACCAACGGAGCACGCCCTTATCCAGCTTAACGCGGACACTTTCATTCAAACCTGCCAAATTGCGAATCACTTGGTTACGTATTCGGTCGGCCAAGGTTACGCCGCACAATTTTCGAAGTGATCGCATAGTTTACCCTACTAATTTTAGTAATTATAAATATAAATATATATATATTAAAATATACGTAAAATAACATTTGTTCTACTCATCAAACCCACCCAATAATGTACGTGCCTCATCAGCCATGCAACTTCTTAACGCCTACTTATTAACTTACGATATTCGCAATATTGTTTGGCTAAATATCGATATGAACGCCACGTCACACTCAATCATCTAATTGGACCAGTTATTTATCGATACTTTACCCAAACTTCAGTGAGGGACTGTGTGCGAAGTTACACTCCAATTGTTACTTTGTTTATTGTTACGAAATACGGAAGGGGATGTTAAGATAATATACAAAACGTAGCCCGCCATGTAACTTTTGGATTATGTTTGGTGTTATATAGCTTCCACTACTATGCTGGGGTAAGACTAACTTTGACTTAAGACTAGGTATACTGGACTAAGGCGTAGAAGATTAGGCTTTATGTAAATAAATCCTACTAATATTATAAACATGAAAGTTTGTAAGAATGGATGTTTGTTACTCTTTCGCGTAAAAACTACTGAATGGATTTTAATGACACTTTACACGATTATAGCTTATACGTCAGAATAACACGCTACTTTTTATCCTAGGAACAAGTTTCTGTAGGAAACGGGAACGGAAAAACTTAAACACGCGTGCGCCGTGCGCAGTCTGATAAATAGAAATTTTACAGCAAAGTTAAAAAATGTTATATTTGTTATTTACATACTTAATAAAGTATATTTTATTTTTAAGAAAAGCGCTATACATGCCTCATACTCGATCTGCAATTGCCTATTTCACGGTCTTTTGCAATAATTTACTATTACAAGGTTGACAACGCGACTGAAACACCTCTATTGTTGCAGACGTCATTGGGTTACGGTGACAAACCGAATGCTTGTTTACCACTTTAGTTGTATAAAAATATATCAACCTGCTAATTGCTGCTGCAAAATGACGAATGAGAATTCGAAGACTTTTGTTTGTATGACGAAGTAAACATTATTTCCAAGGTTCTATGATCACAACATTTCATAAAACTTTGTTAACTTTCAAGGATTGAGTTAAAAGTTATTTAAAAATGGTCCAACCAAGGTCCTGCGATGTTAGTCAGCAAAATATACTTTGCCTTAATTTTACATAAGTTATTAAACTGTGTCTTTTCTGCTTCTAGAACAAACACAAGGGTTGTTTTATGATTGATGATGCTCATGTTATTAATAGAGCTCTAATTACGATGATATTTAATGATACTATAGAGCCTTTTATCCTGACGTTTCGGTCTGAAAATACTGACCTTAGTTTAAAAGCAATATTAATTATAACACGGCAATGGGCTCACCACCTGTTACGTGGAACAAAATGCAGTGCAAATAGTGAAATGTGGGCGTATAGTATGCCTCTGCCTACTCCTTCGGGGATAAAGGCGTGATGTATAGTTTAAAAGAATACTGACCATAGTTTGAGAACTACAAGACACAAAGTACTAGCTGGCCCCTGCGAGTTCACCCATGACATATTTCGAACACCCATATAAAAGGGCTTGAGATCAGGTTCAATAAATATACACTCTTGTGTTCACAAACAGGCTTATTTTTCAGAGTTCTCAATGCATTACTGAACACACTATTGCTTAGGCGAGAGTTGAACAATGAATGCCACTGATTTTGCCACCACTCGCCGAGTAACCACCACGACACGTATACAAACGTGGGGGCAAAATCAAATTAGTGATTTATAAAATATTAAGTACTTATAATAAATGCAACAAAATATAACTGTTATTCTCCTACTTAATTTAACAAATATCAATTGTAAATAATTAATGCATTAAATAGTTTATTATCTTTCTAACTCTGTAAAAGAGACAACACAATAACTTAATATGTACCTAACAGCTCGGCCATCCTGTTTTGAGAGAGTCCCTTCGCATCGGTAGGAAAAAAATACAATTTAACAATCAGGTAGATATATTCTAATGCTAAATATATTAAAAACCTAAAGAAACATTTATTCAAAAGTAACACTCGATTATGTGAATGAACATTTTATTATGTGGTCAAAGTACAATTACAATGATGACAAAAAAAATCTTATAATTTATTATAACTATATAATATTATAACACATAAATTGTTACTTAATGTAACTAGCTCTGAAACCAGTAATCATTTTTACAAATATATTCTATTGGACTATTAAGATTATGTTAATATGTTAGTATTAAGTATAAACCGTAAGCCTAACGCTATTACTTATTTTCGCTAGAGGAATTGTTTTGAGATGAATAAGAAGCCAAATCTCTATTAAAATACATCCATGGCTGAATTTTATCTATAGCAACTACTGCTTCACATTTTCTGCCATTTTTGCGGAGAAGAGGGGTATCCGCTATCAATCTATCATTTGGGAGTAATTTTACTTTGCAGTAGGGGCCTTGAAATTTTACAGTAAGTTTTTGCGACTTACCATCATGAGGCACCTGCGTCTCCACCCGCACTAAGACACCTTCGTTATATTGCCTCGATGCCTTCCTACGACTATTATAACGAGCAGTGTCTCTTACCTGTTCGGCTTTTATCTTTTCTCCTGCGTCGTGTCGTAACTCATGGAGTTCTTCTACAGGAGTCTGATTAAGGGTTTTATTGATAACATCGCTCATCTTACCTTCTGTTCTACTGATTATATTGAAACTGAACAATAGATCAAAGGGACTTTTGTTAATCGTTTTATGCCTTGTTGTGTTAATACCAACTTGTATATCTGGGATGTGATCGTCCCATGATTTGTCATCTCCACCATGGCTAGAGGTTGATAAAGCATCCAATATAATTCTATTAAAGCGCTCTACTTGACTGTTAGCCCTAGATTTATATTACCCTCTAGAAGCCCCATAGCATAAAAATAACTACAAATAATCAATTTCTTTTAGATTAAAAAAAATACAATAAATTTTTAAAATTATTTCTCCGAGGGTAGGTTGATAGGATTATAATTCAAAATTAATGTCTATTCGTATTTTAGTTGAAATTTTACTAACCACGTTTGATAGGTATAATTCTTTAGGGAAATCATAATTGTTCAGTACTTACATTTATCGAGCCGTGAGCGTGATAAGAAAACGTTAAGACTTCTTGCTATCCCACTTCTGACCTAAAAGGGCTTAGGTCAGGTTGAATAAATATACACTCTTGTGTTCACAATCTTAGGTTTATTATCCAGAGTTCTCAATGCATTACTGAACACACTATTGCTTAGGCAAGAGTTGAACAACGAATGCCAGATTTTGCCACCACTCGCCGAGTAACCGCCATGACACGTATACAAACGTGGGGGCAAAATCAAATTAGTGATTTATTAAATTAATATTAAGTACTAATAATAAATGCAACAAAATATAACTGATATTCTCCTACTTAATTTAACAAATATCAATTGTAAATAATTAATGCATTAAATAGTTTATTATCGTTCTAACTCTGTAAAAGAGGCAACACAATAACTTAATATGTACCTAACACATTGTATAACACCGAGGTTGGTATTATATGAACTTTCCACTAGCGGGGATTTCAAAAAAAAACACTGTGTACTGTACTGCTGGCGATCGACTATCTTTCAATAGCTCTTTCTCTTTCTCGCTTTATTAAAATAAGTATTACATTATACACAACTCATGTGAACAAAACAATAACGAGATCTAATTCAACAGCAACGCCATCTAGAGACCAAACTTAGGAACTAAATATAAGGTATGACTTCATAGTATTTATTTAATCAATGAAATAATAATTACATGGTTATTAAAAATTAAAATTTAACATATTTACAGAAAACAATACAAAAAGAAGGGGGCGGGTGGTGGGAATTATTACAAGACTGACAATGATGCCCCGACTAGGTGTCGAAGAATTCCTCCCCATCAAAATCAACCGGTAAGGTTCCCATAAGGCTGGCCGCATTGCCACGTTGTATGGCAATGCTTATTCTCTGAGCGAGAAAGAGGCCAGCCCTACGGTCACGAGAAGAATCAACCAGTCGCTTTGCGATATCACTATACAGTGAACGAGCACTTGGGCCCCACGAGCCCAGTGTCTCGACCCCAAACGGCTCAAAAATATAATTACCTATTAAATTATTATATTTGCGCCGCTTGAGAGTCTCGGCGGATGCAGCAGCAGCACAAGCGCAACTCGCCGTGTTATGAAGATGAGAAGGAGCCAGGGTGTCAACACAAGTTGCATCCCAAACTAAAGGCTTTCCCATCTTCCATGGCACCAATGACATACCGTCTGGCCTCTTGCCATCGTCACGCGCCAAACCATTAGGTTCTAGAACGGCTGGAACACCGGCGGTGACAAGAGCCCGACGGATAATGTCATTAAGGTATGCATGACGTGACCTGCGACCTGCACTCCTGCTGCATGAGAGACCGTGATGCCCAAGGCTGTCGACTACTTCACCACATTGACAGCAATGCGGAGAAACGCAGGGAGCACCTAAACCTTCATAGTTGATTACATCATAGCACTTAATTATTTATACTAGAATTATATTCAGGATTCGGTCGTGAAAACACATATTATCCCGTCCTTTATTAATTTTAAAATAGTGTATTGACTCCGCTCTCCATGGTAGTAACGTGATGATATATAGCATATAGCTTTCCTCGATAAATTGGTTATCCCACACAAAAATACTGTATCAATTCGAACAAGTCGCTTTAGAGATATTAGTGCGTTCAACTAAACAATCTTTTCCATCAAACGTTGCCTGGCAGAAATTGCTTTAAGCGATAAGGCTGTCCATTGTACTGCTATTAGTATAAAAATTTTAAATTGTAATACTACTTTGGCGTAGAATAAAGTACATATTTATTAAATAAATAAATAAATACTATCTCTTCAGCAGTATATATTAGTATAGAGTATAGATAATTATAGAAAATAAAGTATGCATAAATTACAAGTACAAGGCTATTTCAAGTGTATATTTGTCAATTTCGTTTAATAATCTCGTATGAGGTATGTTCTAAATATGTTAAGGTACTCATCTTGCAACTTGATACGCTTGACTTCTCAGATATTTAATAAAGCTCCTATTCTGAAAGGTTTCATAGCAGCGTATTATTGCAATAAACATATTTACTTGTAAAGGAAAGAGTTTTCTAGATTTATTAATCATTATAAACACGATTTGTTTCTTTCTACTTATATAAAGCACAGTGACTGATAGATATAAAAACGTCCATTTTTTCACAAAAACGTTTGCTAAACGGGCTGGCTAAAATTTGTTTTATATGTAGTTATTATATAGTAGTTATTATAACTCAGACATCTAGAAAGAACCAAGACTGAAAATTTCACGCATTCCTCAGGCCCCAAGAAGCGGGTTAACACCTGGGGGCCGAGTCTGCTATTTCAATCGTGTCGAAATTGAATCGAAAGCCACCGCTACAATTTTGACAGATTTTCGTATTCCAATCGTACTCCAATAGACTTCTGTCGGTCGGCCGATGAAATTCTACTAAAACGTACCGCGCCAGTGGCCGCTAGTCAGTGACATTTATGATAATCTACTAATATGTTGAAATAGACAGACGCAGGTTGTGGCTACCCGCTGTTGAAATTTTCATGGCCTTCAACTTGACTTAACGACTGCCATGTTACTGGCAACCGGGCCAACGGCTTAACGTGCTTTCCGAAGCACGGAAACGCTCGCAAATGTAAATGCCACAAATTGGTCACCCATCCGAGGACCAGCCATAGTGAAAGTTGCGTAACTCAGTGAACGTTTACAGAACGAGCGCTACACTACTTACTAACATTTTGACAGTTAAAAACAGCGATTCTGGTTCTATTCTATGGCTTGTCAATAGCAGACTCGGGCCACTAAACCAACCTCTAAAGAAGCGAGATTACACCCAAATCCTTAGTTGAGGCCGAGACTCAGGACTTTGTTTTAAAATGTTTATGTTGTTAATCAATTACGCCGTATCCCCGAGAGAGGTGACAGTGGGATATTATACACCTACTTTTCAGCATATGTATTTCTGTTCTACGAATAGAATGCGAGACGATAACCGTGTTGAATTAGACAGACACCGGTTGTAGCTGCCAGCTGTTAAAATTTTTCATGTTCTGGCTTAACGACTGCCAGTTTTATATTGTGTAATGGGGTTTGTATCTACCTACATCTACTGGTTAATGGACGAGGTGACAAAGTTTCTACGGAGCTGAGAGGTCAAACAGCAGTCGCTCTTAACAATGTCAAAAATCTTAAACCCTCTTATTGACCCCAGGTTCCATATACATCAGTAATGATTTGGAAGCAAATGTAAAATATACCAACTAAGATAACGTGAGGAGAAACAGTGATATTGGCGTCACGCTCCTCATATTTTAATGGTATTTAATTTGAACATTATCCTCTAGATCGTACAAAATCAATTTTCAACCGGATATATGTCTACCATTTTGTATTTTTCTCTTGACTGACTAATAAAATGTGTAGGCAATGAACCAGGCTTCTACAGGCGTTGTAAGAGTCATCGCATAATATGTCACAATTTAATTAACTATTCTTATTTTATGTTAGCAACACTGTTTTTTTAATGCAAAAGGAAGCTTAGGTAACCTTCTCCAAATAAACCATAGTAGGAAATCCTATATATAAGTATAGGAGCTAAACTTTATTTATCCAAACAACCTTACAGTGGTTGTAGATGAAAATCCAAACGGCTTATACCCTGTAAATCATTTGAGAGTTACGAATACCTACTATGTCTTGTTCTTCAAAAAGTACGTAAGTCTGTTTGTCCAAGGTTGCCAGTAACCTCAGTAATCCATTCAGTAGTAACGTCAGGCACCAAAGGTATGTGAAATAACCGCGTTTAGCCCCGTTATTAACAAATATACTGATAGTAACATGGTAGTTGGAAGCTATATAAGCGACTTGAAATTTTTTAACAGCTGAGGGCTGAGTCTACTGTTACCCAATAGAAAGCCGTTCTAGTTCTATTCTATAGCTGTTCTATTGCGATTAGTCCAAAACTAGATAGTCTACTAAAACTATTTTATATTTCATTTCACTCCTCAAGCTGCAGAATAGAGGTAAAATAGCTGTTTTAAGCTATCAAAATATTAATATAGACCACTACAAATTCAAATTAAGAGCTACTTACAGGCACTACACGTGTTAGTAGCTTTCTATTGGCCGGCCGATAGAATTATATTGGAGCGCAATTGTAATAGTAGACTACGAAACCTGTCATTTTATTCTTTCGGCTCTCTATTGAGCGACGATTTCTCTTCTGACGCGATTGAATTAGTAGACTTGGCCCCCAGGTCAGATGGAATCAGCTCCTGCCTGGCTCAATACATTTATTACGTGAAACTAAATGCAAGTGGTACAACATGGGCTTGTAGTATGGCTTTTATTGGCTGTAGCAGTAAGACAGTTCGGTTCCGTCTCATTAGTTCTACGATAAAACTAGTGAGATTTTTTTGTCTCACATTCTATTACAACCAAGTGATGAGTAGAAGTAGTGAAAAAAAGTCTGACTAGTTCCATCGTAGAACTATTCTGTACTGGGAAGTTCGGGCTTATTAGTATAAATTTTTTGCTTTGTCCCAGTTAGTAAAGCGACAAAGCATCGTAAAAGAAGCACGCATGGCGATTCATAACGCAGTGCTAGTGCCAACTTTGCTTTACGATAGTGAAACCTGGGTATGTCAGCAGATGCATGAAAGTAAATTGAATGCTGTGGAGATGCGATCACTTCGAAAATTGTGCGGCGTTACCTTGGCCGACCGAATACGTAACGAAGTGATACGCAATATGGCAGGTTTGAATGAAAGTGTCAGCGTTAAACTGGAAAAGGGCGTGCTCCGTTGGTTTGGACACGTCCAACGAATGAGTGAGGAACGATTGACGAAGAATATATATTGTTCAAAAGTAGAGGGTAGAAAGAGTCAGGGTAGGCAGAGACTTACATATGAAGACCACGTGAGCAGATTGCTCAAAAACGGAAAGGTCAAAAGTACTCGGATACCCAGACGTGCGTGTTTGAAGCGATTGATAAATCTCGAAGAAGCGAAAGAAGTATGTATGGATCGCGAAGCCTAGCGATCTGTCCTATCTGACTACCCCGTCAGGGATACAGCGTGAAGATAGTTAGTTAGTTTAGTTAGTTAATTTTTTAAAACTTTTGCGATTATCACTCATATTATACTTCCCGACGTTTCGACGGGTTTACACCAGCCGTGGTCATGGGTTATTAGTGTCAGTTGTTGTATACATACCCTTTAGATCAAAATACGCATTAAGAAGGTTATATTATAGCAAAAAAGACATAATGTTCATAACTCGACCGCTGAAGGTAAAAGTTGGAACCATATTTTATATGTTGTTATATGACAAGAAAATAGGTCATTTAAGTTATTACCCGTAAAAGTGATACCTCTATTTTATCCCTCAATAAACAGTTTACCGTTTATAGTAACAAAGATATATACTACATCTTATTTTAATATAGTATCTCGTAGCAGGTTATTGGCCATATCTTTTTGACTGTATCCTGTATCCCTGACGGGGTAGTCAAAAGTACAGATCGCCAGGCGTCGCGATCCATGCATACTTCTTTTGCTTCCTGCAGATTCATCAATCGCTTTATGCAAGTCTGGGTATCGGCGTAGGTACTTTTGACTTTTCCGTTGTTGAGCAATCTGCTCACTAGGTCTTCGTATGTAAGTCTTGGCCTACCCTGACTCCTACCCTCTACTTTCGCACAATATACCTTTATAAAAATTAAAATTTAATAAAAATTAAAAACTATCTTCACGCTGTATCCTTCACGGGGTAGTCAGAGAGGACGGATCGCCAGGCTTCGCGATCCATGCTTACTTCTTTCGCTTCTTCAAGATTCATCAATCCCTTCATACACGCACGTCTGGGTATCCGAGTACTTTTGACGTTTTCGTTTGTTTGTTTGTTTTAAATAAAAATTAACTACATAAAAACTAAAATAAATACAGATACTACATATAGCTATAATAACTTTGAATTCAAGGCCAAATTAATTAAGTATTATATTAAAATCGTAATAGTAGTAGGTTGGAATTGTAATAAATGTTATTTTTCAGAAATTTACTTCTTAGGTACATGAAAAATTAAAATAAAGTACAATTTATTTTTTCAAATATTCATAATCTTGGAACTATAACAATTGCAATGATATACGACACTAATAACTTATTATTATTCTAAATCGCAATTAAATTCGCAGTCAATGTATAAATAAAATAAATAAATATTGTGGGACATTTTTTTTACACATCGCCGTCTTTCCCAAAGTAAGCTAATATAAGCTTGTGTTAAGTGGACATACTTAATACTAGTACTTTTAGTTACAAAATATAACAACAGATGGCGTTTTATGTAACGACCTAAAACTCACTATCAGTATTCGCAGCAAGTATTATTTAAGCAACCTAATGTGTATATTTTGTCACGCATTAAACAGACTCGGAGAGTACCTCCGAAGTGGGAAACCTGTTTATTTTTGTTTCAATTATTCCCATTAGCCCCCTAGTTTCCCGGCGGTTAAACATGGTCCTTCGAGCCGGATCTTGGCAAAGTTTCGTCAGTATTTTCAGGTGTTATACATTGAATGAAGGAGTAAATAACATCAACCTAGTATCACTCGTGGACGATAACAGAACTCGTTACGGGAGATACTGAGGAAGGAAAATTACCAGCAAACCAACAGTAGCAAGGCAAAGGGAAAAGCTTTGATTACAAACGACAAGCAGTCGTGAGGATATCATCATATACAATACAACGAAGTGAGTGATAATGGAGATCTAACCGTGAGTACTGTCATTATTGTTTATCAAGCCAAAGTGAACCTTATTTCAATAGTTATTTGCTTACACATATCAGTGAATTGAAACCAAGTGATCAACGTTAACTTAGAAAATTTATTTGCAAGAAGCGACAATTATCAACCTTAAAGTAAAGAACATTGACACTTAGAATATTTAGTGAATATTTGGACTTAGAATAATTTATTGTGTGCATGCCTAGACTTAGTTATATTTAAGACAAATATTGTTGAGACGGGGAACCTATGCCCGATTTTTAATAAATTTACAAAGTTAAAAACACTTAGAAAATTTTCGTGTTGTTTACATTGACTTGTAAAAATTTAAGGTTTTTTGAGAACTTATAATATTTCAGTGTTGATCTAAATTGACTTGTAATATTTTAGTGTTCATTTCATTTAAAACTTTTTAAATTAGGTATACTTAAAAAAGAGATAAACTTGTTTTAAGTTTATTTGTATTATTTTAAAGTTAAAAACATGTCTTCGTTAACATCATTAGTTCAAGTACAAGGTGATCTTTACAATCGGTTATCGAAAGCAAAAATTAATTATAAGAAGTCACCTAAGGATAGGCTTACTCAACAATATATTGAGACTAGGCTAGAGAATGTTGAGAAGTTGTGGTCTCAATTTAACACTAATCATATGAATATAGTCAAGGATTTCGGATGTACGGAATTGTTAGCATCGTCGTATACTACTCAAGATGTATATGATCAGATGGAGGAGTTGTACATTGATTTAAAATGTGAATTAAAATCAGCCTTGGTTAAATTTAGAGAAACTTGTGTACCTCAGACTTCGACTTTGACATCAACTGATAAAAAATGTATATCTATAAAATTACCACGGATAACCATCCCTACCTTTTCGGGCAAATATACTGAATGGCCAACATTTCGGGATTTATTTCTTTCGGCAATTCATAACAATGTCAGTGTCGACAAGGTACAGAAGCTTCATTATTTAAAAAGTTATTTAACTGGTGAGGCGGAACAGTTATTGAGACACATCCCCATCTGTGAATCAAACTATGATAGATGTTGGATTCTTCTTGAATCCCGCTATAATAATAAAAAATACCTCTCACATTGTATTCTCAGACGATTATTAAGTCAAAGGAATGTTATAGGTGAATCGGCTAGCGGTTTGAAGGAGTTGATGGACACTACTTCAGATTGTTTGAATGCTTTAATGAACTTGGGGATAGATGTAACATCCTGGGACATTTTAATTATACACATCCTTTGCTTAAAATTAGATACAGACAGTAGAAAGGAATGGGAATTAAAAGTCACTAGCAATATTGAATGTGATAAATTGCCTACGTTTGATCAGTTTAAGGAGTTCTTGACAAGCAGATACAGAGCGTTTGAATTTTTAGATACTAAACCATCAATGTCCTCAAATAATACAGTTAAGAACCATTATATGCAAGCTAATAAAACTAAAACTTTTCACGTGTCTACTATTTCTTGTCCATATTGTAAAGAATCTCATAAATTAGGTAGTTGTAGACGATTCTGCAGCGCGGATGTTGAGACGCGTCGAAAGTTTGTTCAAGATGGTAATTTATGTTTTAATTGTTTGGGTTACAATCACTCTGCCAAGTTGTGTAAGTGTACAACCACTTGTCGTATTTGCAAACGTAAACATCACTCTTTGTTACATCCTAAGGGTGAACAAGAGTCTATAAAGGAGAACTTAAACCCAGTTTCATCTGGGGGAAAGGATTTGTCAACACAGGAACTGTCAAATTCTGTTCACATAGAAGATCCAGCAAAGGTCGTCACCTGTTTTTCGAAGGGTTTAGCTAACAATCAAGTATTGTTATCCACGGCTCTAGTGAGAGCTGTTTCGAAAAGCGGAGTAAGGTATACACTACGAGCCTTGTTGGATCAAGGCTCGCAGGCTTCCTTTGTTACTGAGGGTATAGTTCAAAGTCTCGGCCTTAAAAAGCAATCAACTAAAGGTATTATATCCGGAGTGGGTGGAGGTAAATCTTTGATTTCAAATTCTTTCGTTGAGGTGAGAATTCAATCTAGGGTTGATTCATCTGTTGAGTTGGTAGTCAGAGCTTATGTCCTCAAATCCATTACATCTCTTTTACCAGTTAGAGAAACGGCATGCGTAGAAGAACTGTGCATCAATGATATTCATTTGGCTGATCCTAGATATCATACTCCAGATAAGGTGGATATGTTGCTAGGTGCCGAAATATTTCCCCAGGTAATACAAAGTGGATTAAGAAAATCTGCTGGTGGTCTAGTAGTGGCACAATGTACTACCTTAGGGTGGATATTGTCGGGTACGGTTAGGTCTGTAACTAACGGTACGTCTAAAATTTCGGTATTGCACGTTCATCTTGATGATATGCTGAAAAAGTTTTGGGAACTAGAGAAAGAGCCAAACGAATGTAAGCAATTATTAACAGAAGAGGAAATTAGATGCGAGGAGATATTTAGAACTACCACAATTCGAGATGAAAGTGGGCGCTATGTAGTAAACTTACCTTTCCGAACGGAAGATCCTAGCTGTAAATATGGCAGATCGCGGGATCGAGCAGTTAGACGCTTTAAGGGATTGGAAAATAAACTTTACCTAAATACCGAATTAAAGGCTAAATATTCTGAGGTAATTCATGAATATCTGTCATTGGGTCATATGAGACCAATCTCAAAAGCGGAGAAGCTTAATGAATATGCGGTTTATTTACCGCATCACGCCGTGGTGAGAAACGATAAGGACACGACTAAAGTTCGTGTCGTATTTGATGCGTCCAGCAAGGGTAGTAATGGATCCTCGCTTAACGACGACCTCTTAATTGGACCTACTTTGCAATCTGACTTGAGGCATTTGCTTCTTCGCTGGAGGGTTCATCCTATCTGTCTCATCGCTGACATTGTCAAAATGTACCGTCAGGTACGCGTAAATGAAAACCATACCGATTTTCAACGCATCCTGTGGAGAAACAATAAGGACGAAGAAATCCAAGACTTCAAACTACTAACCGTAACCTTTGGCGTGGCGTCCGCACCATTCTTGGCTGTTAGATCGATGCACCAGATAGCGCACGATGAAGGCGAAAATTATCTATTAGCGGCTGATAGAGTCCTGAAAGATTTCTACATGGACGATTTAATGACTGGTTGTGAAACAATAGAATTAGGTATAGAAATTTACAATCAATTGAATCAATTATTAGATAAAGCAGGGTTAGAATTGAAAAAATGGTCAAGTAACAGCAGCGAATTATTAGAAAAATTAATAGATAGAAAACGGAAGGAAAATACCTACGAAGAAAAAGGAATTAATTTTAAACAAGACGATGTAATAAAAGCACTGGGCTTTACCTGGAATCGAAGTAAAGACATCTTCCAATATTCTGTGCAGCTTCAAGTTTCGCTGGAACCGGTAACGAAACGTAAATTGCTATCAGATATTTCGAGACTATTCGATCCATTGGGTTGGGTTGCACCTGTGATTATCTTAGCAAAAATGCTTATACAAAAATTGTGGATCACTGGTATCGGATGGGATGATCCCATACCGGACAATATAAAACGTGAATGGTCTACTTACCGTAAGGAGTTGCCACTGTTAGCTGGGCTATCAATACCTCGATGGATGGGTAAAAAGAGCAGTGATAAACAGGTTGATTTGCACGGATTCTGTGACGCGTCGAAGGCGGCGTATTCAGCAATTGTATATATACGTGTGATCGATGCTGAAGGTAACATACATATCACTTTGCTCTCAGCGAAAACCAATGTAGCTCCAATTAAAACGGTATCAATTCCCAGGCTAGAACTATGTGGAGCAGTTCTACTAGCTAAACTATTAGTCGAGATGTCTAAAGTTTTGGAAATTGACAAAGCTAACATACACGCGTGGACCGATTCCGAAGTCGTTCTGGCATGGTTAAATAACCACCCCAGTAAGTGGAAAACGTTTGTCGCAAACCGGGTTTCGGAAATCCTATCTATGAGCGAGCCGCAGCAGTGGAATCACGTACAATCAAAGGATAATCCTGCTGATTGTGCGTCACGAGGTCTCAACCCATCGGAACTGCTAAAGTGTAGTTTATGGTGGAACGGTCCTGATTTTCTGAAACGTAAAACTATTCGGTTTGGTAAAGACCAAAAGATCACTACAATTGTCGAAGAAGTTAAAAGTCATGTGGTATCATCTGAGGAGCCAGATAATTGGATTTGGACTAAATATTCTTCGCTTACCAAATTAGTAAGAATAGTAGCTTACTGTCGACGGGTACTAGACTGGAAAAAACCTGAAAACGAAAGAGACGTATCTTACTTGAAAGCGGAGGAATTAAGATTGGCTATGGATACTTGCATTAGGGAGTGTCAAAGACAAGGTTTTCAAGAAGAAATTATAGATCTACAAAAAGGTAAAAGTATAAAAGGAAAACATTTAAATTCATTAAATCCTTACCTGGATCCTTTAAACATCATGAGGGTGGGCGGTAGATTAGAGCGTTCTACTTTGAATTTAAACCGTAAACATCCAATTTTGATCCCACGTAAATCAGCCCTGACAGATCTTCTAATAGCTGAGGCCCATCGTTTAACTCTTCATGGCGGACCACAACTAATGCTCAATTATTTGAGCACCAATTATATTATATCTTAGGGGCTAAGGAAAGAGTAAGGGCTTATGTGCGTAAGTGCTTACCTTGTCTTCGTTACAACAATGCATCTAAACATCAATTAATGGGGCAGTTACCACCTGCGCGTACCACTCCAAGTAAACCCTTCAGCAATAGCGGGGTAGATTATGCGGGTCCCATTTATTTGCGAACTTCTAGGGGTAGGGGCCACCATGCATACAAAGGGTATATCTGTCTATTCGTGTGCATGGTGACCAAAGCAGTGCACCTTGAGGTTGTCAGCGATATGACAACACAAGGGTTCCTAGCGGCCTTTAAAAGGTTTGTGGCTAGGCGTGGACCCTGTAAGAACATGTGGAGCGATAACGGCACAAATTTTCAGGGAGCCTCCAAGGAATTGCGAATCTTGTTCCAATCTGAAAAATCCGGCATAGCAGCGGATATTGCAGAAACTTTAGCTAACGCAGGCACTACGTGGCATTTCTTACCACCCCATAGTCCAAATTTTGGTGGATTAATGGAGGCTGGTGTAAAGTCATGCAAGGGACATCTACGGAGAGTCATAGGGAGCTCTACTCTGACTTATGAAGAGATGTCAACTCTATTAAGTCAGGTAGAAGCTTGTTTGAATTCTCGTCCTCTTTGCAAGCGATCAGACGCAGATATAGCCGAAGCTTTGACCCCTGGACATTTCCTTGTTGGTGAACCTCTTATAAATGTACCAGATCATAATTTTGAAACAGCCAATATAACAACCCTCAAAAGATGGCACTTAGTCCAAAGAATGACTCAAGAATTTTGGCGTCGTTGGTCGGCGGAATATTTGGCAACATATCTACATAGATATAAATGGGCAGAACAAATTCCGGAGCCTAACATCGGAGATGTTGTCTTAGTGAAGGAGGACAATTTGCCTCCTTGCAAGTGGCTGCTTGGTAGAGTGATTGAAAAACATCCAGGTGCAGATAATCTCACGCGTGTTGTCACCCTCCGTACTGGTTCATCTACCATTAAACGATCAACATCAAAGTTATGTGTTTTGCCAATTTGTTAAAAAATATTAAATCGAATTTTACTATACACCTTTTGTTTACCATTTTATCATGTTTTTATGAACTGTTAATACTTTTATTTGTTTATTACTTTTAATTTGTTTTACCTTTGTTGATACTATATACACTGATTTGTTTAATGTAGATATTAATGAAATCGATTTGTACGTCTTGCATTTAAGTTTTGTTAAGCTGTTGAGCTGTATGCAGCCATATGTACATAATCGCATGTAATTGGTGATCAATACTTGTACAATTTTGTAAAGGACATAGTGTCCTCAATATGTCCTTGGTGGGCGGAATGTTAAGTGGACATACTTAATACTAGTACTTTTAGTTACAAAATATAACAACAGATGGCGTTTTATGTAACGACCTAAAACTCACTATCAGTATTCGCAGCAAGTATTATTTAAGCAACCTAATGTGTATATTTTGTCACGCATTAAACAGACTCGGAGAGTACCTCCGAAGTGGGAAACCTGTTTATTTTTGTTTCAATTATTCCCATTAGCCCCCTAGTTTCCCGGCGGTTAAACACTTGTGTTATGGGATCTAGACGACTGATAAACATACTTATACAATACATACATATTATACATAGGAAACACCCAAACTCCGAAACAAACATTTGTGGATCACGCAAATATTTTTTCCGACTCGGGAATCGAACCCAAGTCCTCAGTCGCGGCAGTCGCAAACACAACCCTACTGCAACACTGCGCAACCTAGGCCAAACGAAAAAATGTATAAACTAAGTTTACTTCTCGATATTGACACATGTAGGTACCTAGTTTCCATCAAAGTTACTTTTTCAAGAGCAATAGTGAGTTTTATTTACGCAAAGTGCATTGACACGAAGAGGCCTCGCAAATTCATCCACACGCTAATATTAGTCGCTAATAATATTAATAATATTACGCTTAGTCTGTGCCTGCCTACACACCTTCCTTCCACCATTTAAAACGGTCAGTATGGCCAACTCTGAAACTATAAGACATAGAATGATCTCTTCTATGGAACCATGTCACCGATTGTAATGAAAAGAAAAACTGCATTCACAGATTTAAAAGAAATCAAGTCGTCGAGTCGGGAATCGAACCCGGAATTATCGAAGAATAAAACTTGCATTATTTTTATCGATTGAGTAGATCTTAAGCAGTAAATATTAATATGAAATATGATATCTAAAATTAATAATTGTTTTTCACATCATTGTGAAGCGACGGGATTAAATTGGTGCGACGGGAGTTCGAAGTACCTAAGTCACGGGCGAAGCCGGGGGTCAACTAGTATGCTGATATTATAATTGGATTGATTATGTATACTAATATATAAAGCTAAAGAGTTTGTTTGTTTGTATGTTTTTAGGTTGAATGCGCTAATCTTAAGAACTACTGATCGAATTAGATAAATATTTTAGTGTTGTATAACCCATTGATCGAGGAAGGCTAGGCTGTATATCATGCTAATACCCTGATAAGTATTCATAAATGTCATTATTAGGATTAAATGAACAAAAAAGAGGATTAAATCGGTGCGACGGGGTTCGAAGTACGTCACGGGCGAAACCGCGGGGATCGGCTAGTTATATTATATAGAAAATGGTCACAAAAAAACAGACAGCTTTTTCGAAGCCTCTGAAGATTATATTTTACCCGGAAATCTTTTTTATTGAGTGTTGCTTGATTTTCGTTTTACGAATCCCTTTGAATGATGATAAACTTTTATTCGTTTGGATAATTGGAAAGTAGAGACTTTGATAAGGTTTTAGGGCTGTATATAGGTATATTTTAACTATTTATAGACAGTATTTTATAACGAGAAATTGTTGATTACTAGATTTAATCTATTAAATATTAAAGGTCATACCTATTCCTCAGAAACATCAATCGTCCCCGTATGTATACGTTTCAATAGCTGTATTTAGTAATAACGGACGCCCCGCGGTTGCCTTGGAATTATAAAGAAAGTGAAAGAAGTATGCCTGTATCACGAAGTCTGACGGCCTGTCTTCTCTGACTACCCCGTCAGGGATACAGCTTGAAGATAGTTAAGTTCAATGTAAAAGTGTTCTTTATCAAAACATCGGTTATCTGACAAAGTGCCGTTGAAATCGATCCGTTTCATAGCTGGAACAAACAGGCAGACCGATAATTTTTCAATATGCATATAGTGAATAGCCGGGTATTTTGATTTGGATTGACTGCCTCGGTGGCGCAGTGGTAGTTTTGCGACTTCCGCGACTGAGGTCGTTTTCGATTCCCGGGTCGGAAAAAAATGAGTGATCCACAAAACTGTGTCATCCACAAATTTTTGATTCGGAGTTTGGGTGTTTAATATGTATGTATTTAAAAATATAAAGTATGATTATTAGTTGTCTAGACCCCATAACACAAGCTTATTTTAGTTTAATTTGGGGTAATGTGGTGTGTAAAAAAAATGTTCCACAATATTTCAGAAGCTGCTGTTTTTTTCGGAGGTTCCTTATTGAAGTGATGATAGCGTTCATTTATAACTTCTACAATACATACATACATACATAAAACATACATATTGTCACGACTTTATCCCCGAAGGGATAGGCAGCATACATAGATAGCATACTAAACGCCCACATTTCACCGTGTATCTACAAAACATACATACCTTTAATCACGCATTTTCCTCAAAGATGTTGGCAAAGGCTTACTCTAAGGCTCTGTAATATACTCCTACTAATAATATAGCGCAGAGTATGGCACACCGCAAAGGTGTGTGTGAGCCACACATATTCAGACGTCTTCCCCTGAGGAGAAAAAAAAGGCTTACTCGTACTCTAAGGCCACACTTTATCACTTCTTGGTTCCTCGCCTTCCTATTAGCGCATCAAACCGTGCTATTTACCTTAGAGTATAATAAATCATATTGAAACTAATTACTGAAAAATTGCCAAAGGTAAGTGAAAATGCCATAAATCGAGCCAGGGTTCAAAAAAATACTAGTTTCATATCTTTCGTACATGAGAAAGCTTCAATAAAAATTTTAAACGTGTAATGTATTTTGTATTATCAGTTTACAAGCAATAAAGCTCCAACAATGAGGTGTTAAATCTCTTTTTATTTCGTACTAACTGATGCCCTCAGTTTCGCCCGCGTGGTGAAACTTTCCTATACAAGATTTCATACGGATCCCTAAACTTTTTGAAAATCCAATATAGCCTATGTTACTCACGAAGAATGTAGCTTTCTAATGGCGAAAGAATTTTTAAAATCGACCCAATAGTTTCTAAGCCTTTGTAAGTTTGTTTGTAATGAATTTACAAACAAACTTACAAATCTATCATCTTTATAATATTAGTACAGACGAAAACTGACTCAGGCTTGAGAGGCAATTGGGAGTTAAATATTTAATTTTAGCGAAACGCCCGCACCTCCACACGCGTGGTGTAGTTTTCCCAAGCCCGTTTTTCACAGGTATTTGTTTCCGGGGATAAAATGTAATCTATTTGTTAACCCAGGGTGTACACCCACTCCCGTTAATGCGACTATGGCCGCCTTTTTCTTTTGTTGACACTCGTCCTTTTAAAACGATTTTAAACTGTGTTGTCTATGGTTTGAATGAATGAATTCCACACCTGACTTTTGGCGGGAAGAGTGGCAAGAGCGGACGCTTGCTGTATATTATTTTCTAAAACTAGTGCATTTATCTTGTCTTATGTGCGGGAGTGGTGGTTTCTTGGACATAAAAGTTGTGTTAACGTGCTATAGTGAAAGACAATGATTATATTGCAGTGAAATGCTATTTTCTCTCTTGCCGCGAAAAGTCCACTGAAAACCTCAGTATAAGAATCACCATTATACTGAGGGCAAGGACGGACCTAGGACTGAGGACATGACATCGACAAAGACTGGACCGGACTAATTAGAAGATAAGATTGAAGAAATATGATTTAAAAATAAGATTTGGCTTAAAGGTCTTTGTAACCAAGCCATAAAATAATAAAATAAAACCACACCAGTAGAATCGTCGATAAATTGTCCGCTTCATGCAGGCATAATAACTACATGTGTCATTTAAATATAATATATAATTAATTTTGGGTTAAATTACAAAATAATTATAGCTATATGTTGTATCTGTATACTTTTAATTATTTTTTAGTAGTCTAGCTTTTATAGTTTCCAAGATATATCTCGGTTTTAGTTGATTAAATCCACTTTTATATCATCAAATCAAATCGTGTCATATTCAAAACATCGGGACGCTTTAGTGGATACCAAATTTCACTTAAATTAGTTCAAGGTTCAGAGAATCAATAAATTACAAATATCTTCACAAGCTTTCACATTTACAATATTAGGTAGAAAAAATGATTGTAGTCTAAGCATTGAAATGATTCTCATCCACATGGGAAAAGTACTTCTAAAGGACAGGCACATGGGCACCCGGTGCTAAACATGTCTCTACCTACCTGTCACGGTCCCCCTTATGGTCTTAGTCAGTTCGAGTCCTACAAGACATTGGAGTTTTCCATAAGTTAAAGATAAAACGAACATGATTTTTTTGTTAAAGATAAAACGAACATGATTTTTTTGCATTACAATCATATATCTTTCGTGACTTTGAAATACTTAATCATAGGTATTGAAAACCGTCCAGCATTCTAGACTTGTAAAGTATATAAAAAGTTTCTATGTTCAGATAGTTACTATAGGTACTTTGTTTACTAAAATTTGTTTGTACTTTAATTATTTTTATGGTATCTGTATACTTTTTTAACAACGTAAAGCCATGAACAACATAACCTTGTGAAATGGTACAGCTTGAACTACCTCTGGAAGGTTGGTAATGTATTACAAAATAACTCAGCTTTATCCCGCCACAACAGCTATGCAATTCACAAATCTCGGATCCAAATTCGCTACTGCGCAAATGTCATTGATATTGGAGTTCTATGAATATCGATGACATTTGCGCCGTAGAGGATTTGTATCCCAGATTTGTGAATTGCACAGCAGAAGTGATTTTCTCATACTTATACATCTTTGAACAGCACAGACGGGTAAATACTTAAAAATTGTTAAAATGTTGTACTCATGTACCTCTCCAATTTGACAGTATATTAATTAGCTCTCTAAAATGAGGTCGCCCGCCTTTTGGAAAGCCATGGCAATTTCCAGGTAATTGAGGGCCAGTCTCACAGACCACTAGACTATTGACAGTAGTCCTCAAGTTGGCGACCCAATGATGTCTCATACGAATTGTTTAGTAAAAACGAAAATTTCATCGCAAGATTGGAAACAGTGTCCCTATGTATCCTGGAGATCAAGATGTAAAATGTCGGTAGGTACTACGTATAAGTACGTATTCTAATCTATGGTAGGTACAATTTAAAACACTACTTATCGTGTTAAACGCGGAATGTTGCATACCTTTTTTTTTCACAGTCGAAAGAACACACCGTATGCAACATAAACACGTTTAGACCCGTTACTTTAGGTAAAAAAATGCTTTCGGTTCCTGCAGATGTACCTTTTTTACGTTTATTTTGTCTATTAAGTAGGTACAGACTCCGATTGTATTTTTGTTTAATCTATGACTATCCTTAATTTAGTTATCTTGATACAAAAATGTTAGAAAGTTACCTACCGAATTTCTTTTTAATAATGATTGAAGTAAATACTTAATTGGTTTACTTGAATAATTAAAAACTGTCAGGCCTACAGTGCTATGGCTTAATGGCTTATAATAATAAATGAATAAATATATATTGTGGGACAGTTTTTACACAGCGCCTTCTGGCCCAAACTAAACTATAAGCTTGTACTATCTAGACAACTGATATACATACTCATATATTTCTAAATACATATATATTATACAAAGGAAAGACGCAAACTCTGAAACCAAGATTTTATAATCGTAATGATCCTTCTCGACCCTTGACACAACCGGCTTGCACCATTATTACAATAAATTAGTGCCAAAGCAGATTTTTATATAGGTTATAAGTACGCTTATATTAGTTGTATATACTTATCATATTATATCCTATCTCAAAAGTTAAGACATGTTTCCGAACTTTGTAAGGGATATTCCAAAGTTCGAGATATCAACTGACTATTTCATTAATTTAAACAAAGCTTTTAAATCATAGTTTGTAGGGCTTATTCTATCCAAGTTTCGAAATAACCAAGAATTAACAGCAATCTTACGATAATACCTCCTTAATTATAAATTCAAACTAATTCCTCTTCGAGATGTCATTTAAGATTAAACGATAAAATAGGTCGGTTTATTCATAGCTTTTGAGTTTTGATATCTTTAATATTCGTCGGGGGCATCTTTCATGACTTGTTCTTAAATTATTTTGTTATCATCATTATCATCTCAGGCAATGGACGTTCACTGCTGTGAGCAAAGGCAATATTACTATTAAGCCCCAAAAATCAATTGGACACGTCCAACGAATGAATGAGGAACGATTGACGAAGAATATATATTGTGCGAAAGTAGAGGTAGAAGAAGTCAGGGTAGGCCGAGACTTACATAGACCACGTGAGCAGATTGCTCAAAAACTGAAAAATAAAAAGTACTCAGATAACCAGACGTGCGTGTATGAAGCGATTGATGAATCTTGAAGAAGCGAAAGAAGTATGCATGGATCGCGAAGCCTGGCTATCTATCCTCTCTGACTATCCCGTCAGGGATACAGCGTAAAGATAGTTTAAAAATCAAGCAATATGAACGGATTTTTAAATAAGGTAAGTAAACTTGACGATTCTTCCAGCTATGGTCAGCTATGGTCACAAGCAGCCTGGCTGGTGCAACCTAGTTGAAACATCAAGAAAATTCATGTTAAATGTGCTACAATATTATTCTAAAAAAAATTAGCTTAGTTATGTATATCATGCAACGAGGAAGTTTAAAAGTTAGTAAGGTACGGAGTAGATATTATTGAAGACGATATTTGCGTGATGACACAATGTGTTCATGCACTCGGAAAATCACTTATGTGGTACATGCTCTCGGAAATCCACTTATATCACTTAGAACTATACATAGTATAGAAATATACATAGAACGATCAAATCATATAAATTTAATCACATATACCAGTTATACAGTTTTTTTTTCCTTTTGAATTCCTAGACGGAAAGTACCTACAGAATATGATATCCCTATTGTAGAAAGAGGCAACATACTTTTCGTACAATACTTCCCTTATATATATCCCAGATAGCAAAATATTAACTTACGCCCAGTGACTATAAGGTGAAGCTTTCTTGCCTGTTCTTCTCAGGTAGGCCGCGTTCCGAACCGATAGTCACTTTAAATATTTAAAATAGTGTTTGACATTTTGTAAGCACACATTGTAACATTTTATGGCTCTATACAAAATAAAGTTTTTTTTTATGTTTTGAAAGCTTGATAGAAACAAAATACGCCTTGCAGCGCGTGAAGCCTGCCTTACTGAACGGCGAGGCGAAATAAAGCATGAAGCATATTCCAAGAGTGCGTGAGTGGTTATAATATAATCTTTTGTTAACCGTTTTGCTAACAAAGGCACATTGGCGTGTTCATGAAAAATCTTTGTTTACTAATTCATTAAATTGACATCGCGGTAAATTGTGCTTTTAGTCAATATAAAAACTAAAGGGTAACTGTAAATAGTTTAGTTGATCTTGTATCTAATATTTAGGCCTGTATTCCAGAACGTTTCTCAATACTCAGTTGACGCTTGAGAGTAGATTTTATAAGAGAAAAACTAGCCTCAAGCGTTGATTGAGTATTGAGAAACGTTCTGGAATACGGACCTTAATGACTCTCGTGGGATACATACGTGTACTAGTGTAATACCTACCTTCTTTGGTCAATAATAATGCAGCCGTATTAGTTTTCCGATACATTTGTATGTATATTATTATACATACATATTGTCACGCCTTTATCCCCGAAGGGGTAGGCAGAGGCATACTATATGTCCACATTTCACCGCATGCATTTTTGTTCCACGTAACAGGTGGTGAGCCCATTGCCGTGTTGAACTGGATGTGGCGACCTGCTGTTGAAATTTTTCAAGCCGCCCGTAAGGCCTTCAGCCCGGCCTAACGACTGCCATTTTACTGGCAACCGGGACCAACGACTTAATGTAAATGCCACAATGTGGTCACCCATCCAAGGACCACCTTTAGCGAATGTTGCTTAACGCATCGATCGTTTACAGAACACTGAGTCAGCGAGGCCGCGAGCGCTGCTTCCAATAAATTTGTACAATATGATATTGATATAATCTGGCGTTTAACCTCATATTATCCCTAAGTAATTTAATATAGTACTAGCTATTGCCCGCGACTTTTTTCGCGTGGAAATTGTGATAAACGCAAAATTTATATTACTCTCTACCGAGTCCCTCGGCAAAGTAGTGTTTTGAACAATATCTTATGTGTAGTTGTAATACAAATAGTTAAATTCGGACCATAGGTTTTTGATGACCAAATTAAACAAATAAAGAAATACAAAATTTAATAAGCTATTGTTTTGAGGTATATTATACCATACTTTACAAAGGTAAAAAACCATATTTAAATTCCCCAGGTATACTTAGCGTAGACATATAAGTATATTTGTGTGGAAACAGAGTGCCTCACATCGCACAGGTGAAAAAGGTTATGTTGCAATACCAATGACTAAAACTAATCCCCGTGCTGAACCAAATTATATTTTTACACTTTTTGTTGGCAAAAGCAATTACAATTACATGAAAATTAGCATACTAATTGCTTTAGAAAATGATCTATAGATTGAATGGAGTCCATTGCATCAATGTTTTAAAATAGTTGTAATACTATTCATTGATATCGGGTTGTTATGTAGCTCAATAGATGACTCTGGACATACTCTAAATGATGATTACAATATAGTAAAGAATTGAATTTCAATTTGTTTTGGTACGGTTCGGGTAGTACTAAAAAATATACCTATTTAACTATACCTTCCTATACTAACAAATTTAGTGTTTGTAAAACTTCTTTATAAACTATGTTCGTATAATTGCTCACAGTAACCAAAAAATACCACCCTATAAGCCAGACTGGTGATGCAGAAGAAACCGACGTACAATTGTGGAAATAACTAAACACCACTTTCTCAAAGTTTGATTAGATGCAAATTTTGTTTTATTAAATGTGGGGTATATCCTATGCCTCTGCCTACCCCTTCGGGCTAAAGGCGTAACAATATGTAAGTATGTATGTATGTATTAACCTGAGGTCGAAACTCGAAGCTGATATTGAAGTATCTGCCCCTGTGTGTCTTGCTAAGAGCCTTTGTAAAGCTTTTACACACAGAAACTGCACGCGCTTAAATTGGAAAGGGGTAATTCTGAAGAATGGCGGGAAACAGGGGGGAAATCACTGACTCACCGATGCCACAACTCATCGGAATTTTCTAAGTTGACTTGTATATCGCAATATACTCGTACGTCCCTTTACACAATTTCGAAGAAGACTGATTTAGAAGAAGCATAATCGATACCTTCAGTTGGTGGTGTACGCTAGAAGTTCACTTCTTTTTCTTTTGTAAAAAAGAAGAGAAACTACGGATTAATTTTGTGTCATTATTTTGACCGACTACAATTGTCTGTAAACCACAGTATTTTCGAGAGAAAAAGCTACACCTGTCTACCTATAAAAATACTCTACCAAAGTACGGCCTCTGGTAGAGTGCCTTCGCAAAGACTTAGAAAAACTTCTTAGAAATTATGAGCTTACGAATTGTCGCCCAGCTGGGCTATCAAATTGATGTTCACGTACAGCATATGAACTTGTAATTTTAATAAAAACTGTTTCCGACCTGATTCCTCGGGTCACTACGGATAGCGTTTTCCGGACATCGTTTTTTTTTTAACAAAACTGTGACACTACCAATCAATAAATTATTGTTTGTAAAGTTCTGATAAATTTCTGCAAATGTTTCCACTAATTTTCTTATAAGACATCGTATATTCATCCCATGTTTCTGATATGAGGGCAATCCTTGAGCACGTGTTTCTTAATTTTCTTCTCACTATGGTAGATTCTGTAAAATGCAGCCAAGAAAGTAATTGTTTACGGCAGTGGCTCAAGACTTCCCCTTACCTCAGAACAATCATAATGCGAATACCACATCATGCATGGCGTTGAGCAAGTATATTTAGTACTTTGCGAAGTAATAACCTGCGTCTTGGAAAACACTTCTAGTGCTGCGTGAAGAATCTCCTTACCTATTTCAAGATTCATAGCTTCCGTGAGGCTAGCCCCCAGGACGGTTTAAATAAAATGTCTTTGCTCTGAGGTGTTACCACGGTCGACCTCTAAGATTCGATGGAAGACATAATTATCGCTAACTACATACATGCTGTAACACATAGACTACGGGTAGGTATAGCTTATCTGTTATCGTGTGATAATATGTAGCCCCTTATGTAGATCCAATCTCTCGTTGGCATTCATGTAAGATTTAAACTAAATTTATTAAGTAGCGTTCGCGTTTACCGCTTAGATAAATAAAGAAATAAATATTGTGGGACACTTTTCACACAGCGCCCAAAGTAAGCTAATATTAGCTTGTGTTATGGGATCTAGATAACTGATAAACATACTTATATCTTTCTAAATACAAACATATTATAGATAAATACCACCCAGACACAGAATAAACCATCGTGCTCATCACACAAAGTTTTATCCTGGATGGGAATCGAACCCACGACCTCTTGCGTAGCAGTCGGATGCACTCCCACCGCGCCACAGAGGCAGTCAATATATATGTACCTAATAGTTCTCTGTTGAGCCCCTAGATTTTACAGCGTGATAATATGTACCCTATATATAGACCCAACGTCTAGCTATTCTTCATGAAAGATATTAAATAAATCTGTTCAGCAGTTTTTGCGTTTATCCTGTACATATAAACGCAAAAACTGCTGAATAGATTTATTGTTCTTTATCTATATTAGGCCCGGTAGTTAGTTTAGTAGTTAGTTTAGTATTCTAGTATTAGTTATATATCTAATTGTTCTCTGCTAAACCTCTAAGTTATGTAGCGTGATAATATATAGCCTATAAGTGGACCCAACGTTGTGTTATTATTCATGAAAGATATTAACTAAATGTATTCAGTAGTTTGGCGTTTTGCCCGGATTTACATGCAGAATTTAATTGTTATCTGCCGAGCTCTTAGGTTTCATCGCGTGATTATATAAGCTTATTAATAGAGCTGAACTCTTGTTAATATTCTTGCAAATTTTTAATTGAATCTATTCAGTAGTTTTTGCGTTAGCCCGGATATACACATGTAACTAATAATTTTCTGCCGACCCCTAGGTTATGCAGCGTGATAATATATAGCCTATAATATGTAGACCCCGACCTATTGTCAATATTTGTGCAAAATTTAAATGAAATCCATTCAGAAGTTACTGAATTTATACAAGACTTTGCATATACATCTAATTGTTCTCTGCCGAGCTTCTAGGTTATGTAGCGTGATAATTTATGGCCTATGTGTAGACCCGATCTACTGTTAATATTTGTGCAAAAAATGAATAAAATCCATTTAGTAATTTCTGAGTTTATCCCGTACATGAATTTACAGCTAATTGTGTTCTGCCAAGCTCCTAGTTTATATAGCGTAATAATATATAGCCTATGTGTAGGCCCGACCTATTTTTCATATTCTTGCAAAATTTGTATGAAATCCAATCAGTAGTTTCAGAGTTTATCCCGAACAAAGCTACCGCAGACAAACTGACAGTCAAAAATTCTAAAAACTACATTTTTGACTTCGGTATCCTTCGATGAACACACACCGAGCATTTTATTGTAAAAATATTCAATATACAGTTTTTACATTGTTTCGATTTTATTATATGTATAGATAATATTCAATGGGTTGAGGGATTCATTCATTTCAGCACTTCATTCCGATTAGGTACCGACCCAGTTCGAAACCAGTATAATATTCCACCCTATACGTTTTAGGGCGACGAATCGTATCTATCAGTAGGTAAAGTTCCTTAGTTCCTTTTTTTTAAGCTGTCATGGGGCACAGTTAATATATTATTTTGTATCAAACCATAAGCTTCTTTAATACCTTAGTATACAACGAATACAAGAAATTTTAGTTTAAAATTTTATTAAAATTTTAGTCCAAGCAGGTGACCCATTCTCGCAATAGTGGAGACAAAAGGATTAAAAAATCCCGTTGGACTCTTCAATGGAACTTTCCAATGGAACCAACAGTCCTAAATCGGGAACACAGTGAAAAATAAAAATATATAAGATAACAATAAGATTTACCTGTTGAGTTTTATTCAAGAATTTCTTGTGATACCCGAGGGCAACATATCTATTCCAAATAGCATCATAGACTAATAAGAAAACAGTACAGAACCAATTAAATCGTGGAAAGTTTTGTTGCAATGAAGTTCCCTTGTGGAATTAAATGTACATAAATATCTCTGTTTTTCCAGAATGACCCAATAATAAACTAAATCGTAGCTGACTCGTGCTGACAATCAAATCGAAGTATCGAACCAGGGATATTAAAGGATTAAATATCGGGAAACACTGTTTTCGGGGCTATATATATAAATAGTCGATATGTTAAACAACCACTGGAAAACTCCTAAACTAATAAAATTTATATACAATGTGTATCAGCAGCAAATAACCTCCTATAAAAAGCATGTTAAAAGTCAACGCGGCAACTTTTTTACAGACCTTTTTACATCGACACAATTTGCACTTTATAATCGACCACTTGTGGCACTTGAATGGTTGTTGCACGAATCGTACGAACCGTGACCGTAATAATTATTAATTTAATAGATTTCTATAATCTTGATTAAAATATTTGAATATTGACAGTTCCTTCTGTATTCTTAAAAACTAATAAAAATAATAATCACCTATAAAATTACTGAAAACGCACTTGATACCTATAAATCTGATATAGTTTGACCAATACCGCTGTACCGCTCACTGCGTACAAAATTGTACAGCGGTCGTGCCCAAACTATAGTAAATAAGTCGGTTATTTCGAAGACTCTTTGTTTAAATAAATATACTTTCAGTATTTCCTTAATTTTGGTATAACTTTGGGAGTATAATACCGTTACAATTTTTCACCTAAGACTCGATTTAAGTAATTTAGTTCTTTTTTAGAGTTCCGTATCTCAAAATGAAAGAAAAAGTAATCCCTATAAGATCACTTTCTTGTCCGTCTGTCTGTGTAGATCTGTCCGGGTGTCTCCATCGATTTTTTTTGGAACGGGTAGACCTAGCAAATTGAAATGTATACTATATACCTCAGTATCTTTCTGGTAGGTCAAGAGTACCCTTAACCGGCGAGCGTGGATGAAAACACTCATGAAAGTAGAAGAAGCGAAAGTTGTAAGTCAAGATCGTAGCAAGTGAAAAGCCATAGTCTCTGCCTACCCCGATGGGAGTCAGGCGTGATGATATGTATGTATGTATCTGGTACAATAATTAGGTGCATAAAAATCGAGTTCTTTACTGTTTACTGCCCGTCAACACGATAAAAAGATATTGGCAAATTTAGTTTTTTTTTTAATTTGTAAGTACCAGAATTTACCTTAATAATCAACTGTTTTGTTTCGGAATTTTCTCTTTCTTGTTCTATAAGACCTTGCTTTCAACAAAAAATAATAATTCTTGGGCAACCGGAAGTACGGTTGACCTAGAATCCGAAATGCAAATGGCAAGGTAGAGCGCAAATAACGGAAAAATAAAAATAGTTGAAAATTCAGGAATGTTTCCATACATACAAGTACAATTAACATAGACCTCTGAGTTGTATGGGCGTTCATAAAATTTGGAGGTCTAGCTTAATTGGCATTTACCTTAAATAAGGTACTATTTTTTTTCTGAACCCTTGGCGCAAGAGTTCGACTCGTGCTTGACCGGTTTTTTTTTACGTGTGGAAAGACCCATTGATGCTTTGCTGGACTCCTACCGACTTACACCACTTGGAGTCCCTGAAGAGCCCTCAGAAGGATAACCCAGGGTTCCCGGGAGACCACCTCCGAGGCTTCGCCTCTGGGGGTTCGGGTGTTATCCTGATTCTTTGGGGAATTTATGTATTATCCCACTGCCTTGGGGGTACGAAGGGTTTGCATGTATGTCTCATGCCACGTCACCGTCGGCATGCTTCTGTGAACAATCGAACAACCCACCAGCCGTACTCAGGCCGTCCCCGGCCATGGACGCTCGTATTTTTGTCCTTCAGAAGAAATTTAACTATTTCATTTTACGATTTTGCTAGGATGAGACCATTGAGCTAAATAAATAAATAAATAAATATCCATCACGCCTTATCCCCGAAGGGGTGGCAGAGGCATATTATATGCCCACTTTTCACCGTGTGGATTCCTGTCCCACGTAATAGGTGGTGAGCCCATTGCCGTGTTGAAATAGACAGACGCAGGTTGTGGCTACCTGCTGTTGAAATTTTTTAAGCCGCCTATAAGGCCTTCAACCAGGCTTAACGACTGCCATTTTACTGGCAACCGGGACCAACGGCTTAACGTGCCTTCCGAAGCACGGAAACGCTCGCAAATGTAAATGCCACAAAGTGGTCACCCATCCAACGACCAGCCATAGTGAAAGTTGCGTACCTCAGTGATCGTTTACCGAACACTGAGACCGCGGGGCCACGAGCGCTTCTGAGCTAAGTACGCTATTAACATTACTTCAATGGAGAAGACACGCATATTATGTATTATTACCGTGGTGCTTCCCCTTTTCTATAGGATTTACACCTTCCTGCTTTCCAGGTCTCCCGCTTTGCCAAGGAGGCCTTACGCTCGTATTCCAACTGTCTCAATTTCGTTGCGGGTTCATTCTAACTTCTCCTGGGACTTCACCGAGATCTAGCTCGGTGTAACTTTTTGAGGTCTTGGTCATTGCTGTAGATCCTGGTTTACAGGAGTTACAGTAATGGGAATACGGGTGGGATTAGTATCAATAAAAAAAAGACACGCACATTGATAAACAAACGTTGGGCAAAATATATAATTATAAGTATAGCGTATTCTGTTTGTCCGCCAGAATGTTTCTAAACAAATTATATGTAATATACCTTCGGTAAAAAATGTAAATGAAAATTTGACGCAAATTTTATTCAATTGTTTTTCGGCGAGATGTTTCGTTCCTTTACCTACATCGTTTTAACCGTCGATTTGGTTTAATAAAACGCGTTCCTTCACCTTTTATGCCAAAGTAAATTAACACTTTCTTTTAATGACAAAAAGCACTTAATTTCAATTCATTGGATATTTACACAAAAAATGCTGTTATCATTCTCATATTCACCAACTCTTTATGATCTTTGGATGCATCCGAAAACCTCTTTAATATTCAGGAGTTCACGATCCCCAGCTAAAAAAGTAACAGTCATTAGCATGGTATAAGATAGTTGCGAACCTCTTCATAAAGACCTCAGTTTAACACCCTGTGTTCGTCTAAATAAGAGTCAATAACAAGATGTTTATGCGGTTTTGTTATTTTTGCGGTAGTAGACTGTATTGTAAGGAACAGATATAAAATAAGGTGACTCACCCTTCGCCTCAGCTATGTCCGCGCTTGATGTGGCGCGTATCACCGCTCCTTGCAGGGCTGGCCAACACCTACTCTATTCCTTAAATAGCATCTCGATCCTTGGTAATAAAAGGTCTTCTAGGAGACGCGGTAGCGGAAATTCAAATAGCGGCGCGGCGCGGTACTTTTCGATCGGACGTGGTTTATATATCGAAGTGGGGTTGTCAAAAAAAAAGCATCTTGATATGCGGGTGCGCCAGTAGCGCGCAGTGCGAGATTATGACCTTTCCCGCTCGTAGCTGTAGACGTCGAGTTAGTGGGAATAGGACAGTGGTATATTAGCGCTAGGAAAGGAGTAGGACACATTATACGTGAAAATAAAAAGGAACAACCTTAAACCACGTAGAGACGGCCTAAACAAAATGTATGGTATATTTGTGTACCTGCTCATATAAGCTGTGAAGTAACTTTTGCATTGTTCGGATATAATGATGGCTTATATCATTATTTCCGGAAAGATAAGAAAAGCTATTATTAATTAATGACGTCTACGCGCCAAATTAAGGGTTATTTTACCCCTTAATTGCGGCTGTTATGTTCTGGTTACGTGTCGTGTTCGTTTTTGAATCATTCATTAATTTCTATAATGTCGTTGGTGCCACCTGAAAGTATATAGTTAAAACGATACCTAGGCTGGGTAAATTCTATCTAATTTGGTTCAGTAGGTAAATAACATTAAGTTTTATCGATGTTTATTTTATCTTGGTCAATTGTTTACTTGGTATACGTAAATGTTACCAAGATTTGTTAGTTGAGTTGAAATGATAACCTTTTAGGTTTTTAAACTTTCGCGAATTTCATATTTATAATATAGGTGGCCCCCCCGACTTCGCCCGTCCCTTATAAATTCTATAAAATTGCTTAAAAAATTCGCTCTGTGATCATTTATTTCTTTGATCATCACTTTTTTTCGTGTGGAAATCCTCATGGATGCTATGCCGGGGTACCTTCCTACTAAAACCACACGTTACCCTTCCATCTGCTATGGCCGGGAGTCCCGAGTAAGCCCTTAGAAAGATAACCTCAGGGCTGCCGACAAACTTTGTCCACTACCGCGGCCACGTCTCAGGGGGTTCGAGTTGCATACACTTGCGGAGTGTTCAGCGTGGGCGCTGCGGCGCCGGGACCTCGTTGCGGGTCTGGGCGTGGACGTCCTCACGCTGGAAACTTTGGTGAGAGTCATGGTCTCCGGCGGGAGCCAGTGGGGCGCTGCCGCGTCTTTTTGAGAGCATATCATACTCGCAAAAGAGGCGGCGGAGAGGGAGCGGGAGAGAATTCTCCTCTCCCCTCGGACCACCGGCCTCCATGATCAGGGGCCTGAGGACAGAGGGGAGGCTGCTCGCCATCCTTGCAGAAGCAGGCCCTAGACGGTGGCGTTACGTGACAACAGACGTACGCCATTCACCCCCTCAAGAAAATAGGACAGCACTCGAATCCTCCCCAAAGAAGCAGGATAACACCCGAACCCCAAAAAAAACGATACCGCGTTTGCGAATAAAGTCTGCTGGGAGCCCTGGGGTTATCCTCCCGAGGGCTTACCCGGGACTCCTGGCCCTATACAAATGGAAAGGTACCGTGTGATTTTAGTCGGTAAGAGATGACGATCAATGACGATTTCCACACGTAAAAAAAAGGGGGTTCGAGTGTTATCCCGCCTCTCTTTGAAGGTACTAGTGCAGTCTCGCGTCTTTGTGGATGAATCGTGCATTAATTAAACTGTTTAAATGAAACCTAAATAGACAATATAGAGTCTTATATGCCATGGGAACGGATTTCGGTTCTTCAATGCATTCAGAGTAACAAACCCCAAATTATCGAAAGCGAAAGTTTATCCTGATTATAAGCCACTACTGACAATTTAGAAGCTATCAAAACAAACACTACGTTTGCCCGGTAGAGGAGTCGTATCATACACAGCTTACTAAGTAGTCATATTCATACTAGGTGACCTCGCGGTTTTGCCCGTAACACACTTCGAACTACCGTCGCTTATAAATTCTACAATAAGTTACTGTATAAATATTTATTTATCTATCACGCCTTATCCCCGAAGGGATGGTAGAGGCATACATATTGTATGCTCACTTTTCACTATGGGTATTTCTGTCCCACGTAATAGGTGGTCAGCCTATTGCCGTGTTGAAATCAACAGACCCAGGTTGGGGCTACCTGCTGTTGAAATCTTTCAAGCCACCTATAAGGCCTTGAACTTGACTTAAAGAGTGCTGGCATGTTACTGGCATCCGGGACCAACGGCTTAATGTGCCTTGCGAAGCACGGAAACGCTCGCAAATGTACATACCACAAAGTGGTCACCCATCCGAGGACCAGCCAAAGTGAAAGTTGCGTAACTCAGTGATCGTTTACAGAACACTGATTCCGCGGAGCCACGAGGGCTTCAGCCTGCTTCAGCGCTGTATAAATAAAGCTATATAAAGCTCCTTTAATGTTGCAACACGTCGTCGTAGCTTCTTGGAGCATCAAAGTTTAACTAAAAAATGCGGAACGAAATACCACCTTTACTGCCGGCTTACACGCACGGAAGTATTTTAACATCGCATATAGGAGAATATTTTAGTCAAATGACTTCAAAAGCGCATATCTGTATTTAAAGCGCTCGTAGCCCCACGTAACTCTGTGTTTTGTAAACAACCACTGCATCCTTCGCTATGACTAGTCCTCAGATGGGAAACTTACCACCTGTGGGACATTTTTTTTACACACCGTTCATCTAGCCCAAAGTAAGCTAATATAAGCTTGTGTTATGGGATCTAGACGACTGATAAACATACCTACTTATATATTTCTAAATGCATAAATATTTTACATAAGAAACACCCAAACTCTGAAACAAACATTTGTAGATCACACAAATTTTTGTCCCGACCCGGGGATCGAACCCGAGGCCTCAGTCGCGGCAGTCGCAATAATTACCCCTGCGCCACCGAGGCAGTTTACCTGTTACGAGGAACAAAAATATATACGGTGAATAGTGATGTAACTGTATTGTATACCTCTGTCTAACCCCTTCGAGGATAAAGGCATGACTGATACGTAAGTTAGCAAATCTCTACAATACAAGATAAATGGTTTTTGAAGTGAAACTTCTTTATCGACCTTGAGAGAAATTTTATAGCTGTAAAAAAATCGTCACGTTTTTCGGTTACGCGCCATGTTGTTTTTAAGTGAAACTTCTTTATCATAAGTCATATAAATAGCATAAATAAAAAAAAGTATGTACCAGAGTACACAGGTACGAAGTGAAACTTCTTTATCGATGTATGAGAGAAAAGTTACAGCAGCAAAAAAAAATATCGTAAAGAAGTTTCACTTCTTACCTACTGTGTACTCTGGTACACACACATATTTTTTTTATCTATGTTATATGATTCTAACGCAAAACAAATAACCTTTTATTAATAGATATATACAATATGTTAAGAAAATCCTGTCCGACCCGAAAGGGTCACATAGGCACTTCAATAACATAAGCAAAAAAAATTAAAGATTATATTATTTATAAGTATGAAATAGTTATCATTTTTTAAATGCGTGTTTTTAGTATCAGATGTAGTCCAATTTCCTTAAAATATGACAAATTTTTACAAACTGATAACCCCTTTGTTGGCATGCGGCGACTAGTGTATGTGATATCAAAAGAAACCGCCGGCAGGTGTAAGCTGACCTTTTGACCTTGCATTTCCGAATATCCCTTTCCCTGTATTGCCATGTAAACTACCACATTATATTAATTTTCAGTTTATTTTATTCGGGGTAATTTTTGGGGTAGGTAATTTAATAAAAAGATTACACGAATAAAATCGCATCTCGATACCTACCAATACCTTCACGGGTCGGACAGGGTTTTCTTAACACATTGTATAGTGTCCTGGTATGGACACTGAAGTGCACTTGTAATTAATATTACCCGAGGCTGCTTTTACCTGGCGACGTAGCTACAATAAAGCTTTTGTCTCCTGCTACTTGCGTGGGTAGAAGATATAATTGAGACTTAACTGTTATATTTGATATTTAAATGAAGCCTATTTTAGTCGCGTCGACTAATGATAGATTCTAAAAGTGTCATATGAGTTAAACTTACTATATTTAAAAAAAAAAACACATATTCTATATACGCCATCCTACTAATTATTATAAAAGCAAAAACTTGTAAGAATGTATAGATGTAGGTTTGTTGTTACTCTTTCACGAAATAACTACTGAAGAGACTGATGAAATTTAACAATAATAATGCTTACACATCAGAATAACACATATAAGCTACTTTTACCCGGGAACAAGTTCCTGTGGGAAACGGGAAAGCTTCTTCACACGGGTGGAGCCGCGGGTGTGAACTAAAAAGAAAATAAAAGTCCAGTAACTAAAACTCGACTCTCTTTTCCAATCGTAAATAAATATTTTTATTATATTCCTCAGGGTCTAAACATCCTTGCTTATGGAATATAATGGTATAGGTATAGGTATGGCAGTCATTCTTCACGTCACTTAAGCACAGTAACTAGATCTCTTCAAATCACTCATACAGACATATTAATCTCGTAAAGATCTATATCCGATTGTGAAAAATATCTTTGCAAATCTTTAACAAGAGTCAAAAATGAACCCTCTTCATATTGCCAGGTTTATGGTTTACAGATTCATGCGGAAACTGTTTGTCATTCAATAAGTATATCATAACCAAACGAAGGCACATATAAAAGGTTTTAAATAAATAGTGGTTTTCAAAAAAAAAACTTTTTGCCCAATTCGTAGGTGTTTTCTTTTACTAACATAACACTAGGTGCACTTGCCGTCCCCGGTATGTCTAAATGGAGCGAAGCGTTTTGACCATATGAATGAAATACATTTACTAGTTCTTTTGTCAAAATATATTTTCCTTTCGGTGATTATTCCTCCGTGGAATGCCCAATTTAAGATTTTATTTTTTCTAAACCATCTATGGCTAGATGTCGTATTATGAGTCAAATATAATCAAAAATGTTGAGTGGTTTCGGAGGAGTACGAGAACAAAGCGACAATCCGAATCGGGGAAGAATGGAGCTACACTCACTTCGTGTAAATAAACACGATGCCCGCAGCTGCCACCATCAATCTTACATCGGAGCACGTGGAGAGAAATATAAAAGTTAGACGTGTGGACACCACTCATGTACAATAAAACCTGTCCACTCTACCATTTGTTGTAGAACTATCTGTAAGCACGCCATTCTGAAAGCAAGCACCCTGTGCTTTTGTATAGACTTTGTTGTGAATTAGATATGCGCTCCAACGTATTTATATAATTTGGGTATACTTACATAAATTATAGATCGATTTCGTGTTTAAGATCCTAAACATGACACTATCTTTACATAGTATAAAATGATGTCACTTCCGCTGTCTGTTCGCCGAAATCTTAACTACTCAACGGATTTTAATGCAAATTTCAGCATTAGATAGAGTGAATCAAAAGGTTTATAATATTATATTAATTGCACCCGTGCTAAGCGGGGCCGTGTCGCTGTAGATGATACAGTAAAATATTGGTTCATAATACTCTACGAACATGACATCTTTACTTTATATGTTATTGTGACATAAAGTGCACTTGAAATTATGCACCTGAAGTCTACCAGACCTGGGTATGAAGAAGAACGCAGAACTAGCAGTGGAGGTTTGAGCTACCGCGGCGCAAGGACCACTCCCTAAACTGGTTTCCGAAATGCAGATCCCATTCCTGTATCGACTGTGTCTCCCTATCGACCACGCAATTAACACTGCTTCGGCTCCCGTACGACGGAAAATTCTTTTTCTTTTTCATATACAAATTGTAATTAGCGAGTACAACGGTTGTCAAAAACCTTTACAGGTTTGTCCTGACAACCAGATTTTATTCTAATTAAAATAAAAGCTTTCAAAAGCCAGCTAAGTGCGGTGGCAATATAGGGCTCCGTGGATGCTAAATAAAATGAAATTTAATAGTTCCATAAACTTTTTACTTCGATTGTACATTTTCTAAGTTGGTCGACTATTACTTGAAATTTTGTAAATACAAGTTATCGGTTATAGATTTCAGATCATGTGGCATCTGTGGTCCATATTTTGCACAATACAGGGCCACTGATCAACATAAGCAATCATATAAGAGTTAACAAGAAACTTTGCCCATTGCCAAGATGCGTCTTCATAGAATGGAGAACACAAAAGGGTCAAAATATTACTATCACAGCACACAGCTAAACATGGAGCTAAACAGCTATAATTGGAGCGTAGCTCATGTACATTACATTAGTTTTTATTTCACTTCAATACATGCAGTATTTCCGAACTTATACCGACGAGAATTGTTATTCCTTTTTTGAATTGCCAAGATTAAGCGCGCCCATTATGACGTCACAGCCTCGCACAGACTGCGACAAGACGCGGCGAGGTGTTCGGGTGCGAACACGCGCTCTAGTTCGCACCGATGGTGCTGTTTTTACCAATCGCTGTCGAATGAGCAGGGTTGTGACTTATGCGGTCACCCGCTTTGTACGCACTTTGATCGTAAATATTTCAGCCATTTTTTGAAATAGGTATAAAAAGTAAAAACACCGTTTTTGTCGAATTTTTATGTAGATTTATATGTGATTTAAAGTAAAATACGTTTATCAGACCCATTGCTGCTAGACGTGCCAGAAAAATTCTTTGTTTGGATGATGACGGTGATACCTACTGCATGGTTGGATGAAGTAGATGTTGACACAATGAATATTCCCGACATCAACAACTAACGAGAACGAAGTGATTGTTAGGGTTGTTATAAATAATTTAATGAAGTGGGATCAAAGTCCATGGACTCAAGATGATTAAGTTTTCTTTTTCATTTTAATTAATGAAGTAATCGTTTTTTGCTCTGTTAATTTCTTAAAATATTTGACTTGATGTTAATTTTAATTATAACTAATTTAAATGGATATAAAACTAATTTCGGAACTGCTGTTTGAATTCAATAATATCTAAATGTAAAATTGCAAAATATGTGAAAATCATGCTGGTGCAAGTGGCAAGGTGCTTATTCTAAAAATACACTTTTTCAAGACTTTTCTAGTACCGTTTGCCAGAGACACTTCTACCACAGCCGAAAGACATACAGTCGGTCGACGAAGCTGTCTAGACAGAGCAATCGTGCGGGGGACAAGGGACGAGACGCGGGAGGGTTTGTCCCGAGCTGCGACCAAAATGTTGTTAGTAGCTCGGGACAGTCTTTCAGGGCTGACGGTGAATGCGTCAGCCCTGAAAGACCGCTTGCTATGATTTTTGAATTTTTGTATAGATTTCTTTAATTCATGGGGTTTTTAATATTCTAAATACAAATTTCGTGTTCATTTTGCAATCCAATATGGCCGCCGCGCCGTGGATATAAAATTTCATGTTGGGTATCGTATAAGGGGTTTTTTAGTATGCTAAGTATGAATTTCGTGTTAATTTTGCAATCCAATATGGCCGCCGCGCCGTGATTATAAAATTTCATGTTGGGTATCATATAAGGGGTTTTTTGGTATGCAGAGTACGAATTTAGTGTTAATTTTGCAATCCAAATAGCCGCCGCGCCGTGATTTTAAAATTTCATGCTGGGTATCGTATAACGGGTTTTTTGGTATGCTGAGTACGAATTTCGTGTTAATTTTGCAATCCAATATGGCCGCCGCACCGTGGTATTAAAATTTCATGTTGGGTATCATATAAGGGGTTTTTTGGTATGCTGAGTACGAATTTAGTGTTAATTTTGCAATCCAATATGACCGCCGCGCCAACTGTCATAAATTTCATGTTGGGTATCGCATAAGAGTATTATGGTGTGCGGAGCCACACACGTGGGATTATAACTATACTCTATACTATGTTATCCTGTGTTCAAGTTTTTCGTCATAATTAATATTTAAACTTGTTCAAAGCGTAACCAATATTTTATTGTTGAAAACAACTGTAGCATTAAGTCTTGTTAGTCAAAAACTGAAAATATTTATCATTAACTCATTAACTACCAATAATATACCTAATATACCCGGCGAACTTCGTATCTCCATAGAATTTTGGTTTTTTCTTAGAGTGCTCAACGGGGCGGAGACAAATTGACCAAATTAATAATTATAATAATAATAATATACCCCTCGAGAACAGTCGTAATCTTTTATAGGATTAACGCAACCATATGAGGGTATAGTAGATTCGCTTTTTGAGTTATCCACTTTCTCTTTGATATCAACAAAAAAATGTATCAGAAAGTTATTGAAAAGCTCACATCCGCAGCTTGTGGCGAGCTGAATGTGCGTGGTTACACATTGGTCCCGATTTCCCGAGTTTTGTTGCCCTTCTGCACCGGTTAGCATTTAATGGGTTAACGGGAGAGCAGTGACAGTGCTACTCCCGGGAGTGCAGCAAATCTCAACTCTGGCTTGCCTTAATTGGCCGTTCAGAGGGAGGGAGCCAGAGCTATATGCTCGGGGGTGGAAGTGTCATTTTCAAGGGCATAACTATGGGGAAGCCCGCTCCGGGTCTGACTCGCGATGGTGAAACCGGCGCCGCATCGCTCGACACCCCAAGCCGCTCACACCGGTGTTGCCTACTATCGCCTTACAGGCTTATCATGCCTATGGCGATTGTATAGCGGGCCCATCTAGTGAGTTGGAGAGTCACCGTCTGCCAAAATTAGGATAATCAGATATAAAATGGCAGACGCCGCCTTTATCCATTGTTATAATCACCTAGTTCATCAAACCCCCAAACCAATAGCCCATTTCTTAGTTAGCATATTTTACAATAGTTTAACTCCCATTAGAGGTGGTCCATTATCGTTCTTCTACATAAGGCGGGCGTGGACTGTCTGCAGTGGGGGTCCCATTTCCTTTTAAATTAAAATTCTCAAAGAACCTCTGCGTGTTGGACCAGTATGTCCCCATGTACGCCTACCAAAAGCCCGGGTAACTTCATAAAAAAAAGAAGATACCCGTGAAAAGTAGAAACATAATAATATGAGATTACATAAAATAAAAATAAAAAAAATATCTTTATTTTGCATAGACCATTTTAACGGCGCTTACAAAATGTCATACACTATTTAAAATATTTAAAGCGACCACCGGTTCGGAACGCGGCCCACCTGAGAAGAACCGGCAAGAAACTTAGGAAGGCTTTTTTTTTGATGGCCTATTTACAATTTAATATTATTTCACTTTGCCAGCAGATCATTTCCAGGCATCCCTGTCCTGCAAATAGTCTGTAACGGAGTAAAAACCTTTTTCACAAAGCTTGTTTTTAATTAACTTTTTAAATTTATTTAATGGTAAATTTCTCAGGTCACAGGGAAGCTTGTTGTAAAAGCGTATACAGTTACCCTGGAAAGAATCACCAATCTTATGTAGTCGACTGTGGTGGACTGAAAGATTATTTTTATGTCTAGTGTTTATATTATGTTTATCACAGAGTTTAGAGAACTGTGATAGATTTTTCTGGACATACATAAGATTGGCAAAAATGTATTGTGATGGTACGGTTAGAATATTTAACTCTTTGAATTTTTCTCGGAGAGAAACTCTGGGGCCCAAATTATAAATAGCGCGTACAGCCCGCTTTTGTAGAACAAAAATAATATTTAAATCTGCAGCACTCCCCCAAAGGAGAATACCGTAAGACATAATACTATGAAAATAGCTGAAGTAAACCATTCTAGCCGTATCCACTTCTGTTAGAGTCCTGATCTTTTTTACAGCGTATGCAGCCGAACTTAATCTAGAGGCTGTCTTTTCTATGTGTGGACCCCACTGCAAATTGGCATCAATAGTTATACCGAGGAACACAGTTGATTCTACAAACTCTAACACTTGTCCATTCAGTTGAACATTGGCCGCAACTTGTTTAACATTTGGTAGAGTAAATTTTATACATTTAGTTTTATTTTCATTAGGGCAAAGATTATTTGAGCTGAACCAATGAACTACTCTTGCAATTGCATTGTTTACATCGTCATAGTTATCTAATTGTCTTTTACACACATATGTCAGCTCACCCTTGTTTGAATGCCCAGTTCCCATCCCCAGCTTCCAGTTCCCATTTCTCATCCCTAGTTCTCATCGTCAGTTCTCATTCCTGGTTCATGCTCCCATTCCCTTGATTTTTTTTATAACGACACGGTGGCCATTATGGTTTGCGAAATTAACACGAAATTCGTGCTCAGCATACCAAAAAGCCCCTTATACGATACCCAACATGAAATTTTATAACCACGGCGCGGCGGTCATATTGGATTGCAAAATTAACACTAAATTCGTACTCAGCATACCAAAAAACCCCTTATATGATACCCAACATGAAATTTTAATACCACGGTGCGGCGGCCATATTGGATTGCAAAATTAACACGAAATTCGTACTCAGCATACCAAAAAACCCGTTATACGATACCCAGCATGAAATTTTAAAATCACGGCGCGGCGGCTATTTGGATTGCAAAATTAACACTAAATTCGTACTCTGCATACCAAAAAACCCCTTATATGATACCCAACATGAAATTTTATAATCACGGCGCGGCGGCCATATTGGATTGCAAAATTAACACGAAATTCGTACTTAGCATACCAAAAAACCCTTTATACGATACCCAACATGAAATTTTATAAGAATAGTTAGGCGGCCATATTGATTGCTAGAAACCCCATAATTTTATATCTACTACGCGGCAGCCATTTCGTAAACGCTTTCTCATAAAAAAACTATCGATTCGACATGAAATGAACCTTATTTACTTCCGTGTGGCAATTGGTGAAATCTCAGATCCTTTTTTTAAACCGGTTTTTATATTTTTGATTTATTATAGATACATACTAGTTGACGCCCGCGGCTTCGCCCGCGTAGAGAAGTTTTCCCGTTCCCGTTTCTAATTATAAATCTAATAAAGGTCTACAAAAAAGTCCGCGTCGACATATGTCTATCTTAAGAATAACATACTACATCCATTGTAATACTTTAAAAAACAGCAATTATTAAGCGGTAATTTGAAGGCTATTTACACAAATATACTATTAATCCTTATCATTTTTACTACGTTAGTTGGCTTCAGCATTTCATGAAGATTATTTTGTCCCTTTACACCTTGCAAATTAAATAAATATCTTACGAGTTATCGCAAATTTAAAATTAGGCGCAAAGAAATTAATTTAATTCGACCGGGCCGTGCGGGTAGGTAGGTACCTAGCGGAGAAGTAATCAATGAATTTGGAAAATGTTCATACATTATTGTGAATGTGAAATTATTAAACAACGGAATTAAATGGGTGCCACTGGGTTCGAAGTATGTTACGGGCGAAGACGGGCGGGACAGCTAGTACATTATAAATAACATCAGCCTTGTATACTTGTGACAACCCTACGAGCATCACTGTCTAGACGTTGTCGGCATTTTTGTCAACTTCAAAGGCGTAACGCTACTGATAGGTTTACTCTTTATACTGTGCTTCTACTAAGTACACTTCGCAAAATAGTTCGGTTTGCAAGTGTGACCATATATACAAATATTGTTTGTTGAGCAAAACGTTTCCATTTAGTGACATTGCAGGTGAAAATTTCACATAACAAGTAAAATATTTAAAAAAAAAATTAAGAGGATGCAAATTAAATATTTTTGTTGTGTGTACTTGTAAAACTATAAGAGTTCCCATAATGACACATTGCACTAATTTTTAAATTACCGCCCACATATCAATTCAGAAACAGAATATTACCAAATAATTCCCAACGTAGAACTTAACACCACAATACACTGTGTAATGTTAATGTTATTTCCCAAAGGACATAAAACTTTCTGGGGTACACAATTAAAAGTATCATATACACTTATTATTACGCACTATTCGTTTATATCTCCATTTGGAAAAACCTATGTCAATTTTGTTCCCACACCTAATAGTCACTCCTGGCAGACTTGTTTTTATGTTCTACGTTATTGCTAAATAAGTTAATTCAAAATCACACATAACATATCCTTACACCATCATATAAAAATTACAAGGACTCTAATCTAACGGCCGTATTACAATGACTTTAAAAAATTAAAAAATACTTGTTTATTCACATTTACAATATATGAACACACTTATCTGTACTTCTACCAAACTACAAAGCAGTTTGTTGGTAACTCCCCAATTACCTTTTATCATTCCGCATAGGCACAGTAAAAAATGTTCTGCAATACGTTCGATGGGATCAAAGATGTGCTGAAATATCAACTTCCAGCTTTCTCTCTCCAATATAAATTAAGGTACACAACGAAACTTTTAAGAACAGTATAAATTATTAGTGGTCACCCCATGGTCGAAAGACGAACAAATAGCTTTGTGCACTTCTTCTTCAAAACTTTAACTATGTCACATTACACGTACATCCATTCTTGCATTTTTTTTAAACGGGTACAGAGTTTTCGTATCTCGTATTAATTATACCTATCTAGATTTCATGGCAATTTGTGTATAAAATGCAGACATTTTACGTTTATTTTTATCTGGAATTCAACTTCCCAGTAAAATTATGTCCTAATATTTAAAGTGCACATTCCATAATAAACACTTACTGATTAAATAGCGTAATAATGTGTCCCCTGAGTACCATAACACTCAGACTATGCTGAGAAATGAATATATTTTCACGTTTGCCGTGTGTTAAATTTCTGTTTACCATACTTAAGTACTAAGCGTCTAAATTCTCTGCGAATTATTAATATTTATTTATATGTGATAGCACAGCCTAGAGATCATATGTTTCTCTTTTTATATACTGTGGTTGTAGTCCTAGTCAACTTAGTATTTATGTAAAAAGTACCTAATTAAAAAAAAAACACCTAAATTAAATTATATTCTCTTACTTCAATACTGCATTTTTTTTATATGATGTACCTATTATTTTATTTATAATATCTCGTTCTACCATGCGATGCGTTACCCTGCGAAACCTTGCGATGCGTTACCATGTGATACAATCTCTGCAAACAATACAATAGTCTATCATTTCAAACAGGTATTTCAACGGTCCAGGCCCAAAGGGACTACAGGGGCCAGAGTTTGGACTTACTCCGCCTCCTTGCTGACAAACCATGGATTGGTCTCGGCCCTCAAAACCGCTGGGATCGAGCACCACGGATTGATCTTGAACTCAGCAATGTTGGTTACGAACCGCATATTCCACGTATGCAGGACGCCGAAGACAAGAATTATGTAGATGATGATGATGATATAAGGTCAGTATATAATATCTTTCTTTAAATTTGTAGAAAGACAGCCGTAAACTAAGCTTGATATGTCTGCGATCTATGAAAGTTCGAGTTGGAGGTTCGAGCAAACAACGCTTAAGTCGGGAGATGGCTGAACTTATTTTGTGGCATTACCATTTACGAGCATTTCTGTGCCTCATTTTTTAAACATTAAGTCGTCGTTTATCCCGGTTGCCAGTAACATGGTAGTCGTCAAGCCAAGTTGAAGGCCTTGTGGGTAGCATGAAAAAATTTAAGAGTAGGTTTTTTTTGTTATTATTATTATTAAAGTTAAAGAAATAAGTCTTAAAACTCAGACTAATAATCGATTTAATTTAACTCTAACACACTTTAAATCTAACTCTTGCTTTCTGATACAAGGAATCTAGCCCGATAACATTCTGTAGGTACATGATTTTGAGTAGAGCACATCATTAATGACCTCAATCAATAGCCATAAAATCTGGGAGCCGAGTCTGCTATTTCAATCGTGTCGAAATAGAATCTAAATCGTCGCTCAATGGAAAGCCACCACCGGTACAATTTTGACAGATTTTCGAAGTCTACTATGACAATCGTACTCCAATAGACTTCTATCGGTCGGCCGATAGAATTCGTACCGCGCCAGTGGCCGCTAGTCAGGGACATTTTTGATTTTCTACTAACATTTTGACAGCTAAAAACAGCGATTCTGGTTCTATTCTGTGGTTTGACAATAGTTGACTCGGCTCCCACCTCAACTGGGTCAGTGTAAAACCAATCCTATGGTAGAGTATCACACAGGCTCGTACACGCACTTAATGGCAGACTCCTAACACATCTACTCTCGCTTATAGCTCTCGTACTCTCGTATTATGTAAGTATATTTGACGTGGTGCGAACGAGACAGTAACAGTGCTTGTCCGTGCGAGTGATTGTGAGCGAGCTTGTCATATTGGGGCATTCTCTTAGCCGGGTCGCCGTGAATGGCCCTCAGGCCTATCACGCAACCTGGTTGGGAAAAACGCGGATCACCACGGGGTTAACTGAATAGTACCTCCAAGGATCGAGACCGTTCCTGCTGCCCCTGCAGTAGAAATGACGACGAGTAAACGCATTCTTCCCGTCAAAAATAAAAACAAAACCAGTTTATATAGCAGTGGGGCCCCATTTTTTGATTTGCCCCAGGGCCATTGGTTACCTAGCTACGCCACTACTTGTAGGTCGCATACACTACAGTCAGCATTTCCACTAACACTTGTTTTGTTCTAGGGGTGGCTCACAAAAGCGGTCAGCAGTAGCAACAGCCCTGAACTCCAGCCGCAGAAGACGCCAACCAACACCGACGCTCGGTAAGGCAGTCACACCATATGTCGGCGTTGGTAAGCAGCCGCTTGCACCGCTATTTACCATCGATGTTGTACACTACGCTTCATATTTTTTAAGCCAATATGTTTACTTACCTGTTATCTTAGAGCTACCGCACACTGGCTTATTTTAGTATCCGCAACCGGCGACTTTGATACTGTATCGATACTACTGTACTGGGGTGGTACATACAAATAATAATAATAATAATATTGTTGGGACAACTCACACAACGCCATCTGATTCCAAACTAAGCAGAGCTTGTACTATGGTAACCAGATAACTGATACACATACTTATATATTTCTAAATACATACATATTATAGATAAATAACACCCAGACACAGAATAAACCATCGTGCTCATCACACAAAGTTTTATCCTGGGTGGGAATCGAACCCACGACCTCTTGCGTAGCAGTCGGATGCACTCCCACCGCGCCACAGAGGCAGTCAAATGTTAGTATACTATCAAAAATGCAACTGACTAGCGGCCACTGGCACGGTACGTGTTAGTAGAACCCATCGGCCGACTGATAGAAGTCTATTCGAGTACGATTGTAATAGTAGACTACGAAAAAAAGTGGCTGGTGGCTTTCTATTGAGCGACGATTACGATTATTTTCTGAAGCGATTGAAATAATAGACTTGGCCCCTGTGTGTAAGTACTGTGTCGCGCTCGGTCGCTGCATCTGGCTTCCACAAAGCTACTAAGTCGCCGGTTGCGGAAACTAAAAGAACCTAGTGTGCGGAGGCCCTTATTGCATCGCAAGTTCCACATCAAAGCAAAATATCCTTCTATTTTTTTTAGCGTTCTGTACCTTAAAAGGAAAATCGGAACCCTAATAGAAGCACTTCGTTGTCCGTCCGTATGTACGTCTGTCTGTGAAGACTGTTTATCTCGGGAACGCGTGGAGGAATAAAATTGAAATTAAAACTATATGTACATGTCTACAGTCCTAGGACGATTTAACCAATTGACGCGTAATGTATCTACTTATTAAAGTATGAAATCACGTTCAACCAACAGACGTGCGGGGGGGGGGGGGACTACACACATATTGCTTTGTTACTTTTGCATGAACTGTTGTCACTGTCTAACAACCAATAAACGCAAATACAACACATGAATATGGCTTTGAAGATGGCTTGCATATACTTCAGAAATCTTATTATGGACTTTTTTGTACACTGAATTTAAATTTTGCTGGTACTGAATATTTTTAGCAGCGACCAGTGTGTTACACGAATAACTCTAAGTACATTGCATATCTTATGTATATTTTTGAGAAAAATAACACCAATCTTTAGTGAAAAATATTTATTTTATGAAAGTGAAATAAGTAAATAAAAGGTTGTAAAACATAGATTGTATTCAATTGCAATAATATGATTTCTAAAAGAGTGCGCGTTTGTGAGCGCCTAGCCGAAAATGAACAACTGGCATCTTTGCTTGTTGTTTCACAAGCGCTATGCAGTTTAGTAAATTAAAAGGCGTTCTTAACCTCTCAAACTAATGTTATATTTACCAACAGATTTTTTTTTCGGTATTACCACTGATAAATTTCGACGGCAAACGGGCCACTAGAGACCCGTTTTGACAGTAGTTTATTTAATTTGGAACTTATGTATAACCTTTATGTAGTTCTTCTCAATATGGTCTTTAACTTTGTCGAATTTCATTCACCTCCGTCAGCACATTTTTCCTAAATAGGGATACAGAGTTTTCTTTTCCCGTATTAATATAATATAGATAAAACTCCCTTTCAATTATTTCTCGATGCTCTGAAGAGATTTCTTAGAGAAATTACTGGTACTATTTTCTTGCTCTTTTCATGTTTTATTTTACAATTTTGAGTACATAAATAAAATAAACTAATGGTTCTGTGAACCGTAGACTACAGATATTTTTTTAAATTTTTTTTTTCTTTATATTAGCGCTCTTGCCAACCACTACGGGACCATTTCCCCTCCCCTGCCTTCATTTCCCTCCCGATCGAAAATTGGATGGAGTATTGTCCATGCCAAGTTGCATGCAAATCCGATGAAAAATGCGACCTGTAGACTGAATGGACGGACGGACATAAATAGCATTTTTCCCGTACCAGTGGAGTTAAAACGGAGACTCGTCGGCTCGCTACGCTCGCCTCCTCAGTCAATAAATAAGAAACCCTGACGCTACAGCCACTTCGAATCGGTCGTAGCATAGCTGGCTCAGTGTACTGTAAACGATCACTCTGTTAAATATATTACACTATGGTTTGTCCTGACCGTATTCACCGTTTAAAGAGTTTATATTTATAAGCTTTTCCGTGCTTTGACAGCACGCTAAGCCGTTGGTCCCAGCTGTTGGTTATATGGTAGTTTTCTAGTAGTATGACTTTAATTTTTTTAGCTGTAGGAAGCCTCAATCTGTCCCTGTCTATATTAACATGGCAATAGGCTGATCACCTCAATAAATAGGACGAAAATATACCGGTAAAATATGGGCCTTTTCCCTAAAAACTTCGCTTTTTAAATTGGTGACTGCTGGCAACACAATTATTAATTCTATATTGGTGGTTAATAGGTACAATAATTCGTTCAATGTTTTGTAAAGCTTTTTGACTTTTAGACTCTTTGCTGAGAGCTTTTACACTAAGACTTTTATGTTGATATGTATTTCACTAGAGAGAATGCAACGCATTTTATGTTTATGTTTATCTATCACGCCTTATCCCTGAAGCAGTGGCAGTGGCATATTATATGCCCACTTTTCACCGTGTGTATTCCTGTCCCACATAGTAGGTGGTGAGCCCATTGCCGTGTTGAAATTGAGAGACGCCTGTCGTGGCTACGTGCTGTTGAATTTTTTCAAGCCGCCCATAAGGCCATCAACTTGACTTAACGACTGCCATGTTACTGGCAACCTTGACCAACGGCTTAACGTGCCTTCCGCAGCACGAAAACGCTCGCAAGTGTAAATGCCACAATGTGGTCACCCATCCGAGACCAACCTTAGCGAAATTAGCTCAACGTAGTGATCGTTTACAGAACACGGAGTCTGCGGGACCACGAGTGCTTCTATCATTTCCTATTTGACTACCTCGGTAGTCTCGGCTACATCTACGGTCTCGTGTTCGAACCCATTTGTCTTCAAATGTCCGTTTAGGAGTTGGGGTGTAATACGTATTAGCGTGTTTATCAGTTTTTTAGATCCTATAGCAATAGCTTATATTAGCTTAATATGAGCTAGATGACGTGAACTATACCAAAAACATCAAAATGCCCTTTAAAATTTAGCACTGAAACGATTTCTCACCGCCCAATCACCTGCAGGTATGCTACATGATATGGATTCATTCTTCGACCACCTGCGCGACAACCTGGAGACGCTGGTGTCTCTCTCTCCTCAAGAACGATCCTCGCTGTTCCATGAAGCACCATCCGTCGTGAGCGCACCCCCATCCAGTAAGTAACATTTATAATATCTCGTCTTTACCCGCGTAACTCCCGTTCCCGTGGGAATATTGGAATAAAATGTAGACTGAGCTACTCCTTTTAACATCAGTTATCAGCCAGTAAAAGTTCCGGGTCCACACATTTCAGATTAAAAGATTTTTTTTTATGTAAGTACTGTATTATAAGTTCTTATACTTTAATATGCATTTAGTAAAAACCTGTTAATTTAGAGTTAGAAACATACGTCAATTTTACTTATATGTAGAGATATAGCACGTATCGCGTCAAAATGGCGTGATGGAAAGTTATAGCGACATAAAGGAATTGAGGATCTGAATAAATGTATGTAGTGAGCTTAACTATCTTCACGCTGTATCCCTGACAGTGTAGTCAGAGAGGACAGATTCGCGATCCATGCATACTTCTTTCGCTACTTCGAGATTCATCAATCGCTTCATACACGCACGTCTGGGTATCCGAGTACTTTTGACCTTTCCGTTTTTGAGAAATCTGATCACGTGGTCTTCATATGTAAGTCTCGGCCTACCCTGACCTCTTCTACCCTCTGCTTTCGCACAATATATATTCTTCGTCAATCGTTCCTCACTCATTCGTTGGACGTGTCCAAACCAACGGAGCACGCCCTTTTCCAGCTTAACGCTGACACTTTCATTCAAACCTGCCATATTGCGTATCACTTCGTTACGTATTCGGTCGGCCAAGGTAACGCCGCACAATTTTCGAAGTGATCGCATCTCCACAGCATTCAATATACTTTCATGCATCTGTTGACATACCCAGGTTTCGCAACCGTAAAGCAAAGTTGGCACTAGCACTGCGTTATGAATCGCCAGTCGTGCTTCTTTTACGATGCTTTGTCGCTTTACTAGTTGGGACAAAGCACCGTTAACTCTGTTTCCGGCAGCTACTCGCCGTTCTACATCCGAATCACATCTTCCATCTGCGCTAAACATACTCCCTAAATACACAATTTCATTCACTTGCTCTAGACGTTCCTGGTTTACCCTAATCTCGCATTTAGTTCTTACGTCATCTCTTTCAAATACTAGAACCTTAGTCTTACTTGCATTCAAGCGAAGACCCTTACTTTCACACTCCTCTTTCATATTAGTGACTAATGCCTGAAGGTCGGCTTCTGATGAGGCCATGAGCACCGCATCATCAGCGTACAGCAGACAGTTTACTGAAAAGTCACCCAAATTCACACCCATATCACAACCTTTCAACTTCTGCAGGCAGCTGTCCAGATACACTATGAACAGCCAGGCGGACATGACACAACCCTATTTGACGCCTGTACAGACATCAAAAAGAGGTGACAATTCCCCCCCTACTCGCACGCAAGCCTTACAGTCCTTATAAAGCGACTGTATTGCCCGCAGCACCGTCCACACCATATCCGGGCAGCAAATCCCACAGAGTTCCCTCACAACGTTATCAAATGCTTTCTCCAGATCCACAAAAGCGCAGAAAACCCTCTGGCTAATAGCCAGAAACTTCTCCGCGATCATGCGGAGAGAAAACACTTGTTCCATGCAACCTCTCCCACGTCGGAATCCGCATTGAGCCTCCCATAAATACCTTTCAGACTTTTCTTGCATTCTTGCCGTTATAATCTTTGCATACACCTTACTAGCTAAGCTGACCAAGCTGATCGCCCTGTAGCTGGAGCAGTTTAGGCGCGAGCCTTTCCCTTTGTAGATAGGTACTACAACTGCTGTTCGCCAGTCATCTGGGACCTCACCCGTCCGCCAGCACAAGTTGCACAACAGACATAGAGTATCCCAGACGCGCGACCCACCGTACTTGATCATCTCAGCAGTAACTCTGTCTTTTCCCTCAGCCTTACCACATTTCATACTTCTTATCGCTTGTTCTATTTCTTTCATACTAATGACTTCAATGACATCGGGATCCGGAGCATCGAAGTGAGCTCCACTTCCCGATGTGGCATCTCTGTCTTTTCTTGCATACATCTTTCCATAATATTCACTCCATCTCTGCAGGACGTCAGTTTGGTCTGTTTGGACGTCATTGTTAACACTAAGCACTTTATTCATACTGCAGATTGCCGAACAACTCCGGGTCTTGCCTACCTCTTTCCAGAAGAGCCTAGCATTATCACTGAAATTGGACGACAACCTTTCATCCGCTTTCATTCTGCACCTTTCACGAGCTTCTTCTATCAGTGCCTTCGTGTTAACTTTTTGCAGCTTGTATCTCTCTTTCATATTAAAATCATTCCGCCAGGCTAAGTAGTCTAACCATGCTTTCTTCTTCATTCGAACTGCTTCTTTCACTTCCTCATTCAACCATGCGTCACGCTTATTACTACTGCCTCTTCTCGTTTCTCCACACACTTCTACAGCGGCATTTACCATACTATCCCTAAGGTCCTGCCATACACTTTCAAAATTCTGACTACTAATATTGACGTCGCCAAGCTTTTCGGCTACCCTTTCTTTATATTTATCCCTAATGGATGCATCCTGCAGCTTCCAGCTTTTGATGCTATGAGTCGGCTCAGGTTCAGGACACTCGGTGCGATGACGCCAACCCGCGAACAGACCCCTTATCTAAGTTATTACTAGGTAGTGGTCTGATCCTAGTTCAGCGCCTTGATATACCCTTGTGTCCATCACCTGTTTACGGAGCCGACTATCTATTAGGAATAGATCTATCATGCTTCTCTTTGACTTACATCTCCTCGTATACATATGAATTTGTTTGTGGTTGAACATTGTGTTCGCCACAAACAAATCCTTTTCCTTACAAAATGCCAGTAAAGCTTGCCAGCGTCATTCACCCTTTTATCCCCATACTTCCCGAGTACCGACTCAAAACCATCGCGAGCGGTACCCATCCAGTCAAGTCTCCACATACTATAAGGTTTTCATTTCCTTCTATCACATTTAGAGCTTCTCTCATACTCTCCCAGAAGCTCACTCGCGTTCGACGCAGATACTGGCGCGTAAGCAGCTACCAGGAAAATCTTCGTCAAACCAAGTTTTAGACGGATCCAGAGGATTCTACGACCTACCAGTTTGTACTCATACATACCGGAGGCCAATCGCGAGGACAACAAAATTCTAACCCCCCCGACTGCCATGCTCGCTCTCTGGTACTCCATACCATAGCGCGAGCACCCCACCCGGGAGCTCCACGACTTCGCTGCCCTTGCGCTTGGTCTCTGTCAAGCACACTACATCTAACTTTCTCTCATTCATAACATCCATCAACCCATTCCTCCCCTAACATTCCACGCAGCTACCCTGCACTCCGTCCTCCACTTCCCGCCGTGTCGGGCCGCGCGTGTAGGGTGGCGGTCCCCTACGCCGCTCTGGCACACACTTTTCGCACCAGCGGGGACGAACTGGTGCGCGTCGCCTCGGGGGCACGCCCTAGCATTACTCGTCCTTGCGGTGCTCGTGTTGGAGTAGAATTGCAGCCGTAGCTGGCAGGGATGGCGACGTGCACGCTTCTACTCTTCATCCCCAATGATGTAGTGAGCTCTTTTACATTAACATGATTAGTATTGGGACAGGTATGCCCACTGTTCACCATGTGTATGGTGATAAGTGGGCGTACATGTGTAAGTATATATATGTAAGCCCTTCACGCAAGGCGTGATAGATAAACAATGATTAGTATTCAGCGTCGCCTCTGTGAACTTTGAATCCTTTCTTTAGCTACACGCATTTCGGAAAAATACAAAGAAGGCATTGAACTCAACAATATCATACCTACATCACGAATAAGAACCGATTTATACGAGTACATATAAATATAAGTGAAAATCGCGAAAGTGTAATAACATTTAATGAAGTACGATTGGATACATTTTTACATCAAAGAAAATCCTATACTTTTTAATGCCATGCCATATGAACAGCAGTTACGGCGCTTTATTAGAGTTCCGTACCCAAAAGCGGGAATCTATTACTAAGACTCCGCTACTCAGATGATGTAATTCTGATGCCGCTATACTTAACAACAAATACTAAAAATAAAATAAATATTTATGGGGGCTTTTTACAGTTTATGGCTCGATATTAATAAGGGCAACAGGTAGACGCTTGAAATATTCACAGAATATTTAGTTGTATATTCACTTAAAAAAAACATTGAACTAAAACTCCCATACAAAAACTTTTTTTTTGCCGCGTTTTAAGTATTTGACTGAGACTGAGATTCTATTGTGTATTTTAAAGAATGTACTGAACGCGAAGGATAAAAACTAATTTGTAGAAAGACAGGGCTGTCCTTAGCTTTCCTCACTACGGTACTTCTTAGTGGCAGGTTCCTGAGGGTCAATTCTCCTAATAATTTTAACTCGTTCTAGTATGGTATCGATATATTTTACTGCCATAGTATAAAAATGCAGTGAGTAAGTATGTACATTTGTGAGATGTTGTTCAAATAGTTACTTTCAGTTTTCAATTTAAATCTTCTCTCCAAGATCTAGAATAGTCGGGGGTCTAGGTTTGAGGACTGGTGTCTTAAGTCAATAATGGAGCGGACCCCTTTGTGCGGGTTCCGACTCGTACTTGGCCAGTTTATTTGTATTAAAGTGACGCAAAAAATGTGAACGCGAATATATTTTAAATTTATTATTTTCCTGCTTTTGATTGGATTTGTGTAAGTAGGTACCATGATACTAGTCATCAAAAACAAATTCAAATCGTCTCACTTGGTTACTCAACTTTTTATACTACTAAGGTGTCAGACAATCATACAACCCACGATGAACGAAGTGGTCACCGTAGCTTTTGGGTATTTGCCAACACTAGCCTTGGAGCCATGGGTCTTCAGTTTGGTAATAATCCTCTAATATTATAAAAAAGGTAGTTAGTTAGTTTAATTATAAAGCTGAAGAGATTATTATGTTGAACGCGCTAATCCCAGTAACTACTAGTCGGATTTGAAAAAATATTTTTGTGTTGGATAGCCCATTTATCGAGGAAGGCTATATATAGGCTAAATATCATCACGCTACTATCCTAGAGAGCGGAGCAGTAGTCATAAATGTCGACAAATCGAGCAAGTTTTTCTGTGTTATTGTAGAATTTATAAGTGACGGGATATAATAGGCGCGATAGGAGTTCGAAGTATGTGACGGGCGAAGTCACCTAGTAATATATATAACTAGGTACTTTAAGAAGTTGCTGATTGTCTGATATTTTATTTTTAAATATTGTGGGACACTTCACACACTGCCATCTAGCCCTAAATAAGCTAATATTAGCTTGTGTTAAGGGATCTAGATAACTGATAAACATACTTATATATTTCTAAATCCATACATATTTTACATAGAAAACACCCAAACTCCGAAACACACATTTGTGGATCACACAAATATTTGTTCGACCCGGGAATCGAACCCGCGACCTCTTGCGTAGCAGTCGGATACACTCCCACCGCGCCACAGAGGCAGTCAAAGTCAGTCTTTTCCCGTTAAAACTCATGTCATCCGCTTTTATAGGGCTTAGGGGTACGATCGCTACGCGTACAACGGGTGGTAGTTCGGGGACTAGCGGGGACACTACGTATGTGTTTGTGTCCGTGTTCCGAGCAAACCGTAAAGGCCGTATTCCAGAACGTTTCTCAATACTCAATCGACGCTTGAGAGTAGATTTTATAAGGCAAAAATTAGCCATCGCGCATCTGATCGTTGGCGCTACTGTAAGCTAAATAGCGCTGTGTTAAAAGTGTCTCACAATATATTATGCGAAAGTAGATGGCAGTTTGCTTAAAAATGGAAAGATCAAAAGTATTCGGATACCTAGACGAGCATGCATGAAGCGATTAATAAATCTGCAAGAAGCGAAAGAAGTATGCATAGACCGCGAAACGACCTGTCCGCTCTGACTACCCCGTCAGGGATACAGCGTGAACATTTTTCCATTTTAGATTATGTTATAGACTACATACTAATTGCTTGTTGATATTATTTCTAAAAACAGGTTGTAAGTATCTGTTGCTGAAATATTTTCCGCCACCCATAACTGTAAAATTTTTCCCGCAACTAATTTAAAAGTAAAATAACATATAGAAAAACCTCCATCACTTTCCCATTTGTATCGTTAAAAAACTTTCAGGGAAACTCATGTGGGCCTGATATAACTCGGACACACATTGTGAATTCAACTCCCACAGGAACTCTATCCTGGCGTTCTAGCTCCTAGCTAATTAAACTTTGCATGTCACAAGTCAGAACTAGGGTTTTGAGACCTATATAAGACTAGTCTTGATTTTAATTCAGCGGCCGTGACACTATGAAAGTTTTAAATACATAAATTAGTTGGTGATAAATATCTGCTATGGTGGCGTAAGTGTGGTATACGAAACAAATATTTTTGTAATCCCCAAATATTTGTTTCGGTGTTTGGGTGTTTCATACGTAGAATATGAATGTATTTAGAAATATATAAGTATGTTTATCAGTTGTCTAGATCCCATATCACAAGCTAATATTATTGGGCTAGATGGCGTTGTGTAAAAAAATGTCTCACAATATTTATGACATTTACTTACTGGACTGCAGAGATATTGTAATAGTATGTAACATCTGTCCTGGCTGCTGGCGTTTTAGGTTTGGAATATTGAATGGATTGGAAAGCTCGGCACCCGTATGGTGGCGGGTAAACCACCAAACAATAACATTCCCAAGGAGGGTTGGTGTCAGGCAGGCGGCCGACTATAAAAACCAAGCCAAAACATATTGCAGTAATGGCATGAATTTTAATAACGAGAGCGACAGGGCTAGGGCGTACCCCGCATGCGACGCGCAAAGGCAGCACCCGGTCCCTGTGAGAAGAGTGCGAGGGTTGTTGCATCACACCGGGCGGGTGCAACGTAAGAAGCAAGCCCAGGAAGTGAAATTGAGGTGTGCAAGCTGGAATGTAGGTACGATGACTGGAAGGGCAAGAGAGTTAGCAGATGCATTCAAAAGAAGAAGAATAAATGTAGCGTGTTTACAGGAAACGAGATGGAAAGGTACAAAAGCTAGAGAAATAGGTGAAGGATATAAATTATATTACAGTGGAAGTGATGGAATAAGGAACGGAGTGGGAGTAGTACTAGATAGAAAGTTGAAAAGAATGTGTGAGGGATGTAAAAGGATAAATGATAGGATCATTATTGTAAAAATAGTGTTGGAAAATGTAGCACTGAATGTTATGAGTGTATATGCCCCAAAAGTGGGATGTGATGATGGTATGAAAGATAAATTTTGGGAGGACTATGACATGGCTATGATAGCTATTCCGTTGGAAGAGGAGATTTATGTAGGCGGGGATTTTAATGGACATGTGGGAAGTATAAAAGATGGTTATGAAAGGGTACATGGAGGGTGGGTATACGGAGATCGAAATAATGAGGGTGGTAGTATACTGCAAGCGGCTTCTGCGTACGATCAGATAGTACTAAATACGTGGTTCCAAAAGAGGAAGGAACACTTCATAATATTCAAAAGCGGCCAAAAATCGACACAAATCGACTACTTCTTGATCAGACGCAGAAATCTTAAACATGTAAAAGACTGTAAGGTGATACCGGGTGAAGCCGTAGTCCCACAACACAGACCCCTTATTATGGACATCACAATAGTTTTAAAATTTTGGAAGCACTAAGAGCGACCACCTCCAAAAATTAAATGGTACATGTTAGAAAAGAATAAACGTGCAAAAGAATTTAGAGATCAAGTGGTGAATAAAATGATAGACATTTTTGAAATGCTAAACAGAAGCGTCAATGATTGTTGGAATTAAATGGCAGGATATATCAGGGAGGCGGTGACAAATGTATTGGGAGTAACGAAAGGTAAAGCTATGATAGACAAGGATACATGGTGGTGTATCAGATGAAGTCCAAAAAATATTGAAGGAGAAAAAGAAGAAATTTAAAGAATGGCAGAGTTTTAAGGAAGACAACGGTATTTTGAAAGCTGAAAAAAAGGTAGAGAGAGCATTCATCGTAATGCAAAAAGCCAATAAAAGTCATAGCTATAGCAAAAGCACAAGGCCAAGAGCAGGTATATAACTCGCTAGACAGCCCAGAAGGCCAAAAACGACTTTATCGAATGGCCAAGGCGAGGGAACGGACGACGAGGGATGTATCTCTAATAAAATGCATTAAGAGCGAAAGAAGTGACGTGTTTTTTAGTGATGAAAAAATTACAGGATGATGGAAGAGTTATTTTGAAAGACTATTAAATGAGGAAAACGATTGGAGTGGACAGACAGAAAATATTGCAGTAAATGTAAGTATAGATGGATTAGTAAGAAAGGTAAGTATATATGAAGTGAAATAAGCTGTAAATGGTATGAAGAATGGGAAAGCGACAGGGCCAGGTGGAATACCAGTGGAAGTCTGGAAGTTGTTAAAAGAGGATGCATGGAAGTGGCTGGCTTTATTCTTTAATAAGCTAATGCAGGAAGATGAGGTACCCGATGAATGGTGCACAAGCATGCTGGTGCCCATTTTTAAAAATAATGGGGATGTACAGGACTGCAATAGTTATCTACACTAATATTATAAAGAGGAAAACTTTGTTTGTTTGTTTGTAATGAATAGGCTCAAAAACTACTGGACCGATTTTAAAGATTTTTTCACCATTTGTAAGCTAACATAGGCTAACATCCATGAGTAACATAGGCTAAATTTTATTTTGGAAAAAATAGGGTTCCGTAAGATATTTGGGCTTTTCGGATACAAGGTGTAAAAAATCAACCAGAAAAGTTACTTATTTTGCGTACGCTGCCTAAACTATAAAAGATAGATCCATAAAATGTTCTAATTAATTGTGGATCTTATAAATATCTACAACAATGTCCGCGACACACTGTATCTATCTATGTCGAGTGAGGCACAACAACCATTTTTTTATTTAAAAATCTAGAATTTTTTTTGGACTACATTTAAACGCGTTTATTTTACTCATGCTATTAATCCTTATCAAAATAAATTATTATTTTTATATACCGAATACCGCGAAAGGTGTTATGGTGGGCCCTGGAGAAGAAAGGAGTGCCTGAGAAATATGTGCGGTTGGTCCGAGCAATGTATATTCGATATAGTACCCAAGTTCGGTCTGTTGCAGGTACTACTAGTGGTTTAGGTGTCAATGTAGGCTTGCACCAGGGGTCGGCTCTTAGCCCATACCTCTTCCTCATAGTCATGGACGCCCTTACGGCGGACATACAGGAGGAGGCTCCCTGGTGATGCTGTTTGCAGATGACATCGTACTAATAGCCGACGAAGGCCTTGAGATCCAGAGCAGACTGGAGATGTGGCGACAAAGACTAGAGAGCGTTGGCCTTAAAATGAAGTGTCTAAGGCAGAGTATCTGTTTTGCGAATATGGCGGTCTCTCCAGTTTTGTCGCCGTATCTATTGATGGTAGACCGTTACCGGTATGCTCCCAGTTTAGGTACCAGGGTCACTTATCCAGAGCAATGGGGAAATCGACCGTGACATTACACATCGGATCAATGCTGGATGGATGAAATGGCGAATTACTAGAAGAACCATGAATATGAAAGTTGATGAATGGAGAGCTAGAGTAAGGCCAAAGAAAAAATGGATGGAATGTGTAAGGAGTGATATGAATATGAAAGGAGTGAATGATCAGATGACGAATAACAGGGATGAATGGAAGAAGAAAACATACTGCGCTGACCCCAAGTAAATTGGGACAAGGGCAAGAGGATGATGACTTAACTATAACTACCCCGTCAGGGATACAGCGTGAAGATAGTTGGTTACTTTACTAATATAATGACAGTGTGGCGGTTGAAATGTAGAGATGTCACAATATTTGATATACCTTACTTTGTCTATCTGTAAGGGGTTACCTCCCACCTGATTCGTTGCCACGTCCGTTATACTCATCAGGTGCACCGCTGGCAGGTCGAAAGCCCGGGAAGGGCCCAGGTGGGACACCTTACCCCAATTTTTATCCAATCATTATTACTGACACTATTAACAGTAATAAAATTAATCATAAATAATATTGAAAAAAATCAATCAAGTCAGCTTATAAGCACCGCATCAAATTATCTAATCAATAAATAGACTACCAGTTTACAACTCGTAAATCGTACAAAAGCAAGTCAATTAATGCAATCTGCATCATTTGTATTATAATAAGTAATCTGTATAAGCATAATAAGTAGGAATGAACCCACTCACGAGTTTGTAGAAATCACTCGATATGGATTCATTTCATAAAAATAATACTTAGAATAAAGTTCAAAATAACTTCATGAGCAATCAAAGAAATCTTGAATGTTTCGAGACATAATTCAAGCCATACGTAAATTGAGTAATGAGAATACAGCGCGCGGGACGAATCTTGAGCTCTCGGCTGACCGATGGAAATGTTCTACGGTGTCTCGCTTAGCTTGCAGCATATACCTGGAGCGGTAGCATATAACTGATTCTAATTCATTAAGTTAACCTATTTATAAAGCTATTAAATTTTTTTTTTAAGTTACAGAGGAATTCCTATAGACAATTTAATTTTCGCTATAACCTTTTAACTGATTATGATTTTTTAAATTTCTCAACATAAAAACCTACTCCTCATTATGCTTATTCACATGTTTTATTTAATAAAATCTGTCAGTTTAGAGACGAGTTAAACGTCAACATTCACTCTTATGCTCCAAGGGAGCTCCGCTCCAAAAAGGTGCTAGAAGAGAGGGTAAGTCATTATTATCCAAATGTCTCGCCTCAGACCAATCAAATCAGATCTATTAGATCACAGCTGGACGTAGACCTCTCCAAATTCTAGACATCAAAGAACACGATTGGTTTTACTTTACACGCGACCAAACTGGATGATACAGGGTTTTGTTTCGAAATTTCCCTTAACCTTGACCTCGTTCGTTATTCAGCAGGTTGTATCACTTGCAAGTGAGGTTGACTGTGGTCCCGAAGGTCTCAGTACAGCTCCAATGCACTCAATACCTCAGACCGAAAAAGTAGTTTCCGTATTTATTTTGCTCATCGCTCAAGACCTGTGCGGCGCACTTTACTTTTGAAGTCTCGAGTCGATACGATAAAAAAAGTTATTCAAAATTCAAATATAACTGGAAAAGTGTTCCAATCTTATACCTTGATTTTTTTTCTTTATATACTAAAATGACATTTCTGTATGTCATTATTTCTTTTTAATGTTGCAAGTTTGCAACCGTAGTGCCTTACTTAGTCGATTTAGTTTATGAATCGAATCACTCGACTAGTAGGAAAGGATTATAAATAATTTTTAAATTAATATTAATACTACAATAATTTTGACAATATTTCTTAACTATTATTTTGGTGTGGACGGCTCGCTACTGCGGGCAATACAGTCGCTTTATAGGGACTGTAAGGCTTGTGTGCGATTAGGGGGGATGTGTCACCCCTTTCTGACGTCGGTACAGGCGTCAAACAGGGTTGTGTCATGTCCGCCTGACTGTTCATAGTGTATCTAAACAGTTACCTGCAGAAGTTGAAAGATTGCGATATGGTTGTGAATGTGGGTGACTTAACAGTAAATTGTCTACTGTGCGCTGATGGCCTCATCAGAAGCCGACCTTCAGGCATTAGTCACTAATATGAAAGAGGAGTGTGAAAGTAAAGGTCTTCGCTTTAATGCAAATAAAATTAAGGTTCTAGTATTTGAAAGAGATGACGTAAGAACTAAATGCAAGATTTGGGTAAACCAGGAACGTCTAGAGCAAGTGAATGAAATTATGTATTTAGGGAGTGTGTTTGGCACGGACGGAAGATTTGTTTGGATGTAGAACGGCTTTGAATTAACGTTGCTATGTCTCATTTTGTAAAGCGACAAAGCATCGTTAAAGAAGCACGACTAGCGATTTATAACGCAGAGCTAGTGCCAACTTTGCTTTACGGTAGCGAAACCTGGGTATTTTTCACACACAATTTTCGAAGTTATCGAAAATGAGTCATCCAAGGGGCCGACAGAATACGTAACGAAGTGATGCGCAATTTGAATGAAAGTGTCAGCGTTAAGCTGGAAAATGGCGTGCTCCGTTGGTTTGGACACGTCCAACGAATGAGTGAGGATCAATTGACGTAGAAGATTGGCGAAAGTAGAGGGTAGAAGGAGTCAGGGTAGGCAGAGACTTACATATGATGACCACAAATGAGCAGATTGCTCAAAAACGGAAAAGTCAAAAGTACTCAGATACCCAGACGTGCATGCATGAAGCGATTGATGAATCTGCAAGAAGCGAAAGAAGTATACATGGATCGCTAAGCCTGGCGATCTGTCCTCTCTGACTACCCCGTCAGGGATATAGCGTGCAGATAGTTATTATTTTTGCTCTTGGACGACGATAGCACTGCGGGAGCAAGCACATCATGCTCGCGAAAGAGGCGGCGTAGAGGGAGCGGGTAGTAACTTTCCAAACCGATCCGCAGTATGTCGTCGTAAACTAATTCGATACGTTATTAGGTGACAAACGAAACAAGCGCCATTGTGCTTATGTAGTTTTGGGAATTGGTGTTTCCACTGTTTAATATGTTAAAAGATATAAAAGAGAATGTGATGCTGACTTCGCCGCAACGATCTGGCCATAGGCTGTCTTTTAAAGACAAGTTTGACGAGTTCACATTTTCTGACATTCAACGCAAAGCGCACAGTTTTTAAAACATCGTTTATAAACTTCTAGTCAAAGTGAAATCCGATTTGTTGCTGATCCAAAGCGTACTTCTTTTCTCGTGCGTCACAAACAAGCAACTTGAGATAAACGAAGTCGCGTATATAAACACATATATACGCAAAATCCGAATAAAACTGCATGACTTAAATTAATTAAATTCTATAATTTCTTATTCAATACTTCGTGAATTTGCATAGACACAATTTCAAACTAATCAACTAACCACCTATTATTTTTGGCCACGACACTATCTTTTTATTGCGATAAAGCGGCAACACTCCAAATGTCATTCTAGTCTATAAAGAAAAAAAATCAGAGTATAGACCATCTAACTAAAATACATTGCAATATAAGTTACTAACTTTGAAACGTTTAACGTCAGAACCTAACCTGACCTAAATGTAGGTCTTCTTGCCTACCTTGCGATCTGGTTAACACGAGGCGAAACTTTGTGGGGGGGCGGGTGCTAAATGTTGATAAACTTAACAGATTTCGCATTTCAATAATAACAACTAACTAACTATCTTCACGCTGTATCCCTGACGGGGTAGTCAGAGAGGACAGATCGCCAGGCTTCGCGATCCATGCATACTTCTTTCGCTTCTTCGAGATTCATCAATCGCTTCATACACGCACGTCTGGGTATCCGAGTACTTTTGACCTTTCCGTTTTTGAGCAATCTGCTCACGTGGTCTTCATATGTAAGTCTCGGCCTTCCCTGACTCCTTCTACCGTCTACTTTTGAACAATATATATTCTTCGTTAATCGTTCCTCACTCATTCGTTGGACGTGTCCAAACCAACGGAGCACGCCCTTTTCCAGCTTAACGCTGACACTTTCATTCAAACCTGCCATATTGCGTATCACTTCGTTACGTATTCGGTCGGCCAAGGTAACGCCGCACAATTTTCGAAGTGATCGCATCTCCACAGCATTCAATTTACTTTCATGCATCTGCTGACATACCCAGGTTTCACTACCGTAAAGCAAAGTTGGCACTAGCACTGCGTTATGAATCGCCATTCGTGCTTCTTTTACGATGCTTTGTCGCTTTACTAACTGGGACAAAGCACCGTTAACTTTGTTTCCGGCAGCTACTCGCCGTTCTACATCCGAATCACATCTTCCATCCGCGCGAAACATACTTCCTAAATACACAATTTCATTCACTTGCTCTAGACGTTCCTGGTTTACCCTAATCTCGCATTTAGTTCTTACGTCACCTCTTTCAAATACTAGAACCTTAGTTTTACTTGCATTCATGCGGAGACCCTTACTTTCACACCCCTCTTTCATATTAGTGACTAATGCCTGTAGGTCGGCTTCTGATGAGGCCATGAGCACCGCATCATCAGCGTACAGCAGACAGTTTACTGTAAAGTCACCCAAATTCACACCCATATTAAAATCTTTCAACTTCTGCAGGCAACTGTCCAGATACACTATGAACAGCCAGGCGGACATGACACATCCCTGTTTGACGCCTGTACAGACATCAAAAAGAGGTGACACATCCCCCCCTACTCGCACGCAAGCCTTACAGTCCCTATAAAGCGACTGTATTGCCCGCAGTAGCGAGCCGTCCACACCATATCCTGGCAGCAAGTCCCACAGCGTTTCTCTCACAACGTTATCAAATGCTTTCTCTAGATCCACAAAAGCGCAGAAAACCTTCTGGCTAAGAGCCAGAAACTTTTCCGCGATCATGCGGAGAGAAAACACTTGATCCATGCAACCTCTTCCACGTCGGAATCCGCATTGAGCCTCCCATAAATACCTTTCAGACTTTTCTTGCATTCGTGCCGTTATAACCTTTGCATACACCTTACTAGCTAAGCTGACCAAGCTGATCGCCCTGTAGCTGGAGCAGTTTAGGCGCGAGCCTTTCCCTTTGTAAAGAGGTACTACAACTGCTACTCGCCAGTCATCTGGGACCTCACCCGTCCGCCAGCACAAGTTGCATAACAGACAAAGTGTGTCCCAGACACGCGACCCACCGTACTTGATCATCTCAGCAGTAACTCTGTCTTTTCCCGCAGCCTTACCACATTTCATACTTCTTATCGCTTGTTCTATTTCTTTCATACTAATGACTTCAATGACATCGGGATCCGGAGCATCGAAGTGAGCTCCACTTCCCGATGTGGCATCTCTGTCTTTTCTTGCATACATCTTTCCATAATATTCACTCCATCTCTGCAGGACGTCACTTTGGTCTGTTAGGACGTCATTGTTAACACTAAGCACTTTATTCATACTGCAGATTGCCGAACAACTCCGGGTCTTGCCTACCTCTTTCCAGAAGAGCTTGGCATTATCCCGGAAATTGGACGACAACCTTTCATCCGCTTTCATTCTGCACCTTTCACGAGCTTCTTCTATCAGTGCCTTCGTGTTAACTTTCTGCAGCTTGTATCTCTCTTTCATATTAAAATCATTCCGCGAGGCTAAGTAGTCTAGCCATGCTTTCTTCTTCATTCGAACTGCTTCTTTCACTTCCTCATTCCACCATGCATCACGCTTATTACTACTGCCTCTTTTCGTTTCTCCACACACTTCCACAGCGGCATTTATCATACTGTCCCTAAGGTTCTGCCATACACTTTCCACATTCTCACTGCTTACATTGACGTCGCCAAGCTTTTCGGCTACCCTTTCATTATATTTATCCCTAATGGATGCATCCTGCAGCTTCCAGCTTTTGATGCTATAAGTCGGCCCAGGTTCAGGACACTCGGTACGATGACGCCAACCCGCGAACAGACCCCTAATCCTAGTTATGACTAGGTAGTGGTCTGATCCCAGCTCAGCGCCTCGATAAACCCTCGTGTCCATCACCTGTTTACGGAGCCGACTATCCATTAGGAATAGATCTATCATGCTTCTCTTTGACTTACATCTCCTCGTATACATATGAATTTGTTTGTGGTTGAACATTGTGTTCGCCACAAACAAATCCTTCTCCTTACAATATGCCAGTATTAGCTTGCCAGCGTCGTTCACCCTTTTATCCCCATACTTCCCGAGTACCGACTCATAACCATTGCGAGCGGTACCCACCCATCCATTCAAGTCTCCACATACTATAAGTCTTTCATTTCCTTCTATCACATTTAGAGCTTCTCTCATACTCTCCCAGAAGTCCTCTAGCTCACTCGCGTTCGACGAAGATACTGGCGCGTAAGCAGCTACCAGGAAAATCTTCGTCAAACCAAGTTTTACACGGATCCAGAGGATTCTAGGACCTACCAGTTTGTACTCATACATACCGGAGGCCAATCGCGAGGACAGCAAAATTCCAACCCCCCGACTGCCATGCTCGCTCTCTGGTACTCCAGACCAAAGCGCGAGCATCCCACCCGGGAGCTCCAAGACTTCGCTGCCCTTGCGCTTGGTCTCTGTCAAGCACACTGCATCTAACTTTCTCTCATTCATAACATCCATCAACTCATTCATCTTATCTTGCATTCCTCCCCTAACATTCCACGCAGCTACCCTGCACTCCATCCTCCACTTCCCGCCGTGTCGGGCCGCGCGTGTAGGGTGGCGGTCCCCTACGCCGCTCTGGCTCACACTTTTCGCACCAGCGGGGACGAACTGGTGCGCGTCGCCTCGGGGGCACGCCCTAGCATAGTTCGCCCTGGTGGCACTCGTGTTGGAGTAGAATTGCAGCCGTAGCTGGCAGGGATGGCGACGTGCACGCTTCTACTCTTCATCCCCAAATAATAACACTACCAATATATACCAAAAGTCAATAATAACACTACCACTAATAGGTATATTTTTTTGGGTATAAGGGGCCTCTTTGAGAAGTTTGAGATCTCTGGGGCCTAGCGACCTCACCTACAAGCTGGTGCACCTGTTGATTAATCGACGTGGCAACGACGCAGGCATACAGGATTGGGAAGTCAGACAGTAGTCGCTCTCAACTATGCCAAAATTCATATGCTAAATGATAGTCTTCCTAGCAGTCAAATAATAGTGAACCCCAGACTCCGAATTCAGATAGGTTATAAAAGCTACTGGAAATATACTTAGATGTAAAAAAGGCTATAAGTACCTAAGTCTACAGTTTGTAGGTTTTTCTTTTTTATATGGGCATTTTTTATATGATTCCATTCTTTAAGTTGAAATTTTATTTTTATACCTGATTCATAAGTAGTACTTAGGTAAGTAGGTATGGTTAGTTATATGAGACAGTTAGATTGTGGAAGGAAATCCATGGCTCGATTTTCCCCAACATCTACACAGTATGAAATTCTTTGAAATTGGTTTTACAAAGTAATTTCCACGCGCGAGTGTATCGTACCACCTCTGGTGTTGCAAACGTCGATAGGTTACGGTGACCACTTTCCATCAGGTGGGCCGTATCTAATGGCTCTGACTATATGCCTTGATTATACTCTCTGTCATGACACATGGCGACGTTGACACATAAATAAAACTGTAATATACCAAGGCAATATATCCTCTAATCCTCCTAATATAATAATGCGCGTAAGTTTGTAATAATGTATGGATGTAGGTTTGTTACACTTTTACGCAAAATCTATGGAATGGATTTTATTATAAACTTTATAATAATTTGTTTTTTTCGGTAAGAATAATATGTTATAATATGGTTTTAGTCGGAAAGACCCCTTAAAAGCATCCATGAGGATTTCAACACGTGGAAAAAAGCACGCCTTTTTTACACCTACCTAATTATTATGAAACGAAAATAGTAGTTCTGGCAAAATGTTTCATATTCCGCGCAAAACCTAATTGTTATTTGATGGCTTTAGTAATGTATTTCCCTCCATTATTTTGTAATCCACACATTTTTACACCATTAAAATATTGTTAAAATATATAATCATCATATCCACCAACAATAATATGCAAAGTAATGACAAAATAATAACAAACACTTATTTAAGTCACAAGGAGTAACAAGCAACTTCCAAAAAAGAGGAGTTTTTCATGTCAACTATTTATTTATTTATGTACACACAAATAATAATAACAGAAAACAACAAAGAAGATAACATTTTTTTTTATACCACTGAGGTGTCAGACAATCATACGGCCCACCTGATGGAAAGTGGTCACCGTAGCCTATGGACGTTTGCCACGCTGCCGACCCTTTATAAACCTTCTAAGATCCCTTTTTATGATCCCCATACTGTAGACTTCAACAGCGTACAAAGTCCTACTTATTTCCACAGAAATCTCTTCCAGTAGGCCTGAGATAGGTCATGTTAAGGTGAGATATAATTCATGTGGTTAACGAACATATATATAAACTAGCTGACCCGCCCGGCTTCGCTCGTGACATACTTCGAACTTCCCGTTCTTGTGGGAATATGGGAATAAAAAATAGATGTTGACCGATTCTCGGACCTACCCGATATGCACACAAAATTTCATGAGAATCGGTCAAGCCGTTTCGGAGGAGTTTAACCACAAACACCGCGACACGAGAATTTTATATATTAGATAATAATGGCATACATATTGAAATACATACATATTATATACCAAAATATATCAAAACATACACATATACATATGTACATATACATATACATATGTACACACATACATACTCTACTTAGTTAAACCTACATAGATAGATAAATAGCTAAATGCTAGCAATTTGAGCCTGACAGGATATTATAAAAACTTTTAAATGTATTGAAATTAAGAAAACCGCGGACCTTTGGGGATTATCAGTCAAAACTGCATCATGTATCATTGAGGTCATTACGCCGCATCTAGCAAATGTGTTTAATGACTGTGTTTCCAGTGGTATATTTCCTGATTTAATGAAACACAGCAAAGTCATACCCTTGTTCAAGGCTGGCAGCGCTACAGACCCGTCTAATTTCCGACCAGTGTCAGTGCTGCCAACTTTGAGCAAATTATTTGAAAAAATAATTTTGAATCAAATGCTATCCCATTTTGATATTCATAAAATATTTCATACAAAACAGTTTGGTTTTACGAAAGGGCGCTCAACTTTCGATACTGGTGTTGAGTTATTAAAATGTATTCATGAAGCCTGGGAAGACAAGCAAGATGCATTAGGTATATTCTGCGATCTATCCAAGGCTTTTGATTGCGTTCAACATGAAACATTGTGCAAAAAATTTCATCACTATGGAATAAGAGGCAAATCTCTCGACCTTCTGTCTTCATATTTGAACAATAGAATACAAAGGGTCGATATTAATGGTACACGTTCTGTAGGATCCATGGTTACAATGGGTGTGCCACAAGGCTCGATACTTGGGCCATTCTTGTTCCTCATTTATATTAATGATTTACCATTTTATGTAGGGGACAGGAATAGGATTGTTTTGTTTGCAGATGATACCTCATTGATTTTTAAAATTAGAAGACTATTAGATAATTATGACGATGTAAACAATGCAATCACGAGAGTAGTTCATTGGTTCAGCTCAAATAATCTTTGCCTAAATGAAAACTAAACTAAATGTATTAAATTTACTCTACCAAATGTAAAACAAGTTACGGCCAATGTTCAACTTAATGGACAAGTGTTAGAGTTTGTGGAATCAACTGTGTTCCTTGGTATAACTATTGATGCCAATTTGCAGTGGGGCCCGCACATAGAAAAGACGGCCTCTAGGTTAAGTTCGGCTGCATACGCTGTAAAAAAGATCAGGACTCTAACAGATGTAGATACGGCTAGAATGGTTTACTTCAGCTATTTTCATAGTATTATGTCTTACGGTATTCTCCTTTGGGGGAGTGCTGCAGATGAAAATTACATTTTTGTTCTTCAAAAGCGGGCTGTACGCGCTATATATAATTTGGGCCCCAGAGACTCCCTCCGAGAAAAATTCAAGTAAATATTCTAACCGTAGCATCACAATACACTTTTGCCAATCTTATGTATGTCCAGAAAAATCTATCACAGTTTACTAAACTCTGTGATATACATAATTTAAACACTAGACATAAAAACAATTTTTTAGTTCACCACAGTCGGCTGCATAAGATTGGCGATTCTTTCCAGGGTAACTGTATACGCTTTTACAACAAGCTTCCCTGTGACCTGAGAAATTTACCATTAAATAAATTTAAAAAGTTTATTAAAAGAAAGCTTTGTGAAAAAGGTTATTCAAGACTATTTACAGGACAGGGATGCCTGGAAATGATCTGCTGGCAAATAAAATATTATAGTCATAATATATTAAATTGTAAATAGGCCATCAAAAAATAAAGCCTTCCTAAGTTTCTTGCCGGTTCTTCTCAGGTGGGCCGCGTTCCGAACCGGTGGTCACTTTAAAAATACAATTGTTTTCCTTAGTTTTAGTGTATGACATTTTGTAAGCGCCGTTGAAATGGTCTATGCAAAATAAATACATTTTATTTTTTATTTTTTTTTATTTTTTGAGGTCACGTTTATTTGGCTAGTAAGAGCAGCTTTCGGCATTGTTGGGAGCGACTGGACGTCTGACCTCCCTACCCCGTAACCCTGTCATTGCCTCCTCCGTTGGTCAGTAGGTGCACCAACGTCGCTTTAGCCCCGGTGACATTGCTAGTTCCCCTTACACCCTTACCTACATAGATACATATTGTCACGCCTTTATCCCCGAAGGGGTAGGCAGCGGCATACTATACGCCCCCATCTCACTGTATGCATTTTTGTCCTACGTAACAGGTGGTGAGCCCATTGCCCTTACCTACATTTATTTTATTTTCTCGAATGTTGTTTTATGGAGAATAATGTTCGATTTTCCTTCAAAAATATTGTACATTTGGTAAAATTATTTAGTAATTTTTGCCAGAATATAATAAAATATCCTTGGAATCGAGATTCCGTATCTGCCTAAACTAAAAAAATTACGGGTTGCACTCCGAAGAGAAAGTGCCGACAGCAGTGAAAACTAAATTTATTAATAATTCATTTATCTAGACGCATTCGCGGTCTGCTATATGTCGTGCGTAAATGCACACACTATAGCTGCGTCTCGTAACGGTGTCGCGAGTCCAGAGACATTCTTTTTTACTAGTTTATTTAAAGTCGCTTTTTAACATCTAAGGTCATTAACGATCACCCAGAGACTTTATCTCATCTAAAAATATGCGTACTGCGTTAAAATAAGTTTTTACTTCAAAATTGGAAAACAAACAAAACAACGATTTAATAACAAACCGGCAAAGAGCTAACAATATGATATTTTTTGTGTCAAAATTGGTTGAATAGTTTAAGTCATAAGTTAACGAGCATAAATTGAAACATTAACACAAACACACACAAACATAGCCTACTGAGTTCATTACTTCCCGTCTTTACTGTGGTCGGATAATAAAGGAAAAAATACAAAAACATTTAAATTGCTTTATGGCCATTAAAATTCAACATTACTTACAAGCAAGTCATGAAAATGTATGACAAGTAGGTACATTCCAACACATCTCGAATTCCTTCCACGTGTCGCAAAGGCCTTCGTTAACCATTGAAGCTAAGCTCTGTGCCTGAGTGGTGCTCAACGATGTAGCAGCTTCCTCATCATGGAAAGAGGAAAATGTAATAGGGAACTGTCAATAACATGACAATGTCGATCAAATTGCAACAGGAAATATCCTTTTAACGTGTTTCTTTGTACCGATCTATGTTGATTATAAACGGTTCAATCTATGGTTCTTAATATAGGTTTTTCTAATATGTTTAGATTTAAGGCAAACTATGTTTAGTCGACTGTTTTCACATAACTCCAAAGAACAATGTAAATAAATAATTGTAAGTCATACGTACATTTTAAAAGAGCATCCATGGAGTTTCTTGCCAGATTCTTCTCCATGAAGGGCAGGCAGCTTTTGGAACTGGCAACTAGAATTACTCTCATTTTAATTTTTTTCGTGACTATTCGTAAGTGCCTTAAATGGTCTACAGGAATAAAAATATTTTTGATTTTGATTTTAGGTAAGAGTATTTCCAACTTTCGTTAAAAATGGTCGATATATCCAAGATATCTCCACTATAATTTGCTATTCTGCTATCATTCAAGCCTTAATCGCCGAAGGGGTGGCAGAGGCATATATACGTTTTGCCGTAAGCTTGTTAATCCCATCATCCCACTTTACAATGAAATTAAAGTGTCTGCTTATAATTCTAAATCAACCACTTTTCATGAAATGCTTATGAGAGTTTATGCTTCATCAATCTGTTTGTGCTTCTAATCTCTGAAACGGCTCTACCAGTTTTAACGAGACTTTCACTGACAGAGAGCTGATGGTCTAAGGAGTAACTTAGGCTACATATTCTCACGGGAACGGGCACTATGCGAGTGAAACCGTGGTGCGTTCGCTAGTTATGTTCTATAATTATTTTAATATTTATTAATTATTATAAATGTAATATATAAAAGGAAAGTTTGTGAGTGTGTATAATTTATTACTTCTACGCGCTGTAACTTCCGGACCAATTTGGATACAATTTTATGTGGAGACAGTTTGACAGGATTCTGTGGGAAAGGGATATAGAAAAACCTTACCACTTCACGATAGTTAGCTAACAAATTGGCTACTTTTTATTCAGGGAATAACCTATTCCTGTAGAAAACAGGTAAGGAAAATTTTCACGATGTAGGTAGACCGCGGGCGTCGTGTAGTCAATTACATAAATGGGTTAAAGGGATCGTCACCACACGAGGTCCCTACCAGTTACTTAATGGGTTACATTACCTCACAAGTTACAAAATTTAATACCTAAATTTATACAAACCATCCATGCCAATCTTTGGTGTCGATATAACTTTCAATCAGGCCGTGTCATTTGGATAAACTAAAAAAAACTTTCCTGACACTCGTGCCATCCAGATGAATCTAATAACGAATTGTATCATTTATCAAAATCGGTTGAACCGTTGAGTAGTTGTCATAGGAACACTGATCAAACACATTAAATATGACCCTCTTTCTGAGCTTCGCTGCAGTCTGATAAGAATAAAAGTGAGAACCTCTTTATTTTTCTTTAAATTTGCCGGATTCTTTATTAGTTTTAGGCTTCGATCGATTCCTTGTTTAATAGAAAGATTTGGTGGTTTTACTAAACCATTTAAGTAGGTGGGATGTGTTATTGATTGATTTATGTTATTTACTTTTACGCTGTATCCTTGACGGGGTAGTCAGAGAGTACAGATCTCCAGTCTTCCCGATTTATACATACTTCTTTCAGTTCCTGTAGAGTCATTAATCGCTTCGTACATGCATGTCTGGGTATCCGACTACTTTGACTTTTCCGTTTTGAGCAATCAACTCAAGTAGTCTTCATATGTAAGTCTCTGTCTACCCTGTCTCCTTATATCCTCTACTTTCGCACAGTGTAAATTCTTCGGCAACCGGTCCTCACTCATTTCTTTCATGTGTCCAAACCAACGGAACACACTCTTATCCAGCTTAATGCTGACACTTTCATTCAAACCTGTGGATCTATGTTCAGTATTCATAAAATAATGACAATAGTCCAACAAATTTAAAAGGTACCATTTGACATCTCTTGCCTAGCTTTGTCTCTTTCTTTCGCATACTACTGTATACGAGACTGGCAGATGTTGATTGGAATATATTCTAAACGGTAATTCCACTTGCCTAGTTGCCTAATGTAGCGGACACTAGGCTTTCATAGTGAAGTTTTTGGTCATAACTGGGACTAAGCTTATAAGGACTTTCATGTTTTGACTGCGATTGTGTTTTTTAGATAACATCGGCGGAGGCAGCGGTACACGGAAGTTGTATGCTCTTCGACCTCTCAGACCTACTGGCAACATCAGGTGGGCAATATTGTACTTTATTAAATTTACGTATACGCATGCTATATTTATCATTTACCGTAGTTGCGCCTTTAGCCCCTACAACTCAGTTTTCTGTAAACGATCACTGTGTAAACTGAGTTAAGCATCTTTCGCTATTAATGGTCGCATTGTGGGATTTTACGTGCGTATTCGGGCTTCGGAAAGCACAAAAAGCTGTTGGTCACGATTCCCAGTAACATATTATTGACCATCGCCATCGTTAAGTCAAGTTTAAAGCCTTATGGGCGGCTTGAAAATTTTCAACAGCAGGTCGCAACAACCTGCGCCGGTCTATTTCTACATGGCAATAGGCTCACCACCTATTACGTGGGACAATAATAATAATTTCATATCTACGGTGTAATGTGG